>CM040127.1:167488899-168088899 GCA_022559845.1 Amorphophallus konjac
ATAGTGGTCCTAGTCTGACGGAAGGAATATCCGGCGGAGAGTCCCATCTATTACAAGAATTGAGGCTAATAAACACGGAAACCAAAGCAGTGCGGTCAGTCAATCCCACCGGAGTGGCATGACTGTCAAACAATAAAGCTAAGATCAAATATATATCTTACATAAATCAAAATTTATACAAGTGTTAACTAAGGGTTTTTATCAAATTCTTCATGATCATTCAACTTAGGATTTTCTAACATCTTTCATGTAGAACAATGAAAATTTATGTTTATGATCATAATACAATATTAACATCACGTTCTGCCTTGCTTATAGATCAAGATATCATACTAACATAGCAAGTTTCTGGTTTTAAAAACGCATAAGTAATAGTTAAAAAACACTGTCAGGAGAACGTGACGGTCTAAAGAAGGGGCGTTACAAGCATGTAACGCTCTATAGTAGGTGCGTTACGTACCAGAAAATAAATAGATTAAAATTTCAAAATTTTAAAACACAAGGGCATGTGACGGTCTGTCGTGGGGCCGTCAGGCTCATGTGACGGTCTATCATGCGGCCGTCAGGCTGTAACGGCCTCTGGAAGATGCGTCACATGACCTGGAACCCGCCGACGATGAACTTCGACATATTACACTAAAACTTCGATTGCTCAAGATAGAATGAATAAAAATTAGGGAAAATGCTACCATTCGAAAGAGCGTAAAAATTCGTATAAAATAGCATGCTTTGATTTAGATCTAACACAACAATATTCAATCTCTAACTAATAATCATGAAAGTTGCCCTTTTATACACCTCGGAGAAAAACGTGAAATTCGAACATCATGAGGAACGAGAATTGGGCAATTAGGTATCAAAAGAAAGAGCTCATGGAGACGCACAATACGGTATCATTAGATTTCTGTTTGGCCTGAGAGACACCTACCTTTGCTTGAAGGAAAGAAGGACAAAGAAGAGGGGTCGCCGGAACCCTAGGTACCGCTCCTAGAACGCCCGAATTCTCCCTCGTCCTATCACGATCGGTCCTGCCGCCTGTTGCTAGTGCAAATAGGGTTCTAAGGTGCCAAAAGCCCTCTATAAATAGAACCTATAGGGACTCCTAGAGATCGAATTTGGTTGAAGAGTCCTATGAAGAAATTCCGGTGAAAACTTCGGATAAGGTTCTAATCCACCGCCACCGCCGCCGGTAGAAGAATCTAGAGTTACAGTTTTCGAAGAGAAAGCAAAGACCTATCAATGGGCTAGGGTTTGGCTCGAATTGGAGCACAATTGGGCTAGAATTGGGCCCAAATTGTGATGGCTAAACTAGGTCTTCTAACCCACAAAAAATTGCTAAAAACATGAAATTGGGCCTATACGAATTTTATTTTGGGCTCTTACTTCAAGACAAAGTTATTACAAATTCAATTTTACACTAGCTTCATATTTTTCCATAATTTTAATAATTTTTTTAGAAGTTGAGTGAATAAATAATTAATTTATGTAGAAATATTATAGTAGAAAAAGACAGGGTGCTACACCCTCCCCCACTTAAGGAATTTGGTCCCCAAATTCACCGAATCTGCTAACAACCAACCTTAAAACAATTCGGGATATAATTTCCTGATCGCATCTTCGGATTCCCATGTTGCTTCTTCAGCTCCACGCCGACTCCACTGGACCTTAACCATCGAAATGGATCGATTCCTGAGGTGATGTTGCTTGAACTCCAATATCTTGATAGGCTTCTCTTCATAAGATAAGTCCTTCTTCAATTCCAAATCAGCATGTTGGATAATGTGTGAAGGGTCATACACATACTTTCGAAGCATAGATACATGGAACACATCGTGAATACCAGCTAACTGTGGTGGTAGGGCTAATCTATTGGCAACTTCGCCTACCCTCTCTAAGACCTCAAATGGGTCAACAAACCTTGGGCTTAACTTGCCTCGAATTTCGAATCTTCTAATTCCTCTTGATGGTGACACTTTCAGAAATACATGGTCCCCAATCTGAAATTCTAGCTCCCTTCTTCTATTATCTGCATAGCTCTTTTGTCAGGAATAGGCGACCTTCAAACGGTCTCTGATAACTTGGATGTTCTTTGATGATTCTAAGATAAGATCTGGTCCGAGCCATTGCTTCTCACCAATTTCTTCATAACAAAGAGATCTACAACTCCTGCCATACAAGGCATCAAACGGTGCCATCTGAATGCTGGATTGGTAACTATTATTGTATGCAAATTTAATCAAAGGTAAATGTTCATGCCAACTACCTCCAAAATCAATTATACATGCTCTCAACATGTCTTCAACAATCTGGTTTGTTCTCTCAGTCTATCCGTCAGTCTGAGGGTGAAAAGCTGTACTGAAGTTCAAACGAGTGCCTAATGATGCTTGCAGTCCTTTCCAAAAGTGAGATGTAAACCTGGGGTCTCTATCAGATATGATGGACACATGCACTCCATGCAATCTTATTACTTCCTTTATATACAGGGCAGCCAAAATATCCACGGTCCACCTTGACTTAATAGGTAAAAAGTGTGCAGACTTTGTCAGTCGATCAATGATCACCCAAATTCCATCAAGGCCTCCTCGTGTTCGGGGTAAACCCATAATAAAATCCATACCAACACTTTCCCACTTCCATTGTGGTATTTCGAGAGGTTTTAACTTCCCAGTAGGTCTGAAATGCTCTGCTTTAACTTGTTGACATACTAAACACCTGCTCACAAAATCGGCCACTTCCCTCTTCATGTTCGGCCACCAGAAAGTCCTCTTCAAATCTCTGTACATCTTTGTAGCTCCTGGGTGTATAGTATACTTAGATCTGTGCGCTTCTTCAAGAATCTTCTTCTTTATTTCCATGGAATCAGGGACACATGTTCTCCCTCGAAACAACAATCTCCCATCATCAGCTAACATAAAATCTGGTCGATTAGCCATCTGTTCTTTAATTCAACGAGCACTAGGGTCATTATCCTGCAACTGCTTAATTTCTGCTAGCAATTCTGAACGAAGCTGGACATGAGCCACCAAGATTCGATCTTCCTTTTCTGTAATATCTAAACTGGCAAACTGTTCTAACAACTTCCACTCTTGAATCATCAAACTGGCTAGCCTAGCTGTCGGCTTCCTGCTTAAAGCATCTGCTACAACATTCCCTTTCCGGGATGATATTCAATGGAGAAGTCGAAATCCTTTAAGTACTCTAACCACCTTCTCTGTCTCATATTCAACTCCTTCTGAGAAAATAAGTATTTTAAGCTCTTATGGTCTGAGTACACGGTGAAAGTTTCTCCATAAAGATAATGCCTCCATATCTTAAGAGCAAACACAACCGCTGCTAACTCCAGATCATGCACAGGGTAATTCTCTTCATGTTTTCTCAACTGCCTGGAGGAATAAGCTATCACCTTCCTCGTTGCATCAATACGCAACCTAAACCGATTCCTGAAGCATCGGTATAAACTTCAAAACCTCCTTCACCTAAGGGTAAGGCCAAAACTGGGGCAGTGGTCAACCACTCCTTCAAAGTCTGAAAACTCTTTCATAATCATCCGTCCATTCAAAACAATTCTCCTTACGAGTTAACCTTGTCAAGGGCACTGCAATCTTGGAAAAATCCTTGATGAACCTTTGATAATAGCCTGCCAAGCCTAAGAAGCTTCTGATCTCAGTTACATTCACAGGTCTTTCCAATTACGTACAGCCTCAACTTTAGAAGGGTCTACTGCGATTCCCTCTTTAGAAATAATGTGGCCCAGAAAAGATACCTCTTGCAACCAGAACTCACATTTACTAAACTTGGCGTATAGCTGATGCTCTTTTAATATTTGCAACGCCATTCTTAAGTGTTGTTCATGCTCCTCCTTGCTCCTTGAATATATCAGAATATCATCGATAAATACCACGACCCACTGATCCAAGTAGGGCCGAAACACACTATTCATTAGCTGCATAAAAGCTGCAGGAGCATTTGTTAGTCCAAACGGCATCACCACAAATTCAAAATGCCCATACCTGCTACGGAATGCCGTCTTAAAAATATCTTCATCTTTTATCCTCAACTGATGATACCCAGATCTGAGATCGATCTTTGAGAAATACTGGGCTCCTGATATCTGATCAAATAATTCATCGATCCATGGTAATGGGTACTTGTTCTTCACAGTGAGCTGATTCAACTGACGATAATCGATACACAGCCTTAAAGAACCATCTTTCTTCCTTACAAAAAGAACAGGAGCACCCCACGGGGAAGTACTCGGACGAATGAACCCCCTTTCTAGCAAGTCTAACAACTGCACCTTCAGTTCTCTTAACTCAGCCGGGGACATACGATAGGGAGTTCTCGAAATAGGCGAGGCACCAGGAATCAGGTCAATAGAGAAAACCACCTCTCTTTTTAGGGGGAAGACCTGGCAATTCATTTGGAAATACCTCCGGAAAATCTTGAATAACAGGGATATCCTTCAACTTCACTTCCTTCTTATCAGTTAAAGAAATTAAAGCCAAGAATGTTGGACACCCCTTTCTTAACAACTTATCTGCCCGAAGTGCTGAAATGAGTGGCACGGTCTTGGATAGCCTCCAGAGAAAGAAAGCTCCGGACGTCCAGGGAAAGACAATACTCCTGACTTACAATGAACACTAGCACCATGCTTAGATAACCAATCAGCCCCTAACATTACATCATAATCTTTCATCTTCATGCATACTAGATCAGCAGATAAATTACAACCATTGATCAAAACTTCACTAGAAGGATAATAATATTTAATCTCGGATCCCGAACCAATAAGCGTGGATATCATAAGGTGTGAATCCAACAACACCGGTTCCACATATAAAGTCTTAGCAAATTTCAGAGATATAAAAGAATGAGTGGCTCTAGTGTCGAAAAGTACGAATGCTGGCTTAGAAAGAATAGCAAGAGTACCTTCGACAATACCTCCTTCCTCGGTAGTCTGGTTCTCGGTCTCTCCCTCTTGGAGGGCTTGGAGCCTGCCTTGCCGCTTGTAACTTCCTTGCGACTTATCAGATGCTGCCGGTTCATTAATAAGGGGACATTCTGGAATTCGATGGTCCCTGCTACCACACCTTAAGCAAGCGCCTAACTTGTGCCAACACTCTTCCATCTTGTGACCTGGATGGTCACAGTACTTGCAAACTGCCTTAGACAGCACAACTGGTCCAACCTTCCTCTCGCCTTCCTTGGGTTTCTTGTTTTTAGAAAACCTCGGCCCACCATTGGGCCTCTTCAGACCATTATCGGGTCTGAAGTTCTCGGAACTGGTAGTCTGTTCCTTCTTCTTATCCCGACCTCTGATCCGGTCAGTCATTTCCATCATATCCTCCAAAACTTGTGCTTTCCTTACTGTCTCAGCATAGATATGGATTTCCAAGGGTGCCAATTGATTGATGTACTGAAGCTTCAAACCATTCAAAAATCTTTTAGCCTTCATTTTCTCAGTGGACACCAAGTGTGGGGCATACTTACATAATCTGGAAAACTGCACTTCATATTCCGCAACCGACAAGTTTCATTGTTTCAAAGTAGCAAACTCGGCCGCCTTCTTCTCCTGCACCTGATCTGAGAAGTACTTGCTATTGAAAAACTCCTTGAACTCATCCCACGTGGCACGCCTATTCCCAAGTGTGGCTTCCACGGCTTCCCACCAAGCACGAGAAACGCGTTCTAATTGGAAAGTCGCTAGTAAGACGCGATCCTGATCTCCACATTGCATATCCCTGAAGATTCTTTCCGTCTCCTTCAGCCAGTTCTCAGCCTCATCCGGGTCCGAAGATCCACTGAAACGCGGGGGATTCAAGCCCTGAAAGTTTCGATGCAGATTACCTGCTCCTTGCTGTCCGCCGCCTTGTGCTACGTGCTGTAAGGCCTGGGTCAGGCCCTGCACTGTACATTGCATGTCTCACCATTGAGCGCGTTCTGCCGCCATCACGGAAATTCCTACAACATAAAAGAAGTAATTAAGAACGTTCTATTGGATCTATCTTCTTATAGCTAGTTAATTAATTAACTAATCTTAGCCCAAGTCTCTACCCAACTCACTGGGTCAGATTCTGACTTTACTAAGGTTTAAAGGTTCTATAACACTACTAGCAACCTAGGGTCTAAAGAAAACCTAGGCTCTGATACCACAAAAATTGTCACGCCCCGACGCGGAAAATCGGAACGTAGCAGTTTATAGCAATCATGTCAATCAAAGCATACATTGCCACAAGAGACTAACCACCAGGCTAATAATAAGGAAACAATTAACCCAACTTTATTGATAATAATAATAAGAGAAAGTATTCGATTACACCCGACTCCTTGTGGACTTCTAGCTCATTAATGGAAAATACATCAACTCTAGATAACAACTAATCCAAACTTGACTTGAACATAAACTCTAAATGGCTCGCTCCTGGAATCACTCACTCCCGTCCCCATCGGAACGCACGTCCTCATCCGAGCTATCTGAAAAGGATTGGAAAGTAGGGGTGAGCAAAGCTCAGTAGGATTTTATATCTCTATCATCAGGCATAATTAAAGTGATTAACCATTTATGAATAACGTTGTAACAAAAGCGATGATAAATAAATGACAAGAGATGGATAGGGAAAAGAACATTAGCTTTCAAGTAAAGAGTAAACACAAGTATAACAAGAACTTTTCATGTCATGAAATGATAAATGGAATTGGCCATATCAAGCACGCATATCATGTCACACAGGAATTTCAAGTAATTGAGTAAAAGTGGAAATGTCATAGACCAATCACGCTAGTCATGCACTTCGGTGCAATGCCACACCTTGTCATTACAAACTCCCCGGGGCACAAGTACTTTCGGGCGCTCCTCCCAGGACCAGACCGGACCCCTTATGATGCGTTGGCATTGAAGGTTTGGATCAATGATCCTAGTCTAGACATTCATCACATTACTGGCCAAGAGTTCCAAGGTTAAGCTCACGAACTTACTTCTAAGATCAAGAGAAATTCTAACAAAATTGGAATGACATCAAGTAGAAAGACTATGAGTCTTTAGGTAACAAGGATGTAAACAAGGATTTCACATAATCTCACAGTTCAAGGCCAACCTTGATAAGTGCTTCATGATGATAAAACAAGAAAACCTTATTACTATCTTATCTGTGACGGTCTATAACAGGGCCATTACAGGAACGTGACGGTCGTACACAGGGCCGTTACATTGCTGTGACGGTCCAATCTTGGGCCGTTACAGGACACAGACCAGTTTTATTTGAGCTGGTCCAAAAACACGATTCAAACCACGTTCATGGGTTCAGGTCTTTAAGGTACAACCTGCCCGGCGTCCTGGTGGGAATCCCAGGCTCACGGGGTCTTACGGAGGTCTCATAATAGTGGTCCTAGTCTGACGGAAGGAATATCCGGCGGAGAGTCCCATCTATTACAAGAATTGAGGCTAATAAACACGGAAACCAAAGCAGTGCGGTCAGTCAATCCCACCGGAGTGGCATGACTGTCAAACAATAAAGCTAAGATCAAATATATATCTTACATAAATCAAAATTTATACAAGTGTTAACTAAGGGTTTTTATCAAATTCTTCATGATCATTCAACTTAGGATTTTCTAACATCTTTCATATAGAACAATGAAAATTTTATATTTATGATCATAATACAATATTAACATCACGTTCTGCCTTGCTTATAGATCAAGATATCATACTAACATAGCAAGTTTCTGGTTTTAAAAACGCATAAGCAATAGTTAAAAAAACACTGTCAGGAGAACGTGACGGTCTAAAGAAGGGGCGTTACAAGCATGTAACGCTCTATAGTAGGTGCGTTACGTACCAGAAAATAAATAGATTAAAATTTCAAAATTTTAAAACACAAGGGCATGTGACGGTCTGTCGTGGGGCCGTCAGGCTCATGTGAGGGTCTATCATGCGGCCTTCAGGCTGTAACGGCCTCTGGAAGATGCGTCACATGACCTGGAACCCGCCGACGATGAACTTCGACATATTACACTAAAACTTCGATTGCTCATGATAGAATGAATAAAAATTAGGGAAAATGTTACCATTCGAAAGAGCGTAAAAATTCGTATAAAATAGCATGCTTTGATTTAGATCTAACACAACAAGATTCAATCTCTAACTAATAATCATGAAAGTTGCCCTTTTTATACACCTCGGAGAAAAATGTGAAATTCGAACATCATGATGAACGAGAATTGGGCAATTAGGTATCAAAAGAAAGAGCTCATGGAGATGCACAATACGGTATTATTAGATTTCTGTTTGGCCTAAGAGACACCTACTTTTGCTTGAAGGACAGAAGGACGAAGAAGAGGGGTCTTCGAAACCCTAGGTACCGCTCCTAGAATGCCCAAATTCTCCCTCGTCTGATCACTATCGGTCCCGTCGCCTGTTGCTGGTGCAAATAGGGTTCTAAGGTGTAGAAAGCCCTCTATAAATAGAACCTATAGGGACTCCTAGAGATCGAATTTGGTTGAAGAGTCCTATGAAGAAATTCTGACGAAAACTTCGGATAAGGTTCTAATCCACCGCCGCCGCCGCCGGTAGAAGCATCTAGTGTTAGGGTTTTCGAAGAGAAAGTAAAGACATATCAATGGGCTAGGGTTTGGCTCGAATTGGAGCACAATTGGGCTAGAATTGGGCCCAAATTGTGATGGCTAAACTAGGTCTTCTAACCCACGAAAAATTGCTAAAAACATGAAATTGGGCCTATACGAATTTTATTTTGGGCTCTTACCTGAAGACAAAGTTATTACAAATTCAATTTTACACTAGTTTCATATTTTTCCATAATTTTAATAATTTCTTTAGAAGTTGAGCCAATAAATAATTAATTTATGTGGAAATATTATGGTAGAAAAAGACAGGGTGCTACACCCTCCCCCACTTAAGGAATTTGGTCCCCAAATTCACCGAAACTGCTAACAACCAACCTTAAAATAATTCGAGATATAATTTCCTGATCGCATCCTCAGATTCCCATGTTGCTTCCTCAGCTCCACGCCGACTCCACTGGACCTTGACCATTGAAATGGATCGATTCCTGAGTTGCTGTTGCTTGAAGTCCAATATCTTGATAGGCTTCTCTTCATAAGATAAGTCCTTCTTCAATTCCAAATCAGCATGTTGGATAATGTGCGAAGGGTCATACACATACTTCCAAAGCATAGATACATGGAACACATCATCAATACCAGCTAACTGTGGTGGTAGGGCTAATCTATTGGCAACTTCACCTACCCTCTCTAAGATCTCAAATGGGTCAACAAACTTTGGGCTTAACTTACCTCGAATTCTGAATCTTCTAATTCCTCTTGATGGTGACACTTTCAGAAATACATGGTCCCCAATCTGAAATTCTAGCTCCCTTCTTCTATTATCTGTATAGCTCTTTTGTCGGGACTGGGCGACCTTCAAATGGTCTCTAATAACTTGGATGTTCTTTGACGATTCTGAGATAAGATCTGGCCCGAGCCATTGCTTCTCACCAATTTCTTCCCAACAAAGAGA
This sequence comes from Amorphophallus konjac, assembly GCA_022559845.1. Classification (NCBI taxonomy): domain Eukaryota; kingdom Viridiplantae; phylum Streptophyta; class Magnoliopsida; order Alismatales; family Araceae; genus Amorphophallus; species Amorphophallus konjac. The sequence continues at coordinate 167,498,435 of CM040127.1, forward strand.
TCTACAACTCCTGCCATACAAGGCCTCAAACGGTGCCATCTGAATGCTGGATTGGTAACTATTATTATATGCAAATTTAATCAAAGGTAAATGTTCATGCCAACTGCCTCCAAAATCAATTATACATGCTCTCAACATGTCTTCAACAATCTGGTTTGCTCTCTCAGTCTATCCGTTAGTCTGAGGGTGAAAAGCTGTACTGAAGTTCAAACGAGTGCCTAATGATGCTTGCAGTCCTTTCCAAAAGTGAGATGTAAACCTGGGGTCTCTGTCAGATATGATGGACACAGGCACCCCCTCCAATCTTATTACTTCCTTTATATACAAGGCAGCCAAAATATCCATGGTTCACCTTGACTTAAGTGGTAAAAAGTGTGCAGACTTTGTCAGTCGATCAATGATCACCCACATTCTATCAAGGCCTCCTCGTGTTCAGGGTAAACCCATAATAAAATCCATACCAACACTTTCCCACTTCCATTGTGGTATTTCGAGAGGTTTTAACTTCCCAACAGGTCTGAAATGCTCTGCTTTAACTTGTTGACATACTAAACACCTGCTCACAAAATCGGCTACTTCCCTCTTCATGTTCGGCCACCAGAAAGTATTCTTCAAATCTTTGTACATCTTTGTAGCTCCTGGGTGTATAGTATACTTAGATCTGTGCGCTTCTTCAAGAATCTTCTTCTTTATTTCCATGGAATCAGGGACACATGTTCTCCCTCGAAACAACAATATCCCATCATCAGCTAACATAAAATCTGGTCGATTAGCCATCTGTTCTTTAATTCCAACGAGCACAGGGTCATTATTCTGCAACTGCTTAATTTCTGCTAGCAATTCTGAACGAAGCTGGACATGCGCCACCAAGATCCGATCTTCCTTTTCTGTAATATCTAAATTGGCAAACTGTTCTAACAACTTCCACTCTTGAATCATCAAACTGGCTAGCCTAGCTGTTGGCTTCCTGCTTAAAGCATCTGCTACAACATTCCCCTTTTCGGGATAATATTCAATGGAGAAGTCGAAATCCTTTAAGTACTATAACCACCTTCTCTGTCTCATATTCAACTCCTTCTGAGAAAATAAGTATTTTAAGCTCTTATGGTCTGAGTACACGGTGAAAGTTTCTCCATAAAGATAATGCCTCCATATCTTAAGAGCAAACACAACCGCTGCTAACTCCAGATCATGCACAGGGTAATTCTCTTCATGTTTTCTCAACTGCCTGGAGGAATAAGCTATCACCTTTCCTTGTTGCATCAATACGCAACCTAAACCGATTCCTGAAGCATCGGTATAAACTTCAAAACATCCTTCACCTAAGGGTAAGGCCAAAACTAGGGCAGTGGTCAACCACTCCTTCAAAGTCTGAAAACTCTTTTCATAATCATCTGTCCATTCAAAACAATTCTCCTTACGAGTTAACCTTGTCAAGGGCACTGCAATCTTGGAAAAATCCTTGATGAACCTTTGATAATAGCCTACCAAGCCTAAGAAGGTTCTGATCTCAGTTACATTCACAGGTCTTTCCTAATTACGTACAGCCTCAACTTTAGAAGGGTCTACTGCGATTCCCTCTTTAGAAATAATGTGGCCCAGAAAAGATACCTCTTGCAACCAGAACTCACATTTACTAAACTTGGCGTATAGCTGATGCTCTTTTAATATTTGCAACGCCATTCTTAAGTGTTGTTCATGCTCCTCCTTGCTCCTTGAATATATCAGAATATCATCGATAAATACCACGACCCACTGATCCAAGTAGGGCCGAAACACACTATTCATTAGCTGCATAAAAGCTGCAGGAGCATTTGTTAGTCCAAACGGCATCACCACAAATTCAAAATGCCCATACCTGCTACGGAATGCCGTCTTAAAAATATCTTCATCTTTTATCCTCAACTGATGATACCCAGATCTGAGATCGATCTTTGAGAAATACTGGGCTCCTGATATCTAATCAAATAATTCATCGATCCTTGGTAATGGGTACTTGTTCTTCACGGTGAGCTGATTCAACTGACGAAAATCGATACACAGCCTTAAAGAACCATCTTTCTTCCTTACAAAAAGAATAGGAGCACCCCACGGGGAAGTACTCAGACGAATGAACCCTCTTTCTAGCAAGTCTAACAACTGCACCTTCAGTTCTCTTAACTCAGCCGGGGACATACGGTAGGGAGCTCTCAAAACAGGCGAGGCACCAGGAATCAGGTCAATAGAGAAAACCACCTCCCTTTTAGGGGGAAGACCTGGCAATTCATCAGGAAATACCTCCGAAAAATCTTGAATAACAGGGATATCCTTCAACTCCACTTCTGACGGAATCGGTTTCAACAAAAGTATCAAATATATATCTATGTTTAATCGTCTCTTGTTAATTGGGCTGCATGTTTGGGACAAATGGGCCATGTTTTATGTTTTGTAGTAATTATGTCCCCAATTATTATGTAAGAGTCTTTTTTTTATTTGTGTCTTTTAGTCTTCCTAAGGGAGTTATGAGTGGTAGGAAGTAGGTGTCAGGTGAGTTGTCTTTTTGTCTTCTTTGTGGAGCCTATAACCAGGTCATGTAATCCTTGTTTAATACAATGAAGTTGATGTCAAAATATTTGGAAAACTACCTCCAACGTGAGGCCCTTACCCCCCCCCCCCCTTCTACCTCTCTCACTTTGGAGTGGATTCTCCAATGTTTTCTCTCTCTCTCTAGGAGTGGATTCTCCTGGGTTCTTTCTTCTCTCTCCTCTTTCCCAAGCCAGTGCGCAACCCTCCCTTCTCTCCCCTTCTCCCTCTGCTACCCTTCCCCACACTCTCGCTTCTCCTGCCACCTCTACACTCTCTCACTCTCTCTCTAGCCTATACCATGGCGTCCCCTCCTGCATCCTCGGACGGTACTCTCTCCCCCCCTTCCTTCTTCTTCCCCTTTCACTCCCTCTCTTGGCCTTCCCCCAGGCGCACCTCCCTCTCCCGACTACGTCTCTCTCTCTGCCTCATATCTCTTCACCAGCCCTCTCTCTCTATTACCTTCGCACCCCCGGTGATGTCTCCTATCCCCCTTCTCTCTGTTCTCATGCAACCATCGCACCACCCATCTCCCAGCTCACCACCGCCAAGTATCCTACCCGTGCACCCTCGCCACCACCATGCATGCGGATGAACCACCCATTCGTCTGTCCTACTCTCTATCTCTCTAATCCTCCCACTTTTCTGCAGGCATGCTGCACATGGACACAGCCACACCATAGCCCACGGTAGTTATCCCCCCTCTCACCGTTGCCTCATTCTTTCTCTCACTATCCCCCCACACACACACCTTCGCAACCCCGACATAGCCAGCCTATCTTCTCTCTTCTGCGCACACCCATGCTCACGTAACACCGCCCCCCCCCTAGCCTCTTTCCTCCCTCTCCCTCACTCTCTTAAACCATGCGACCGACCCCCTGTTTGGAACAGGGGCACTGCCGTAGCCCCCGTCTCCCTCCCCTCCCTCCCCTTGGCAGCTGTCCAACCCCCCCTCTTCTCACTTCCCCTTCCCCTCTTTCCTCTATGCTATGCAACCATCGCAGCACCCCTCACCCTCTCTCTCTCTAAACTGCTAGCTTCTCCTTTCTTCCCTCTCTCTCTTCCCCCATCTCCTCTCCTCATCTCTCCTTTTCACCTTTCTATCTCCTGTACCCCGTCCGCACTGCACCGGCCCCCTCACCTGAGGGTCTCCCGTCTGCCCTCCGCTTGTGGTCCGCTGGAGCCTCACCGTCCGTTGGCTGCGATAGCCATCGCCTGCCGCCCGCGACGGTGCCACACCGTGCTCACCTGCCACCCGTGACGGTTCCACGACGCCAGCCTCCCTCCAAGCAGCTCATGCTTCGTGTCATCCGGCCGACGTCACCTCCGAGCACGATCCCCATCCGAGCTCGGTGGTACACAGAACGCGGCGGGCACCCAGGCCACCCGATGACCATGGCACTCCGCCATGCAACCCACGCCCTGTGCACCTCCAGCCGACGTTGGTGAGGGACCGAGCACGCCGTTGTGTTCCAACAGCTGGGTCCGTGCCCGCCACTCCGAGCATGGCAATCATAGTGGCCACTCCTCGCCCCGCTGCCCTCAGCTCGCCACCTTCAGCACCGTCGACGGGAGAGCTTATCCTCACTAGCAGCGCCCTTCCCCGGCAACACCACTGCGGTGCCTCCCCTACCGGTCACCACCTACAGCACCGTCGACCAGACCACCGGATGTATATGCCAGCCACTCCCACAGCAACACACAGCCAGCCGTGGGTCACCACATGCCACTCTGTCAACCGCCATGAGCTCCCCTGCTATCCACTGTTTTGAGCATGCCAGGCCCCCACATCGCTACCACACTGCCGCTGTCGCTCTTTCTCTCTCTAAATCATGTTCTCTCTCTCTCTTCCCTCCCTCCCTCTCTCTACGGGATGATCATCTATATATATATATAAGAGTCCCTCTCAATCCTCTCTCTTCACACCTCTCTCTCCCATCCCACTCTAACTCTCTCTTTTCTCTCTTTAAATCACTCACGTGATCCCCCTTCTCACCTTCTCTCTCTAGCCCCACACTGCCTGCCTTCGCTTCCGCGGCAACACCAGTCTCTCCCTTGCCCCTTCCTAGCATGCCTGAGCAGAATGGCGTTTGATAGAACACATAGGTGTTTGTTCATCTATCTTTGCATGCTGATTTTACTGAAGGTTGATGGTTACTGTGTGGGCATCACTTATGTCAAGAGTGCTATCTCAAAGGAACAATGAGCTTGGGTGGAAGTCCACCTATTTATCATCTCTCCCCTAGATGCTTTAGTTGCTGGTTACTTCATCAATGCGAAAGACATCACGGGAGCTGAACACATAAGAGATTTCTATAATGATGTTGCAACAGTGCATGGTTCTGCAAAGAATTTTTCCTCACCATGCCCTTCAAGACTAAACCCAGGATTGTGCATGTTCCAACAGTATGTAGCTCAAGGGAACCGCACAGCTCTTTCAGTTTGAATGCAGCATACGATTCATGACAGATGAAGAATATCGTGACTCTAGGTGTGGCTATTCGATGTGGAACTTGGCATGATTGCAAGCTTGATTTAAAGAAGTGTTCTTCAAGATAAATCAACGTAATGCACGGTAAGTGATGAGAAATATCAAAGAAAATGGAAAGAAAAGAAAAATCTCAGACTCAGAAGATCGTGTCACGTCAAATGGTATCAGAGCAAGTTGTCCGGTTTGTCCCAACAAGTCGGGGTCCTGCAGTTCGAGATTCGAGAATCAAGGTTCGAGGTCGAACCTTCTCCAGGTGGAGGGGTTTGACGGAATCGACTTCAACAAAAGTATCAAATATATATCTATGTTTAATCGTCTCTTGTTAATTGGGCTGCATGTTTGGGCCAAATGGGCCATGTTTTATGTTTTGTAGTAATTATGTCCCCAATTATTATGTAAGAGTCTTTTTTTTATTTGTGTCTTTTAGTCTTCCTAAGGGAGTTATGAGTGGTAGGAAGTAGGTGTTAGGTGAGTTGTCTTTTGGTCTTCTTTGTGGAGCCTATAACAAGGTCAAGTAATCTTTGTTTAATACAATGAAGTTGATTTCAAAATATTTGGAAAACTACCTCCAACGTGAGGCCCTTACCCCCCCCCTTCCACCTCTCTCACTTTAGAGTGGATTCTCCAATATTTTCTCTCTCTCTCTAGGAGTGGATTCTCCTGGGTTCTTTCTTCTCTCTCCTCTTTCCCAAGCCAGTACGTAGCCCTCCCTTCTCTCCCCTTCTCCCTCCGCTACCCTTCCCCACACTCTCGCTTCTCCTGCCACCTCTACACTCTCTCCCTCTCTCTCTAGCCTATACCATGGCGTCCCCTCCTGCATCCTCAGACGGTACTCTCTCCCCCACTTCCTTCTTCTTCCCCTTTCACTCCCTCTCTTGGCCTTCCCCCAGGCACACCTCCCTCTCCCGCCTGCGTCTCTCTCTCTGCCTCATATCTCTTCACCAGCCCTCTCTCTCTCTATTACCTTCGCACCCCCGGTGATGTCTCCTATCCCCCTTCTCTCTGTTCTCATGCAACCATCGCACCACCCATCTCCCGGCTCACCACCGCCAAGTATCCTACCCGTGCACCCTCGCCACCACCATGCATGCGGATGAACCCCCCCTTCGTCTGTCCTACTCTCTATCTCTCTAATCCTCCCACTTTTCTGCAGGCATGCTGCACATGGACACAGCCACACCATAGCCCACGGCAGTTATCCCCCCCTCTCACCGTTGCCTCATTCTTTCTCTCACTATCCCCCCACACACACACCTTCGCACCCCCGACATAGCCAGCCTATCTTCTCTCTTATGCGCACAACCACCCTCAAGTAACACCGCCCCCCCCCAGCCTCTTTCCTCCCTCTCCCTCACTCTCTCAAACCATGCGACCGACCCCCTGTTTGGAATAGGGGCACTGCCGTAGCCCCCGTCTCCCTCCCCTCCCTCCCCTTGGCAGCTGTCCAACCCCCCCTCTTCTCACTTCCCCCTCCCCTCTTTCCTCTATGCTATGCAACCATCGCAGCACCCCTCACCCTCTCTCTCTAAACTGCTAGCTTCTCCTTTCCTCCCTCTCTCTCTTCCCCCATCTCCTCTCCTCGTCTCTCCCTTTTACCTTTCTATCTCCTGTACCCCGTCCGCACTGCATCGGCCCCCTCACCTGAGGGTCTCCCGGCTGCCCTCCGCTTATGGTCCGCTACAGCCTCACCGTCCGCTGGCTGCGATAGCCATCACCTGCCACCCACGACGGTGCCACATCATGCTCACCTGCCACCCATGACGGTTCCACGACGCCAGCCTCCCTCCAAGTAGCTCACGCTTCGTGTCATCCGGTCGACGTCGCCTCCGAGCACGATCCTCTTCCGAGCTCGGCGGTACCCAGAATGCAGCGGGCACCCAGGCCACCCGATGAGCATGGCACTCCGCCATGCAACCCACGCCCTGTGCACCTCCAGCCGACGTTGCTGAGGGCCCGAGCACGCCATAGTGTTCCAACAGTCCGTGCCCGCCACCGTCGTCGTCCACGTATCGGCAGGGTCCGTGCCCGCCACTCCGAGCATGGCAATCATAGCGGCCACTCCTCGCCCCGCTGCCCTCAACTCGCCACCTTCAGCACCATCGACGGGAGAGCTGATCCTCACCGGCAGTGCCCTTCCCCGGCAACACCACTGCGGTGCCTCCCCTACCGGTCACCACCTACAGCACCGTCGACCAGACCACCGGATGTATATGCCAGCCACTCCCATAGTAACACATAGCCAGCCGTGGATCACCAACTGCCACTTTGTCAACCGCCATGAGCTCCCCTGCTATCCACTGTTTCGAGCATGCCAGGCCCCCACATCGCTACCACACTACCGCTGTCGCTCTTTCTCTCTCTAAATCATGTTCTCTCTCTCTCTTCCCTCCCTCCCTCTCTCTACGGGATGATCATCTATATATATATATAAGAGTCCCTCTCAATCCTCTCTCTTCACACCTCTCTCTCCCATCCCACTCTAACTCTCTCTTTTCTCTCTTTAAATCACTCACGTGATTCCCCTTCTCACCTTCTCTCTCTAGCCCCACACTGTCTGCCTTCGCTTCCCCGGTAACACCAGTCTCTCCCTTGCCCCTTCCTAGCATGCCTGAGCAGAATGGCGTTCGATAGAACACATGGGTGTTTGTTCATCTATCTTTGCATACTGATTTTACTGAAGGTTGATGGTTACTGTGTGGGCATCACTTATGTCAAGAGTGCTATCTCAAAGGAACAGTGAGCTTGGGTGGAAGTCCACCTATTTATCATCTCTCCCCTGGATGCTTTAGTTGTTGGTTACTTCATCAATGCGAAAGACATCACGGGAGCTGAACACATAAGAGATTTCTATAATGATGTTGCAACAGTGCATGGTTCTGCAAAGAATTTTCCCTCACCATGCCCTTCAAGACTAAACCCAGGAATGTGCATGTTCCAACAGTATGTAGCTCAAGGGAACCGCACAGCTCTTTCAGTTTGAATGCAGCATACGATTCATGACAGATGAAGAATATCGTGACTCTAGGTGTGGCTATTCGATGTGGAGCTTGGCATGATTGCAAGCTTGATTTAAAGAAGTGTTCTTCAAGATAAATCAACGTAATGCAAGGTAAGTGATGAGAAATATCAAAGAAAATGGAAAGAAAAGAAAAATCTCGGACTCGGAAGATCGTGTCACGTCAACTTCCTTCTTATCAGTTAAAGAAATTAAAGCCAAGAATGCTGGACACCCCTTTCTTAACAACTTATCTGCCCGAAGTGCCGAAATGAGTGGCACGGTCTTAGATAGCCTAGAGCCAGAGAAAGAAAGCTCCGGACGTCCAGGGAAAGACACTACTCCTGACTTACAATGAACACTAGCACCATACTTAGATAACCAATCATCCCCTAAGATTACATCATAATCTTTCATCTTCATGCATACTAGATCAGCAGATAAATTACAACCATTGATCAAAACTTCACTAGAAGGATAATAATATTTAATCTCAGATCCCGAACCAATACGGGTGGATATCATAAGGTGTGAATCCAACAACACCGGTTCCACAGATAAAGTCTTAGCAAATTTCAGAGATATAAAAGAATGAGTGGCTCCAGTGTCGAAAAGTACGAATGTTGGCTTGGAAAGAATAGTAAGAGTACCTTCGACAATACCTCCTTCCTCGGTAGTCTGGTTCTCGGTCTCTGCCTCCTGGAGGGCTTGGAGCCTGCCTTGCCGCTTGTAACTTTCTTGTGACTTATCAGATGCTGCCGGTTCATTAATAAGGGGACATTCTGGAATTCGATGGTCCCTGCTACCACACCTTAAGCAAGCGCCTAACTTGTGCCAACACTCTTCCATCTTGTGACCTGGACGGTCACAGTACTTGCAAACTACCTTAGACAGCACAACTGGTCCAACCTTCTTCTCGCCTTCCTTGGGTTTCTTGTTTTTAGAAAACCTCGGCCCACCATTGGGCCTCTTCAGAACATTATCGGGTCTGAAGTTCTCGGAACTGGTAGTATGTTCCTTCTTCTTATTCCGACCTCTGATCCGGTCAGTCATTTCCATCATATCCTCCAAAACTTGTGCTTTCCTTACTATCTCAGCATAGATATGGATTTCCAAGGGTGCCAATTGATTGATGTACTGAAGCTTCAAACCATTCAAAAATCTTTTAGCATTCATTTTCTCAGTGGACACCAAGTGTGGGGCATACTTACATAATCTGGAAAACTGTGCTTCATATTCCGCAACCGACAAGTTTCTTTGTTTCAAAGCAGCAAACTCGGCCGCCTTATTCTCCTGCACCTGATCTGAGAAGTACTTGCTATTGAAAAACTCCTTGAACTCATCCCACGTGGCACGCCTATTCCCAAGTGTGGCTTTTATGGCTTCCCACCAAGCACGAGCATCGCGTTCTAATTGGAAAGTCGCTAGTAAGACGCGATCTTGATCTCCACATTGCATAACCCTGAAGTTCTTTACGTCTCCTTCAGCCAGTTCTCAGCCTCATCCGGGTCCGAAGATCCACTGAAACGCGGGGGATTCAAGCCCTGAAAGTTTCGATGTAGATTGCCTGCTCCTTGATGTCCGCCGCCTTGGGCTACTTGCTGTAAGGCCTGGGTCAGGCCCAGCAATGTACGTTGCATGTCTCGCCATTGAGCGCGTTCTGCCGCCATCACGGAAATTCCTACAACATAAAAGAAGTAATTAAGAACGTTTTATTGGATCTATATTCTTATAGCTAGTTAATTAATTAACTAATCTTAGCCCAAGTCTCTACCCAACTCACTGGGTCAGATTCTGACTTTACTAAGGTTTAAAGGTTCTATAACACTACTAGCAACCTAGGGTCTAAAGAAAGCCTAGGCTCTGAAACCACAAAAATTGTCACGCCCCGACGCGGAAAATCGGAACGTAGCAGTTTATAGCAATCATGTCAATCCAAGCATACATTGCCACAAGAGACTAACCACCAGGCTAATAATAAAGAAATAATTAACCCAACTTTATTGATAATAATAATAAGAGAAAGTATTCGATTACACCCGACTCCTTGTGGACTTCTATCTCATTAATGGAAAATACATCAACTCTAGATAACAACTAATCCAAACTTGACTTGAACATAAACTCTAAATGGCTCGCTCCTGGAATCACTCGTTCCCGTCACCATCGGAACGCACGTCCTCATCCGAGCTATCTGAAAAGGATTGGAAAGTAGGGGTGAGCAAAGCTCAGTAGGATTTTATATCACTATCATCAGGCATAATTAAAGTGATTAACCATTTATGAATAACAAAAGTTGCAACAAAAGCGATGATAAATAAATGACAAGAGATGGATAGGGAAAAGAACAAGAGCTTTCAAGTAAAGAGTAAACACAAGTATAACAAGAACTTTTCATGTCATGAAATGATAAATGGAATTAGCCAAATCAAGCACGCATATCATGTCACACAGGAATTTCAAGTAATTGAGTAAAAGTGGAAATGTCATAGACCAATCATGCTAGTCATGCACTTCGGTGCAATGTCACACCTTGTCATTACAAACTCTCTGGGGCACAAGTACTTTCGGACGCTCCTCCCAGGACCAGACCGGGCCCTTTATGATGCGTTGGCATTGAAGATTTGGATCGATGATCCTAGTCTAGACATTCATCACATTAATGGCCAAGAGTTCCAAGGTTAAGCTCATGAACTTACTTCTAAGATCAAGAGAAATTCTAACAAAATTGGAATGACATCAAGTAGAAAGACTATGAGTCTTTAGGTAACATGGATGTAAACAAGGATTTCACATAATCTCACAGTTCAAGGCCAACCTTGATACCTGCTTCATGATGATAAAACAAGAAAGCCTTATTACTATCTTATCTGTGACGCTCTATAACAGAGTCGTTACAGGAACGTGACGGTCGTACAGAGGGCCGTTACGTTGATGTGACGGTCCATTCTTGGGCCGTTACAGGACACATACCAGTTTAATTTGAGCTGGTCCAAAAACACGATTCAAACCACGTTCATGGGTTCAGGTCTTTATGGTACAACCTGTCCGACGTCCTGGTGGGAATCCAAGGCTCACGGGGTCTTACGGAGGTCTCATAATAGTGGTCCTAGTCCGACGGAAGGAATATCCGGCGGAGAGTCCCATCTATTACAAGAATTGAGGCTAATAAACACGGAAACAAAAGCGGTGCGGTCAGTCAATCCCACCGGAGTGGCATGACTGTCAAACAATAAAGCTAAGATCAAATATATATCTTACATAAATCAAAATTTATACAAGTGTTAACTAAGGGTTTTTATCAAATTCTTCATGATCATTCAACTTAAGATTTTCTAACATCTTTCATGTAGAATAATGAAAATTTTATGTTTATGATCATAATACAATATTAACATCACGTTCTGCCTTGCTTATAGATCAAGATATCATACTAACATAGCAAGTTTCTGGTTTTAAAAACGCATAAGCAATAGTTAAAAAAACATTGTCAGGAGAACGTGACGGTCTAAAGAAGGGGCGTTACAAGCATGTAACGCTCTATAGTAGGTGCATTACATACCAGAAAATAAATAGATTAAAATTTCAAAATTTTAAAACACAAGGGCATGTGACGGTCTGTCGTGGGGCCGTCAGGCTCATGTGAGGGTCTATCGTGCGGCCGTCAGGCTGTAACGGCCTCTGGAAGATGCGTCACATGACCTAGAACCCGCCGACGATGAACTTCGACATATTACACTAAAACTTCGATTGCTCATGATAGAATGAATAAAAATTAGGGAAAATGCTACCATTCGAAAGAGCGTAAAAATTCGTATAAAATAGCATGCTTTGATTTAGATCTAACACAACAAGATTCAATCTCTAACTAATAATCATAAAAGTTGCCCTTTTTATACACCTCGGAGAAAAACGTGAAATTCAAACATCATGATGAACGAGAATTGGGCAATTAGGTATCAAAAGAAAGAGCTCATGGAGACGCACAATACGGTATTATTAGATTTCTGTTTGGCCTGAGAGACACCTACCTTGTTGTGCATCCCTTGGTTTTGATGATGACAATAGGATATGTTTGATTAATCAAGTTCTATCTTGTTTCATAACAAATACAAGTGGTTTGATTGTTCCTTCAAAGTAATGGACTCATGACTATTTGATGATGACAAACAATGTTTGATTAACTCAATATAAATCTGGTAGTTCAAATTACTTCTGATAAGTTAAGTAATTTCAGGTCAGAAGAAGTGTCAAAGGCCGCTTGTCGACCAGGGAAGTGGTTGTGGTCGACCAACGAACCTAGCCAGAAACACCTAAAGTCATCCGTCTTCTGTTGTGCCTTGGCTGTCGACCAAAGCCCCACTCCTGGTCGACCACAGAACAGACAGGGCGTCAGACAGAACTGACGGTAATCTGGAACTTGCCCATTGTCGACCAGCGACTAGGCTGTGGTCGACCACGGAGGACGCGAGTGTCAGCCAGAATGAAACCGCCATCAGGACACTGCTTGTTGTCGACCAGGGACAGTGCCATGGTCGACCACGGGCGTTATAGCGTCCAGAACCGAACTGTAACCGAATTCTATTTTGGTTCCTTAAAACCTGCGGATTGTTGTTGCAGGTTGTTGGGTAGTTCAAATGAGGAGATTCCGCACGGGAATCAAGGAGAGAATCATGCTGAGACGCGGTCAAACCTATTATAGTAATCGGATTCAACCGTCTCCCTGTTTTCTAGCAGATTGACGCTAGATCTGGAATTTGAGCGGGAAGAGCTTCATGCTTGAAAAAGAATCTGAATAAAGATAGAAGGCAACTGATCGCGCAGGCAAGCACACTGAGAGAGCATAGAACAGAAGCTAAGAGACACACCTACATCACAGGACGAAGTGGCTCTCCATCAATCAGAAATCTGCAGAAGACTGAAAGCATTCTCATTGCTGCAGAAGGAAGACTGGGCTTGAAGCTGTGCGACCTCCAGCAGCAAAGCAGCTGAAGGCATCCGATTGGAAGCTCTACAGGGAGTCTATTCTTGTTATTTGTGTGATTAAGTCCCAGGCTGAATTCTTTCCTTTGTTACAAAAGTCTATATTCAGTCCTGTTGCATCATTCCACCTTCTCATCATTTCTATTCATCCTTACACCAAGTGTCAAGCTGTGAGGCAGCGGAGTCAAGCTGTGAGGCAGCAGAATCAAGCTGTGTGTCAACAGGTACAAGCTGTGTGTCAGCTGTGTTTTGGTTGAGATCAGAGATTCTCATAGTGAAGCCTTGCTTGAGTTAAGCAAGGGGTGGATGTAAGTCTCAGGAAGAGACTGAACCACCTTAAAATCCTTTCTTGTGGTGTGCTTGTGTGTGTTTGATTTCCTATACGTATGCTTGCATCTTTACTATCCGCATTAGTTCTATGATTCATTAATTACCAGTAGCTCATCAGGTTGATAGTCAGTAAATTATCGAAAAGGGGGAAAGATCTATTCACCCCCCCTCTAGATCTATTCAGTCCGTATCCAACACGTGGTATCAGAGCTAAACTCTCCGAAAATGTGGTCTAACAACCAGGAGAGACTGGGCGGACTGAACTCTAAAAGCCTCATAGCTGAGGGGCACTCTGTAACTAGACCTCCATATTTTGATGGAACTGATTATTCTTATTGGAAAAATCGTATGCAGGTGTTCTTACGTGCGCAAGACCACGAGATGTGGAGGGTAGTGAGCCGCGGACCTTTTGAGCTACCGGAAGATGAAGAAACCTGGACCAGAGAACAGGTCAGGAAATCAACTGTCAACTGGGGAGCCATGAACGTAATGCAGTGCTCACTACACCCCACAGAATTCTCAAGAGTTTCCCAATGCGCAACAGCCAAAGAAATGTGGGATCGTCTAAAGGTAATCTACGAAGGTACTTCCGAGGTAAGAGAGACAAAAGCAAATATGCTAGTCTCAGAATATGAGATGTTTAGGATGAAAAATGATGAAAGTATTTCTGAGATGTATGCCAGATTAGTACAATTGACTAATGGCTTGAAGAGCTTAGGGAAGACATACAAAGAGCAGGAATTAGTGAGGAAGATTTTAAGGTCTCTCACATCGATGTGGCATACCAAGGCCACAGTCATTGAGGACTCAAAGGATCTCACAACAATGACAGTGGATGAGTTAGTAGGATCCCTGATGGCCTATGAGGTCAATCTGAAGAGAAAGGAAGATGAGGGGAAGAAAAAGAAGCAACTTGCCCTAAAGACTAAGACAAGCACCTCTGAGGTGTCTGACAATGAAGACTCATCTAGCTCAGGTGAAGAATCTGGTGAGCTAGCCATGCTTACAAGAAAATTTAAGAAATTCCTGCGAAAGGAAGGTAAAGGATTCAGAAATCCAAAGGGCATGGTAAGGAAGTCATCCCAGTTTAAATCTGATAAACATAAGACTTCTTCTAATAAACTCATTTGCTACAATTGCAGGCAGCCTGGACATATGAAGGCTGAATGTCCAGAAGCTCCTAAGAAATCAAGCTTCAAGTGGAAAGGCAAGAAACCCAAGGCGATGATTAGCACTTGGAGTGAGGAGGAAGAGAGCAGTGAAGAGGAAACAACTTCCGAGGAAGAAGAAGGAAAGCTCTGTCTGATGGCCAAGGGAGACAACAGTGATCTTGAGGTAAGTTCCCCATTTCAAGACTTCTCTAGTTCGGATTGGGAAGAAGTATATTCAGAATTGCTTGATACTTATGAAAGAATAAGAAAGGAAAATAAACATTTGAAGAAGAAGATCAGTCAACTGAATAAAGACAGCAATTCAATGGAAAACAAAACTGAACTAGAAATGGAAATCAAGTCTCTGAAAAACAAGCTGAATCAAATGGACTTAGATGAAGAAAACCACAAGAGAATGTCCGAAGAGAATGAAATGCTAAAAAACGACATTGATGAGCTAAAACTAAAAACTCAAGAATATGAACAGAAAACTAAGTTAAGTCAAGAAAGAAACAATTCACTCAAGGAAGAAAACAGTAAGCTTCTAAAAGAGATAGAAAGAATCCAAGGTGAATTGGAAGATAAACAGGAAGCCTTGGAAAAAATGACCAAGGGTCAAGAAAACTTAAATGCTGTCTTGGGAATAAAAGTAAACTTTCAAAAAGAAGGGTTAGGATACAATCCTACGGCTAAAAAGGAATTCCAAATAAAAACCGTAAATGGGATTGCTGACTCAAAAGGAAAAAGGCCCCTGATTAATCTATACCAAGATAAACAAGAGGATGTAGCTGAATGCTCCTCCAAAAGGAACAATGTCACCAAGGAAGAGAGAAATTTTAAAGAGAAAACAGTCAATCAATATAAGATTCAAAATAATAAACAAGAAACCCAAATTCACAGAAATCACCAAACAAACCAAGGACTAAACCAAGTGAAAGGACATAAATCTGGAAAACAAGATGTCTGGAGACAGGCTGGTCGACAACAGACCCTTCATCTGTCGACCAGAGGATCTGCCAGAACAGGCGCTGGTTACTGGAGAAGCAGTGGTCGACCACAGGTACACCAGATGTCGACCAGAGGTGCTGCCAGAACAGACGCTGAGTTCTGGAGACGCGATGGTCGACCACAGACATACCAAAAGTCGACCATGACCAGACAAGCAAACAGAAATCACAGGTTGTCTCGGGTAAAACAAAATGAAAACTTGAATACACAAAGGTGGACTCAGATTAAAGAAAAATTAGAACAAAAGCCACCGAATCTGAACAAGTTCAGAGACGAAAAATTAAACTGCCCTAACAAAATCTGGGTTCCCAAAGGATTGTTACAGCAACTTTATAATTTCACAAGTTATCTTGGACCCGGGTACCATTGGGGTCCAAAAATTTCTGTGTAATTTATGATGCAGGAATGTCTGGCAGCCATGCACAATAAGTGGTACTTAGATAGGGGTTGCTCAAGACACATGACGGGAGACAAGACCAAGTTCTCCCAACAAAGATCAAAAGATGGAGGTTATGTGACCTTTGGAGGAAATAACAAAGGTAAGTTCGTCAGGACAGGATACTGGATGGGTTCTATGGCTGCGCAGATGTCGACAATAGACGGCTCCATGGTCGACAATGGATCTGTGCGGAAGCAAATGTCCACTTTAAGACAGGTTCCTGGTTAACACTAATTCTGGTAGGAAATCTTCTGGACTGTTTAATCTGTTTGGACTCTGAGCTCAGTTTTGCTTTACTCACTCATCCTCATTCACTTCCTATTCCTTGTGTCTCTATATCTCTTTGTGGCCAACATTTTTTTCTTCAGCAAGGACTCACAAATTGAGGGGGAGAAAAAGTGTAAACTCATTCCTTGATACAACATTGAAAAACCTAACCATATCTTTCAATAAAATCACCAAGGTAATCATTAAGAGTAGAGGTTGAGTGTAGTAATGAGAATTTGAACTGTACTACTGCAATAAATTCAAACCATAACTATGACTCTGTCACAAGATTTTGAGGACTTATGATTTTTAGTAATGAGACTGTTTCTCTACCTGTGTTTGTGTTGGACAGTAAAAATGAACTCAAATATAACATGTATGTACATGGAATACGCCATAATTCTGCCTTCTAGGTAGAGCAATGGGTTGAGGTCTGAGAAACTACTGTTCTCCATCTCAAAGCAAAAAAATTGGCTGAAATATAGATGGGAGACCAGTGTGTCATGAAGATCCAATCTAACTCTGCTGATATTGATTGGGCATACTGAGTAACTGGGGATATTGGCGTCTGATAAACGTATATCCTCACGGATAAAAGGTGTGTCCCAGTCATTAGTGGAATGGTTAGGCATGCTAAGTAGCCGGGGTTTCTGGCGTGTACAAAGCGTGTATCCTCGTGTAGAAAAGCATGTGATATACCTGCCCACAGCTCTCAAATGATTCAAAAAGAAAATTTTAAAGATTTCATAAAGGCAGAGAAAATGGTTGACCTAAAGCATAGCATGCAAATAAAAGTACAAAACACTGTTCAGCTAGCATAGTTAGTAAAACTATCTCTTGAAATATATTATAAGTTCAAGGAGCCATGTGTCAGAAATTGGATATGGGGAGTAAATTTATTGGTGCAATACTTTCAAATTCATTGAACCACAAGACCCACTCTATTTGGTCACAAGGTGGTCTTTGCTTAAGGATGGAAAGGTTCCATAAGTGTTCTATTAAAGAAAGGGAGTACACCTTAATATCTTCCAAACATTTGAGTTATGCTGATTCCACTTCGTTCATCTCTTTTTCACCTTCGGTTCCATCAACTTCTGCTCCACATCCTGTTCGGAGTGATTTTTTTTTCTGTTTCCCCTCTTTTTGCTGTTGACAAAGGGGGAGAGAGAGTCTCATGTCAATGTCATTGTGTTAGAGAGTCTCATGTCAATGTCATTGTGTTATATAATGCCAAGTCAGCTTATGTTTATGTTATTTTCATCTTACCTTCTCTGTTTTTGAATAACATATCAAGTGATTTGTCTGGCTGAAATAATTGCATGTTTTGACACAATGACTCATGGTTGTCATCATCAAAAAGGGGGAGAATGTTGTGCATCCCTTGGTTTTGATGATGACAATAGGATATGTTTGATTAATCAAGTTCTATCTTGTTTCATAACAAATACAAGTGGTTTGATTGTTCCTTCAAAGTAATGGACTCATGACTATTTGATGATGACAAACAATGTTTGATTAACTCAATATAAATCTGGTAGTTCAAATTACTTCTGATAAGTTAAGTAATTTCAGGTCAGAAGAAGTGTCAAAGGCCGCTTGTCGACCAGGGAAGTGGTTGTGGTCGACCAACGAACCTAGCCAGAAACACCTAAAGTCATCCGTCTTCTGTTGTGCCTTGGCTGTCGACCAAAGCCCCACTCCTGGTCGACCACAGAACAGACAGGGCGTCAGACAGAACTGACGGCAATCTGGAACTTGCCCATTGTCGACCAGCGACTAGGCTGTGGTCGACCACGGAGGATGCGAGTGTCAGCCAGAATGAAACCGCCATCAGGACACTGCTTGTTGTCGACCAGGGACAGTGCCATGGTCGACCACGGGCGTTATAGCGTCCAGAACCGAACTGTAACCGAATTCTGTTTTGGTTCCTTAAAACCTGCGGATTGTTGTTGCAGGTTGTTGGGTAGTTCAAATGAGGAGATTCCGCACGGGAATCAAGGAGAGAATCATGCTGAGACGCGGTCAAACCTATTATAGTAATCGGATTCAACCGTCTCCCTGTTTTCTAGCAGATTGACGCTAGATCTGGAATTTGAGCGGGAAGAGCTTCATGCTTGAAAAAGAATCTGAATAAAGATAGAAGGCAACTGATCGCGCAGGCAAGCACACTGAGAGAGCATAGAACAGAAGCTAAGAGACACACCTACATCACAGGACGAAGTGGCTCTCCATCAATCAGAAATCTGCAGAAGACTGAAAGCATTCTCATTGCTGCAGAAGGAAGACTGGGCTTGAAGCTGTGCGACCTCCAGCAGCAAAGCAGCTGAAGGCATCCGATTGGAAGCTCTACAGGGAGTCTATTCTTGTTATTTGTGTGATTAAGTCCCAGGCTGAATTCTTTCCTTTGTTACAAAAGTCTATATTCAGTCCTGTTGCATCATTCCACCTTCTCATCATTTCTATTCATCCTTACACCAAGTGTCAAGCTGTGAGGCAGCGGAGTCAAGCTGTGAGGCAGCAGAATCAAGCTGTGTGTCAGCAGGTACAAGCTGTGTGTCAGCTGTGTTTTGGTTGAGATCAGAGATTCTCATAGTGAAGCCTTGCTTGAGTTAAGCAAGGGGTGGATGTAAGTCTCAGGAAGAGACTGAACCACCTTAAAATCCTTTCTTGTGGTGTGCTTGTGTGTGTTTGATTTCCTATACGTATGCTTGCATCTTTACTATCCGCATTAGTTCTATGATTCATTAATTACCAGTAGCTCATCAGGTTGATAGTCAGTAAATTATCGAAAAGGGGGAAAGATCTATTCACCCCCCCTCTAGATCTATTCAGTCCGTATCCAACATACCTTTGCTGGAAGGAAAGAAGGATGAAGAAGAGGGGTCACCGAAACCCTAGGTACCGCTCCTAGAACGCCCAAATTCTCCCTCGTCCGATCACGATCGGTCCCGCCGCCAGTTGTTGGTGCAAATAGGGTTCTAAGGTGTCGAAAGCCCTCTATAAATAGAACCTATAGGGACTCCTAGAGATCGAATTTGGTTGAAGAGTCCTATGAAGAAATTCAGGCGAAAACTTCGGATAAGGTTCTAATCCACCGCCGCCGCCGCCGGTAGAAGCATCTAGAGTTAGGGTTTTCGAAGAGAAAGCAAAGACCTATCAATGGGCTAGGGTTTGGCTCGAATTGGAGCACAATTGGGCTAGAATTGAGCCCAAATTGTGATGGCTAAACTAGGTCTTCTAACCCATGAAAAACTGCTAAAAATGTAAAATTGGGCCTATACGAATTTTATTTTGGGCTCTTACCTGAAGACAAAGTTATTACAAGTTCAATTTTACACTAGTTTCATATTTTTCCAGAATTTTAATAATTTCCTTAGAAGTTGAGCCAATAAATATTTAATTTATGTGGAAATATTATAGTAGAAAAAGATAGGGTGCTACACTGCTGGGGCATTAGTTAACCCGAACGGCATTACCACGAATTCATAGTGGCCATAACGACTCCGAAAAGCTGATTTATATATGTCTTCTTCTTTAATTCTAAGCTGATGATAACCTGATCTGAGGTCAATCTTGGAGATATACTCTGCTCCCGAAAGTTGATCGAAGAGCTCATTAATACGCGGCAACGGATACTTATTTTTGATTGTAAGTTGATTCAGTCGCCGGTAGTCGATGCATAACCTGAGAGAGCCATCCTTCTTCTTGACAAAAAGAACTGGCGCACCCCAAGGGGATGTGCTAGGTCTAATAAAACCCTTGTCTAGTAGTTCCTGCAATTGCCTCTTTAGTTCCTTGAGTTCTGTGGGGGACATCCTGTAAGGGGCTATAGAAACAGGTGCTGCTCCTGGAATGAGTTCAATAGTGAAGTTTACTTCCCTTTCGGGCGGTAAACTGGGTAATTCGGGTGGAAACACATCTGGGAACTCATTTACAATAGGAATGTCTGCTAGAATGATTTCCTTGGACTCGGTTACAATGACAGAAGCAAGAAAAGCTTCACATCCTTGTGAGATGAGTTTGCAAGCGTGAAGAGAGGATATGATAGTGGGGTGTTTCTTGTATTTAATGCCAAGGAAAGAGAATCTTGAAAGGCCGAGTTTTCGGAAGGATATAATCCTGTTTCTGCAATTGATATAAGCATCATGATCTACAAGCCAATCTACCCCTAAAATGGTATCATAACCTTTCATGTCAAGGCATACTAAGTTTGCGGGGAGATTATGACCTTCTACTATCACTTCGCTATCAGGATAATAGTCGGTAAGCTTTGTTATAGAACCTAGGGGTGTGGTAATAGCAAGGTTTGAAGGTAAGGGAACTGATGCAATTGGTAATGTTTTTGCAAAAGTAGTGGAGATAAAAGAATGGGAGGCACCAGTATCAAATAGCACAAATACGGGAAGAGAACAAATTTGAAGAGTTCCTTCCAAAAGTCCACCATCCTTGGGTGCTTCCTCTTCTCCTAGAATGGCATTGAGGCGAGCCTGCCTCCTGCGTCCACCATCAGATGATTGGTCCTTAATAAGGGGGCAATCCGGCATGCGATGCTCCCTGCTTCCACAACGTAAACAAGCGCCGAGGCGCTTCCAGCACTCTTCAGTTGAATGGCCGAACTTTTCACAAAAAGTGCAAGCCGTGGTGACTTGTTCCTCCTCCTTAATCTTCTTATTCTTCTTGGAACTTCCACCGTTCCCGCTCCTGGATCGCTTCTTACTATCACGGCTTTTGTGAGGCTCCGTGATACTGAACTTTTCTTTCTTATAACGCCGATCAGATCGTCGGCTGGACTCTTCTCCTTTTCCTTTCAATTTTTTGACCTTTTCTAAGGTCCTTTCATAAAAATATGCCCGCTGAATCATCTCCGCATAAGTACGGATGTTTTGAGTCCCGAGCTGCTGAATGAAACCGGGTCGTAGCCCGTCCATAAATTGATTTGCCTTCAATAGATCGGTACTGATTAGATACGGTGCGTAAGGTGCTATCCTTGAGAATTATAATTCATATTCTGCCACTGTCATCATTCCTTGTCGAAGAGAGGCGAACTCCATAGCCTTTCTTTCTTTCACATGCTCAGAGAAGTACTTAGCACTGAATAAAGTGAGAAAACCATCCCACGTATGAGGTGCATCGGCTGGAGGTGCCGAAACTGACTTCCACCATGTACGGGCATTCTTGTTGAGTTGGAAAGTTGCAAGACGCACCTTCTCTTGATCGGTGCATTGGATGACATCAAATATACGGTTCATCTCGTCAATCCAGTTTTCTGCTTCGTCAGGATTAGAAGAACCATAGAAACGCGGAGGGTTTAAACTCTGGAAATTACGATGTAAGTCGCCAGCCCTTGCCCCTGCGCCTGCCTAGGCCATAGTTTGCAATGCCTGAGTGAGGCCAGCAACAGTTTATTGCATGTCATTCCAATCTACGCGATGAGCCATTTGTAAAATAAGGTACCTGAGAGAAATATAACAACTTGTTATTTCTCGTGGAATTGGAAGAAAATCAATCCTAAAGCTAATTAATTATCTCATCCCGGGCTCTACCCAATTCTCACATGGGTATGGAAATTTCTTTCTTAGTTCATAGGTAGGGGTCCTTAACCTTGGACTTATCCTATGACATGATTCTTCTCCCTAAATTCTGAGACTTAGGCTTTGATACCAACTTAACTGTCACGCTGCGAGCCTTTATTACAGTGGAGGACTCGCTCGAGAAACGGGAACAGCCGGCATGGTAAGCCTCTTGCAAGCAAGAACGATCAGAGCGTAAGATATTCACACACATAAATGCAATCGCACAATATTTACTCAACTTCAACTTATTTCATTATTAACCAAGAATTCAAGTACAACCACTAATTCAACTTTCATTGAACTAGACTCAAGAAATAAGAAAATTACAAAGACTCAATTCTAAACAATGTAGACTCCCTAAGTCTTCGCTCATTCGTCATTCACTCTCGGATCCGCTACTTGAACATTCTGAATCCGATCCCAACTCACTTCCATCTCCTGAAAAAGATTGAAAATAGGTAATGAGCACACTTGCCCAGTAGGTATCTTCACATCAACATGATTAGCATTATTAAAGTGATTAACTTTTTAGCTCTAGAAGAATAAGGTAAAATCATGCGAAATGCGATCAATCATGTGAATAACCAAAGTAATAAAGATGATAGAGTGAGCAAGTAAGAACTAGCAAGAATGTCACAAGAACATGATATGGCCTTTCATGAACAAGAGTGTAACGAGAATGTACTAGTAATACCACGTAGTCATCATCTAAACATCTTTTGCTTATGAGCAAGTATTTGGTGAATTTCTATGGAATATCATGTAACAAGCAAGAAAGTCATGTACAAGTATTTTTCACGATTCCGTGGATTTTCACTTATTTATAGATTAAGTACTCCCAGCGCAATGCGATGCCGGTAGCATCATATCCCATGGTTTATAATAGTATGTTTCCGGCAATCAACCGAGGGGACTAGCATAGAGCCCTTGAACACAATCAGTGTTCGATCGCATCTTCAAGTATAAATCAAGCTATTTCCACGTTTCAAGTAATAAAATATGGCCAAGAATGTATATTTCTAATAAGTTTATGATAACAATAATTCAATTGAATGAATGCTTCAATGAAGAAATGCGAGGTCAAGTATGACTTAAAACAAGGTTATGCTCATGGAAATAATTCGACAGCATAACAGTACATTCCTTAACTTTCATAATTTAAATTAAGTTTCTTTAGACAATATGACAAGTCCTAGACCATCAATAATCCATCTAGGAACTTTAAAATATTAACCCTTTGGTCAAACCTTGGGTTAATGTACTTCAAGAACTGTGACGGTCTTATACTGGGCCGTTACATAATGTGACGCTCCAGTATCGGGCCGTTACAATGCTCTGAATCCTAAAACAAAGAAATTGGACTCAGTACAATGTGACGGTCGTCTATTGGGCCGTTAAATGAGCCTGATGGTCCAACATTGATCCGTTACATCTCTAAAAACCAGAAACCATCGATAGTGTTTTCTAATGATTGAGCTTTCATGGTACAACCAACTCGGCGTCCTAGTGGGAATTCCAGACTCGCAGAGAATTACGGAGGCCTTGAAATAAGATTTTCTAGTCTATTGGAAGGAATATCCAATAGAGAGGTCCTCATGTTCAAGAATGTGTTCCTATAGTGCAAAGTGTAAACTAATGGCCATATACAGGAATATATGCCATGTACTTAAAGAAAATGACTCTATAGATAGAAAAGACTGTGAAACGATGTGAAACTCCGTCAATACATCATTTGAAATCATACTTTAAGTACAAACTATTAGAGTTTAGCCAATGAAATTAACATAACTCAAAATAACTTAAAATGCTTTTAATCATGCAATTCCTATCATAAACTTAAAGTCATGATATCAGGTCAAAACTTAGATAACTAGGTTTATTTATAAATAGACTTGACTAATTTCTATTCCATCTCGAGTTGACAAAAAATAGTGTTCTAACGGTCTAGCATAGGCGCGTTACAGTCCGTGTGATGGTTTTTCGAGAGGCCGTTACAGTATTGTAACGCTCCTGCTATGGTGCGTCAGAGACAATAGAACAATTTAAACACAGCAGAGAGTGTGACGGCTTATCGTAAGGTCGTTACAGTCATGTGACGGTCCTACCTTAATCCGTCAGAGCTTCTACTAACAGTAAAGATAAGGAACTATGTCCATGCAAGAAGAATCATAATCACTAACTAGTCTAGTCATGATAAATGAAGTAAAGGCCAGATACATGCATAGGTCACAGTGAATGATCAAGATGGTATCTTTTATCTTTGGTTAGGCTAAAGGTATGCATGTATACATGAACTTACTAAAACATGATATTCCTATTCTATAATGCATGAAATCAAGTTAAATCAGAGGGCTTTTATCCCTAACGAGATCTTTTTGCTGTTCATGAGATGACCTACCTCTTGACTGGGCTTTAAACTTCTAATTTGAGTCTTCAAGGGTCGCCCTAGTTCTTCTCTTCCTGTGATTTTTCAGTAACTTCACGTCGCTCTAACTCCTCAACCTCTTGACCTAAGGACGTGAAATTTTGAGGTTAAGAAGATGATACTAAGAGGAACAAAAAGTTCTAAAGCATCTAACTCTAATTACCTCGTTTGGGCGTCCTAATTCCTTGATCTTCAGTGGCCCTTTGCTCTGAATCCTGGGTTGCTATGACTGAATCAGCAACTTTAGAAGCCCTTATCTCCTTGGTTACTTGATCTCCTAACATGAAATTTTGAGGGTAGTTAGTCTAAAGTATTAGGAACAAAAGACTCTAAAGAACTTACCCGAGATTCTATCTTCTTACCTTGTTTCTTCACGAACCAAAAATAAGGGTCGCTTAGTTCAGAACTGGGTTCTATTTATAGAGATTTGGCTAGGGTTTGAGGATTAGATCGATTCTAGAGTCCTTAGTTCACCAAAACCTGATCCCTAAGAGTCCCTAGTAACCTTACATGTTCTCCTAATTAGGTCTCTTGTAGATAAGATCCCAAAGTTCTAATCTTTTTACAAGTTCTTCAACTTACGGAATCAGCAGGGTGTAACGGTCGTGTCAAGGTGCGTTACACCACTGTAGCGGTCGCCCGATAGACCGTTACATCCAACGTGTGCAGAGTTTCAATTTAATAAAACTCTTTTATTCGTTTTATCTATATAATTTTTTATAAAAATAGTATTTATCTTTAAAATTCATGAATAGGCTAAATAACCTTCTAGAATATGGGCCAAACTTAATGGGCTAGGTCCTTAAACCTTTTGGTTCTTAATTGAATAGGTTAGATTAATTGTTTAACATAATTGGGCCTCATAAATGACTTATTAATTCATTTATCCATTTATTAATCTATTTAGCCCTTATAAATTTCTGATAAATTTTAGAAAATTCCATAAATAATCCAGAAATTATTTATATAAATTTTGGGGCACTACCGTAGCAGCGAGCCGCCTGCCTCTGCGTCCATGGCGACGCTTCTTCTGAGGAGCTGAGGAAGACTCCGCCCCGAGATGGTAGACAGAGAAAACCCGGCCCGGAGCGACCGACAGCGTGAAGCTGTCAATCAGAGGTACTGGAATCGGCCCCGGGGGTATGAAACTCGCGCCGGGAGTCGATGACTGGGCGATTCAGGTATAAGCCTTTACCCGTGCCGATAGGAGTGTTGCCGATGCTCGAGATGACACTCTTGCACCGGAAAGTGACGCCATCGGAACTGCTGGGGTGCCGACACCCCTGGGTCAAGGGCCCATGGTAAGTGCCGGCGTAGTTCGAGCTCAGGTCGGGAGGCCCGAGGAGGGTGCTGAAGAATCTTGCCCCCTGGGTAGGAGACTCGCGGGGAGAGCCGGTTAAACTGGAGCTCAGAATCGGGGTCCCGCGTACAATATCGGAGAGCCGCGAACTCAGGACTGGGAGCCCATATCGAGGGTCGGCTTTGCCGGGGCTCGGGCCTGCGGGCCCGAGGAAGGTGCTGAGGAGCCACGAACCCAGAGCTAGAAGACCCTGTTGGGTGCCGGCTTTGCTAGAGCTCGGGGTTGGAAGTCTGAGGAAGATGCTGGGAAGCCGTGGACCCAGGGCTGGGAGCCCGTGTTGGGCACCGGCTTCGCTGGGGCTCGGGGTGGGAGACCCGAGGAGGATGCTGGGAAGCCGTGGACCCGGGGTTGGGAGCCCATGTTGGGTACCGGCTTTGCTGGGGCTCGGGGTTGGAGACCCGAGGAGGATGCTGGGAAGCCGTGGACCCGGGGGTGGGAGCCCGTGTTGGGTACCGGCTTTGCTGGGGCTCGGTGTTGGAGACCCGAGGCAGGTGCTGAGAAGCCATGGACCCGGG
Organism: Amorphophallus konjac; assembly: GCA_022559845.1. Classification (NCBI taxonomy): domain Eukaryota; kingdom Viridiplantae; phylum Streptophyta; class Magnoliopsida; order Alismatales; family Araceae; genus Amorphophallus; species Amorphophallus konjac. The sequence continues at coordinate 167,524,534 of CM040127.1, forward strand.
GCTGGGAGCCCGTGTTGGGTATCGGCTTTGCTGGGGCTCGGGGTTGGAGACCAGAGGCAGGTGCTGAGATAATGATCGAAGTTTGGGGCATGGGGCCCGTGCCGGAGATCGGGCGAGGCTGGCCTCGGGAGCTAACGCTTACCCGGGATGGTGCTGATCGGGGGGCCCTGCAGGGGCCAATGGTGGCGGTCTGGTACCTGGTACTCAGGTGGGCCACTGGGACTGGAGGTGCGTGTGGCACATTGGCCACGGGAGCCAATGGAGAAACTGGGGTTGGCTGAGGAGCAGTCACAGGGATCACACCCACGAAGTAGGGTGATCCGATGACGGGGGCGAAGCTACCGAAAGCGATCAGTGTCGCCAAGTAACCCACCAGGGCGTGGGTGGCGATGACGTTGGGACCGTAGGTGACGGCCGCCATGGTTGCTGGAGAGCTGAGTGCTGCGGAGGTGACGGTTGCTGACAGTCGCCGAGCGCGGTCCGACGGTCAGAATGCGAACTGGAAGCTGCTAGAGAATGCACGCGCGAGTACCCTCCGCTGCCTCTCCTGCAAGGATAGGGAAAGGGCACCAGGGCTTCAGGGCTGGTATAGGCTTTTCTTCAGCAAAAAGAAGGAATGCGGGAGAAGTCCCACCAGGCGTGCCATCCTCTCTGTTGTGCGGGTTTTTATGCCGAATGACCGGGGTGAAGGAAGGGATACAATGGGGAAGAAAGACACGGGAGTTTGATATATCTCAGGTATCCTCCTTACGGTTGCATGCCTCTCACGGCGGTATCGGGCACTCTCCTTTTACGAAAGTCGAAAAGGCTCGAATGGCACGAAAATACAGGGTAAGGGTTGACCAGACAGGGTGCGGGCGTGCCAATTGATTTCTCGACAATCACCCATGGAACCAAGGGTTGACTGGGGAAGCGCCACCAGGGCGCGGCACGTGGGCTCGGGCGATCGGGCGACACATGGAGAGAAGGGGTTCCACGGGTGCGAGTGCGTAGGTGATTGTGGGAATCGTGTACTGGACATCTTTCCCCACCGGCCGCAAGCGACCGGTGTTTATTTACATCGGATTGAATCCGAACACCTTCATTCCATGATGAAGAGAAGCCTGTATATATGCCTGAAGCCGTGGGTAGAGGGTCGGGAGCATTCTGCAGCTGTGGGTGCGCTTTCGACTGAGTGGTGTTTACTGGGGTCAGAATGTTGGGCACGTATGCCGGACGGTGTAGGTAGGAAGTTGGGGGCCCGAATGCGGGCGCTTGTATTTCACTGGCTTTATGATGGGCCACATGGGCTTTACAAATGGGCCTAGGTGGCCAAAGTACAACTGGCGCAAGCCGCGGGACAACTCCGACACGTGGGTTGGTCCCCGGGTCATTGCGTAATAGAGCGGATATCTGCGTGTCTTACAGGAACTCTTTACAGAGGGATTGGTGTGGGCCGACTGCCTTGGTGGCCAGAGCGGACATAGACTGGCGCCTGGTGGAGGTCGAACACGGCTCGAGGTGGGCGGCTTGGTCCGGGTCTCGGATGGTGAGTGTCACCATGCTGGGGAGTTGAGGTAGGTCCCGGGACTATGATTCCCGGGCCAGAGGTCCGACTAGACTTGAGTTGTTAATCTGAGTGGCCAACGGCTGGCTGGGGGGTGAACGGTAGGCACGCGATTCCGTGTTGGGGTCCGGCGCGGCATCATGAAGTGTACTTCGTCACCGTAAGTTGGCGTATATGGGCGGACCTGGGATGCAGGTGTGTTTGTCGTTGGCATAGTCACCTTACGTGCGATGAGGATGGTCTTGGTATGAGACGGCTAAACACCACGTGAGGGAAGTACGCGTGACATACCCTCGACGTGTGTGAGCCGACTAGCAAGCCAACCGCGCGTGCACTTATCTTCTCGCGTTCCCGACCCTTGCCGAAAGCCTCGGAAGTCCGAGGGTGCGACAATTAGGTCGGGGGTGTCCGTCCAGGAGTCCACTTGTGCAAGCCTTAGTGCGTTGCTCTTGTTGTTGTTGTTGCTTGGTCATCCCTTTTGCCCCTTGAGCTTCTAAGGGGGGAATTTATAGGAATTTGAAGGGGTGGAGGGTGGGGTTTAGGCGGACCAAGTTGAGGGTTCAACTTGGTCCTGGTAAACCCCCTAAACAGTATTATTTTTATTTTATTTTTTTGTATTATTTTATGTGTAACGGAGTGGGGGAGATGGGGTTTAGGCGGACCAGCCCAACACCAGCCCAAGGGGTTGGTCTGGTCCACCTAAACCTGATGGGGGCATCTCTCATCCTTCACATTTTTTCCACAGCTCCGATTGTTCAACGGTATGGTTCCATTATGTCCATCACATTTTTCTGAGTCGAGTCATATAATTTTCTTATTTTATTTGAGTCATATTATGTAATTTTTCTTTTATTTGAGTCTTGTACCTAGGTTAATGAGTCATTTACCTAGGTTAAGTGTCATTAGGGTGATTAAGTTGCATATTGGGCCCAATTGTGTGGGCTAGGCCCAAGGGTGTCCCTACCCCCTTGGTTATTTGTCATTGTGTCAAGAGTTAGGGGCTTTTTGTAAAATGTGGGTTGCCTATATATAGGACCCCCATCTCCCCATTTGAAGTTAATCAATGAATGAATGAAAATTTGAATTCTCTAGTGTCCAACTTAAATCTTCTTCTTTTGGTGAGAAGCCAATTGAGTGGGTGAGAAGCCCCTACCCCCCCCCTCTTTCTCTCTACCCCTCTCCCTAGAAAGTCATTTTCTCTCTCCCCCACTTTCTCTCTCTAAAAATTGCGCCCCTTTCTCTCTCCTCCCCTCCCAACCACCTTTCTCTCTCCTCCCCTCATCCATTAAGGTCATTCCAACTACCCCCAACCCTCATTACTCCACCCCTAGTCCCAAGAGACCCTCCACCAATCCATACTCCACCACCCAACCACCAACTACCCAATCCCCTTCCCTAAGCACCCTCTCATCTCCCAAGGGAGACTTCTCCACTCCCTAAGCACCCCTTCCCTTCCCCAATACAACCCTTCCCATCCCCAAAGCCCCCATTAATCACCCCTTTAGTCCACTTTCAAACTTTGGAGATAGATCTCTCCTTCCCTCTCACCCACCATCCCAAATTTGTAGCTCCTCTCTCACCCACTCTAAACACCCCATTCCAGCCCCCATTCTCCCCTTCCCACACCTTGGAACACCCCCTCCCAGACCCCCTCACAGCTAGAGGTTACCCCCATACACATCCACCTCATTTCCCCTCCCATATATCCCATTTCCCCCCATCATCTTCAACCTGCAGTTCTTAGTTCAGAGGAAGCAGAGAAGTAGCAGCTTGCAGAGACAACCCCTACCACATCCCAGCGAATCTGAAGTCCCAAGAGGTACCGTTGGAAGCGTCTCTCTGTCTGCTTCACAACGGCAGTAGTCTCATCATGTTCTGAGCTTGGGGCCGTCCTGAGCAGTCGATCTTCTCCAACTGCGCATCTCCTCCCTGAAGAGTAACCTCAAGCTGATTCCTGAAGCTACCACGACCACTCTCTGGAAGACCTGGAGGCGAGGCTTGGCTGGGAGCTTCGTCAACAAGTCTACTTCCCGAATCAGGAAGCGGAGCTCTGTTTTACACCCGGAATCAAGAGTTCTCATTTTCTTCCTCCGGGTGTGCGGTTCTGCTTCCTATCAGTCTGCTCCGATTTCCCCTCATTGTTCGAGTTCTACCGGTCTACTCCGACAACATTTGGCATCCCCGTTGGTCTCGTTTCGAAGAGGACTCATCCACAGTTCTGAAAACCCCAGCGGCGCCTGATTCTGAGCTCTGGAGTGCTCATGGCAACCTCCTCTTCCTGCTGTTGTGAACCTGAAGCAGTCAGAACTGAAGACCTGCCTCCCTATTTGAGCCTCTACCCCGACCAGCACTGGTGACCAAAGAAATCAGCAAAATTCTGACATCATCCTGATCCAGCTACGAAGAATTCCCAACTAGTCTCGTTATCAAAAAAATTCTGGAGCGGCCGCAGCGTCAAGATATCCAACTGTCTATCCTGAAGCGCAGGAAGCGGACAGAATCGGCATCGGCTTCCTTTTAGCTTCTTGTTCGGTTTCACCCCTCCCCGCTTGGCCGGCTGAAGGCCCCTCCGTGTGTGGAGGTAGTGTTTGGGTGTATTCATTGGCTTCCCTTCCCCAAGATCTCCCCCCCCCCTTGCATGGGGCGTAGTGCATGTAATCTGAAATTTTAGGTTGAAGCTTCTCTGGCGCGGTGTGCGGGTAAGCCCACGCTTCCTCGCTCGCCCTCATCTCCGGCCAGGATCGGTGTCCTCACACCGATCAGGTGAGCCACTGAACACTTCTCTTTGCTGGATTCCCTTGCTTACTTAGTATTATTTCTTAGTGTCGTCGGCGGTAAGAGAGTGCCCGATCTCAAATTATCATCGAATTGAGCAACCACCGCGGAGTGAGTTGAGAGAGCGACCCTACAACCCACGCCCTTGGCGTGCTGTCCGCCTATGAGAGTGGGCATCCCAGGACCCTTGGGGGTTCAATCCAAAGCTAGCCAAGCTCCAGAGAAGCGAGGTCCCGTCCCGAACCCTCACCACCATCACCGGGTTGCCTACGGGCACAAGAGTGCGCTTAGCGGGTGAGTCCGCTCGTGTAAAGTCACCGGTCCGTGCGTTGGTTGCTTGCTAGGTCCAAGGGGCATTTGATCTTGTGACTATCACCCCAAGGTTGTGTCACATCAAAACCCCTCCTCTAGGGGGGGTTTAGGCTAACCAGCCCCATGAGCTGGTCTGGTCCGCCTAAACCCCTCTTCGGAGGGTAAAAAATCTTTTTTTTTAATTTTGGTGGGGTTTAGGCGGACCAGCCTGGGGGTCCAGGCTGGTCCGCCTAAACCCCTCCCCAGGGGGGGTTTGGGCGGACCAAATGGGTCCATTTTTTTATTTTAAAAAAAATCTTTTTTTAATTCCCAAGGGGTTTAAGCGGACCAGCCTGGGGGTCCAGGCTGGTCCGCCTAATCCCCTCCCCAGGGGGGTTTAGGCTGACTGGGTTGGAGGGAGAGAGAGGGGCGGCCCTACCTCTATAAAATTAGATTTTTTGTTAATATTGGCCCCACTTTGACTCAGTTTGAACGCAAGAAGACAAAGGATATGGGCTTGGACTGGGCGACTGGCTGCTTGTGCGCGTAGACCGAGGGGATTGACGTGTGTGACTGACGTAATCCCGGGGCTTCGCCTTTCCAAATTCTTCCACGTACGTGTATGATGAACGAAACTTTGCACGAACCACAGACCGTGAGATTGGGAATTTGCACGAACAGGGACTGGGGAAGACCGTCGGGCCTCCCGGCTGGGGAGAGGGTGCGGCCCCCGGGGAGTTCACCCTCCCTTGGGGGCACGGCCCCGCCCTGGGGCGAATGGACCCCAGGCAGGCCGCAACCCCGGAGGATGGCCCCCGGGGGTCATCTTTCATCGTCTGGGGATGTCCTTTAATTGAAGGACACGGGGTTCCGGGATATTGGGATGGCCCACGGGCACCGTTGTTCTTCGAGTCGTAGTGGCCGCTCGCAAGGTGTTCGGGCAAATGCCCGACACAGTCCGTATTGTCGAACGGGCCACGTAGGTGACCGACGGGTCTTGGATTCGGCCTAGGGCCGAGGGTAGAAGTCCATAGGAGCTGAGAGGAGGCACCTTGGGCATGTGGGCCTAGCCTCATGCTGTGTGCCGCGTTGTACGGTGGGTTGGCCGGTGATGTGACACGACCATCCGAGTCCGAGATTTTCTTTTCATTTTTTTTCTCCCATTTCTTTCACATTTCTTTTCCTTTTCAAAAATAGCTTCTCTCCATTTTTATTGAACTCTTCTCCTTCTCTCTTCTCTTTTTCCATTTTTTTTAAACTTTCTCTGCCACCTTTCCCTGCCATTTTTTTTTCATTCTCAAAGAATTATAACGAGATGAGGAGGTCATGGCAAGCCATGCACCTCACGTAAAGAAGTGAGAGCATGCTAAGCCATGCATCTCACGTAACTCCTCTCTTTCTTTACATTCTTTTTTTTTCTTTTGTTTCCTTCTCAAAGAAATGTAATGAGAGAGAGTGAGAGAAATGTGAGAGAGGGTGAAGAGAGACGGAATGAGTGGGATGGGAGAGAGGTCGACCGCGGCCCATGCACCTTACGTGAAGAGAGAGGGAGAGAGAATAGAGAGGATGAGTGAGAGGGACCCTTTCTTCATTTTTTTTAAATCGGCTACAGAGGCTGTCACGAGAGGATGAAGAGAGAGAATGGGATTGAGAGAGAGAGAGAGAGGGAGGTGTGGGATAATAGTGGCAGCGGGAGGGACGTGGGAGGTGATCGGATATGCTGGGAACCTTGCAACGATGGGGAGGGGCGAAGAATGCCGACGTGCTTGGAGGGGGTGCCAGTCGAGTGTGCTCGGAATGGTGACCGGTAGGGGTCTTGTGGCAGTCGAAGGTCTGCATGGCGGCCGCTCGTGGGACAGAGCTGCAGGTGGTGGCCGGTGAAGGGAAGCCTAGCTTTGCATGGCGGGCTGTGGACGATGCAACGGCGAGCTCGCGGGCAGCATCAATGGGCGGCAGCTCTGTTCGAAGTGGCAGAAGAAGACGGTGGCATGCTGCGTGAAGGGGGGCCGTGGCGGAGATGCCGCTGTTGGTTGTTGCCGGGGACGTTGCATGCACGGCCGCGGCAGGAGACGAGGGAGGTGGCAGGTTTGTGGCGAGGAGTAGGCTACCTTGGGGGCTGCATGGGGGCCTGTCGGTGAAGGGAGTAGGCCACATGAGGGGCTGCAGGTGAAGGGTGTAGAGGTGGGGTATAAGTGTTAGCAGGCGGAGGGGCCATGAGCATGGGACGTGTGCTGTGCGGGTACATGTGGATGAAGGGTAGTAGATGAAGGAGATAAGGGAGAGAAGGGAGGGGGAGTGGCGTGAAAATAGGTTGAGAGAGGAGGGAGAGGATGTGTAAGAAAGAAAGGGGGGAGTGGGGAGACAATCGGAGGGGAGAGGAGGCAGTGCCAAGGAGGGAAGAGGGTTAAAGGAGGAGAAGAAGGATGAGGGAAGCAGGGGGGCCGGCTGCGGTGCGTAGAAGAGAGGGAGTTTAGAGAGAGGAAGAAGATGACGCGGAGGTGGGGGCATCAGCAGAGGTGGGAGGAGGTGGAAGGGGCGGACAATGGCGTTGGCCGTGCAGAAGAAGTTAGAGGGAGAGGGGGGGAGTAGTGACTACAGTTGAAGGGAGAGAGGGGGATGAGGGCCGGAGGAACGGGAGGTTGGGTAGCTTGGCCAAACTGTGGATGTGAGGGATGGGAAATAGAGAAGCAAAGGGAGGGGGAAAAGGAAGAGAAGGCCGGCAGCTAGGGGGGTGGGTAGCAGGAAGATTGAGAAGCAGATGGGGTAGAGGGAGAAGACAAGATAAGGCTAGAGAGAGGGAGGGCCGCCTGGGGAGAGGCTAAGAGGGTGAGGGCGAGGTGGCGACGTAGGAGTGAAAGGAGGGGAAAAGAGGTAGAGAGTGGGGGTTTCCCCATCTTTCCAAAAATTTAACTTCATTGCGTTACTTTAAAGAGAGGTTACATGACATTTTTATAGACTCCACATGGAAGATCAAAAGACACTCATTAAAACTTCAACTAATACCTAACACTCATTATACCTCTAATTAGAAGACTAAAAGACACTATAAAAAAAAGACTCTTACATGGATATAGCTTAATTCCTATAAAAGAAAACACACATATTAGGCCCACTAATGTGACCCATAAAACATTTAAAAAATAAAGTTCGATAGTTTTCGACGCCGCTTTGTCGATCGTCTGTCGCTTGTTCATCCTGTGATGATCCCGTCAAACCCCTCCGCTTGGAGGATGTTTGACCTCGAACCTCATAGCTCAGGATCCCGGTCTGATGGAACAGTCCGGTTCCCTAAGCTCTGATATCATTTTGATGTGACACGACCATCCGAGTCTGAGATTTTCTTTTCATTTTTTTCTCCCATTTTTTTCACATTTCTTTTCCTTTTCAAAAATAGCTTCTCTCCATTTTTTTGAACTCTTCTCCTTCTCTCTTCTCTTTTTCCATTTTTTTTCAAACTTTCTCTGCACCTTTCCCTGCCATTTTTTTTTCATTCTCAAAGAATTATAACGAGATGAGGAGGTCATGGCAAGTCATGCACCTCACGTAAAGAAGTGAGAGCATGCTAAGCCATGCATCTCACGTAACTCCTCCCTTTCTTTACATTCTTTTTTTTTATTTTATTTCCTTCTCAAAGAAACGTAATGAGAGAGAGTGAGAGAAATGTGAGAGAGGGTGAAGAGAGATGGAATGAGTGGGATGGGAGAAAGGTCGACCGCGGCCCATGCACCTTACGTGAAGAGAGAGGGAGAGAGAATAGAGAGGATGAGTGAGAGGGACCCTTTCTTCATTTTTTTTAAATCTGCTGTAGAGGCTGTCACGAGAGGACGAAGAGAGAGAATGGGATTGTGAGAGAGAGAGAGAGAGGGAGGTGTGGGATAATAGTGGCAGCGGGAGGGACGTGGGAGGTGATCGGATATGCTGGGAACCTTGCAACGGTGGGCAGGGGCGATGAACGCCGACGTGCTTGGAGGGGGTGCCAGTCGGGTGTGCTTGGAATGGTGACCGGCAGGGGTCTTGTGGCAGCCGACGGTCTGCATGGTGGCCGCTCGTGGCACAGAGCTGCAGGTGGTGGCCGGTGAAGGGCGGCCTAGCTTTGCATGGCGGGCTGTGGATGATGCAACGGCGAGCTCGTGGGCAGCATCAATGGGCGGCAGCTCTGTTCGAAGTGGCCGAAGAAGACGGTGGCATGCTACGTGAAGGGGGGCCATGGCGGAGACGCCACTGTTGGTTGTTGCCGGGGACGTTGCATGCACGGCCGCGGCAGGAGACGAGGGAGGTGGCAGGTTTGTGGCGAGGAGCAGGCTGCCTTGGGGGCTGCATGGGGGCCTGTCGGTGAAGGGAGTAGGCCACATGAGGGCCTACACGTGAAGGGTGCAAAGGCGGGGTATAAGTGTTAGCAGGCGGAGGGGCCATGAGCATGGAATGTGTGCTGTGCGGATACATGTGGGTGAAGGGTAGCAGATGAAGGAGATAAGGGAGAGAAGGGAGGGGGAGTGGCGTGAAAATAGGTTGAGAGAAGAGGGAGAGGGTGTGAGAGAAAGAAAGGGGGGAGTGGGGAGACAACCGGAGGGGAGAGGAGGCAGTGCCAAGGAGGGAAGAGGGTTAAAGGAGGAGAAGAAGATGAGGGAAGCAGGGGGGCCGACTGCGGTGCGTAGAAGAGAGGGAGTTTCGAGAGAGGAAGAAGATGACGCGGAGGTGGGGGCATCGGCAGAGGTGGGAGGAGGTGGAAGGGGCGGACAATGGCGTTGGCCGTGCAGAAGAAGTTAGAGGGAGAGGGGGGGAGAGTAGTGACTGTAGTTACAGGGAGAGAGGGGGATGAGGGCCAGAGGAAGGGGGGGTTGGGTAGCTTGGCCAAACTGTGGATGTGAGGGATGGGAAATAGAGAAGCAAAGGGAGGGGGAAAAGGAAGAGAAGGCCGGCGGCTAGGGGGGTGGGTAGCAGGAAGATTGAGAAGCAGATGGGGTAGAGGGAGAAGACAAGAGAAGGCTAGAGAGAGGGAGGGCCGCCTGGGGAGAGGCTAAGAGGGTGAGGGAGTGGTGGCGACGTTGGAGTGAAAGGAGGGGAAAAGAGGTAGAGAGTGGGGGTTTTCCCATCTTTCCAAAAATTTAACTTCATTGCGTTACTTTAAAGAGAGGTTACATGACATTTTTATAGACTCCACATGGAAGATCAAAAGACACTCATTAAAACTTCAACTAATACCTAACACTCATTATACCTCTAATTAGAAGACTAAAAGACACTATAAAAAAAAGACTCTTACATGGATATAGCTTAATTCCTATAAAAGAAAACACACATATTAGGCCCACTAATGTGGCCCATAAAACATTTAGAAAATAAAGTTTGATAGTTTTTGACGCCGCTTTGTCGATCATCTATTGCTTGTTCATCATGTGATGATCCCGTCAGTCGGGTAGCCTCGGGTTGGCCCGAGAGCTAAAGTTAAGTGGCTCATTGCCACGTGTCTGAGGGTCCGCGGGTGGCCCCGGCTTGCTGGGGGGTCGTTGTAGGACCCAATTATTGTGCTGGAACCATGGGGTGGCCCGTGGGTTACTGTAGAAGGGTTGAAACATACGCGCCCACACGGTGTTCAAAAAAATGCCGAACACACGTGTGTGAGCCGTATACACGTGCTGTGGGCCTCCCAAGCCTGTGGTTGACCTATTTGGGTCTTCCTTTGATCTTGGAGGGTTGAAGGAAGGCGTCCCGGGGTAAGCCCCTGGCCTTTTCACTGGGTGCCACGTGGCGTGGCTTGTAGTCGGGGTGCCCCCGGGTTGGCCCGGGTGGTCGTGTAGAACGCGGGCAAAGTCCGCAACTTAGGGGTCGGGAGTGGTCCCGATTGATTGCTAATGTCGCCGTATAACTCGGCTAGTGGGTTGGGACCATTGGTCGGGCCCACTGGGTTGTCGGAGGGGCCGGGTAGCCCGTGCCTTGAAGGTGTTCGAGGAAATTCTCGAACTCTTATATCTGGGTATTTTGCTGGAGAAATTGTCCGGGTACAACAACAGGGCTCTCACATGTCATATCATTCATGATCATATCATTTCATACATTCTGATATGGGGAGTTAAGAATAATTTTTGTGAAAGAATAAATCATTAGTTCAGATTCTGAATAATGTCGACATTCAATGTCGACTCCTTGCTGCAGACATTCTGCAGATTCTGAATAATGTCGACATCCAATGTTGACTCTTTGTTAAACACATTCTGTCTATTCTAAACATGTCCTATTGACTATCTAAAAATTCTTGCTTGATCTCAGAATTGTCTGATATTTTCCTATCTAACTCCATCCATTGACATCAAGTAATTTTTGTTCTCTTGACCATCTGAATAATTGACAAACTTATAGTTCATTCATTAACCTAAGCTTCTAAAATCAGAAGACTTCTCTTATAAGAAGTAGTAATGTTTCATGAATGAGCTGATGGTTTAAATTTAATAAACCTTAGAGAGTAAAGACCAAATTCAATGAAAAGAATATGATGATAACTCTTTAATAGATCTCAACCATTTTGATCATATCATGTCTAATGGAGCCTTTCAGAAACTGAAAGCATCTAATTTCAGGATAACTTGGTTGAGAATCTCAAAAATGTGTATTATTTTTAAACAACTCTATCTGAAAATCAAATGGGCAGCTATGGTAAATGAATAGTCAAATATGCTGATGGCAGAGCAATGGTCAAATGTGCTGAGAAACTGGGTTCTCTATCAAAGATAATGTGAAACTATGTCATGAAGCTTCTTGGCTAACTCTATTTGAAAAATCAAAAGGTTAGTTTCACTAAGTAACTAGGGGTGCTGGCGTCTGATAAACGTGTACCCTTATGTAAAAAGGTGTCAACTAAACCTGAAATAGAATAGTAAATCCTACTAAGTAACTAGGGGTATTGGCGTCTAATAAACGTATACCCTTATGAAAAAGGTATGGATTCTACTTGACTGCTCTAAAGTTTGTGAGATCTTAAAAAATATATATATTTTTTGCTATAACCCAGTAGATACTTTCATAACAGTGAAATTTGTTTAGTCTCAGTACATGGTCTGGTCTCTCCTAAGAAACTCTATGAAATTCAGATGTATAAGATGAAGTAAGGCAAAATCTGACATGCTATATGTTAGTCTGGTTTATTGCTATTAAAAGAGTTCAAACAACAAATTTTCTTTCAAAGGATGCAGTACTTATTCTCTAACTTTTATAACTTTTAATCCATCATATTTTCAAGGCTACATTATATGATATCTTATACCTGAAGACTCTGAGCTAAGTTTGCTTTGTCAATGAAAGTTCATTTAGTTTGTCAATCAGATTTCATCCCCATCAGACTTTCAACTCCTTCTCTAATTTCGGCCTCCCAATCCTTCTTTTTGCTAATGGCAAAGGGGGACAATAAATGTTGATTCTTGATTCATGTCTGCATGTCTGCAGTGGTAAGGAGAGTTTGGCAAAGGGGGAGTGTGAAGAGAGATAGATAGCTGCAGTCTATCTACATTCTTTTTGCATCCAGTGTTTCCACATCATCTATTGTTGTCAAAATTTATAAGGAATTGCCATCATCAAAAAGGGGGAGAATGTTGAGGGGAGTTTGTGGGGAAGAATGCTTTGTCTTCTCTGATTTATGATTCTATGAATTTAATGTGTTTTGATGCTGGCAATAGTAAATACTATGCTAAATTTTGATATTGGTAACAATGCATTATGTTCATAATTTTGATGATTGGCTATCATGCTTATCGTATTACATAAGGTCAGTGCACATATCTGTTGTTACATAAGGTCAGTGCACATTCATGACTTATGCATGCAGGTCGGTGCATATTCAAGCCTCCTCTCACACAAGGTCGATGCATGTTTTGGTTAGATTGCTACATAAGGTCTATGCACATGCATATTTCTTCATTAGGTGAGTGCACATGTTTTTATCTGCACATAACAAAAGTCGATGCACATCGACTTGGTATAGTAGATAAGGTCGATGCTAGTGTGTACTTGTACACACTAAGGTCGATGCACATTGCTCTTTGTGTAAGACCAAGGTCGAAGCACATCTTAGCATCGCTGAATAAAGTCTGTGCACATTTTTCATTTAGCATGAAGGTCGATGCATGTTGCATTTCTTAGTAGAGGCAGGTCGGTGCACATTTACTGTAGCGCATACTAAGGTCGATGCACATCTGCCTTAGTCATTAACGAAAGTCGATGCACATTTGTCATTTTGCAAATAAGGTCGATGCACATGTTCACTCGTGCGTATGAAGGTCTACCTGTGTTACTGTTACATGTCTGTGCACATTGTTCATTTTGCATGTAGGGTCGATGCACTTTTTATCTCAGTCATAAATAAGGTTGATGCACACCATGTATTAGTCATAACAAGGTCGGTGCACATTGCGCCATGTACAAAACAAGGTCGGTGCACATTGTGTTGTGTACTAAATAAGGTCGATGCATATGCGACATCCAGGTCTATGCATGCTTTCAGGTCAGAGCACATCATGCATATGTTTTAAGTAAGGTCTTTGCATCTACATGTACAAGTCAGCATAAACAGGTCGGTGCATCTTCTCACCAGTAGCATAACAGGTCAGAGCATATGCATAGATTTCTGTCTACGCAAGTCAGTGCACATGCACATACAAGGTCTAAGCATATAGCTCTGTAGGTCTAAATTGTGCATCTTACAAGTCTGTGTACATGCATTACCAGTCTGTATGAGGTCCGAGCATGGGCATTCACAAATCTGAGCATTTGAACAGAATGTATATTCAAGTCGGTGCACATGCACTGCTTTGCTCAGTAAGATCGATGCAATCTCTTACACTCACCTAGAATATATTTATGCATCATTGTCTGACTTATACCATGATCATATTTTTTATAAGTCAGAGCACATTGACTATTACTCATGTTTACAATCTGTTGGACGAAATGCTTTGTTCTGATTGGCAGGAACTTAAGTCACTAAAAGACCCAAGATCAAATAAGTAAAAGGCAGCATGCCTTACGCTTAGCACGGTCACGTGGTTCGAAGTCTCCAACTTAAGAAGGGCACATGATCCAAGAGGGAGCAGCGCCTGGAGATTCCGCCACGTGGGCAGGGCACATTCATCTCCTAACACGTGGAGCTTCAGCGGAGCACTCGACTTTGAATTTCTGGGCGGGAAATGTGTTTTCCACGCGCCCCTATCATGAGTCTATATATAGAGACCAGGTCGCTCAAATGAAGTAGGAAGAAGATAATAGAGAGGGGAAAAGAGCACAAAGAGAGCAATAGAGCAGAAAGCTAAGGAGCAGCAGAGAGTGAATAGCTGAGAAAGAAATAGAGTATTGCAAAGTGGAGATCTACTCTGAGAGCTGTGAGCGTTCAGGAGATCTATAAGTGGAGTCAAGTTTGCTTCGATCTCTGGATCAAATCCAGGCATCGTTCTGCTCAAGTGAGCTACAGATAGTCTTGATTTTTTATCTGATTTTTTGTCATTTTATATTCGCTACGATTTCTGTAAGCTGTGTATCAGCAGATTGTCAAGCTGTGTGTCAGCGGCAAGGAAGTAATTCCTTGGAAGCAAGCTGTGAGGCTCAGCTGTCTGGGATCTATTCCCCAAAGCTGTGGATCAGCGAATTCAAGCTGTGAGTCAACAGTAATCCTTACCCGGTTGAGTAAGGGGTGGACATAGATCTCTGGATAGAGATCGAACCACCTAAAAATCTTGTGCCTCGTGTGTGATTGCTTATGTGATTGATCTGTCTGGCTATTTCATTGAAAGTTCATTGTTGATAGTTCTTATAGTTCGATCTGTTGTTTGCTTGAATTTCTCTGCTAAATATCGTTGTGTGAAGAAGGTATATAAAAATGTGCTACTGGAAGGATAGGGTAAATCTATCTGAAAGGTGGCGTTTCTTGCGTGAGTAAACTCATTGAGTTCCACCTCCGCCTCGTACCTCTTCCATAACTAGCTCTGAAATCATTAATATGAATCTCAGTTACATCATCTCTTACTCATTGTTGATCATCTATGTTGTCAGCTCTTACATTGCACTAGATTTCTTATCTAGACATCACTGTGAGTTGAATTGGTAGTGGTAATTTTAAGCTGCTTAAATTTCGCATATATCTGCTTAAAATTCTGCAATATTTTGGGGTGGATCTATTCACCCCCCCCCCCCTCTTGATCCGGCTTCATACGTTACAACATTAGTAACCGGGCCTACTTCGCCTAAGACGTGTTGAGGTTCGCGTCAAACGAAAAAGGGAACCTTGATCTGTGTAACTGGGCCTGCTTCTCCTAAGGCAAGAGTCGAGATTCATGTGAAACAGTGAAGGATAGTGCAGCATCATGTGTAAAAAAATAATAAAAAGATCCCAAAAGGGGCAATGAAATAAGGCTGATAAAAAGCTAGTATGCTTAATGCTTTGATCTAGGAAGTGCAGGGTTGAAAGGCACTTGCTTGGAATAGTAAATGGGGGACGCAATTATCTATGTTGTGAATTTGATAGTTACACATGCATAAGTGCTAGTGAACTTTGATTTGAATTCTTGATCATGTACTTTTAATTTTCAAATATAAGGCTAGTATGTATTAATGATTCCGGATTCCTAATCTTTGGTTGATTCTATGAAAGGAAAGCTAGATATAAGAGTATGAATTTTGCAAACTCTTGTTAGTCTTAAATTTTAATTTATTTGCCTTGCTATGGGTCTAGCAATAAGTAACTTGGGGGTGTGATAAGTGCTATATTTTATATCATAAGTTACATCACATTCATCGTCTTTGAGCATTAAAATGAATAGAGTTGTGTATTAATATGAACAAATCTCATTCTCACCATTATTTGAGTCTGCATGCATTTTATCATATTTTTGAGTGAAAAAGACTATGTGAGAAATATTTAAGAAATTGCATAATTATTTGAAAGCCATTTTAGGATGAGATATGCTGATATTTTAAATTTTTTGAATTTTCAGGAAATAGCGACCGGAAGGTCAGATGCCATTTTTAAAGATTTTTCTGAAAAAAAAGAAGAAATAGCGACTGACCGAAAGGGCGCCAATTTATTTTGCTGAAAAAAAGGGGAAAAAGAAATGAATAATTCACAACTGAGTGTAGAGGCGCACATTATGAAAATAGAAAAAAGAGAAAAGCTAGAAAATTGAAAAGAATGTGCGACCACTCGCGAAGGCGCTATTTCTTTTGGAAAAGAATCTGCGACTATTCAAGAGGGCGCTTATTCATTTATACGAAAAATCAGAGGAAATCAGAGGAAAATGGAAAAAGAATTCGCGACTTTCAGCAAAGTCGCCATTTCCTGGATTTATGAAAAAAAGAAAAATGTCAAAAAGAGGAAATAAAGAATGGGCGACCTTTGGAGCAGACGCTATTTTAATGTGTGCCCAGCACCCCAGTCATCATTTTCGCGAGAGTTTGAAACGAAAACGGCTTGCTCCGATCATGGTTATCTTCCAATGTTCGAGCCTATCTCCTCTTGTTTGATGAAAGGAGGACTCTAATCATGGCAAATTACCTCCTTTGATCGATCCTGGATGCTAAAAATCGGATTTGAGCTAAATCCAAAAGGGCTCGATCGTGAAAGCTTATGCACCCTATATAAACACCCGAGAGCCACCGTGGGAGAAGTTAGCCTTTCTTCTAGCCTAGTTTTCATACTCTTCTAGTCTTCTTTCTAAGTTACTTTCTTCTACAAAGTTCTTCATTTTTAAGTTCTCTACAATTTCTTCATCTTCTTATTCTTCTAATTCTCTATCGATTTCAAGCTATTCTTAGTTTTTTAAAGTTCTATCTCTACATTTTTATTGTTCACCTGTTTTCACACAACTCTATTCTTCCTCCATTTTCTTCTTCTTCTGCTCCTTCTTTCATCATAGTCTATTCATAAAAGCTCTTAATCCTTCCTAGATCTAGATTTTCTTCTTCCTCCTCTTCCTCTAATTCCTCTTCGTTTTCAAGTTATTCTTCCTTTTTCAAAGTTCAATTTTTTAGGCTCTTACTGTTCATCTGCGCAACCCCCTCTTGTTCTTCCTCATTTTTCACCCTCTTCCTCTCATCTTCTGTCTCTACACTCTTCATCAACTTTCTTCCTCTCTTCGTCCTCTACAACTTTCTCTTCTTCCATTTCTTCTAAATATCTCTAGTTTTAAAGTTCTTCTTCTTCTTCTATAGCCCTATTTTTAATTTTATTTTACTATGTTTTCCTTTCTTTCCGCCGTAGCCCTCTCTATCTCTCTATTCATCTCCACACATATTTTGTTTTATTTTTCTTCTTCTTCTATCTATATCACCCTCCACTATTTTCTTCTCACATCCCTTTGGCGGATCTTCTTCCTTCGGTGCTCTAAAGGCGGCGTCATCTCTACGGCGGAGCGGTTTCTTCCAAGACTTGGCAAGGAGGCGGCGGCGTTAATCTTCATCATCGTGGCTCTTATTTCTTCCCTTTCTCTTATTTGCAAGTTGTAATTTTACTTTTCATAGAGTTGTAATTGCCACTTCCTTTAGCAATAAAAATTAATTTTACACAATTGTGTCTTCTTAGTTTTCCACTTTTCTTTTCAATTTCTTTTCTTTAACCTTCTCATATTCTTTAGATATGTTTATTTTCATGCAGTTTTTTTTTCATTAGTTTAAATCTCACTCAAAATTAGTTTCTCAAATATAAGAGTTTTCTACCATGCTTAATTGAAATATTTCTTCTCCGTGCGATCGACCCGTTCTTACCACTTTACTCTAATTTCAATCTTTTTAAGTGTGTGAGTTCGATTAATTTTTGAAATTATGTGACATGACTTTTGACGACGAGTTTAATGGATATCAGCTATTTTTTTGAGGAGGGAAGACTGGAGGAACTCCAGCTCCTGTGAAGGCAGCTGGCTACAGGGACAACAGCTTGAGGTCCAAAGATTTCTTGAGGAGCTTCTTGCTATACTTGACTTGGAACTGCTTCTTCCTGATGCATTTTCATATGTTGAACGTCCTCGTGATGAGGCTCAGTCCTTTCTCCAGGGATATCTCTCAAAATTCTGCCCCCTTCAGTTCTATATTTCATGAACTTCTGAATTTTCTTCAAGTAATAAATGTTGTAAGGAGAAATTACCTTTTTCTTCTCATTTTCTAAAGGAATCTTTGCTTTCTCGAATACTGCAGTCAGATGAGTGGCATATGGCAAATTTCTATTAGCTCTAAAGCAATCAGCTATAGTCTGTAGTATGACATCAAGCAGACTGACTCTTATTTTCTTAAACATACAAAATAGTAGGAACCTCTGGGTGCTAGTAACCCTGTTCCTCCCACCACTTTGAGGAGTGAAAACTCTTCAAAGGTGGAAATCGGTTGGCATTCAGAATTTTCACATAAGTTTCTTTTGGATCCTCCCGGTTATAAGGCTTCTCTGTCAAGAGAGAGAATGCTTCATGCTCATCAAATTCAAATGAGGACTCAAATACCCCTTCCTCCGGAATGCTTAGCACTTTGGACAGAAGTATGTGGTCTAACTCAATTTCTATTCTTTTCACCATAGTAGACATTCTCTTAGTACTATCATCATAAGTGAGATTTTTGTAAAATTCCTGAACCAAATTCGGGTAAAACACTTTGTGTTTACTTACAAAGCTCTTGAAGCCTTGAAATTCCAAAATATAAAGTAGTTCAGGAAAAATGTCAAACAGCTCACTGTCACTTAAATCGATACACCTGGGATGCAAAATATTCCTAGATTCTGATGCAACCTCTTGCAAAGAAGTTGAGGATGAAGAGTTTTCTTGCTCAACCTGTATTTCTTCTCTTCTAGACTGACATGCAACCTGAGATTTATTCGGTTGAGCTTGCTGTCTTTCCGGTACCTTTTCTTTTCTAATCTGCGAGCCCGGCGGTTTCTGCTTCTCAGCAGTTCTTGAAGCGTCCTCATCATTCCTATTCTTGGTTCTGGGCTCGATGGTGGTTGGAGATGACCGGAGAGCACCTTTCAGAAGCGGCTGCTTTACCCTTTCCTCTAGCTGTCGGCGGAGCCATTTAGGGAAGAATAGGGTTTGTAGAGAAGGAAGCGGACTTGCAGGATTTGAGAGACGAGGGCTTTAGAGAATGCTGGAGATGGAAAGGAGCAATGTCGAAGCTAGGTTAAACGTAGAGAACAATGGCTGGAGAGGAGAAGGTTTCGAAGACACTACGTCGACCCGAAGAAGGAGAAAAAGTTAATGAGCAGCGTGAAAACCAGCACTTTTATGGTCAAAGAAGGTTTTGACCGATCAGAAATCTGATTTTTCAAAATTTTCAAGGAGGTTTTAAAATATTTATCAATACCACCCTCTTTTAGAAAGACTTAATGAATAACCCTTAGGTATTTTAATGGCTCAATGTCTATAAGCCCAATTCTGAAAAATTAAAGGACTTTGAAGAAACCGTTTATGCTAATTTAAAACAGCCCTTAAGATATGTATCCAACTCAACTTAACAAACTTATACCATAATTTCAAGAGGCACCTTTAAAAAATTTAAGCAAGCATTGGCATTAAACAATTTATTAAGGTGCTAAAATTGGATTTTGGTCAACCATATCTATTATTTATAACATTTTATTAAAAAAATTTAGGGAACATTCAGATTTAGTTCATGCCTTTTAATGCGAGGAAACATATTTACTCAATACCAGAGTCCCCGATTACTCAGCATAACTAATC
Source organism: Amorphophallus konjac (assembly GCA_022559845.1). NCBI lineage: Eukaryota > Viridiplantae > Streptophyta > Magnoliopsida > Alismatales > Araceae > Amorphophallus > Amorphophallus konjac. The sequence continues at coordinate 167,543,839 of CM040127.1, forward strand.
ATTCTATATCACCAGAGATGACTGTTCACCTCATGACATACAGTCAACATCACATCTTGGGGAAGGGATGTAGTTTCTCAGTAAACTACAGTCATTGCTCTGCCCCATTTTTTTTTTAAACAGAGATAACTAGACTCTACTTCATGACTCAATCCTCATCATTTCTTTGATGATGGGACACGGTTTCTTAGATAGTCATAGTCATTACTCTGCCCTCAAATTTTTAATCTAGATATGGTGTATTCCTTTTGGCAAAGTCAGACCAAAGTAATTGTTTAAGGGCAATACTTTGATTAAAAAATTTCATCCAAGATGTCCTCTTTACTCTTAAAGTACAATTTTTCAAAAAAAATGTGGACACAGTCTGTTCAAGTTATTTTACAGGCTACTCTATAAACAATCTTGGCTAACTTCAAAATATTTAATCTCAGATTTGAAGGCTTATAAACAACAAACCATTGATTTATTTAGGGTTCAATTAAAAGTCTTTTAAAAAGAGAATGTATATTTTAACTCCCCTTGAATCAATGAATGAAATCAGATAAATCAACGTAGAATCACTTCCTCAAAAGATATTTTTCAAGGAATAGACATGAAGCATTAAAGAGATAGCAGATTTAACTGACAGGGTAGATGTCACGCCCCGAGCGCGGAAGATACTCGGATATGCGCGACGAGTTTATATCAATCGTGTCAATCAGAGTAGTAGTGTATTCGACACCAAAATAGAGATGCGCAAAATAGAAAGATAACCCAATCCTTTATTTCATAATGGATAGACTATTACAAATCCAATACTCTATTCAATTAAAAAGGAAAAGTACATAGTTGACTCAAGAAAAATAGGAAAAAAGACTAGATGACACTTGGAAAAGTTCTAGCACTTTCACTCTTGACCATTCCCATCTGATTGACTTCCCTCGTCGTCGGAATTACCTGAAAAGTAGGAAACACACGGAGTGAGCGAACGCTCAGTAGGAAATTATATCTCAAGCGCTAGCAAGGGGTTTAAGTAATTACATTTTTCATGAATGTACTATAGCTATGCATGCTCACATAAAACAACAAGATGGAGAGAGAATTTATCAATAAGACAGCAAGATGAACTAGTCACGAGCTTTCAAGAAAAGATGACAAGATATTCAAGCAAGTACTTTTTTAGTAAGTCATGTCAAGAACTTTGGCTATCATGTATCAAGCAAGCAAGTAATTACCCTTTCTCGGGTCACGCAATTCATGTCAAGTCAAGTACGAGTCAAGTACAAGATTTGTGTGGAATGTCCAATCAAGCTAGTCATGCACTCGGTATAATGCCAGATACCTTATCATTCAACTCCCATGGGCACAAGTACTTTCGGGTGCTCCTCCCAGGACCAGATCGGGCCCTATATGCGCAGGCATTTATCATGTATATTTGACATCCACTCTTGTATATATATATAGCCAATATGGAATTTCAACAATTTAAGCTTGTAGACACGTAGGATAACTTTGAGAGAATGGAGTCCAAAAATACGACATTGGACATAGATAGGTGATAACAACGGTACAATCACGATGAACGATGAAACTAGGTGGAATTAGGTTCCCTTAACTCGGGTACCATGACAAGTATGGACATTCTTTATATAGAATTGAGGTCCACATGAACAGTACATCAAAGGTAAGATACCCTCATTCTTATTATAGAATTGAGGTCCACAAGAACATCAACAAATGGCATGATATCATCATCCCATTAAGAACTCTCATGATATACTCTTTGCATATCATAAGGGCCGGTATACCATGTTTCTTTAGAGTGACATGGCATTCAATAGTGTAATGGGTTTTTAGGGTACAACCAGCTCAGTCGACCTTGAGGGAATCCAAGGTACGAGGAGTCTTACGGAGGTCTCTATGACTAACTCGCAAGTCCAAAGGAACGGAATGTCCAATGGAGAGCTTGTATGTCAATGAGAATTGAGGGTGATCGATAAAACATCATGAAACGTGGGACTATACTCACGGAGTGGAGATATAGTGCCGATATACATATATATAGATATATTGAAATCATCGGTTATCAGAAACAGGGTAAAACATTTTTACAGGAAAATAACGACTTAAGTAAAGTCACTACTCAAGTAATTAACGCCTTCAGTAAGGGCGTTTATCTATTTTACATTTTTGTAAAATTTCAATATTTCCGTATTTTACCAAAAACGCGCCCTGTTAAGGGGCGTTTAATTAAAAGTTGACGACGTATGCAATGGTCGTTCATTCTTTACCTCTATTTTTGCAGAATATATATTTTCAGTAATTTATCAGAAACACGTCCTAGACAGGGGCGTTACTTTTCAATTCACGCCCTGAACAGGGGCGTTAGTCAAGTGAGAGATGACCTATACAGGGTCGTGTATTTCAAGAATTTACAATTTTTCAAGTATTGAAATTTCCAGAAAACGAGATATGGTCATGACAGGATAATATCAGGATGCACTGATTTAGAATCATGTTTAAGTGAATATTGGACTAATTAACGTGGGTAATTATCAAGTAATTAAATTGACGTCTGTGTACAGGGCGTCAAATCTTTTGAATTGACGACCTTGTTAGGGTCGTTTATTTAAATAGCGCCCTAGTCTGGGTCGCGTATAAAATTAGCGCCCTTGGAAAGGGCGTTTCTTTCCAACAATAGAACTTTTAAAACTCGTGAAAACTATATGCATGAACTAATATATATGGTTTAATATAGTTATTATGGTGATTTGGGCTACAGTGCTTGAGAAAACCTACCTTAGTATGGTCTGGATGAAGGGCACGTGAAAATACTTTTGATGGCAGAACGATGCTCTGCTGCAACAGAGTCTTCCGAAGTTTGTCAGCAGTAGAGCAGGGTTGATTTGAAGAGTTAAAGAGAAGGCTTCGAAGAACCCTTGTTCTTTAGTCGAACGTCTTCTTTCTACAGGCAACCTGTAGAGAGGAAGAAGAAAACAAGGAAGAAGATATTATAAGTCTTCTTATACGTAACCGAAAGCAAGGGAAAAGAACTTACTTGTTCTTCGGAGGACAGAAGCTTTCAACCTGTAATCAGAAGTAGATGAAGAATCATCAGTATTCTTCACAAATTCGATAGACAGAGTAAAGAAAAAGAACATGTTGTTCTTTACGTACCTTAGAAGAGTCCGAACGCCAAATAGCGTTCTCGGTTCAAGCAGTAGGTTATTTATAGAATTTTGGAAATCCTAATAGGGTTAGTGTTTGATTGGAAGTAACACTTCCGTGATAGAGTTATTATTACATTCGAACTCTTTCTCATAGTTATCAACTTACCCTGGATAGACTCCGGGGTCGAACGAAACGCGAACTGAATTAACGACCTAGGTCAGGGTGTCGAATTTAAATTGACGCCTTGTCAAGCGTCGTTTCTTGTTGAAACGCGTCCACTCAAGGGACGTTACGCTAACTTGCCCTTTTTATTTATTTTGGTCGTTTGAAATTTGACGCCTTGATGTGTGGGCGTCCTTTCTTCAAAACACGCCTTAGGTAAGGGCATTTTATTTTAAAGTAGCGCCTATATCTGAGGCGTTATTTTCATCAGGTTTTAATTATTTTTATTCCAAGCCCTTTCATTTATTTATTAAATCTTTTAATCTATTTTGATTTATTTTATTTATCAGGGTTGCTACACCCTCCCCCACTTAAAAAGAATTTGGTCCCCAAATTCCATATCATACATTTACATATGGAGAGTGTAGAGTATGTACCTTCTAAAATAAATCTGGAAATTATTTCATCATAGATTTATCGGTCTCCCATGTAGCTTCATGTTCTGAATTCTTATTCCATTGTACTTTTAGCATGGGAATAACCTTATTCCTTAGGGTACGTACTTCTCGATCTAAGATCTTCATAGGCTTCTGTTCATACGTGAGATCCTTCTGGATTACTAGGTCTCCATGTTTGATAATATGTTATGGATCGTGTACATACTTCTTCAACATGGATATGTGGAACACATTATGTATCTCGGACAATTGAGGAGCCAATGCGATGCGACAAGCAACCTCGCCAACTCTTTCGAGTATCTCAAAAGGTCCGATAAATCTTGGTGTAAGCTTGCCCTTAACACCAAACCTCCGTATTCCACGTCTAGGCGATATCTTGAGAAATACATGATCTCCAACTTGGAATTCGAGATCTCTTCTTCTTGTGTCAGCATAAGCCTTTTGTCTAGACTGAGCAACTTGCAGTCTTTCTTTGATCAATTGTATCTTCTCGGTAGTGTCCCTTACCATTTCTGGACCTAACAGTTGTTTCTCTCCAACTTCGTTCCAGCATATGGGTGATCGGCAACTCCTTCCGTATAAGGCTTCAAAAGGTGCCAGTTGTATACTTGCCTGGTAGCTATTATTGTATGAAAATTCGACCAGAGGCAAGTGATCATGCCAGTTTCCATCAAAATCAGTAATGCATGCTCTTAGCATATCTTCGACTACTTGATTGGTTCTCTCGGTCTGACCATCCGTTTGAGGATGAAAGGCTGTGCTAAAGTTAAGTCTCGTTCCCAACGAATGTTGTAGTCCTTTCCAAAAATGAGAAGTAAAACGGGGATCTCTGTCAGACACGATTGAAACAGGAATACCATGTAATCTGACTATTTCCTTGATGTATAGTGCAGCTAAGACATCAACTGACCATCGACTCTTGATTGGCAAGAAATGCGCTGATTTAGTCAATCGATCAATGATAACCCATATTCCATCATGTCCTCTTTTTGATTTAGATAAATCCATGATGAAATCCATACCAATATCTTCCCACTTCCATTTAGGGATATCTAGAGGATGTAGCTTTCCAGCAGGCTTTTGGTGTTCCGCCTTGACTTGTTGGCATGTGAGACAACGTGATACATAGTCTACTATTTCCCTTTTCATGTTGGGCCACCAAAATTTTCTTTTCACATCTTGGTACATCTTGGTAGATCCAGGATGAATCGTATACCTTGACCTATGAGCTTCATCTAAGACCTTCTTCTTCAATTCTGGGCAATCCGGTATACAAGTTCTATTCTTGAAAATTAATCTTCCATCAGAAGCTAATTGGAAATCCGATTGTCCTTCTAATCTGCCCTTGATTTCTACTAATGTAGGATCATCATTCTGAAGTGCTTGTATTTCAGACAATAAATCTGACTGTATGCTTACATGAGATAATGTGACACATCTAGGGTCCGTGTCCATGCTTATATTGAGTTCAGAGAATTGTTCCAGCAATTTCTATTCTTGAAGCAGACAATTGGCTAACAGTGCTCTCGGCTTTCGACTAAGGGCATCTGCTACATGATTCCCCTTTCCGGGATGATATTGTATATTGAAGTCGAAGTCCTTGAGATATTCCAGCCATCGTCTTTGTCTCATATTTAACTCCTTCTGTGAGAAAAGATATTTGAGACTCTTGTGATCGGAGTATACAGTAAACTGTACTCCATAAAGATAATGTCTCCATATTTTGAGTGCAAATACTACCGCGGCCAATTCTAAGTCATGGACGGGGTAGTTCTCTTCATGCTTCTTTAATTGACGAGAAGAGTAGGCTATAACCTTCCCTTGTTACATTAAAACACACCCGAGGCCAATGCCAGAAGCATCAGTGTATACCTCGAACTTTTCTCCTTCAATTGGCAATGCTAAGATAGGAGCTGTAGTAAGATGATCCTTGAGAGTTTGGAAGCTTCTCTCACATTCCTCATCTCATTCATAACGGATCTCCTTGCGAGTTAACCTCGTAAGTGGCACGGCGTTTTTAGAGAAATCCTTGATGAATCGCCTGTAATAGCCGGCAAGACCTAAGAAACTTCGGATCTCGCTAGCATTGGTCGGTCTTTCCCAATTCCTTACAGCTTCAACCTTTGATGGGTCTACAGACAAGCCATCCTTTGATATAACATGTCCGAGAAAAGTCACTTCTTCAAGCCAGAATTCACACTTGCTAAGTTTTGCATATAATTGGTTTGTCCTCAATATTTGTAATGCAATCCTCAAATGTTCCTCATGCTCTTCCTTGGTCTTGGAATAAATCAATATATCATCATATAAAGACCACCACGAATTGATCTAAATAAGGCCTGAATATACTATTCATTAACTGCATAAAGGCAGCAGGGGCATTCGTTAGTCCGAAAGGCATAACAACAAATTCATAATGGCCATACCTGCTTCTGAATGCGGTTTTATGAATATCCTCGTCCTTGATTCTTAGTTGGTGATATCCGGACCTAAGATCAATTTTGGAAAAGTACATGGATCCTAAAATTTGATCAAACAATTCATCGATTCTCGGCAGTGGATACTTATTCTTGATAGTGAGATGATTCAATTGTCGATAGTCGACGCATAACCTCATGGATCCGTCTTTCTTCTTTACAAATAATACAGGCGCTCCCCACGGGGAAGTACTTGGTCTAATGAATCCTTTCTTAATGAGTTCCATCAATTGCTCCTTTAACTCCTTGAGTTCAGCAGGTGACATCCTATAAGGTGCCTTTGAAATCGGACCAGTACCAGGGACTAAGTCAATGGTGAAGGCCACTTCTCTTTGCGGGGGTAATCCCGGCAAATCTTCCGGAAACACGTCCGGAAATTCTTGTACTACTGGAATGTCTTCTAGCTTAATCTCCTTAGCTTCTTTAACTGTGACAAATGCGAGGAAAGATGCACATCCTTTCCTGATGAGCTTGCTAGCTCGGAGAGCTGAAATAATAGGGGATTTGCTCCGACTCTTGGGGCTAGTAAATAGTAGTTCTGAAAATTCCTTGAATGTAACCTTACTATTGCGGCAATTAACCGTTGCCTGATACTTGGATAACCAATCTGCCCCTAGTATAACATCATACTCTTTCAGATCTAAACATATGAGATCAATAGGGAGATTTCTACCCTGAACCAATACTTCACAGTTTTGGTAATGATGTGTAATATCAGTCTCATCATCTAGAGGAGTAGACAAAACTAACTTTATCCATTCCGGTTCTAGGGGTAATGGGTCAGCAAACTTCTTAGAAACAATAGAATGCGATGCACCAGTATCAATTAAGACATATGCATTCCTGGAACAAACTTTCAATGTACCTTCCACTAAGCCGCCTCCTTCTACTTGCTCGGTCTCCTTGATTGCATGAAGACGAGCATTCTTGGTTACTGGGCGCTTCCCGTCAACGGCTTGGTCGTTAAGTAATGGGCAATCGAGAATCCGATGCTCACGACTCCCACAATGGAGACATGCTCCTAGTTTCCTCCAGCATTCTTCTGCTCTATGACCCGCTTTATCACAATGCTTGCACACTGTATTTGGAGAGGTAGTGGTGATAGAGAAGGGCTTGGTCTTCTTGAACTTTTGGTCTTGCGAGGGAATACCTCCATTGCTAGGCCTCTTCTTGAAGTTGGGTTTAAAGGAACCCGAACCTGTAACTTGTTCCTTCTTATCCTTACCACGAATCCTATCAGATAGTTCCGTGGCATCTTCTAATAGTTGAGCTCGGCGTACTATCTCCGAGTATACTTGAATGTCCATCGGCGCCAGTTGAGTAATAACTTGGGGCCTGAGCCCATTAAGAAACCTCCTAGCTTTCATTTTCTCGGTGCTAACTAGATGCTTAGCATATCGAGACAATCTAGAGAATTGGGCCTCATACTCGGCCACTGACAAGGATCGTTGTTTTAATGCAGCAAATTCTGTAGCCTTCTTTTCCTGAACTCGATCCGAGAAATATTTTACGTTGAAGTGTTCAACGAATTCCTCCCACGAAACCTGATCTTGGTTTATAGTAGCCTCTATTGATTCCCACCAGCATCTAGCATCCCTTTCTAACTGACAAGTAGATAATAAGACCTTATCTTGATCCGTGCATTGCATAACACGGAATATTCGTTCTGTCTCCCTAATCCAGTGTTCAGCGTCATCTGGATCAGTAGAACCCGTGAACTTGGGTGGGTTCATGTTCTTGAAAGTCTGGTGGAGACTTCCTGCTCGTTGTCCACCTCCTAGTGTCACTTGTTGCAGCACTTGAGTCATGCCTTACAGTGTACGCTGCATGTTGCGCCATTGAGTACGTTCGGCAGCCATTATCCTACAATTACAATAACTAGATTAATACGTGATTTGTATCTTAAAGACTAGCATTCTATGTTAACTTTAACCCTTGGTTCTACCCCATCTCACTGGTTAAGGGTTTGAACATATCCTTGGACTTGGGTTTTCCTAGGAATTGAATACCCTAGGCTCTGATACCACAAAAACTGTCACGCCCCGAGCGCGGAAGATACTCGGATATGCGCGACGAGTTTATATCAATCATGTCAATCAGAGTAGTAGTGTATTCGACACCAAAACAGAGATGCGTAAAATAGAAAGATAACCCAATCCTTTATTTCATAATGGATAGACTATTACAAATCCAATACTCTATTCAATTAAAAAGGAACAGTACATAGTTGACTCAAGAAAAATAGGAAAAAAGACTAGATGACACTTGGAAAAGTTCTAGCACTTTCACTCTTGACCATTCCCATCCGATTGACTTCCCTCGTCGTCGGAATTACCTGAAAAGTAGGGAACACACGGAGTGAGTGAACGCTCAGTAGAAAATTATATCTCAAGCGCTAGCAAGGGATTTAAGTAATTACATTTTTCATGAATGTACTATAGCTATGCATGCTCGCATAAAATGACAAGATGGAGAGAGAATTTATCAATAAGATAGCAAGATGAACTAGTCACGAGCTTTCAAGAAAAGATGACAAGATATTCAAGCAAGTACTTTTTTAGCAAGTCATGTCAAGAACTTTGGCTATCATGTATCAAGCAAGCAAGTAATTACCCTTTCTCGGGTCACGCAATTCATGTCAAGTCAAGTACGAGTCAAGTACAAGATTTGTGTGGAATGTCCAATCAAGCTAGTCATGCACTCGGTATAATGCCAGATACCTTATCATTCAACTCCCATGGGCACAAGTACTTTCGGGTGCTCCTCCCAGGACCAGATCGGGCCCTATATGCGCAGGCATTTATCATGTATATTTGACATCCACTCTTGTATATATATATAGCCAATATGGAATTTCAACAATTTAAGCTTGTAGACACGTAGGATAACTTTGAGAGAATGGAGTCCAAAAATATGACATTGGACATAGATAGGTGATAACAACGGTACAATCACGATGAACGATGAAACTAGGTGGAATTAGGTTCCCTTAACTCGGGTACCATGACAAGTATGGACATTCTTTATATAAAATTGAGGTCCACATGAACAGTACATCAAAGGTAAGATACCCTCATTCTTATTATAGAATTGAGGTCCACAAGAACATCAACAAATGGCATGATATCATCATCCCATTAAGAACTCTCATGATATACTCTTTGCATATCATAAGGGCCGGTATACCATGTTTCTTTAGAGTGACATGGCATTCAATAGTGTAATGGGTTTTTAGGGTACAACCAGCTCAGTCGACCTTGAGGGAATCCAAGGTACGAGGAGTCTTACGGAGGTCTCTATGACTAACTCGCTAGTCCAAAGGAACGGAATGTCCAATGGAGAGCTTGTATGTCAATGAGAATTGAGGGTGATCGATAAAACATCATGAAACGTGGGACTATACTCACGGAGTGGAGATATAGTGCCGATATACATATATATAGATATATTGAAACCATCGGTTATCAGAAACAGGGTAAAACATTTTTACAGGAAAATAACGACTTAAGTAAAGTCACTACTCAAGTAATTAACGCCTTCAGTAAGGGTGTTTATCTATTTTACATTTTTGTAAAATTTCAATATTTCCGTATTTTACCAAAAACGCGCCCTGGTAAGGGGCGTTTAATTAAAAGTTGACGACGTATGCAATGGTCGTTCATTCTTTACCTCTATTTTTGCAGAATATATATTTTCAGTAATTTATCAGAAACACGCCCTGGACAGGGGCGTTACTTTTCAATTCACGCCCTGAACAGGGGCGTTAGTCAAGTGAGAGACGACCTATACAGGGTCGTGTATTTCAAGAATTTACAATTTTTTAAGTATTGAAATTTCCAGAAAATGAGATATGGTCATGACAGGATAATATCAGGATGCACTGATTTAGAATCATGTTTAAGTGAATATTGGACTAATTAACATGGGTAATTATCAGGTAATTAAATTGACGTCTGTGTACAGGGCGTCAAATCTTTTGAATTGACGACCTTGTCAGGGTCGTTTATTTAAATAGCGCCCTAGTCTGGGTCGCATATAAAATTAGCGCCCTTGGAAAGGGCGTTTCTTTCCAACAATAGAACTTTTAAAACTCGTGAAAACTATATGCATGAACTAATATATATGGTTTAATATAGTTATTATGGTGATTTGGGCTACAGTGCTTGAGAAAACCTACCTTAGTATGGTCTGGATGAAGGGCACGTGAAAATACTTTTGATGGCAGAACGATGCTCTGCTGCAACAGAGTCTTCCGAAGTTTGTCAGCAGTAGAGCAGGGTTGATTTGAAGAGTTAAAGAGAAGGCTTCGAAGAACCCTTGTTCTTTAGTCGAATGTCTTCTTTCTACAGGCAACCTGTAGAGAGGAAGAAGAAAACAAGGAAGAAGATATTATAAGTCTTCTTATACGTAACCGAAAGCAAGGGAAAAGAACTTACTTGTTCTTCGGAGGACAGAAGCTTTCAACCTGTAATCAAAAGTAGATGAAGAATCATCAGTATTCTTCACAAATTCGATAGACAGAGTAAAGAAAAAGAACATGCTGTTCTTTACGTACCTTAGAAGAGTCCGAACGCCAAATAGCGTTCTCGGTTCAAGCAGTAGGTTATTTATAGGATTTTGGAAATCCTAATAGGGTTAGTGTTTGATTGGAAGTAACACTTCCGTGATAGAGTTATTACTACATTCGAACTCTTTCTCATAGTTATCAACTTACCCTGGATAGACTCCGGGGTCGAACGAAACTCGAACTGAATTAACGACCTAGGTCAGGGCGTCGAATTTAAATTGACGCCTTGTCAAGCGTCGTTTCTTGTTGAAACGCGTCCACTCAAGGGACGTTACGCTAACTTGCCCTTTTTATTTATTTTGGTCGTTTGAAATTTGACGCCTTGATGTGTGGGCGTCCTTTCTTCAAAACACGCCTTAGGTAAGGGCGTTTTATTTTAAAGTAGCGCATATATCTGAGGCGTTATTTTCATCAGGTTTTAATTGTTTTTATTCCAAGCTCTTTCGTTTATTTATTAAATCTTTTAATCTATTTTGATTTATTTTATTTATCAGGGTTGCTACAGTAGACATGTTGAAATTGAGCATGAGTGCTTCGACGCAGAAACGTTGCTGTGTCAACTCAGTGTAGTTGAATGGAGAAGAAGGTAGTGATAGAGATGGTTGTGCGTCGACGCGAAGGACTGGCTACGTTGATGCAAGCTCCTTAAGCAAGGCAATAGATAGATTAAATCCAGAAAACAAAGGATGCATTCAGCCTTCTTTCTAGACCTTTAAGACATTCAAGTCCTTCCAATCCTGACATCATCAAAACATTGATTCTAACTGGGCAATACTGTCATCATTTCAGTCAGCTTCTGAATCTGAAGAAAAACTTTCCAATAGCACGACTAACAGAATTTCAAACCATAGAATTCCTGCAGAGACCTTTGGAGCGATAGACTCCCCCTCAGCACATGCATGAACATGACACTATGACACTTGAACACCCTAGACACGAAGATTGAACACGATGACTCTTTTAAAGATAGAGAGCATCAACTCCCCCTCACTGTATGAGGTTACCATCTTATGAAATTCGGCAGAGAACTTAGATCCGAAGATCACCTCACACTTAGTGAAAGTTTTCAGTTGGACTTAATCCAACCTTCCATAAATCACCATTTTATATACCAATTAGATAGTTGTGCACACGCAGTAGAGAGTGGAAGAGCTCGACAACAAATCGAGGTTAGACCCTAACACAGAGACTTTCCTTTAATTATTCAACCTATGAACCTGTAACAACTATGTATACAAGCCCTTGGTACCTGGCGAAGAACTTGATCCGAGGATCATCTCTCGCATAGTGAGAGCTTCCAGACAGGCCTAACCTACCCTTCTGCATATCACCATTTGATATACCAATAGGCGAATTATGCACAAATAACGTAAGACACATAAAAGACACCATGACCAGCATACGCAGGATTTACAGCATAAACACAGACATTTCAATTATGTATGCTGACATGTAACATGGTTTCAAAGTAGGGACTAAATTAAGAATTAGTTCAAAGAAAGGGTTCAGAGCTGAGAACATATAATCAGTCTGACAACATAGGCTCTAATCAGAAAGGTGAAAAAAATCTTACCTTCATGTCAATTTCAGATTTTTTTTCAGCTTTTCAAATAATCTAAGAACATCAAATCCTTCTTACCCACTTTATTTGTGTGCCTTCACTTCCTTGAGTAGATGAGCATTTTGTTCCTTTTATTCCGAAGGCACACCTGCAAAATAAATTCTTATTTTTTATTTTTAGATACCAAAGATGTCTTGGGTCCTTGAGGATTAGTGGAACTTCCAGCACTTGTTCTGAACCTTTTTGCAGCATTCATATCATCAACTTCCAACCAAAAATAATTATGCATCTCATGACCATTTTGACCACAATAATGACATACAGAAAATTTCACTCTTTCTATGCACATGTGATTTGTTGACCACATTCCTTTTATTTGCAAAAACTTTAGGCTTAGCTTGGTCGAGCTTATGAGACATTCTAGAAGCATGGAGATTATCATTCTTCATTAATTAGAAAGTTTCCATGATGTGTCCATACTTCCCACAGTAGAAACAACTAGCAGAATTAGATTTCATCACAGATCTTTTATTGTGTATGAATTTTTTTAAACGGAATTCTATTGTAAGATGAAAGATGTGTTCCATAAGCAGCATGTTTATTATTGAATTTCCTTTGTGAACCAGATTTAACACTTGTGACTTGAGAGTCATCATATTTCTTTGCATAGCAGTTCTCCATAACATGACCACGTTTACCACAGTAAAAACAACTAAACTTTGAAGTTTTTCCGAAATGTGCTTGCTTCTTGTGACTCTAATGACCATCAAACACTTTAATTTGGCTTTAAGGACCATGTTGACATTTCGGTGAGACGTTAGATTTCTTGCTCATTGGTCGAGTCTGAAGTTCAGACTTCGGTTTCTCAACAGAAGAAGCATTTGAACTGTTAGAATGACAGGATGCATGTACAGAAGAGGTTTGTGTTTTCAGACCAAAATCATTCTTTTTACTAGGATCATACCATAGTCCTTTTGTTTGGAAATTGACCCTGGTTCCCAACATTCTACCTAGATTTTTTTTCCTCCAACAAATTTTGATAGGGACGCATTTAGATCCTTAATTTTAGTTTTCAAAGATGTGATATGCATCTCAGAATTAGCCATTTCTTCTTCACATTCAACAATTCTGTCACTTAACACTCCATTAACAGTTTTATGATTTTCAATTTATTGTAAAAGAGCATGCACCTTTTCAGAATCATCGACAACCAAACATTTTCCCTTTTCAAGAGTAAGCAATCTTTCTGACATGACTGTATTTAGTTGTTTCAATTTTTCATTCTCTTTTACAAGCTTCTCATCCTGAACGAGTTCATCAATCAAGATTTGATCATTAACCATTGAATTCAATTTTTCTTTGAGCTCTTTTTCTGTTTGTTGAAGTTCAGAGATTTTGGTCATAAGTTCTTTATTTTCATCTCTTAAAGAACCAAATTGATCTTTATAAAATTCAATATCGAACACATAAGCCTCACTTCGACCATTGGCCGTGGGGGCTAGCATGGAGCCCTTGGACACAATCCGTGTCCGATCTTGCATCTTCAAGTTATAAATTCAGCTACTTTCATGAGATATAACAATAATTTTGGCTAATAATTCAATTCCAACAATAAGTTTCATGACCAAGTAACCAAGGTATAGAACGTACCAAAATTGACATGAGATATCAAAGAAGAATTAAAAGAATATTATACTCTGGTGGCATTTCGGCAACATAACGGTACTTTCATTAAGTTTCATATCTTAATATTGACTTGCTAAACATGTGTTGAGACTCCAGATAATCTGAAGACCATCTAGGAACTCAAGAAAATTAACCCTAAAGGTCAAACCTCGGGTTAGATAGGTTCAGAGATAAAGCGGTCGTTTACTGGACCGTTTCATGCAGAAAGCGGTCATAGTCTAGACCGTTTCATAAATAGAGTCAACGCATGAAAAAGAAGTGTCGACGCATGAAAACTTTCTGGAGCTATGCGGTCTAGTGAATGGCCACTTGGTGCCTTTTAGCAGTCATCCATAGGGCCGCTAGGGTCTAGAATACATAAAACACCGGTAAAGTACTTTCTAGACAATTGGCTTTGATGGTACAACCAGCTCGACGTCCTAGTGGGAATCCCAGGCTTGTGAAGTCTTACGGAGGCCTTGAAACATAATCCCCTAGTCCGACAGAAGGAATATCTGGTGGAGAGGTTCATAAGTACAAGAGAGTGTGCATGTAAGTGCAAAGTGTAACTAATGACATCATACCAGAATATGTGCCATATACTTAAGAAAATGACTCAAGAGATAGAGTGAAACAGTGAAACATATGGTCAAAATACCATATGTACTATATACACTGATTTCTAAAATCATTACCTAGGTTAAACATGCAATGAGACTGGCTAACTTGCAGGAACCAGATTTTAGCAAGAAGCAGATCATGGCTGCCTTTGACATCACCACTCAGCACACTAAGGATCTGCCATTTAAGCTGGTAAAGTGGCTATGTCCCCCATGGCCTTACTTCAAACTTAACACCGATGGAGCTTCAAAACAAGTAGGTATCTCGGGAGGTGGTGGCATTATCAGAGATGCTTTTGGTACTCCTATCATTGCATTTTCTCATTACTATGCACAGAGCAATTGTATCATAGCTGAAGCCAGAGCTATTATGGATGGAGTAAAATTCTTAAAGGTAGTCTCAACTCAGCCAGCTCTTATAGAATGTGATTCTCAGACCCTTGTGCAAGTGGTCAACCGGAAGATTCCCTGCCCTTGGAAGATCATAAGTTATGTGAGAGAAACTTGGAGGCTATTATCTACTAATGACTCAATCAGCCACGTCTATCGAGAAGCAAATACAGTGGCTGATTCATTGGCCAACTATGCATGTGACATGAAATGTAATTTCTATTTTTTCTCACTTCAACAATTCCCTAAGCATATAAAGGGAATTGTTCGAATGGACAAGCTAGGATTGCCTAGCATCCGGATGATGTAAACATTGCTTTTTGATCATTAATAAAATTAACCTCCTAGTGTCGTGATGGTGGAGTGGCTTTCTCTCTATCTTTGATAGAGGGTGCACTCTCCTATTACACCTAGGTAGGGTTTCAAAATATATATATATATATATATACACAACATAGAAACCATTTAACTACAAAATAATAATATTTTGGCATAAAATTAACATAAGTTTAAAATAAGTCCCAAGTGCAAAAAGAACATGAAATCAACTAAGATGAACAATAAATGTAACCAAGTGTATGATATAATACTTAAAACAGGAGTAAAACCTCATTAGCTAGGCTTACTATATGATAATTAAGGCTATTTTGTAATATGTTTCAGGTTACATATCTATACAGAACTCAAAAAATCAAACGGTCTCGTGATGACCATTTCACTGGGCTTAGGGGTCTATCGCGGGGCCGCTAAGGAAACATATGCGGTCTGTGGAAGACCGTTTCTTCCTGTCTACTGTAAACAGAAATAAAACTAAAATATATACTAATCTAGGGCCTTTACATGCATAATAAAACATGACAACATGTAAATATGGCCTAATATCACCATACTAAGACATGGAGATGCATGGGTTTGAGTGAAATAAACTGGAATGGTCATTTTCTCATTTAAAGGTAAGATTCATGCATGCTATGTAATCCTAGACGCATAGTCGAGATAAAACATCAAATACTCCGTGTAGAAAATATTAAATTGACTACAAGAAAGGGGCTTTTATTCCTAAGATCATGTTTAAGCCGTTCATGAGATAACCTACCTCTGGTAGTGCTCCTTGACTTCGAATTCCTGACTAGAAGTAGACCCTAGTTCCTGCACGTCCTGAACCGAACTAGCCACTTCGTGGCCTTCTAGCTTCTGATCCCCTTCACCTAATATCACGAAATTTGGAGGGTAAGAAGAGGGTACTAAAAGGAACAAATAACTCTAAAGAACCCATATATAATTACCTCGTTTAGGGGTTCTAACTTGCTGATCAATCTGGCCCGGTCGCACAGGTTCTTGGGTTGCTTGTACCGAACCAGCAACTTTGCAAGCTTCTATCTTCATGATGGCTTGATCTCCTAAGATAAAATTTGGAGGGGAGTTAGACCTTACTAAAGTCCCGTGATCAATGACACCCAAGAGGGGAGTGAATTGGGTGATAACAAATTTTACGAAAACTTTTACCCTTTTTACAAAATATGTGATAAACAATAATTAGCAAATGAAAACTAATTAACCAATTCTCTCAAACTTTTCGTTCCCATACGACCATACAACGAAAACAATCAAACCACACAAATAACACACAATGCACAGCGGTTTTTAAGGTGGTTCGGATGCAATGACGGCAATCCTACGTCCACCCCTCACCAAACCAGGTGAGGCTTCACTCGGGGATAAATCCCCAAACGGAGACGACGCTCCAGCCACACACGCAGGACGACGCCTGCCCACACACACGAAGATGCGCCCCAAAACACACACACACACGGAGACGAAGTCTCCAACACGATCCAACAAGCAGATCAACAAGACACACACACGCTGCGACAAGTGCAGCACTCCATACACACAAACACTAAGATCTGGATAAATCCACACACACATGCAGATCTAAGAAGACCTACGCACACACGAATCAAGTACGATACACACACACACGACCATGGATCCAATAACGATCCACACAGACACGAGTTTACAGTTTATAAGAAACACAAATCTGAAACTATAAAGCACAAAACACAAACATGAATAAACCACAGTTTAGAAAGCTCCTAATTTAGGCTCCCCCTGAGTGTGTGCTCTGGATGTTCGCGTTGATTCCTTCTTCACTTGAATAGCTTGAGACTTAGCTTGAATGGCCTTGTATTTGATGTAGATCTTCTTGCACGGAGTACTGTTCACGGCTACAGTACCCTTCCTTCTTCCTTGGACAAATCCATGTATCTTCTTGATGCTTGTGAGCTTGTTCTCTTCCTTTGAGACTGCTGACTTCAAATGGAGCTAGAGTACCTTCAGATGATGCTTGAATGGCTCCTTCTTCCTTGTAGCATCCTTCTTCTTTTTCCCTTGGATCACCGTGAGTTGATGAAGAGGTGTATGGATGTAGCTTTGAACCTTGATTGCTTCTACACCTTCTTGGAGGTAGATGGCTTCAGAAATACCTTGAATGGGTTGGAGATAGATGAAGAGCTTGCTGCACGAGGTACTGTTCACAGAGCTACAGTACCTCTTCTTCCTCCTTGGACAGCCTCCCCTTTGGATCTCTTGGATAATTAGGGTTATGACTCTAATAGGATGTTTTATAACCCTTGGAAGGTCTATGGACAAGCCCTAGACCAGATCCACAAATTCTGGATGGTTTGGTGGCTTTGGGATTAAACAATAGCAACAGGAGATGCTTCTTTCGAGATGGACAAAAGTCAATATTTTTGGCTTATCGGGACTGACGGTCGACCTGTAGAGGCTGGCGGTCGACCGCTACTGAGAGAACTGCTGGCCGTTGGTTTCTGGGAATTTCGGTCGACCGCTACTGGGCTGGCGGTCGACCGCCACTATGAATCCCTGTAGGCAGTGAGCTGCTGGCAAGGGCGGTCGACCGCCCCAGAGCAGGCGGTCGATCGCCAGCTGGGCAGACCCTGGGTTTTCCCGGGTCAATCCGTTAACCTCTTCATCTCTGTCGCTTAAGTCCTTTAGTAGCCCATTCATGTCTGTGGCATCACCCTTGAGAGTTTAGAAGGTGTCAACTGAGTCTTTGACCTTGTGGATTTTTACTGACTGTTTTGACCTGCAAAAGCATACATAATTGATTAGAACTATAGCTCAACCATCCATATGATAAATGCATGAAGTTCATGCAAACCATTTCAGCATTAATCAAAATTTTGTTCCGGGGGCTCCGCCCCCGGAAAACCCCGCAAGGGGCACTGCCCCCTTGACCCCCGCGACCTGACCGGGCAGGTCGATCCCCGCGACCTGACCGGGCAGGTCGATCCCCGCGACCTGACCGGACAGGTCGATCCGCGGGCGAGGGCGCACGATGGCCAGAAGGGTTTCATGTTTTAATGTGCATGAATGAGGTGTATGAAAGAGAGGTATATGAAATACACATGGTGAGAACGATGCTAAGACAAGGTAAGAGTCTCACCAATGGTTCTTGATAGTAAATGACATATACCACCTGTTTTGGATTGTAGAGGAGCAGGATGCTTATCCACACGTTTAGTTCACTAGGTGACTGCCATGTGTTTGATCCTGCAAGCAAGATAGTCAAGGTTAATACCATGCTTGTTCCCGTTGAAGAGGTTATGAAACCTCTTGCCTCTTGTAAAACTAACATATGTAAACCAAGGATCAAGACCATGTAACCGTTCCCATTTGCCATCTCAACCATACATAAATAACAAGAGCATGAGTAATCAACCACAAGTTTAGTTATCATCACTTAATTACACATTAATTTTAGTTATCATCAAAACTATAACTTAACAATCACAATAATCATCAAAACCATAACTCAACAATCTCCCCCTTTTTGATGATGACAAACTTAATGATAAACTTATTAATGATGATACAACATAGTGGATACAACAGAATGGCACATATATTCGTCTCCCACTGTCACACACAATCATCAATTTTTCTCCCCCTTTGACATAATCAAAAGGCGGGATAATGCAACTCTTTCTCCCACAATAGCAGTATTAAGCGAGCTGGAAGGAGCCAAATAAGGAAGAACAAGATTAACTCCCTTTGAAACAGCGATAGCCCATCATATCAAATCAGAAGAAGTAAGGGTAAATCATAGACGAGCAAAGTAATATGATGCTAATTAGAAGAAACCAATTAGTGATTATTCTCACAAATCAATATGATACTATCCAAGACAAATACAGTCAAGCACATATTGATATCAATTGAAGGTGGTGATTGGCCTCAAGGATATGAACCAGTGGAGGAAGATGTGCACAGGATGAGGTGTACAGCAGAAAAGCATTCAAAATCTAGATCCCATGGCAGATTTTCACAACAAACAAGAGCAGGAGGACATATCAAAAGGATTTTCTTTGATTTCCAAATGTTTAAATTTTTATATTTTGGTTTGAAATTCATGAAATGCAACATATGCAAGTGATGACATGTGGGATGATTAAGAGCTATCAAACCAATACGTATATATACATGCAACACAGCTCCCCCGTACTTATATAAGAAGGGAATGGGTATAAGAAAGATGCAAGAGAGTCATGACAACCGGAATGCACATGTATAGCACATGGGAAATTGTGCAATCATATAGAAGATTCATGTAATTGCTAAAGCATTCAATCAATTTTCTGAATCCATAATGAATCAAATTTTCAGATGTGTAAGTGAGTAACATAAAAAATGATATTTGCAATATGGATATTCAGATTTTCATATTAACACAAGGAGACATTTTACAGAGTGCACTTCAATTTGAGAACAACGTATTGGAGGCTACGCTCTACCACAAAGAGTTTTCACCATCATTTTTCAACTCAACCATTCTCACAGATAGTCAGAATTTTTCAAGAGTGGTCAGGTTCAAATAATTCCTTTTTACTCGAGTAGACGCATGGAGCTCATGCCAGAATCTCCGGTTACTCAGAATACAGAACTATTTCACCTCATTATGAACAGAGATACTAGTCAACACTTTTCAGATATGAACCACATCACATCTCAGGTGACATGTGCCCAGTTTACTCAGTGAGACCGAGCATTGCTCTATCTTTCATTTTCATTTCAGATTTTTTAACAAAAATAGGTAGGTAACTTTTTCATCAACTGTCTCTTCAACATACATGCAGCAAGTTTAACATCTCGAGAGTGTTGAAAAGAAATTCATATATCCTTATCTTTCACACTCATTTTCACATTTTATGCATGAAGTGTGCGAATTTGATTCAGCATGTATACCGAAAATATCATTAACTCATAATAGGGCAGCTCCCCCTAAATAGATGCACTTATGAAATAAGAACTCCCCCAGAGTGTACGACATGAAACACTCCAATAATGACTCAAATGCAGCATTATTTATCAAGAAGACATAAGGCCATAGAAATGACAAGGATGGGGGTGGATAACATATAATTAGCAAGCAAGCATGCAGAGGGAATGTATGCAACATGCAATGCAAATATGCAGTTGATACCAAACAAATAGATACCCAATTAAATGCAGCGACTGCATGAGTACTGATGCAACGCAACCTTTGATCATATAGTTGTGGAATGGAAATGTAATATGCCAAGACAAAATGCAATGTAGTGCAAAGCTTCTGATATCAAATGAATGAGCTAACTGCAGTTAATGCATGAATTCTAATGCAATGCAAAATTAACATGGGTGCAAAGTGTGAGTTTTTAGTTTTTCATTTGAGTGAACTAAATGCACCAAATGTATTGGATTCTGATGCATGCAACCTTTAACTGTATGAGAATGGAAGACATGATGCAAAAGCAAGATGAGAGCTTTGATTTTCAAGCCAGTGTGGCAAAATTCTCATTGAAATCATCCACATTCTATTCATGAATCATCAAATATTTTTTATGACATGACCTTTATGAATAAGGGTGCATAAATGATTAAAATTAAGCAATGCAACCTAATTTTCAGAATTGTTCAAAATCAAATTTTTAAAGGTCATTCACAAGTGCTGAGATGAGAATTCATCTAAAAGTCAAATGTATGAATCATTTAATCACAAACATGTTTTCAAGTTACATAGCTCAGCTCAAGGATTCATTCACAAATCAACCAATCATAATTTTCAAGATCTGGTTCGAGGCGGAGATTTTAGTCCGAAGACCCAACTCAACGCATAGGGAATGCTTCCAAGTGCACATGATCCACTCTTCCACAGAAGCCATTTGATATACCAGATATGTAATTCAATTCAAGTGTGATCATGCAATTCAAATTGAGACTATTCAATATGCAACCACTTCATACACATCTTTCAAGATTTTTAATTTTATTCAATCAATTAGGCACATTCATCACAACATGCCAGTGAATGACAATTCAAGTTTTTAGAATCAATACATGTCACTTGAGAGTGTCACCAAGTGACAAAGATGGCCATTGCATGAATTGACAAGGTTGAATTACCTTAGTTAAGGAGACAAGATTGGAAGCCTTCAATCACTAAAATCACCAACCTCACGAGGGTTGATATTTCAGCTTTTGCTTTCTTACCTTTGCCTTGAGAATCTATTTTCTTCCAAGCCTTTCACCAGATTTGTCTTGGGTACTTACTTCAACACGTACAAGACTTTCACTACCTTATACTTGAGTCGATCCTGGAAGTTGTTCTACACAAAGTAGCCCATCTTCTTGTAGCAACTTGAGAGGGTTCTCATCATTTTCATCCTTGCAAGGTATTCTTCCAGTTGATTCAAGCTTAGCCCATCATCATTTAAATTTTGGGAGTATAATCTACATCCAAAGACAGAAAGATTTGATTTGTCAATTTCGATTCAAATTTATTAATAATGACATGACAAATAATTTTAACAACCAACACCCCTAGACAGCTCTAGATGCAATGCATGACTCATGTGTGAACCTAAATGTTAAGCCCATATGACGAATGTGATTGCTCCCCCTTAGTGTGTGCATGAATGCAAGATGTTCAGTAACAATCCAATGCCATATGCAGCCTTTTAAGTAAATGACTCATAGTACCAGGCGGAGAACTTAGATCCGAAGATCACCTCATGCGTAGTGATAGTTTCCAGACAGGCTTACCCTGCCCTTCCGCATGTCACCATTTGATATACTATGTAATCATGGATGACGAAGGTAGGAAGATTGCAATGCATTATGGCATGAATACACAATGTTCAACCTTTGCATGACAGAGTATGAAAGTGTATGCCAACTCAATATATGTACAGACATGCAAACAACTATGGATGGAGTGCATGTACAGACATGTGCATTATCACATGACTATTCAGCACAATATGAATCAAACCATGACACAATTATTGAAGAGAGTGAGAGGGATATCACCTGAGTTTCCAAATTTTAGTTTTAAATTTTTCTTCCAACCAGACTTATGTCACTTGACCCGTGTGCCTTACCTTCTTGATGAAAATAAATTTCATGCTTTACATTCCCAAGGCACACCTGTAAAACAGATTTCTCATTTGGCCTTCTTAGGTACCCAAATCCTTTTGGGTCCTTGTGGGTTAGCAGCAACATGGGCATGTGATTTCTAACTTTTGACAACATTCAAATCATCATTTTTCTTCAGAAAATAAGCATGCTTAACATTCCCAGATTTGCCAAAGTGATGGTAGAAGTCACGTGGCATCATATTCTTCCTTCTCATGGGTTCTACTGATTTGTGTGTGTGAGCATGATGTGTTGAGTGGGAGTTCTTTCTCTTCAACAAGAACCAGCAATGTGAAGTCGTATGACCCCATTTACCACAATGATTACAATGCATGGAAGATTTTGTGGTGAAAGCTCTCTTTGTATTTTTTAAAACAGCTTGGTTTCTACATGCTTTCAAGTCATCATTCTTCATAGTGAAACAATCATACATCAGGTGTCCAAGTTTTCCACAGTAAAGACAAGACATGTTTCTTTTGTTGGATGCATGGGATTTCGCATGAAAGTTTTTAGCATGCACATTTTGAACGTTCACATTGTTTCTCAGATTGGCTTGAGTTCTTGGCACAATGGGTTGCTGGGAGTAAGATTTAGAAGTGCTGGGTGTACATGTGCTATGAACAAATGAAGTGTATAACTTGCTTTCAAATTTTTTTTTGTTCACAGGATTAAACCCCAGCCCTTCTCTTTGAAAGTTCACTTTCATCCCCAACAATTTGTCCAAATTTTCTTGACCATTCACAAATCTAAACAGTGAAGCATTCAAATCAATGATTTCAGATTCAAGAGATGCAACGTGCAATTCATTGGAAACCATCTTATTTTCACACGAATTGACTTATTCATGTAAAGTAGAATTGATCGTTTTATGACTTTCAATTTCTTGCAACAAAGCATGCACTTTTTCAGATTGATCAATATTCATAGATTTTTCTTTTTAAAAGTAAGCAATCTTTCAGAAATAGTTATATTCAATTCCTTCAATTTCTCATTTTCTATTTCAAGATTTTTATCATGAGTAAACTCATTTTGACCATTGTTCATAAGACTTACTCTCTCTCTCAGCTCTTTGTTTTCATTTCTCAAAGAAGAAATTTGATCTTTATGAATTTCAATGTCGAACACATGACCATCAATCAATTCCTTCAAGTGTGAGCATTGTTTACATGGAGAATCACATTTATTTTTTCCAACATTCTTTTTCAATTTTGTGTTTTCAGACTTAACCTTCTCGTACTTATCAGCATGCTCATCATATGCAATCAATAACTCCTCATAGCTAAATTCATCTTCATTATCACAATCAGAATTTACCTTTGAGCTTGATTCAACTTGCTGATCACTCCCTTGATCACTCGTGCCTGCCACAAGACATTAATCTTCATGCTCTTCCCGGACTTTGGTTAAGCCAACCAAGATATCCTTCGCGGATCTGCAATGGGAGACAAAAGGGAAATTATTAGAATCAACTGCAGCAATGAGCAATTTTAGAACCAAACAATTTTGATCATGTTTGAACTTGGAATCTGTGGTCCAGACAGATTTATCTTTAGGTAACTCATAAGGACCATGTGAGATAAGCTTCCATAGCTTAGGCTCATATGAGTTGACTAGACTGCACATCCTTCCTAACCACAAATCAAAATTACAACCATCAAACACCGGTGGAGAATTCAAAGTGTACATAATGGTAGTCATTGATCTGGATCACTCTAGATCGTTAGAACTATGAAATTAGAGCATTGGCTCTGATACCAATTGAAGTCCCGCGATCAATGACACCCAAGAGGGGGGTGAATTGGGTGATAACAAATTTTATGAAAACTTTTACCCTTTTACAAAATATGTGATAAACAATAATTAGTAAATGAAAACTAATTAACCAATTCTCTCAAACTTTCCGCTCCCACACGACCATACAACGAAAACAATCAAACCACACAAATAACACACAATGCACAGCGGTTTAAGGTGGTTCGGATGCAACGACGGCAATCCTACGTCCACCCCTCACCAAACCCGGTGAGGCTTCACTCGGGGATAAATCCCCAAACGGAGACGACGCTCCAACCACACATGCAGGACGACGCCTGCCCACACACACGGGGACGCGCCCCAAAACACACACACACACACGGAGACGAAGTCTCCAACACGATCCAACAAGCGGATCAACAAGACACACACACGTTGCGACAAGTGCAGCACTCTACACACACAAACACTAAGATCTGGATAAATCCACACACACACACACGCAGATCTAAGAAGACCTACGCACACACGAATCAAGTACGACACACACACACACGACCACGGATCCAACAATGATCCATACACACACGAGTTTGCAGTTTATAAGAAACACAAATCTGAAACTATAAAGCACAAAACATAAACATGAATAAACCACAGCTTAGAAAGCTCCTGATTTAGGCTCCCCCTGAGTGTGTGCTCTGGATATTCGCGTTGATTCCTTCTTCACTTGAATAGCTTAAGACTCAACTTGAATGGCCTTGTATTTGATGTAGATCTTTTTTCACGGAGTACTGTTCACGGCTACAGTACCCTTCCTTCTTCCTTGGATAAATCCATGTATCTTCTTGATACTTGTAAGCTTGTTCTCTTCCTTTGAGACTGCTAACTTCAAATGGAGCTAGAGTACCTTCAGATGATGCTTGAATGGCTCCTTCTTCCTTGTAGCATCCTTCTTCTTCTTCCCTTGGATCACCTTGAGTTGATGAAGAGGTGTATGGATGTAGCTTTGAACCTTGATTGCTTCTACACCTTCTTGGAGGTAGATGGCTTCAGAAATACCTTGAATGGGTTGGAGATAGATGAAGAGCTTGTTGCACGAGGTACTGTTCACGGAGCAACTGTACCTCTTCTTTTTCCTTGGACAGCCTCCCCTTTGGATCTCTTGGATAATTAGGGTTATGACTTCAATATGATGTTTTATAACCCTTGGAAGGTATATGGACAAGCCCTAGACCAGATCCACAAATTCTGGAGGGTTTGGTGGCTTTGGGATTAAACAATAGCAACAGGAGATGCTTCTTTCAAGATAGACAAAAGTTAATATTTTTAGCTTATCGGGGCTGGCGGTCGACTTGCAGAGGTTGGCGGTCGACCTGCAGAGGTTGGCGGTCGACCGCTACGGAGAGAACTGCAGGCCGTTGGTTTCTGGGAATTTCGGTCGACCGCTATTGGGCTGGCGGTCGACCGCCACTGTGAATCCCCGTAGGCGGTGGGCTACTGGCAGGGGCGGTCGACCGCCCCTGAGCTGGCGGTCGACCGCCAGCTAGGCAGACCTCGGGTTTTCCCGGGTCGGTCAGTTAACCTCTTCAACTCCGTCGCATCAGTCCTTTAGTAGCCCGTTCATGTATGTGGCATCACCCTTGACAGTTTAGAAGGTGTCAACTGAGTCTTTGACCTTATGGATTTTTACTGAGTGTTTTGACCTGCAAAAGCATACATAATTGATTAGAACTATAGCTCAACCATCCATATGATAAATGCATGAAGTTCATGCAAATCATTTGAGCATTAATCAAAATTTTGTTTCGGGGGCTCCGCCCTCAGAAACCCCCGCAAGGGGCGCTGCCCCCTTGACCCCCGCGACCTGACCGGGCAGGTCGATCCCCGCGACCTGACCTCGCAGGTCGATCCGCGGGCGAGGGCGCACGATGGCCAGAAGGGTTTCATGTTTTAATGTGCATGAATGAGGTGTATGAAGGAGAGGTATATGAGATACACTTGGTGAGATCGATGCTAAGACAAGGTAAGAGTCTCATAAATGGTTCTTGACAGTAAATGACATATACCACCTGTTTTGGATTGTAGAGGAGCAGGGTGCTTATCCACACGTTTGGTTCACCAGGTGACTGCCAT
Organism: Amorphophallus konjac; assembly: GCA_022559845.1. NCBI lineage: Eukaryota > Viridiplantae > Streptophyta > Magnoliopsida > Alismatales > Araceae > Amorphophallus > Amorphophallus konjac. The sequence goes on from CM040127.1 coordinate 167,570,259, forward strand.
GTGTTTGATCCTGCAAGCAAGATAGTCAAGGTTCATACCATGCTTGTTCCCGTTGAAGAGGTTATGAAACCTCTTGCCTCTTGTAAAACCAACAAATGCAAAATAAGGATCAAGACCATGTAACCGTTCTCATTTGCCATCTCAACCATACATAAATAACAAGAGCATGAGAAATCAACCACAAGTTTAGTTATCATCACTTAATCACACATTAAGTTTAGTTATCATCAAAACCATAACTTAACAATCACAACAATCATCAAAACCATAACTCAACAATCTCCCCCTTTTTGATGATGACAAACTTATTGATGATGACAAACTTAATGATAAACTTATTAATGATGATACAACATAGTGGATACAACAGAATGGCACATATATTCGCCTCCCACTGCCACACACAATCATCAATTTTTCTCCCCCTTTGACATAATCAAAAGGCGGGATAATGCAACTCTTTCTCCCACAATAACAGTATCAAGCGAGCTGGAAGGAGCCAAATAAGGAAGAACAAGATTAACTCCCTTTGAAACAACAATAGCCCATCCTATCAAATCAGAAGAAGCACGGGCAAATCATAGACGGGCAAAGTAATATGATGCTAATCAGAAGAAACCAATTGGTGATTATTCTCACAAATTAATATGATACCATCCAAGGTAAATACAGTCAAGCATGTATTGATACCAATTGAAGGTGGTGATTGGCCTCAAGGATATGAACCAGTGGAGGAAGATGTGCACAGGATGAGATGTTCAGCAGAAAAGCATTCAAAACCTAGATCCCATGGCAGATTTTCACAACAAACAAGAGCAGGAGGACATATCAAAAGGATTTTCTTTGATTTCCAAATGTTTAAATTTTTATGTTTTGTTTTGAAATGCATGAAATGCAACATATGCAAGTGATGACATGTGGGATGATTAAGAGCTATCAAACCAATACGTTTATATACATGCAACACAGCTCTCCCGTACTTATATAAGAAGGGAATGGGTATAAGAAAGATGCAAGAGAGTCATGACAACCGGAATGCACATGTGTAGCACATGGGAAATTGTGCAATCATATAGGAGATTCATGCAATTGCTAAAGCATTCAATCAATGTTCTGAATCCATAATGAATCAAATTTTTAGATGTGTAAGTGAGTAACATGAAAAATGATAGTTACAATATGGATATTCAGATTTTCATATTAACACAAGGAGATATTTTACGGACTGCACTTCAATTTGAGAACAACGTATTGGAGGCTACGCTCTACCACAAACAGTTTACACCATCATTTTTCAACTCAACCATTCTCACAGATAGCCAGAATTTTTCAAGAGTGGTCAGGTTCAAATAATTCCTTTTTACACGAGTAGACGCATGGAGCTCATGCCAGAATCTCCGGTTACTCAGAATACAGAATCATTTCACCTCATTATGAACAGAGATACTAGTCAACACTTTTCAGATATGAACCACATCACGTCTCAGGTGACATGTGCCCAGTTTACTCTGTGACACCGAGCATTGCTCTATCTTTCATTTTCATTTCAGATTTTTCAACAAAAATAGGTAGGCAGCTTTTTCCTCAACTTTCTCTTCAACATACATGCAGCAAGTTTAACATCTCGAGAGTGTTGAAAAGAAATTCATATATCTTTATCTTTAACACTCATTTTCACATTTTGTGCATGAAGTGTGCGAATTTGATTCAGCATGTATACCGAAAATATCATGAACTCATAACAGGACAGCTTCCCCTAAATAGATGCACTTATGAAATAAGATCTCCCCCAGAGTGTACGACATGAAACACTCCAATAATGACTCAAATGCAGCATTATTTATCAAGAAGACATAAGGCCATAGAAATGACAAGGATGGGGGTGGATAACATATAATTAGTAAGCAAGCATGCAGAGGGAACGTATGCAACATGCAATGCAAATATGCAGCTGATACCAAACAAATGGATACCAATTGAATGTAGCTAATGCATGAGTACTGATGCAATGCAACCTTTGATCATATAGTAGTGGAATGGAAATGTAATATGCCAACATAAAATGCAATGTAGTGCAAAGCTTCTGATATCAAATGATTGAGCTAACTGTAGTTAATGCATGAATTCTAATGCAATGCAAAATTAACATGGGTGCAAAGTGTGAGTTTTTAGTTTTTCATTTGAGTGAACTAAATGCACCTAATGTATTGGATTATGATGCATGCAACCTATAACTGTATGAAATGGAAGACAGGATGCAAAAGCAAGATGTGAGCTTTGATTTTCAAGCCAGTGTGGTAAAATTCTCATTGAAATCATATACATTCTATTCATGAATCATCAAATATTTTTTATGACATGACCTTTATGAATAAGGGTGCATAAATGATTAAAATTAAGTAATGCAACCCAACTTTCAGAACTGTTCAAAATCAGATTTTTACAGGGCATTCACAAGTGTTGAGATGAGAATTCATCTAAAAGTCAAATGTATGAATCATTTAATCACAAACATGTTTTCAAGTTACATAGCTCAGCTCAATGATTCATTCATAAATCAACCAATCACAATTTTCAAGATCTGGTACGAGACGGAGATTTTAGTCCGAAGACCCAGCTCAACGCATAGGGAATGTTTCCAAGTGCACATGATCCACTCTTCCACAGAAACCATTTGATATACCATATATGCAATTCAATTCAAGTGTGATCATGCAATTCAAATTGAGACTATTCAATATGCAACCACTTCATACACATCTTTCAAGATTTTTAATTTTATTCAATCAATTAGGCACATTCATCACAACATGCCAGTGAATGACAATTCAAGTTTTTAGAATCAATACCTGTCACTTGAGAGTGTCACCAAGTGACAAAGACGGCCATTGCATTAATTGACAAGGTTGAATTACCTTAGTTCAGGAGACAAGATTGGAAGCCTTCAATCACTAAAATCACCAACCTCACGAGGGTTGATATTTCAGCTTTTGCTTTCTTACCTTTGCCTTGAGAATCCATTTTCTTCTAAGCCTTTCACCTTATTTGCCTTGGGTACTTACTTCAACACGTACAAGACTTTCACTACCTTGTACTTGAGTTGATCCTGGAAGTTGTTCTACATAAAGTAGCCCATCTTCTTGTAGCAACTTGAGAGGGTTCTCATCATTTTCATCCTTGCAAGGTATTCTTCCAGTTGATTCAAGCTTAGCCCATCATCATTTGGATTTTGGGAGTATAATCTCCATCCAAAGATAGAAAGGTTTGATTTGTTAATTTCGATTCAAATTTATTAATAACGACATGACAAATAATTTTAACAACCAACACCCCTAGACAGCTCTAGATGCAATGCACGACTCATGTGTGAACCTAAATATTAAGCCCATATGACTAATGTGATTCATCCCCCTTAGTGTATGCATGAATGCAAGATGTTCAGTAACAATCCAATGCCATATGCAGCCTTTTAAGTAAATGACTCATAGTACCAGGCGGAGAACTTAGATCCGAAGATCACCTCACGCGTAGTGATAGTTTCTAGATAGGCTTAACCTGCCGTTCCACATGTCACCATTTGATATACTATGTAATCATCGATGACGAAGGTAGGAGGATTGCAATACGTTATGGCATGGATACACAATGTTCAACCTTTGCATGACAGAGTATGAAAGTGTATGCCAACTCAATATATGTAGTGAAAATATGATCTGAAGAAACTTTAAGCTCTCCTACAACAAGATGCTATATGACAAGTAATATACACACAGATATGCAAACAACTATGGATGGAGTGCATGTACAGACATGTGCATTATCACATGACTATTCAGCACAATATGAATCAAACCATGACACAATTACTGAAGAGAGTGAGAGGGATATCACCTGAGTTTCCAAATTTCAGTTTTTGATTTTTCTTCCAACCTAACTTATGCCACTTGACCCGTGTGCCTTACCTTCTTGATGAAAATAAATTTCATGCTTTAGATTCCTCAGGCACACCTGCAAAATAGATTTCTCATTTGGCCTTCTTAGGTACCCAAATCCTTTTGGGTCCTTGTGGGTTAGCAGCAACATGGGCATGTGATTTCTAACTTTTGACAACATTCAAATCATCATTTTTCTTCAGAAAATAATCATGCTTAACATTCCCAGATTTGCCAAAGTGATGGTAGAAGTCACGTGGCATCATATTCTTCCTTCTCATGGGTTCTACTGATTTATGTGTGTGAGCATGATGTGTTGAGTGAGAGTTCTTTCTCTTCAACAAGAACCAGTAATGTGAAATCGTATGACCCCATTTACCATAATGATTACAATGCATGGAAGATTTTGTGGTGAAAGCTCTCTTTACATTTTTCAAAATAGCTTGGTTTCTACATGCTCTCAAGTCATCATTCTTCATAGTGAAACAATCATGCATCAGGTGTCTAAGTTTTTCACAGTAAAGACAAGACATGTTTCTTTTGTTGGATGCATGGGATTTCGCATGAAAGTTTTTAGCATGCACATTTTGAACGTTCACACTGTTTCTCGAATTGGCTTGAGTTCTTGGCACAATGGGTTGCTGGGAGTTAGATTTAGAGGTGCTGGGTGTACATATGCTATGAACAAATGAAGTGTATAACTTGCTTTTAATTTTTTTCTTGTTCACAGGATTAAACACCAGCCCTTCTCTTTGAAAGTTCACTTTCATCCCCAATAATTTGTCTAAATTTTCTTGACCATTCACAAATCTAGACAGTGAAGCATTCAAATCAAGGATTTCAGATTCAAGAGATGCAACGTGCAATTCATAGGAAACCATCTTATTTTCACACGAATTGACTTGTTCATGTAAAGTAGAATTGATTGTTTTATGACTTTCAATTTCTTGCAACAAAGTAGGCACTTTTTCAGATTGATTAATATTCATAGATTTTCTTTTTTCAAAAGCAAGCAATCTTTCAGAAATAGTTCTATTCAATTCCTTCAGTTTCTCATTTTCTATTTCAAGATTTTTATCATGAGCAAACTCATTTTGACCATTGTTCATAAGACTTACTCACTCTCTCAGCTCTTTGTTTTCATTTCTCAAAGAAGAAATTTGATCTTTATGAATTTCAATGTCGATCACATGACCATCAATCAATTCCTTCAAGTGTGAGCATTCTTTACATGGAGAATCACATTTATTTTATCCAACATTCTTTTTTAATTTTTTGTTTTCAGACTTAACCTTCTCGTATTTATCAGCAAGCTCATCACATGCAATCAATAACTCCTCATAGCTAAATTCATCTTCATTATCAGAATCAGAATTTATCTTTGAGCTTGATTCAACTTGCTGATCACTCCCTTGATCACTCGTGCCTACCACAAGACATTGATCTTCATGCTCTTCCCGGACTTTGGTTAAGCCAACCAAGATATCCTTCGCGGATCTGCAATGGGAGACAAAAGGGAAATGATTAGAATCAACTGCAGTAATAAGCAATTTTAGAACCAAATAATTTTGATCATGTTTGAGATTGGAATCTGCGGTCCAGACAGATTTATCTTTAGGCAACTCATAAGGACCATGTGAGATAAGCTTCCATAGCTTAGGATCATATGAGTTGACTAGACTGCACATCCTTCCTAACCACAAATCAAAATTACAACCATCAAACACCGGTGGAGAATTCAAAGTGTACATAATGGTAGTCATTGATCTGGATCACTCTAGATCGTTAGATCTATGAAATTAGAGCCTTAGCTCTGATACCAATTGAAGTCCCGCGATCAATGACACCCAAGAGGGGGGTGAATTGGGTGATAATAAATTTTATGAAAACTTTTACCATTTTACAAAATATGTGATAAACAATAATTAGCAAATGAAAACTAATTAACCAATTCTCTCAAACTTTTCATTCCCACACGACCATACAACGAAATGAATCAAACTACACAAATAACACACAATGCACAGCGGTTTTTAAGGTGGTTCGGATGCAACGACGGCAATCTTACGTTCACCCCTCGCCAAACCCAGTGAGGCTTCACTCGGGGATAAATCCCCAAATGGAGACGACGCTCCAACCACACATGCAGGACGACGCCTGCCCACACACACGGGGACGCGCCCCAAAACACACACACAGACACGGAGACGAAGTCTCCAACACGATCCAACAAGCGGATCAACAAGACACACACACGCTGCGACAAGTGCAGCACTCCACACACACAAACACTAAGATCTTGATAAATCCACACACACACACACGCAGATCTAAGAAGACCTACGCACACACGAATCAAGTACGACACACACACACATGACCACGGATCCAACAACGATCCACACACACACGAGTTTACAGTTTATAAGAAACACAAATCTGAAACTATAAAGCACAAAATACAAACATGAATAAACCACAGTTTAGAAAGCTCCTGATTTAGGCTCCCCCTGAGTGTGTGCTCTGGATGTTCGCGTTGATTCCTTCTTCACTTGAATAGCTTAAGACTCAGCTTGAATGGCCTTGTATTTAATGTAGATCTTCTTGCACGGAGTACTGTTCACGGCTACAGTACCCTTCCTTCTTCTTTGGATAAATCCATGTATCTTCTTGATGCTTGTGAGCTTGTTCTCTTCCTTTGAGACTACTGACTTCAAATGGAGCTAGAGTACCTTCAGATGATGCTTGAATGGCTCCTTCTTCCTTGTAGCATCCTTCTTCTTCTTCCCTTGGATCACCTTGAGTTGATGAAGAGGTGTATGGATGTAGCTTTGAACCTTGATTGCTTCTACACCTTCTTGGAGGTAGATGGCTTCAGAAATACCTTGAATGGGTTGGAGATAGATGAAGAGCTTGTTGCATGAGATACTATTCACGGAGCTACAGTACCTCTTCTTCCTCCTTGGACAGCCTCCCCTTTGGATCTCTTGGATAATTAGGGTTATGACTCAAATATGATGTTTTATAACCCTTGGAAGGTCTATGGACAAGCCCTAGACCAGATCCACAAATTCTACAGGGTTTGGTGGCTTTGGGATTAAACAATAGCAACAGGAGATGCTTCTTTTGAGATGGACAAAAGTTAATATTTTTAGCTTATCGGGGCTGACGGTCGACCGCTACAGAGAGAACTGTTGGCCGTTGGTTTCTGGGAATTCCGGTCGACTGCTACTGGGCTGGCGGTCGACCACCACTATGTATCCCTGTAGGCGGTGAGCTGCTGGCAGGGGCGGTCGACCGCCCCTGAGCTGGCGGTCGACCGCCAGCTGGGCAGACCCCGGGTTTTCCTGGGTCGGTCTGTTAACCTCTTCAGCTCCTTCGCTTCTGTCCTTTAGCAGCCCGTTCATGTCTGTGGCATCACCCTTGACAGTTTAGAAGGTGTCAACTGAGTCTTTCACCTTGTGGATTTTTACTGAGTGTTTTGACCTACAAAAGCATACATAATTGATTAGAACTATAGCTGAACCATCCATATGATAAATGCATGAAGTTCATGCAAACTATTTGAGCATTAATCAAAATTTTGTTCCGAGGACATCGCCCTCAGAAACCCCCGCAAGGGGCGCTGCCCCTTTGACCCCCGCGACCTGACCGCGCAGGTCGATCCGCGGGTGAGGGCGCACGATGGCCAGAAGGGTTTCATGTTTTAATGTGCATGAATGAGGTGTATGAAGGAGAGGTATATGAGATACACATGGTGAGATCGATGCTAAGATAAGGTAAGAGTCTCACCAATGGTTCTTGATAGTAAATGACATATACCACCTGTTTTGGATTGTAGAGGAGCAGGGTGCTTATCCACATATTTGGTTCACCAGGTGACTGCCATGTGTTTGATCTTGCAAGCAAGATAGTCAAGGTTTATACCATACTTGTTCCCGTTGAAGAGGTTAAACCTCTTGCCTCTTGTAAAATCAACATATGCAAACCAAGGATCAAGACCATGTAACCGTTCCCATTTGCCATCTCAACCATACATAAATAACAAGTGCATGAGCAATCAACCACAAGTTTGGTTATCATCACTTAATCACACATTAAGTTTAATTATCATCAAAATCATAACTTAACAATCACAACAATCATCAAAACCATAACTCAACAATCTCCCCCTTTTTGATGATGACAAACTCATTGATGATGACAAACTTAATGATAAACTTATTAATGATGATACAACAGAGTGGATACAACAGAATGGCACATATATTCACCTCCCACTGTCACACACAATCATCAATTTTTCTCCCCCTTTGACATAATCAAAAGGCGGGATAATGCAACTCTTTCTCCCACAATAGCAGTATCAAGCGAGCTGGAAGGAGCCAAATAAGGAAGAATAAGATTAACTCCCTTTGAAACAGCAATAGCCCATCATATCACATCAGAAGAATCAAGGGCAAATCATAGACGAGCAAAGTAATATGATGCTAATCAGAAGAAACCAATTGGTGATTATTCTCACAAATCAATATGATACCATCCAAGGCAAATACAGTCAAGCATGTATTGATACCAATTGAAGGTGGTGATTGGTCTCAAGGATATGAACCAGTGGAGGAAGATGTGTACAGGATGAGGTGTTCAGCAGAAAAGCATTCAAAATCTAAATCCCATGGCAGATTTTCACAACAAACAAGAGCAGGAGGACATATCAAAAGGATTTTCTTTGATTTCCAAATTTTTAAATTTTTATATTTTGGTTTGAAATGCATGACATGCAACATATGCAAGTGATGACATGTGGGATGATTGAGAGCTATCAAACCAATACGTATATATACATGCAACACAGCTCCCCCGTACTTATATAAGAAGGGAATGGGTATAAGAAAGATGCAAGAGAGTCATGACAACCGGAATGCACATGTGTAGCACATGGGAAATTATGCAATCATATAGGAGATTCATGTAATTGCTAAAGCATTCAATCAATTTTATGAATCCATAATGAATCAAATTTCCAGATGTGTAAGTGAGTAACATGAAAAATGATAGTTGCAATATGGATATTCAGATTTTCAGATTAACACAAGGAGATATTTTACAGACTGTACTTCAATTTGAGAACAACGTATTGGAGGCTACGCTCTACCACAAAGAGTTTTCACCATCATTTTTCAACTCAACCATTCTCATAGATAGTCAGAATTTTTCAAGAGTGATCAGGTTCAAATAATTCCTTTTTACGCGAGTAGACGCATGGAGCTCATGCCAGAATCTCCAGTTACTCAAAATACAGAATCATTTCACCTCATTATGAACAAAGATACTAGTCAACACTTTTCAGATATGAACCACATCACGTCTCAGGTGACATGTGCCCAGTTTACTCTGTGAGGCCGAGCATTGCTCTATCTTTCATTTTCATTTCAGATTTTTTAACAAAAAATAGGTAGGTAACTTTTTCCTCAACTGTCTCTTCAACATACATGCAGCAAGTTTAACATCTCGAGAGTGTTGAAAAGAAATTCATATATCCTTATCGTTAACACTCATTTTCACATTTTGTGAATGAAATGTGCGAATTTGATTCAGCATGTATACCGAAAATGTCATGAACTCATAACAGGGCAGCTCCCCCTAAATAGATGCACTTATGAAATAAGAACTCTCCCAGAGTGTACGACATGAAACACTCCAATAATGACTCAAATGCAGCATTATTTATCAAGAAGACATAAGGCCATAGAAATGACAAGGATGGGGGTGGATAACATATAATTAGCAAGCAAGCATGCAGAGGGAATGTATGCAACATGCAACGCAAATATGCAGCTGATACCAAACAAATGGATACCAATTGAATGCAGCTAATGCATGAGTACTGATGCAATGCAACCTTTGATCATATAGTAGTGGAATGGAAATGTAATATGTCAAGATAAAATGCAATGTAGTGCAAAGCTTCTGATATCAAATGAATGAGCTAACTGCAGTTAATGCATGAATTCTAATGCAATGCAAAATTAACATGGGTGCAAAGTGTGAGTTTTTAGTTTTTCATTTGAGTGAACTAAATGCACCTAAGGTATTGCATTCTGATGCAAGCAACCTATAACTGTATGAGAATGGAAGACAGGATGCAAAAGCAAGATGAGAGCTTTGATTTTCAAGCCAGTGTGGCAAAATTCTCATTGAAATCATCCACATTATATTCATGAATCATCAAATATTTTTCATGACATGACCTTTATGAATAAGGGTGCATAAATGATTAAAATTAAGTGATGCAACCCAATTTTCAGAATTATTCAAAATCAGATTTTTAAAGGTCATACACAAGTGTTGAGATGAGAATTCATCTAAAAGTCAAATGTATGAATCATTTAATCACCAACATGTTTTCAAGTTACATAGCTCAGCTCAAGGATTCATTCACAAATCAACCAATTACAATTTTCAAGATCTGGTACGAGGCAGAGATTTTAGTCCGAAGACCCAGCTCAACGCATAGGGAATACTTCCAAGTGCACATGATCCACTCTTCCATAGAAGCCATTTGATATACCAGATATGCAATTCAATTCAAGTGTGATCATGCAATTCAAATTGAGACTATTCAATATGCAACCACTTCATACACATCTTTCAAGATTTTCAATTTTATTCAATCAATTAGGCACATTCATCACAACATGCCAGTGAATGACAATTCAAGTTTTTAGAATCAATACCTGTCACTTGAGAGTGTCACCAAGTTACAAAGTCGGCCATTGTATGAATTGACAAGGTTGAATTACCTTAGTTCAGGAGACAAGATTGGAAGCCTTCAATCACTAAAATCACCAACCTCACGAGGGTTGATATTTCAGCTTTTACTTTCTTACCTTTGCCTTGAGAATCCATTTTCTTCCAAGCTTTTTACCTGATTTGCCTTGGGTACTTACTTCAACACGTACAAGACTTTCACTACCTTATACTTGAGTCGATCCTGAAAGTTGTTCTACACAAAGTAGCCCATCTTCTTGTAGCAACTTGAGAGGGTTCTCATCATTTTCATCCTTGCAAGGTATTCTTCCAGTTGATTCAAGCTTAGCACATCACCATTTAGATTTTGGGAGTATAATCTGCATCCAAAGACAGAAAGGTTTGATTTGTGAATTTCGATTCAAATTTATTAATAATGACATGACAAATAATTTTAACAACCAACACCCCTAGACAGCTCTAGATGTAATGCATGACTCATGTGTGAACCTAAATATTAAGCCCATATGACTAATGTGATTGCTCCCCCTTAGTGTGTGCATGAATGCAAGATGTTCAGTAACAATCCAATGCCATATGCAGTCTTTTAAGTAAATGACTCATAGTACCAGGCGGAGAACTTAGATCTGAAGATCACCTCATGCGTAGTGATAATTTCCAGACAGGTTTAACCTTCCCTTCCACATGTCACCATTTGATATACTATGTAATCATGGATTACGAAGGCAGGAGGATTGTAATACATTATGGCATGAATACACAATGTTCAACCTTTGCATGACAGAGTATGAAAGTGTATGCCAACTCAATATATGTAGTGAAAATATGATCTGAAGAAACTTTAAGCTCTCCTACAACAAGATGCTATATGACAAGTGATATACACACAAATATGTAAACAACTATGGATGGAGTGCATGTACAGACATGTGCATTATCACATGACTATTCAGCACAATATGAATCAAATCATGACACAATTACTGAAGAGATTGAGAGGGATATCACCTGAGTTTCCAAATTTTAGTTTTTAATTTTTCTTCCAACCTGACTTATGCCACTTGACACGTGTGCCTTACCTTCTTGATGAAAACAAATTTCATGCTTCACATTCCCAAGGCACACCTGCAAAACAGATTTCTCATTTGGCCTTCTTAGGTACCCAAATCCTTTTGGGTCCTTGTGGGTTAGCAGTAACATGGGCATGTGATTTCCAACTTTTGACAACATTCAAATCATCATTTTTCTTCAGAAAATAATCATGCTTAACATTCCCAGATTTACCAAAGTGATGGTAGAAGTAACGTGGCATCATATTCTTCCTTCTCATGGGTTCTACTGATTTGTGTGTGTGAGCATGATGTGTTGAGTGGGAGTTCTTTCTCTTCAACAAGAACCAGCAATGTGAAGTCGTATGACCCCATTTACCACAATGATTACAATGCATGGAAGATTTGGTGGTGAAAGCTCTCTTTACATTTTTCAAAACAGCTTGGTTTCTACATGCTCTCAAGTCATCATTCTTCATAGTGAAACAATCATGCATCAGGTGTCCAAGTTTTCCACAGTAAAGACAAGACATGTTTCTTTTGTTGGATGCATGGGATTTCGCATGAAAGTTTTTAGCATGCACATTTTGAACGTTCACACTGTTTCTCAGATTGGCTTGAGTTCTCGGCACAATAGGTTGCTGGGAGTTAGATTTAGAGGTGCTGGGTGTACATGTGCTATGAACAAATGAAGTGTATAACTTACTTTCAAATTTTTTCTTGTTCACAGGATTAAACCCCAGCCCTTCTCTTTGAAAGTTCACTTTCATCCCCAACAATTTGTCTAAATTTTCTTGACCATTCACAAATCTAGATAGTGAAGTATTCAAATCAAGGATTTCAGATTCAAGAGATGCAACGTACAATTCATAGGAAACCATCTTATTTTCACACGAATTGACTTGTTCATGTAAAGTAGAATTGATCATTTTATGACTTTCAATTTCTTGCAACAAAGCATGCACTTTTTCAGATTGATCAATATTCATAGATTTCTTTTTTCAAAAGTAAGTAATCTTTCAGAAATGGTTCTATTCAATTCCTTCAGTTTCTCATTTTCTATTTCAAGATTTTTATCATGAGCAAACTCATTTTGACCATTGTTCATAAGACTTACTCTCTCTCTCTCTCTCAGCTCTTTATTTTCATTTCTCAAAGAAGAAATTTAATCTTTATGAATTTCAATGTCGAACACATGACCATCAATCAATTCCTTCAAGTGTGAGCATTCTTTACATGGAGAATCACAATTATTTTTTCCAACATTCTTTTTCAATTTTTTGTTTTCAGACTTAACCTTCTCGTATTTATCAGCAAGCTCATCATATGCAATCAATAACTCCTCATAGCTAAATTCATCTTCATTATCAGAATCAGAATTTACCTTTGAGCTTGATTCAACTTGCTGATCACTCCCTTGATCACTCGTGCCTACCACAAGACATTGATCTTCATGCTCTTCCCAGACTTTGGTTAAGCCAACCAAGATATCCTTCGTAGATCTGCAATGGGAGACAAAAGGGAAATGATTAGAATCAACTACAGTAATAAGCAATTTTAGAACCAAATAATTTTGATCATGTTTGAGCTTGGAATCTGCGGTCCAGATAGATTTATCTTTAGGCAACTCATAAGGACCATGTGAGATAAGCTTCCATAGCTTAGGATCATATGAGTTGACTAGACTGCACATCTTTCCTAACCACAAATCAAAATTACAACCATCAAACACCGGTGGAGAATTCAAAGTGTACATAATGGTAGTCATTGATCTGGATCACTCTAGATCATTAGATCTATGAAATTATAGCCTTGGCTCTGATACCAATTGAAGTCCCGCGATCAATGACACCCAAGAGGGGGGTGAATTGTGTGATAATAAATTTTATGAAAACTTTTACCCTTTTACAAAATATGTGATAAAAAATAATTAGCAAATGAAAACTAATTAACCAATTCTCTCAAACTTTCCGTTCCCACACGATCATACAATGAAAACAATCAAACCACACAAATAACACACAATGCACAGCGGTTTAAGGTGGTTCGGATGCAACGATGGCAATCCTACGTCCACCCCTCACCAAACCCGGTGAGGCTTCACTCGGGGATAAATCCCCAAATGGAGACGACGCTCCAACCACACATGCAGGATGACGCCTGCCCACACACACGGGGACGCGCCCCAAAACACACACACACACGGAGACGAAGTCTCCAACATGATCCAACAAGCGGATCAACAAGACACACACACGCTGCGACAAGTGCAGCACTCCACACACACAAACACTAAGATCTTGATAAATCCACACACACACACACGCAGATCTAAGAAGACCTACGCACACACGAATCAAGTACGACACACACACACATGACCACGGATCCAACAACGATCCACACACACACGAGTTTACAGTTTATAAGAAACACAAATCTGAAACTATAAAGCACAAAACACAAACATGAATAAACCACAGTTTAGAAAGCTCCTGATTTAGGCTCCCCCTGAGTGTGTGCTCTGGATGTTCGCGTTGATTCCTTATTCACTTGAATAGCTTAAGACTCAGCTTGAATGGCCTTGTATTTGATGTAGATCTTCTTGCACGGAGTACTGTTCACGGCTACAGTACCCTTCCTTCTTCCTTGGACAAATCCATGTATCTTCTTGATGCTTGTGAGCTTGTTCTCTTCCTTTGAGACTGCTGACTTCAAATGGAGCTAGAGTACCTTCAGATGATGCTTGAATGGCTCCTTCTTCCTTGTAGCATCCTTCTTCTTCTTCTCTTGGATCACCTTGAGTTGATGAAGAGGTGTATGGATGTAGCTTTGAACCTTGATTGCTTCTACACCTTCTTGGAGGTAGATGGCTTCAGAAATACCTTAAATGGGTTGGAGATAGATGAAGAGCTTGTTGCACGAGATACTATTCACTGAGCTACAGTACCTCTTCTTCCTCCATGGATAGCCTCCCCTTTGGATCTCTTAGATAATTAGGGTTATGACTCTAATAGGATGTTTTATAACCCTTGGAAGGTCTATGGACAAGCCCTAGACCAGATCCACAAATTCTGGAGGGTTTGGTGGCTTTGGGATTAAACAATAGCAACAGGAGATGCTTCTTTCGAGATGGACAAAAGTCAATATTTTTAGCTTATCGGGGCTGGCGGTCGACCTGCAGAGGTTGGCGGTCGACCGCTACTGAGAGAACTGCTGGTTGTTGGTTTCTGGGAATTCCGGTCGACCGCTACTGGGTTGACGGTCGACCGCCACTGTGAATCCCTGTAGGCGGTGAGCTGCTGGCAGGGGTGGTCGACCGCCCCTGAGCTGGCGGTCGACCGCCAGCTGGGCAAACCCCGGGTTTTCCCGGGTCGATCCGTTAACCTCTTCAGCTCCGTCGCTTAAGTCCTTTAGCAGTCCGTTCATGTCTGTGGCATCACCCTTGACAATTTAGAAGGTGTCAACTGAGTATTTGACCTTGTGGATTTTTACTGAGTGTTTTGACCTGCAAAAGCATACATAATTAATTAGAACTATAGCTCAACCATCCATATGATAAATGCATGAAGTTCATGCAAACCATTTGAGCATTAATCAAAATTTTGTTCCGGGGGCTCAGCCCCCGGAAACCCCCGCAAGGGGCGCTGCCCCCGTGACCCCCGCGACCTGATCGCGCAGGTCGATCCACGGGCGAGGGCGCACGATGGCCAGAAGGGTTTCATGTTTTAATGTGCATGAATGAGGTGTATGAAGGAGAGGTATATGAGATACATATGGTGAGATCGATGCTAAGACAAGGTAAGAGTCTCACCAATGGTTCTTGACAGTAAATGACATATACCACCTGTTTTGGATTGTAGAGGAGCAGGGTGCTTATCCACACGTTTGGTTCACCAGGTGACTGCCATGTGTTTGATCCTGCAAGCAAGATAGTCAAGGTTAATACTATGCTTGTTCCCGTTGAAGATGTTATGAAACCTTTTGTCTCTTGTAAAACCAACATATGCAAACCAAGGATCAAGACCATGTAACCGTTCCCATTTGCCATCCCAACCATACATAAATAACAAGAGCATGAGCAATCAACCACAAGTTTAGTTATCATCACTTAATCACACATTAAGTTTAGTTATCATCAAAATCATAACTTAACAGTCACAATAATCATCAAAACCATAACTCAACACTTACTATTATGAACAAATTCTTCTAAAGAACTTACCTCTAATTCATCCTCCTTACCTTAGTTCCACGCGAGCCAAACGTAAGAGTCGCGCATGTAAAAGCTTAGGTCTATTTATAGGGTTTCATGGATTAGAACG
The DNA here is from genome assembly GCA_022559845.1 of Amorphophallus konjac. NCBI lineage: Eukaryota > Viridiplantae > Streptophyta > Magnoliopsida > Alismatales > Araceae > Amorphophallus > Amorphophallus konjac. The sequence goes on from CM040127.1 coordinate 167,586,336, forward strand.
AACTTAGAGTCCAAATTAGGAGTAGAGTTAATCCCTAAAGAGTTCTAGAGAGTCATCTATGCCATGTAGCTTTGATCTAAAGTGATTAGGTCATCCAAGTTCCAAGCTTTTCATGTTTTCTTCCATTCACGGAACCTGCAGAGCCATGCGGTCTTCTAGCGACCGTTTATTGCCTCAAGCGGTCGCCCGATAGACTATTTTTGGCTTTGGACGTCGAATATTGATTTGGTTCAAACTCTTTTGATATTATCTCCCATTATCTTATAATTAGCCCATTTATCCATTAAAAATTCGAGATTGGTGCTTCTAGAATATGGGCTAAGCCTTATGGGCTTGGTTTTAGGCCATTTTGGTCTTATTCAAAAGGCCAGGTTAATTAATAAGTATTAGGCCTTTTTATTTGGTTTCAAATTTAGCCCAAATTCTTTTAATAATCCTTTTATCTCTTAGAAAATCTTAGAAATTCTAAATAAATGCTAGAAAATTTCAAAATATCATATACAAAATTGTGGGGCATTACACCCCCCTAGGACACACAAAAGGTCTTTAAATAGGCTTCAACATCTTCTAGATCTCTTCTAGGAACAAATCCCCTTCTCAATCTTGAACTCTTAACGCCAGCACGTGATTTTCTTCCTTATCGTAGTTGCATGCATGCACATGTTTCCTTCTTCATACATTCCTTCCTTCTTTTGACTTTCTTCCCTTCTTGTGTATGTACTTTGATTCCCCCTTGGGATGCACAATTTGTTTCCTATAAGGCTCTAATAACCATTAGAGAGAGAAAATAATGATAATCTAGTTGAGTCCATGTAAATATAGGAAATAAATCTATCTTGATCTCTCTGCTGACGTTAGCTCCGTCTACTTCTGCTTATACGCATCATCTAAGTTGAACTTAGACGTAGCCTATTTTGTCCTTTATGAATATAGATAAAATTGCATCTATCTTGCTCTAGTACTTTGTGCCATTTGCTTTTTACGTAATAACTCTCTTTTTTTTGTCATTTTCCCAATATAGATGAAATTCTGTCTATCTGCTCATGCATAGACGATATCACTTTTTGTCTTTTATCACAAATAGATGGCACATTAATGCTTCTTCTATAGACAATAAATATTGTCATCTCAATGTCTATCTCGCGATATTTTCATCTGATGCTGAAACACTTAGACAATATGACTTCTTTTGTTCGCTTCCTCCATTTAGATGATTATTCCGTCTATCCTGGCAATGTTTCATCTATTCGTGACACATAGACATGTCTTCTTCCTCATGTAGATGGTTCTTCTTTAGACGATAGATATTGTCTATCTTTGACTGCTGAGCTCCAAATATCACCTATTTTCATATTTAGAATGTTACGCCACTTTTTTGTAAATATCTGCATTTATCAACACAAAAAACCAATTTTAAAGGAATTAATTCCAAAAATTACCCATAAATAACCTGAAAAATATGCAACTATCAGTGATGGCTAGGAAAGGAGCTTTCTATGCCAAAACCCTAGTTTCAAGGGTTTTTTATCACAAAGAGAAATGGTTTCACCTAGTTACCCCCATGAGCCACTTCCATTTGTAGAAAATCTGCTCAAAAAGGCTCTTATTGTAACTAAAAATCTCGCACCTTCTGAAATAGCATGTGCATGCTGGAAAAAGTAGTTGACCATCGCTTGTTCAGGTGGTTGACCAAAAACTCAAACAAAAAGGAACACCCCACGTGTGTGCAGTGGCGACCCAACCCGACCCAACTCGACGTGGCATGGTGTGGCATGGTGTGCACATGTGCATGTGTGTTGTTCACCATAACCTCTCCTTGTTCTTTGGAACAAATTATCAAGGAGCCTTGGGGCAATAAGCACTCACACCTTTTCTTGGTTTCCAATGTGGGACAAATGTTTCCCACATATCCACAAGGAAATGAGTTCCCTTTACTATGAAGGTATTAAATTTTCTACATTTTCTCTTTCACTTCCAACATTCCCCCACAAATTCAATATTTGAATGTCGAGGAAACATGGAAAAGAAAAAATATGTTGTGCTTTCAGTAAAGGAACCTTTTGGGTTCAAACCCTTACCAAAGTTATTCAAGTTTTTTCTCATAGAAATAAAGTGAACTATGTCTTGAACTTGAATATTAGGTGTGAGAATGTCCATTGGCAACAACACAATAATATTTTGGTCATAATCATCAGGGTTCGCCTTTATGGCAATGTGCCCTTATCCTTTTTCATGAGTGCTTTTAGGAATAACTCATTTCCCTTTACTGCAGCCAAATAGGTACACTCATATAGGTGGGCTTCTTTAATGATTCACTATTGACATCCTGTCAATCCAGGTTCGATCCTATTCAGAGTCTTACACTTTTTCTTAACTTACAGTTCATGCACTGTAAGGATTTCATGGGATAGACACAGACTCATAAATATTTGATAGTGCTTTGTTGTTCTTTAAAGAGCTTGTTGTTACCATATTGAACCAACTTTGTGGGATCTTCACTAAGATAGGTTGGGTTGCTACTGCAGGAGAACCTTCAAAGGGTTTTAGTCATATCCTCATCCTAGATTTCAGGACAAGCTTCTTATATAGTCCCTTTGTTAGAGAATCTATTGTGTTTTCTTTGGTACCGACAAAATCCACAACTATGACTTCTTTAGTCACAAGTTCTCTCACATATTTAAATCTGATTTAAACATGCCTCCTCTACTTTTGGCTGTACTTTGAACTTTTGATCTTGGATATTGTGGTCATATTATCATAATACACATAGGTCGCAGGAATTGTCTTACTCATTAAGGGAATTTCTGATAAAAGTCCCCTAAGCCATTTAGCTTCAATTCCAGCAGTGTCCAAAGCACACAGCTCAGCCTCAAAGGTAAAACGAGATAAATTAGTCTATTTTGCAAACCTCCAGACGATAGCACTGCCACCCAAGGTAAAAATATACCCTGTCACACTATTACTTCCTGAGTTCTAGGCTATCCCACTTGCATCATTGTATCCTTCTTGTACTACCAGATACCTACCATAATGTAATGCCAAGGAACTACTTCCCTTAAGATACCTAAGTATTTTGTTCAAGCCCTCCCAGTTAGTACGGTCAAGACAACTTGTGTATCTACCAATCCTAGTTGTTGAATAAGAAATATCTGGTTTATTACAATTTGCAAGATACATCAAGCTTCCAATTATTTGGAAATATTTCAATTGAGACATAAGCACACCACTATTATTCTTGTAGAAAGTTTTAGAAATGTCATAAGGTGTGCAAACAAATTTACAGTGTTGATAGTCAAATTTCTCCAAGATTTTCTCAACCTAACGAGACTAAGAAATTGCTATGACATTAGTTGATCTAGTCAACTTGAAGCCCAAAATCACATTTGCGATACCCATATCTTTCATTTCAAACTTACTACTTAAGGAGGACTTGACTTTGTTCACTATCCCAATGTTGGTTCCAAATATTACGATATCATCCACATGTAGGCATAAGACAATACATGTATCATCTTTAACCTTACAGTATATGTATTTAACAAATTCATTTATAATAAAGTCAAATGACAAAATAGTTTTGTCAAACTTTTCATGTTATTGTTTTGGGGCTTGCTTCAGTCCATATAATAACTTAACACGTTTACAAACTTTATTTTCATTTTATAGATCCATAAACCCTTTTGGTTGGTCTATGCAAATCTCTTCATCAAGATCACTATTTAAAAAGGCGGTCTTTACATGTATATGATGTATAATTAGATCATACACGAAAGCCAATGCTATGAGCACTCTCATTGTGGTCATCTTGGTAATAGGGGAGTAGGTGTCAAAGAAGTCTATTCCCTCAACTTGTTTAAATCCCTTAGTAACAAGCCTGACTTGATGGTTATCAATTGTTCCATCAAATTTTAATTTCTTCTTGAAGATCTATTTGCATCCAATGGTTTTAGAACCAAGAGGGAGATCAACAAGTTCCCATGTGTTATTAGAGATAATGGACTCCATTTCACTCTTATTGGCTTCCTTCCAATGTTCTGCTTAAGGAGAAGTCATAGCATCTTGGAAGGTGGGAGCATCACCCTCAATATAGTAGGTGATGAAATTACTTCCTAGATCCTTGACAACTCTCTGTCTTTTACTCCTTCTAGATTCTAGTATCTCCTCCTGATCACTCAAATCAGATTGAGAACAGGATGCATTAGCCCCCACATTTGTCATCATGTCCACGTGATCTGGAATGGAACCTGATGTAAAAGGCACATCTTTCGAAGAATCACCTTAAGGTACACTAGTTTTCATGAGAAACATATTCTTGAAGAATGTAACATCATGAAAGTTAACAGTGTTCATATCTACGCCAGAAATCTCAGATTTAATCACTAAGAATCTGTATGCATAGCTATTATCAACATAGCCAAGAAAGATTATGTCAACTCTTTTTTGATCCAACTTCTTCCTCTTGTGTTCAGAGACCATTACCTTTGCAAGGCACCCTCACACTTTAAGGGGTTTCAAGGTAGTCTTTTTGTTTCTCCAAAGTTCATAAGGACTACTATCTTTGTGTTTTAGGAAAATTTTGTTCAAAATATGGCATGCCATATTCAAGGCTTTCCCCACATGAAGCTAGGCGATCCAGAACTCTGCAAGAGAGAGTTCACCATGTCTATGAACACTCTATTTTTCCATTCTATAATCTCATTTAACTGAGGATAATATGAAGCATTAACCTCGTGAATAATGCCATCTGATTGACAATATTCAACAAATAAATTAGAAGTATACTCTCCTCCTCTATTAGACCTCAATCTTTTAAGAACTTTACATGTCTCTATTTCAGCTTCTTTCTTAAAGATAGTAAATTTGTTTAATGCTTCATCCTTAGACTTAAGCAAATACACTTGATAGTATTTGCTGCAATCATCAATAAAGGTGATAGAATATTTCTTATAATCCCTAGTTAGCACACCATTAAATTCACAGATATCAGAATGTACGAGAACTAATATTTTAGAATCTTTAATCACATAGTTAAAAGATTTTATAGACTATTTTGCTTGCACACAAATATCACATTTCTTGGTCTTATAAAGTAGCATGCTCAAGTATCATTTCCAAATTCATCTTTTTTTATAGAATTGAAATTTACATGTCCTAGACATTCATGCCACAATGTAGATGAATCAACATTAACACTTAATGCAACAGAACAAGAAGTAAAACTATAAACACCATCCACCTCTTTATTCATAATGTAACATAAATTTTAAATAAGCCATCAGACAAGTAGTAGTTTCCAAAGGATGTCCCAGAACGTAATATCACAATTTTATTATATTTGATATTAAACTTAAAACCCTTTCTTACTAGACATGAACTATAAGGATATTCCTATGGATGGATGGTACATGAAGCACCATGGGCAGCGATAGAACTCGTCCTAAAGTAAACTTCAAGTCTTATCTAATCCCTAACACCTTGACAGCACTTTATTTCCCATGGTCACTATGATGCCATGGGTGGTCTAGTAAGACACAAAATTAGACTTATGAGCATATACGTGCACATTAGCCCCTACGTCAAACAACCATTCATCTAGTTCATATATAGTAAATATTTGAGGATCAACATACATATACTATCTACAAGAATTAGCCTCACCAATCACCATATAAATATGTGGTGTAGATGCAGAAGCTCTAGGATGAGACTTCTTGGCCTTTTTGACAGGACAATCTTTGATGAAATGTCCAACTTGTCCACATTCCTAGCAAAGTTTATTTGTGGATCTCTTTTGGATCTTGCCCTTTGGTTTAGTCTTGACTTTAAATTCAATTTTCATCTTTTCTTTGTGATCTTTATTCTTATTAGTAGTCATCATGTTCGCATGCACTTCAAGAGGCATCACAGTTTCTGATTCCTATGCTCCTCTTCAATGGCTACTGCAATCATAAGATCATTGAGCATTAAGGCACCCTTCCTATGTTTCAGTGTCATCCCCAAAATCTTCTCAGGATTTAGAGAATTTTTCAATAATAGACATCACTTGAAACTTTTCAAAAAGTTTCATTTCAACCTCACCCAAACCATGGAGCAGGAATAGAAATTTATGTGTCTGTTCAGACACGGACTTTCCTTCAACCATTTGAAATGTACTTTTCAAGATTGAGGTCTTCAGTTACTTCCTGCCGAGTTCCTCCCGCAGATACTTAGCTGTTGAGGTGGAGGTACTATACACATTAAACAAAACATTAGACGAAGCCAACAAAATGCAACCGTGATAGATTCTATTAATTTTGATTCTAATCCTCAACGGCTTTCGCACCGTTGGGGTCATTTTCAACTAGTTTCAAAGTGTCTGACTCAATAAATGTAGAGCCCCAAAATTTATAAAAGTAATTTCTAGTTATTTAAACAATATTCTGGCATTAATTGGGCTAAATAATCAATATAAGGCTAAAATTGTGTTAATCAATTAACCCAACCCACTTAATTGAAGTCCAAAAGGGTTTAGGACCTAGACCATTAGGTTAGGCCCATATTCTAGAAGGTATTTAAGCCTATCCACGGATATTAAGGATAAATACTAATAATATAAGATAATTATTTAGATAATTAACAAAAGAGTTTTTATAAATTGAAACTCTAAGCTACGATGACTGTAACGGTCTATCGTAAGACCGCCACATCCATGTAACGCATGGGCACTCGACCGTTACATTCCTGTTAGTTCCGTAAGTGAAGGGACTCATGAAAAGATTGGAACTTGATGTTCCTATCCACTATGAATCGACTTGGGAAGGATTGTAAAAACTCTAAGACTCTTAGAGATTAGGATTTGATGAAATAAGGACTCTAAACTCGATCTAATCCTTAAACCCTAGCCTAAACTCTATAAATAGGGCATAGTTCTGAACTGTGCGACCCTTACTTTCTGGACGTAAGGAAGCAAGGTAAGGAGTCATTATCTCAGGTAAGTTCTTTAAAATAATTTGTTTACAATACTTTAGACTAACTCCCCTCCGAATTTCACATCTTTAGGTCAAGAGGGCGTGGAGTTAGAGCCTACAGAAGTTGCTGAAAAAGTCACAAGAGAAGGAAGGGATCTAGGGCAAGGTTCTCAACCAAATTCAGAAACTACAGTCTAAGTAAGAGGTAGGTTATCTCATGAACGGCAAAAACAGCATGATAGGACTAAAAGCCCTCTGGTTTGATTGAATTCCATGCATTATAGAGCATTGATTTCATGTTTTAATTGTTCTATGCACATCATGCACCTCTTAGCCAAATTAAGGAATTAAAACATGACTATTCATTTATTCCTGATTACCTATGCATGTAGATGGCCTTATTTCATTAACATGACTAGAAGCTCATCATGTTTTGATAAGAGAAGTGATGTGAGTTGATCTCTTAGTTTCTATGATTGTTTTCTGTTAGCAGATACTGTAACGCACTATCATAGGACCGTCACTTTCAAGTAATGGCCCTATGACAGACCGTTACACACTCTGTGATATTTGAATTGCACTGTTGTTTCTAACGCGCTTGGATAGACGCGTTACAATCATATAACGGCTTGGTCCTGACCATCACTTTCACTGTGACGTCCCATCTCCAGACCGTTATATCCTATGTTCTGTCAACCCTATGACAGAATATAACCTGCCAATCTTATTATAATTAAAGCCTAGTTACCTAAGTTTTAAACCTAATCAGGTGATCTTAAGGATATTTGATTATTCATGATAGGTATTGCATGTTTTGTCATCACTTCTACTTAAGTTATGTAAAACCAAATCCTATAGTTTTGTACTATAAAGCATGACTTTTTAACATTGTATTGATGGAGTTTTTATCATGATTTTCACATTGATTATACATATCTCTCTCTGTCAATAGAGTCGATTCTATAAGTACATGGCACATATTCCGGTATGTTGTCATTAGTTCACACTTTGCACTATAGGAAAATAATCTTGGACATGAGGACCTCTCTATTGGATAATCCTTCCAATGGACTAGGAAATCATTGTTTCAAGGCCTCCGTAATTCTCCGCGAGTCTGGGATTCCCACTAGGATGTCGAGTTGGTTGTACCAATGAAAGCCCATTAATTAGAACACTCTATCGTGGTTTTGATTCTTGAAATGTAATGGCCTTGAACTGGACCGTCAGGCTCACATAACGGCCTAGTGGCAGACCGTCACATTCCTCTGAGTCTATTTTTATCTTTCTGGACCCGGATCACTGTAACGGCCCATTACTGGAGCGTTACATAATGTAACGGCCCAGAAAATGACCGTTACATAGCTTGTTTATGTTAACCCAAGGTTTGACCAAGGGTTGATATTCCAATGATTCTAGACAAACCTTGATGATCTAGAACTTGTCATATTGCTTAAATTGATCTAAAAGAAATGGAAGTTAAGGAAAATACCGTTATGCTGTCGATTTATTCTATAAGCATAACTTAGTTTGAATATCATTCTTGATCTCATATATTCAAAATTGACGCATTCATTCATTGATTATTGTTATCATGGAATTATTGGAAGTGTTATATTCTTGGCCATACGTTACTGTTATACTGCGTGGAAGTAGCTTAATTTATAACTGAAGATGCGATCGAGCACTGATTGTGTTCAAGGGCTCTATGCTAGTCCCCTCGGCTGATTGCCGGAAACATACTATTTTATAAACCATGGGGTATGATGCTACTGGCGTCGCATTGCGCTGGGAGTACTATTTCTATAAATAAGTTAAGATTCACGGCACGACATGACATTCTTGCTTGATATTCCACAGAAATTCACGAAGCACTTGCTCTTAAGTATAAGATGCTAAAGTGAGGAATATGTGGCTTGCTAGTACAATCTCGTTACATTCTTGTTCATGGAAGGCCAATATCATGTTCTTGTTATATTCTTGCTAGTTCATTCTTGATCGTTCTATCTTACATGGTTATCTTGTTTCTATTGATTTGATCACATGATTGATTCGCATTGCATGATTTTACCTTATTTCTTTAGAGCAAAAATGATAATTACTTAAATAGTGCCTTCATGTTGATGCGAAGATACCTACTGGGCAAGTGTGCTCATGACCTATTTTCCAATATTTTTCAGGAGATGGAAATAGTTCGGATTCGGATTCGGGCTATACTAGTAGTGGATCCGGAAGCAAGTGAAAGTGTTATAAAGATGAGAGTGAAGACTTAGGAAGTTAAAGTGTCTAGATTGAGTCAATGTAATTTTCCTATTTCTTGAGTCTAGTAGAAGGAAAAGATGATGAAAAGTGGTTGTATTATGAATATTGATCATTTATGAAATAAAGTTGAAGTTTGATTAAATCCTGTGCAATTGCATTTATGTGTGTGATTGTCTTGCGCTCTGATTTTTCTTGCTTAAAGAGGCTTACCATGCCGGCTGTTTACGCTCCCCGAGCGAGTCTTCCGCTGTAATTAAAGGCTCAGGACGTGACAGTTAAGTTGGTATCAGAGCCTAAGTCTCAGAACTTAAGGAAAAAAGTCATGTCATAGGATAAGTCCAAGGTTAAGGACACCTACCTATGAACTAAGGAAAAAATTCCACACCCATGTGAGGATTGGGTAGAACCCGGGATAAGATAACTAATTAGCCTTAAGAATTATTTTGCTTATTCCAATTTCATGAGAAATAACAAGTTGTTATTTTCTCTCAGGTACCCTAATTTCCAAATGGCTCATCGTGTAGATTGGCTTGTAGACCATGATGCTTACATCAACTGCCGAAATAGAATTATATCTTTCCGAAAGTCTGGTCTTCCAAGATTTTCTTTTCTTGGCATCAAATACAAGAAACATCCTACCATTATATCTTCTCTACACGCTTGCAAACTTATCTCGCTAGGATGTAAAGCTTTTCTTGCTTCAGTCATTGTCACCAAATCTAAGGAAATTATCCTAGCAAACATTCCAATTGCAAATGAATTCCCGAACGTATTCCCATCTGAACTACCTAATTTACCGCCCGAGAGGGAAGTAAACTTTACCATTGAGCTCATTCCAGGTGCGGCACCTGTTTCTATAGCCCCTTACAGGATATCCCCCACAGAACTCAAGGAATTAAAGAAGCAATTACAGGAACTTCTAGACAAGGGTTTTATCAGACCTAGCACATCCCCTTGGGGTGCGTCGGTTCTATTTGTCAAGAAGAATGATGGTTCTCTCAGGTTATGCATTGACTACCGGCGATTGAATCAACTTACAATCAAGAACAAATACCCATTGCCGCGTATTGATGAGCTCTTCGATCAGCTTTCGGGAGCAGAATATTTTTCTAAGATTGACCTAAGATCAGTTTATCATCAGCTTAGAATCAAAGGAGAGGACATTTACAAATCGGCTTTTCGAAGTCGTTATGGCCACTATGAATTCGTGGTAATGCCGTTTGGGTTAACTAATGCCCCAGCAGCATTCATGCAACTTATGAACAGTGTCTTCCAGCCATATTTAGATCAGTTCATCGTCGTCTTCATCGATGATATCCTGATATACTCCAAGACAAAAGAAGAACATGAAGAACATCTAAGGATAGCTTTACAAACACTTAGAGAACATAAGCTATATGCCAAACTCAATAAGTGTGAATTCTGGCTCAATGAAGTCTCATTCCTAGGCCACATTATTTCAAAAGAAGGTATTACTGTGGACCCTTCTAAGGTAGAAGCTGTCAGAGATTGGAGCCGACCAACGACTATATCTGAAGTTAGAAGCTTTTTGGGTCTAGCAGGTTATTATAGAAGGTTCATAAAGGACTTTTCAAATATCGCGGTTCCTTTAACTAGACTTACCAGAAAAGAAAATCCTTTTGTCTGGTCGAAGGACTGTGAAAAGAGTTTTCAAAATCTTAAGAATCATCTTACAACAGCCCATGTTTTGTCATTACCAATAGAGGGTGCTGGATTCGAAGTATATACGGATGCATCTGGAATTGGCTTAGGATGTGTCCTTATGCAAGATAGAAAGGTGATTTGCTATTCTTCAAGACAATTGAAACGTCACGAAGAAAATTATCCTGTACATGATTTGGAATTAGCAGCAGTTATTTTCGCCTTGAAAATTTGGCGTCATTATCTTTATGGAGAAAAGTTCACTGTCTATTCGGACCATAAGAGTTTGAAATTTTTATTTTCTCAAAAAGAGCTTAACATGAGGCAGAGGAGATGGTTGGAATATCTTAAAGACTTCGATTTCGCTATTCAATATCACCCTGGCAAGGCAAATACTGTAGCAGATGCACTCAGCAGGAAACCAATGGGTATGTTATCAAGTCTCATGATTAGTATGACTAACCTTGTTCCTCAATTTGCTCAATTGAATCTAGATGTTGACATTAAGGAAGATAATTATTTCATGGCAAATATCCGAGCTCAACCAACATTGATTGAGGATTTGGCCAAGTTACAAGAGGATGACCCAAATTTACTGGAAATTAAGGCCAATATTGAACAAAGACCGGATTTTTCTATATCCGAAGATGGAAGAATGCTATTCAAGGGCCGAATGTGTATACCCGATCATGAAGATACAAAGAAATTGATCTTAGAGGAAGCACATAAATCAAAGTATATCATTCATCCATGAGGTACAAAAATGTATCAGGATCTCAAAAGAAACTTTTGGTGGCCCAATATGAAGAGGGAAGTAGCTGACTTCGTATCTCGGTGTCTCACATGTCAACAAGTGAAGGCGGAATATTTCAGACCCGCAGGTAAATTACATCCCTTAAGTATCCCGGAATGGAAATGGGAGAGCATAGGAATTGATTTCATTATGGGACTACCTAAGATAAGAGGTGGACACGATGGAATATGGGTAATTATAGACCGATTGACTAAATCTGCACATTTCATACCAATAAAGAGTCGATGGTCTGTAGATATTCTAGCAGCACTATACATAAAAGAAATTGTCAAGTTACATGGAGTCCCTGTCGCTATTGTATCAGATAGAGATCCCCGATTCACATCACAATTCTGGAAGAGCCTACAACATTCACTTGGGACTAGATTGAATTTTAGCATCACTTTTCATCCACAAACTGATGGTCAAACAGAAAAGACAAATCAAGTGGTAGAAGATATGCTCAGGGCTTGTGTCATTGATTTTGGAGGAAGTTGGCATGATCACTTGCCTTTGGTAGAATTTGCATATAACAACAGCTATCAAGCAAGCATACAAATGGCACCTTTTGAAGCTCTATATGGGAAAAGTTGTCGATCACCAATATGTTGGAATGAAATAGGGGAAAGGTAATTTCTAGGCCCCGATTTAATCAGGGATTCTACAGAAAAAATCAAGCTCATTCAGGAAAGGATGAAAATGGCACAAGATAGGTAGAAATCTTATACTGACAATCGAAGGCGTGACTTGAAATTTCAAGTAGGAGAACATGTATATCTAAAGGTTTCTCCAGGTCGTGGTATTCGAAGATTTGACATTAAAGGAAAGCTAACTCCAAGATTTATCGGTCCATTTGAAATCCTCGAAAAGATCGGTGAAGTGGCTTATAAATTGGCTTTGCCACCACAGTTAGCAAGAGTTCAAGACGTATTTCACATCTCGATGCTGAAGAAGTATGTGTATGATCCAGATCACATTATCACTTATGACAATCTGGAACGAGAAGTACGTCAACTCAGAAATAAGGTCATTCCTATGGTTAAGATTCAATGGAAGAAAGCATGGCCTTATGAAGTAACATGGGAAACCGAATCAGCCATGCAGAAAAGATTCCCGAAATTATTTAATTGTAAGTACACTCTCCTCAATCCATGAATTGAATTTGGGGACCAAATTCTTCTAAGTGGGGGAGGGTGTAGAGCCTCAAAATTTATAAAAGTAATTTCTAGTTATTTAAATAATATTCTGGCATTAATTGGGCTAAATAATCAATATAAGGCCAAAATTGTGTTAATCAATTAACTCAACCCACTTAATTGAAGTCCAAAAGAGTTTAGGACCTAGACCATTAGGTTAGGCCCATATTCTAGAAGGTATTTAAGCCTATCCACGGATATTAAGGATAAATACTAATAATATAAGATAATTATTTAGATAATTAACAAAAGAGTTTTTATAAATTGAAACTCTAAGCTACGATGACTGTAACGGTCTATCATAAGACCGCCACATCCATGTAACGCATGGGCACTCGACCGTTACATTCCTGTTAGTTCCGTAAGTGAAGGGACTCATGAAAAGATTGGAACTTGATGTTCCTATCCACTATGGATCGACTTAGGAAGGATTGTAAAAACTCTAAGGACTCTTAGAGATTAGGATTTGATGAAATAAGGACTCTAAACTCGATCTAATCCTTAAACCCTAGCCTAAACTCTATAAATAGGGCATAGTTCTGAACTATGCGACCCTTACTTTCTAGACGTAAGGAAGCAAGGTAAGGAGTCATTATCTCAGGTAAGTTCTTTAAAATAATTTGTTTACAATACTTTAGACTAACTCCCCTCCGAATTTCACATCTTTAGGTCAAGAGGGCGTGGAGTTGGAGCCTACAGAAGTTGCTGAAAAAGTCACAAGAGAAGGAAGGGATCTAGGGCAAGGTTCTCAACCAAATTCAGAAACTACAGTCTAAGTAAGAGGTAGGTTATCTCATGAACGGCAAAAATAGCATGATAGGACTAAAAGCCCTCTAGTTTGATTGAATTCCATGCATTATAGAGCATTGATTTCATGTTTTAATTGTTCTATGCACATCATGCACCTCTTAGCCAAATTAAGGAATTAAAACATGACTATTCATTTATTCCTGATTACCTATGCATGTAGATGGCCTTATTTCGTTAACATGACTAGAAGCTCATCATGTTTTGATAAGAGACATGATGTGAGTTGATCTTTTAGTTTCTATGATTGTTTTCTATTAGCAGATACTGTAACGCACTATCATAGGACCGTCACTTTCAAGTAATGGCCCTACGACAGACCGTTACACACTCTGTGATATTTGAATTACACTGTTGTTTCTAACGCGCTTGGATAGACGCGTTACAATCATATAACGGCTTGGTACTGACCGTCACTTTCACTGTGACGCCCCATCTCCAGACCGTTATATCATGTGTTCTGTCAACCATGTGACAGAATATAACCTGCCAATCTTATTATAATTAAAGCCTAGTTACCTAAGTTTTAAACCTAATCAGGTGATTTTAAGGATATTTGATTATTCATGATAGGTATTGCATGTTTTGTCATCACTTCTACTTAAGTTATGTAAAACCAAATCCTATAGTTTTGTACTATAAAGCATGACTTTTTAACATTGTATTGACGGAGTTTTTATCATGATTTTCACATTGATTATACATATCTCTCTCTGTCAATAGAGTCGATTCTATAAGTACATGGCACATATTCCAGTATGTTGTCATTAGTTCACACTTTACACTATAGGAAAATAATCTTGGACATGAGGACCTCTCTATTGGATAATCCTTCCAATGGACTAGGAAATCATTGTTTCAAGGCCTCCGTAATTCTCCGCAAGTCTGGGATTCTCACTAGGACGCCGAGTTGGTTGTACCAATGAAAGCCCATTAATTAGAACACTCTATCGTGATTTTGATTCTTGAAATGTAACGGCCTTGAACTGGACCGTCAGGCTCACGTAACGGCCCAGTGGCAGACCGTCACATTCCTCTGAGTCTATTTTTATCTTTTGGGACTCGGATCACTGTAACGGCCCATTACTGGAGCGTTACATAATGTAACGGCCCAGAAAATGACCGTTACATAGCTTGTTTATGTTAACCCAAGGTTTGACCAAGGGTTGATATTCCAATGATTCTAGACAAACCTTGATGATCTAGAACTTGTCATATTACTTAAATTGATCTAAAAGAAATGGAAGTTAAGGAAAATACCGTTATGCTGTCGATTTATTCTATAAGCATAACTTAGTTTGAATATCATTCTTGATCTCATATATTCAAAATTGAAGCATTCATTCATTGATTATTGTTATCATGGAATTATTGGAAGTGCTATATTCTTGGCCATACGTTACTGTTATACTGCGTGAAAGTAGCTTAATTTATAACTGAAGATGCGATCGAGCACTGATTGTGTTCAAGGGCTCTATGCTGTCCTCTCGGCTGATTGCCGGAAACATACTATTTTATAAACCATGGGGTATGATGCTACTGGCGTCGCATTGCGCTGGGAGTACTATTTCTATAAATAAGTTAAGATCCACGGCACGACATGACATTCTTGCTTGATATTCCACAGAAATTCACGAAGCACTTGCTCTTAAGTATAAGATGCTAAAGTGAGGAATATGTGGCTTGCTAGTACAATCTCGTTACATTCTTGTTCATGGAAGGCCAATATCATGTTCTTGTTATATTCTTGCTAGTTCATTCTTGATCGTTCTATCTTACATGGTTATCTTGTTTCTATTGATTTGATCGCATGATTGATTCGCATTGCATGATTTTACCTTATTTCTTTAGAGCAAAAATGATAATTACTTAAATAGTGCCTTCATGTTGATGCGAAGATACCTACTGGGCAAGTGTGCTCATGACCTATTTTCTAATATTTTTCAGGAGATGGAAATAGTTCGGATTCGGATTCGGGCTATACTAGTAGTGGATCCGGAAGCAAGTGAAAGTGTTATAAAGATGAGAGTGAAGACTTAGGAAGTTAAAGTGTCTAGATTGAGTCAATGTAATTTTCCTATTTCTTGAGTCTAGTGGAAGGAAAAGATGATGAAAAGTGGTTGTATTATGAATATTGATCATTTATGAAATAAAGTTGAAGTTTGATTAAATCCTGTGCAATTGCATTTATGTGTGTGATTGTCTTGCGCTCTGATTTTTCTTGCTTGAAAGAGGCTTACCATGCCGGCTGTTTACGCTCCCCGAGCGAGTCTTCCGCTGTAATTAAAGGCTCGGGACGTGACAATAAATGAAATCAAGCTAATAATGGTCAACTAAATCTTCATACGCTATTGTTAGTGCTTGAAGTGTTGTCCGGAGAATTTTTCCGGCATCCTAAACATGTCTACTCTCAACACTGATGATGATGCGAACGACAAAGACACAATCGGCATGATCGATTTCTTCTTTAAGATTGTTGTAAATGAGGTATACAGGGCATGCATAAACATGAAATTCCACATGCGATGGATCGAGTATAGCATGTTCACGTTGACATCGAATATAAGAACAGATGAGAATAAAGCACATGCATAGAAATAATGCAACAAAAGATAAATATAAATATCAGAAGACTTAGTCGAAACGCCCATCTCTGGACTGTCCTTGGAGAAGAAATCGCCTCACAATATCGGTGCATAGGAGTTGTCGCGATCTTCCCCTGAGATTTGATGGCTACAACAACCTCGCGGACGCACTCCCATGAGATCGCACCTCAAAAATAACCTCATTGATCGCCTTCCTTTTCCCCACACGTAAGAGAGATCTAGAGCGAGACAAAGAGTGTGAGAGAGAGAGAGCCAACCCTAATGAGTTTGAGGCGGCTAGGAAAAGGGGCTTCCTCTATCAAAACTCTTGTTTCAAGGGTTTTTATCACGAAGAGAAACGATTTCACCCAATTACCCCCAAGAGCCATTTCCATTTGCAAAAAATCTGCTCAAAACAACTCTTACCGTATCTGGAAACGGTCGACCGCCCGCACCTTCTGAAATAGCCTGTTATTGAAAAGGCCGTCGACCAACACCTATTCAAGTGATCGACCGCCTCATTCCCAACAACTCAAACAAAAAGTACCCCGCGCACACCTAACATGGCGTGGCAGGGCGTGAGATGCGCACGTGCGTGTGATTCACCGTAGCCTCTCTTTGTTCCTCAAAACAAATTATAAGTAGCTTTGACACCATAAACAATCAATTTTTCTTGGTTTCTAATGCGGGACATGTTTCCCACATACCCCCCAAAAAATGAGTTCTCCTTACTACGAAGACATTGAATTCTCTACATTCTCTGTTCCAGTTCCAACATTATGCGGTTTCTACCCTCATCCTTTCATTTATGTTGTGGATTTCATTTTCCCGTTCTTGGAATAACCTAGCATCATGGGGAAAATAATAATAAAGAGCTTCATAATAAAGTTTGCTTTATATGCCGTTTCGCATCTGGATGTGTACCCAAGATTTAGGCACTGCTTCCTCTATTTTCAGTGCTGCTAGTTAGTGGCTTAAAACAATTTCAGGAGTTCGATAATTTTCATAATGTATTAAATGAGAGGAAAGGGAAAGGCATGGTACATGTGACATTGATACTCATTAACAACCAGCGAGAATGGCAAAGGATATAAGCAATGGAAACAAATGCTGGGTTCCTACTAAATCCGCTACATCTGCCTCAACCAGATAATGTATATTATGTACAATCCCCTATGGTTGCATGAAATACAACAGGAGGAGGAAAGAAATGAACAAAGAAAGTGAACGCAAGTGAAGAAGTGTTAACATGAATACATAGAAACCAGCGGTTCCTTTCTTAGTTTCAGTATCTACGTACAATCCTCTAGTTTCCTAGATTCAACAGAGGTGTGAACAAACAAACAAAACAAGTGAACAAGCATTTCGTGGCATAGCTTGCCCTTCTTTATTTTCTCTCGCAGCGTGTCAATCATCTCAACCGGTATCGGATGCAAGTTTGTCCTCAGAAGACAAACTAGAGTTATCGTGTGCAGACAAGCCGGATGACGTGTTTGTTGATGTAATCGCTTCGGCCTTCTTCTGGCTTATTTTCATATCCAAGAACTCAGAGATAAGGCCTGGCTTTGTGATGGTGTCTGGATTGACATCCTTCTCACCGGTTAGCATCTGAACAACAGTGGACATTGGTGGACGGAGTTTTGGATTGTCTTGGGTACAAAGCAAGCTGACCATCAAAAATCTGCATGCTTCTTCAGCATCAAAATCACCATTTAGGTCGCAATCAACAATAAATACCAGCTGATTCCGTTCATATAGTGTCCATGCCTGCAAAATGAGAGCCCACCAACTACATCAGGGGACTAAAAGAATATATTAAAAAATTTATCATTTGTCATTAAATGCATAACATCATGATGAGTTTCTGGTAAACTTTTCCTTTTTCATACATTTTTTATGCCAAAAGCACCAATATTTACAATTAACAACTAGAGTGAGCATTCAAAGCAAAATAAAAGCACATCAAACACATGCAAAGAACATACAACATTGGATAATGTGGATAAAGAAGTGGGGGGCTTGACTCTGACTTATCTCAATATATAATACAGATAAAGCTCAAGCCAACAACCCTACTTACAGATGAATAGGATATTACGTTCATACATGTTATTTCTTGTTCCCCTCAATTTTTCACCTCAAGTAAGGTCCCCCATAGTAATTTTTGTATTTTGGCAGGTTCAAAAAGGGATACAGCAATAGCCCCCAAAAAAGAAGACAACAATCAGTGAATATGACCTCTTGCAGTCAAAGAAAAAATTGAAGAAGATAATTTGCAGAACATCTATCATTTTCTAAACATGCTAATCCCCAGGAAAAAGATACTCGTGAAACATTTGTACCCCAATGATCCTAGATCTTTGAATTACACTGCCAGACGGTCAAATGTTTGCACTACAGCGGTCGTACTTGAACCACATAAGTAAACATCTTTTGTGAGTGGAATAGAGGGTATTAGCCAACTTTTTCTTATGGTTCGTCTGCCACAGTGAATCTTATTTAATGGAAGGCGCCAACAAAATGTTTCAATCACAACTCTCCAAACAGTCTCCTTTCTCTAGGTACATCAGATGCAGGGACAGAGGATTCTTTCTTTTTGTTTTTTTTCTTTCCTTTCTAAAAAGTGGATAGCACCCAAATATCAATAAAGTTAAAAGAAGTCCAGAATATCAATAAAGTTAAAAAATGTAAAAAGAATAGAAGTATGATGGCCCCTCTTATCCCTGTATATTGTACCCAAAGAATACCAAACTCCCCACAAAATCCAACCCTCAGCTCACTTCCCAGCAAACAGAATCCCAAAGGGAAAGCAAGGAAGTCAGACTCAAGTATCGGGATCGGATCAGCTGGCCCAAACCCAACCCAGATCGGTGAAGTCGGCCGATCCGACCGATCCCAAAGCGATCCTGGCCGAGCCCAACAGTTGAGGTTAATTGTATGTAGGCGGTGTTGCAGGGGGTTTTATATAAATATAAAATTCACTTTATGCTTTATCTTTTCTCTCCACCCACCATTTCAATACTCAACAGTCGAGAGTTCCTTTTTCTCTCCACTTTACCTTTTCCAAGGGAACAAAGGCGGAGGAGGCGGTGGAGGAGGTTGTTGACGGCAGCAGGGGGTTGCGATGGTGGCATCGGCATCGTGTCTTCTTCTTCTTTCGAGAGAGGCCGATCGCGAGGATGAGGAGGAGGTACCAGCGACGGGAAGTATATTCCTCTTCTTCTTCTTGTACCATACCGACTAGGACGAGGAGGTACTAGCGACGGGAAGTATATTCCTCTTCTTCTTCTTGTACTATACCGACTAGGACGAGGAGGAGGTACCGGCGACGGGAAGTATATTCCTCTTCTTCTTCCTCTTCTTCTTGTACCATACCGACTAGGACGAGGAGGTACCGACGACGAAAAGTATATTCCTCTTCTTCTTCCTCTTCTTCTTCAGGCTGCCAATCCGTCTTGCCTATCGGCTTTCGGGTTTGACCCTCACGCCCCACTAGGACTGTCAAATTCACTCGTTTATCTTCTGGGTCTCCATCCTTTCCTTCTTTTGGGTCTGGCCTACGCATGCCCCTCTCGGGCTGCCAACCTATCTTGCCTATCGGCTTTCAGGCTTGACTTTCACGTCCCACTAGGACTGTCAAATCCATCTTTTCCTTCTTTTGGGTTTGACTTGTGCATGCTCCTTTCGGGCTATCAACCTATCTCGCCTCTCGGTTTCCAGGTTTGACTCACATATCTCACTGGAGCTGTCAAGTCCTTTCTTTTGTCTCATCGGGCTTGGCCTATACATGCCCTTCTCGGGCTACCAACCCTATTTGCCT
The DNA here is from genome assembly GCA_022559845.1 of Amorphophallus konjac. Classification (NCBI taxonomy): domain Eukaryota; kingdom Viridiplantae; phylum Streptophyta; class Magnoliopsida; order Alismatales; family Araceae; genus Amorphophallus; species Amorphophallus konjac. The sequence goes on from CM040127.1 coordinate 167,606,405, forward strand.
ATCGGCCCTCGGATTTGATCTATATGTCCCACCCGAGCTGTCAAATACATTCTTTCATCTTACCGGACTTGGTCTATGCATGCCCCTTTCGGGCTGCCGACCCGTCTCATCTCTCGGCTTCCAGGTTTAACCCACATGTCCCTTTCGGACTGTTAAACCTACTTATTTGTTGTCTCAACCGGGCTTGGCCTACGCATGTCCTTCTCGGACTGCCAGCCCATTCAACTTATCGGCTTTTGGATTTGACTAACCATGTCCCACTAGGACTGTCAAATCTACCTGTCTGTCCCACCGCCTCTCGGGATGCCAAACCCCCTTCGCCTTTTGGCACCATAGGTATTTAAAAATAAAAAAGAAGAAAGGGGTTAAAAATATTGATGCCCCAGCAGACTTGGTTGTTCTCGTTAGGAAGGCAATCAAGGGCAAAAAGGCTCTAACCTGACTAAGGTGAAAAATCACGAGGGCGTCGTAGTCAAAAGTGGGTACCCCTCAGTGTAAAAACCCGCAAGGGCGCACTGAAAAAAGCTAAAGGGGGTCAGTCCTGGCGAAAATCCGAAAGGGCGGTAGGGCTGGTAAAGTGACAAGAAAAAAAGAAAAAAAAGGACATACATGCAAGAGGATGGAAGTAAAAGCTATTGAGCTTTGTCATTTATTCATCAATATCATCAAAAGAAAGGGGCCCGAGACAAGCCCTCGGGATAACTAACACTAGAATGGGCAAAGTACAAAAGCCATGTGTATAAGTACAAAAAAGCGGCAAGGCCTATCAAGCACCAGACTCGCTCCTTCTCAAGTCAGCAAGGCGAGTCTCAATCTGAAAAGCCTCCGCCTGGAGCCCCTCAAGCCTATAGCGAAGAGTCTCCGCCTCAGCCTTCTCAGCCTCCTGTGTTTACTACAAAAGAGCCAACACTTCCCTCTGCAGCTCCTTCACTCAGGGAGACGGTCCGATCGCGCTCCCGAACGACCACAACTCGAGCCTCGACTTCCGCCTGAGTCGCTCATAGTCCGCCAAGCCGCTCTTCCTCCTACTGAATCATCAGCTGAATCCTCCGTCTCTGCTCCTGTACGACGTGAAGGTGGGCGAGCTCATCCCACAAGGTCGTAAGCTTCAGTATCCACGCCTCTTTGGGGAGGCTGAATGCATGGTGACCCCTGGTAAAAACCTCCAAGTTGCCCCTCAGAGCCTCCACTGTCGGCAAGGGGTCGGCCTAAATCAGCTGATTAAGACCTTGCAGAAGCCGGTCAGCCATATCAGCATCTGCCAGCACCGTCCCAAGATAAGGGTATCAGGTCACTCGACCCCAAGAGCAGGGAAATCTGTAGGCACCTCTAGAGCCTCTCTCAACGGAGCTGAAATCAAGAAGAAAAAAAATGGAGTAAGTGTCCTTTCATAATCAAGTAAGCACGGAAGCCACAAAGTGCAAGACATGATGGCCTACCTGAAACAGTCCCTTGTATGGGAATAGTTGCAAAGGTGTTTTCCTCCCCAATGGCCTGGGAGAGAGCGTCCATAGGGGCTAACTTTGGCCCAGCAGGTGGTGCATCTATAGCCTGGCTCCCTGCAACTCAAATAACAACATGTATTTATGACTGTCCATGTATAAAGTGACATGCAAATGATGCTGAGCTCCAAAATGCAACCACGTACCCGTTTCAACAATATCGCCTCCTTTAGCTATGCTAGGAGGGATGGACTCCGCATCGAGGACCCTTTTAGAGTAAGGTTGCTCACTCACAAGGATCGGCCTTACCTCGCCTAGAGACTCCTCTGTCTAAGGGATCTCAACTGCCAGTTCTGAAGAAGAACCTATGAGAAGGACAAGAGGAAACGGTTAACACCATAAACAAAATATGGTTACATGTTAAGTCATTCATTCACAGATACGGGGAATACCTATGAGTTGGGGGTTCGCTGGCAAGGCGCCATGGCCAGGGCTGCATTGCTCCTCTGGCAAGTCCTGGAGAACTTCCCCCCTTAGGGTTAACCCCACTAGGCTGCTGCATGCCACCCTCGACAGTCTGGCTTGCTGCTACTCACATAAGTAATGTGACAAGTATCAGTCAATTCAGCAATGAAACAATAAGAGGAGATAACACAAGTCTGCAGACTTTATACCTAAAGGGTCAGCCACGTTGGCCTTGTCATCACAAGCACAAGGAGAGTTCCCCAGCGGAAGTGTTGGCATTATGCTATCAAGGGCCCCTGGCACTGGGATTTCAGCAGCCGCCATCTCCATGGTCCTTAAAACTGTTGGGTCATCGGCATGACTCAGGAGGTCCATAAATGAGCCGGATTCGACGAGTTGTGAGAATTCCTCCATAGAGCCGGCCAGGTCAACGCCTGTATAATGATTGGTTATATAAACCAGACAAATCTTCACAAGAAAAGGCTGGTTGGAAAAGGCAAGAACGCATCTACGCTCACCACAAGTAGCCTCCAACTCTCCGCTTTCTCGGGAGCCTGATGGGGCCGAGTGATTTCCCCCGCCTGAAGAAGAGCTCGAAGTCTCGGTGCCTAAGGAAGAGCTCGAACTTCCTCCTGTGAGAGAGTCAGAAGCTGCGAAACCCCGACTCCCGGAAGTGGACTTGGCATTGTCTCCCGTCGCCGAGACATGGGTAGCAACATCAGGGGCCCCTGCATAACCAAAATACAACATTGAAGAATTAATGACTTCCAATTCTTCACGTACGAATGAAAAGACAAGGCTAAGTACATTACCTGAGGGCTGAATAGCCAGGACCCCTTCTGCGATACGCGAGGGGGAGCTAGCCGTCACTAGCGTATAATCGTCCGCAGGAGGAATTAATTCTTCAAAGCTGAAAATACTATTCAGCATGGACTCATCAAGAGACATGTCCACTCCCACAAAGGTATTCGCCTGAGGAGGAGAGAAACTCATGCCAACCCTGGCCTCGAGGAGCTACATTAGGCAAAGCAAAAGATGTTTATAACATTGCACATAAGCCTCAAAGTGGTGAGTAATAAAAATATGCCACTTACTGGAGACGTCCTCCCTGGCTGGAGACTCGTCCTCGATCCGAAGACGGGACGAGGGTCTCACATCCCCTCTGGGAATCTCAGCACGAGGCCTTTTCGAGGCGGCATTACCCCTCTCCGACGCCATATCGAGAGGACCCTCCAATGGACCAGCGCCGGCCACTCCAACAGCTCCACCTGCAATCATCAAAGGGATGTGTATAACACGCATTCTAAAATATAAGAATATATGTATAATAGAAGGCTATACGGGGAGATAATTACCTGTGGCTTCTATGGACTTCACGGGCTTCAAAATTATTTGCTCTGACTTTAGTCGGAGAACATGGGCCGCCACCTTTGCAATCTCCAGAATGGCAATAAGAGTCATCGCCATTTCCAGATCAGAAATGTACTCAACCGGGCCTGCACAGCCCACGGCGTTGATTACGTGGGCCCTCCACTCTGCAAATGTGTTGCCCCCGAGTGCCCCCTTGGGTATTGGTTGGGTCGATTGAGATTTCTTTCTCACCCCGTAGGAAGCCTGCAAGCCCTCCCACCAAGAATAGGCCTTTGAAGGGCCCAGGACTGCCCCTGAAGTAAAGGAAGGGGCTGCGGACACTGTTGCTGGTGTACCCTTCAAGGGCTTCAAAGCCCCATTGTACTGACGCCTATCCACAGGAACTGTCCAGCCTTTCTCTCGCCACCTGTCCTCAATGTCACTGATAGCCTGGGCGGCTCTTCAAAAATGGGATCTGATGAAGGCTGGGTCCACAAACAGAGGAGGCAGGTCCTCCTTCCTCAAACGCCACTCTTCAGCAGCTCGAATGGCATCACGGTGCTCTCGGAAGACATTGCTAGCCTTGAATCACCAACGTGCATAGTGAATGTCAAACTGGCCTCTGCGCCCCTGCTCTAGAATGGGGTAACCCTATTTTACCTCGCGGCAGAGAAAGTCCTGCCACGCTGCTGCCACTAAGTGCACGTCCTTGTGCATGTATAGTCGAAGGGCTAGAGGAAACTCTGCACTCGAAGGAAAGCCCTGGTCATACCCAAAGTTTCGGGCGAACCGATGTGGGTAGTAGGGCTCAAGAATAGTTGTGCTGGAGCGCCGATAGACTAATACAATCGGGCAGATGTATATAACCCACTCAGCTAAGCCGTGGGAAGAGAGCAAAGCATGTGAAGACACCCTGCTGACAACTGTACCTCCCTCCTGTCTTACATAAGCACGATAAAGGTAGGAGAAGTAGTCAAGAACTAGGCCCTCGCCTCTCCTCACTGGAACAAAAGACAAAGCCCGCCGAGCCCCTGCAAGCTGAACCGCAGCATCCTATGACGGTTGTCCTATGAATAAACAAATCAGCGGCGCCACCAGATTATCAACTGGGGTCCTCCGAGAGAGTTCTGGAAACAACAACCCTGCCCATGCGCTCAAGTAATGAGTGGGCAGCATAATATTCTTCTCCTGCGGTGACGAATGAGAGGTCAAAGCCCCAAGTGAATGGTAGATGTTCGCTAGGGCTGCTGAAGCAATGACGAGTCTCTGGCCACAGGCTAGCAAGCAAGCTGAATAAATCACCTCAGGCCGCAGGACCCCATCCTCTCCATGAGGAACTACACAACTGGCCAGCCAGTAGGCTAAGTATGCCGCCAAGTATGTGAGGGGAGGCAACCCCCTCGAATTCCATCCTTGTACAGGTGCAGGCAAATGTCGTGGATGCAGAGGAAGGTCTAGCTTGATTTCTCTACATTCTTCCCAGGTAGTGCTAGACTGAGCAAAGGACCACTTGCATAGTTTGTGCTGCTTCATTAATTTGTTGTTGACCTTTCTTGGCATTTCCTTTACCCAGACAGACTTTCCGTATCTTTAGGTCAGTAGCCCCCCCCCCTTTTTTTTTGCTTGACGCCTTCACTATTATGTGGGGTGACATACCTTGGCATGGTGTTCACAGTAGCAGAGATGCCCCATGTTTGCTTCTGTGAGTGAGTTTGGGGTGTGTTTTGTGCTTTTATGACTCCCCCCTTCTTTTTTTGCCCCCGGAGATGGAGAGTTCTGGGATCTTGGATGGCGGGCTCCCCGACTTACTGTTGGGCCGATGACTGGCTAAGTTGAATTACCCTTGTCCTTTTGCCTGCACAGGACTCCTTCTTGGTGACCCACATCTATTTAATTCGGGGCTAACGCTCCTCCACGAGATTGCCTCCTCACTCGGGCTTAGAGACTTTAGGGTCCCGTCAGTGGACTTGCCTTTGAGCTAAGACTTGGGCGTCGAGCCTCTTAAATTCCACCTGAATCGGTTGGTGGTAGGTATGGGAGGGACATGGCGATCCCATGACATGATCGACTCGCCCTCGTCAACCTGAGGAAGGATGTTGTTAACAAGAATTGTCTTGTCAGAACTTGAGATGGTTGTTGCATGTTTTCTACCATTGCAGCTACGGCGCTATCCCCGGTTGGTAGGAACAACTTGAACATGGATGGTGTTGACATCAACGCTTTGAGAGGCAACCTTGGGCTTGATGCCCCCAGCGACAATAGGAGTGGCAAAGAAGTCAGCTTGGTGCTGGGCCAACGGCGGGTGGTTGAACTATTCTCGTCGTTTTGATTGCGTGGGCGCCCTTCTTGGTTGACCCATATTCGCTTGATATGGATTTACCAAGGCTCCACTAGAATTGCCCCCTCGCTTGTCATGAGGCTTGGGTGCCAACTTCTCTCATTTCTGCCTTCGCTTGATGTACGTGGCAATAGGATTGCCCCTTTGCTTAGGCTTAGGGGCTTTGGCTTCCCACCGGTGCATACGCTTCCGATTCGAGGGTTAGGCATCGGCTTTCTTCACCTCCGCCTTAACTTGATGTATATGACAAAGTGGTTGAAGGTGGACATGATTGGGACATGGCAGTCCTGTAGCAAGATCAGCCCACCTCCATCGAACCAAATACTAAGATTCCTGACAAGAATAGTCTTGCCGAAGTTTGACATGGTTGTGCCAGGTTTTCTACCGTGGTGGCTGCAATATTGCCCCCAGTTGATAGAGGCAGCTTGCATAATTCTTGTGTTGGCGCTTGGGCTTCAGAAGGAAACCTTAGCCTCAATGCCCTCAACAATAGTAGCTATGGTCAATGCAGTCTCAGTAGTCATGGCCAGAGTAGGTTTATTACCATAGCAATAACCGCGTTGCCCTCCCTTTCAACAGGAGCTGCTTTAGACATGTTTTGTTTTAGCATTCAGGCTTCGGAAGGAAACCTTCATTTCGATGCTCCCAGTGGCAGCAAGAACGGCCGGGGCAGCTTGAGCAGTAGTGTCCACCTTCAAAAGGAAGTATGACCTGACGACTGCAGGTAGTTTGCCGAAGAAGCCAAGTAGCCACACCTGGCGTGGTTTGCGACGACGAGAAGCCCGTACGTAACAACAGTCGTTGTCACCAAAATCGTTTTGTTTGCAAGAGTATGAAACAGTTATCACAACTTTCCTAGAGAAAATGGTGTTCTTTGACAGATAGATGAAAGATAGGAAATGTCCCACCGGGCATGCCAGTCTGTTGAACAATGAATAAATTTAAAGAAATGTTCATTTCTTGAACATGAATGTACATTTATTAGCTATTTAAATAGCATGCACATTATTAATTCCGTGAATTGGATTTATCAGACGATTTAAGGTTCGAATACGGGACATTTCTGTTGTGCCCCTGTGGTCATTTGAGTTATTTGATATTCTTGGTTTTGATAATGGCTGAACACTATAAGTCATTGATGTTTTTCACTCTTATATGACTGAACTACTTGATGTTCTTTCATGACAGATATGCCGAGGACTGGAGTGGAGATGGCAAAAGTGAAAGCCAAATGATCGCGCCCAAGCAAGGATGCAAATCCCTTCAAGATGAGTCGGCACTTCACATAGCCAAGGTCGATGCACAAAGAAGCATAACCAAGAGAACCCAAGGTCAAAGACTCAGTTGACACCTTCAAGACTGTCAAGGTTGATGCCACAGATGAGAACGGGCTGCTAAAGGAGTTAAGTGACTGAGCTAAAGGGTTAACGGACTAAACCGGGAAACCCGGGATCTGCCCAGCCAGCGGTCGACCGCTAGCCCAGGGGCGGTCGACCGCTCCTGCCAGCAGCTCACAATCTGCAGTTTTCTCAGTGGCGGTCGACCGCTAGCCCAGGGCGGTCGACCGGAATTTCCAGGGACCAAATCTCTACAGGGTTTCTCAGTAACGATCGACCGTCAACTTCCACAGGTCGACCGCCAACCCCGAGCCAACAATTGTTGACTTCGATTTCCACCTCGAGGCCAGCCCCTTTCCTTGTATTTCTTTAATCCTAAAGTCACCCAATCCCCCATGGATTGTGGATCTGGTCTGGGGGGTATCTATTGACCATCCAAAGTGATATAAAACACAAACAAGAGGGTTAGAAACCCTAGTTGATCATTTGTGAATCCAAGAGAGATCAAGAGAGGCTAGAGAAGAGGTTGGAAGAAGAGGTACTGTAGCCGTGAACAGTACTTCGTGCAGAAGTTCTTCATCCATTCCAAGGTGATTCAAGCTTAGATCTGAAGCAAGCAACCTCCAAGGAAGCTAGAAGCAATCAAGGTTCTCAAAGGTGATCAAAGCTACATCCATACACCTCTTCATCAATTCAAGGAGATCCAAGGAAGCTCATTTCACAAGGAAGAAGAAGCCATTGTTGTTGAATCAAGAAGAGAGCTTTGTGAAGAAGAAAGAAGCTTCTGTTGGTGATCTACATCATGTGAAGAAAAGAAGATTCAAGCTCCAGCAATCTCAGACAAGATCTTTTCTCTTTGAGCATATTCTATATCTTGTTTGAGTGTTTTCATATCTTGTTCTTTTTCCATTTCATTCAAACATTTGGAACTGAAGATCGTCCCTACCGGTGGTTAGTAGGAAGACAATCGGAAGTTGTCCGATCTGCGGTGTTGACGTCCCTACCTGTGGTTAGTAGGAAGGCAATCGGAGGTCTTTCCGATTTGCGGTTCAGTGCGTGGCACTAGTGGAGCCTCACCGGGTTAGGTGAGGGGTGGACGTAGGACTGGGGATTCAGTCCGAACCACCTTAAAATCTCGTGTGTTGTGGTTTGCTTATGTGATTGCTTTATGTTAGATGCATGCTTAGGTTCAAATTGATATATTATTTGCTCATCTTACCAAGTGAATCGTAGTGTCCTTCGCTAAGCTAGTTGTATTCCGCTGTAATTCATTTTAGCTAGCTATAAAGAGGGTTACATTGCGAAAAGAGGGGCAGATCTATTCACCCCTCCCCTCTAGATCCGCTATCCACTACTCAACAATTTCCCTACCGACCGCAATCGATGTTTATTTACATCGACATAAAATCCGAATATCCTTGATTAACTGTCAAAGGCACCTTTAGCCTCTATAATATCTATTTTAATATTGTGGATTTTGTCTAATTGATATGATCCTTAGAGATACATACTCTTGCAAGAAATTCAAAGACGTTCATTCATTGAACACAGAGTTTGAATTACAATTGGTCTTTTAAGACCTTTACATTTAATCCCGATTGTATAATTGGGTCTTTGGGTTTAGGCTTCTGCTTACACTTAGATCTTTAGATTGCTTCCGTAGGCGATCAAACTATTAAATTTGCTTCTGATCGCCATCAGACTGTTGGATTTGCTCCTAACCTCCAGCATACCGTTGAATCTATTTTTGTCCTCAATTGGACGGCTGGATTTACTCCTAGTCACGATCGGACTGTTGAATTTGCTTCTAGTCAAGATCTGGCAGTTGAATTTGAGTTTCATCATGATTGGACCCTTCTTAGGCACATCTGTAATTTCTGACCCTTTCTGGGTGTTTCTACAATTTTCGACCCTTCTTGGATATTTTTGCAGTTTCTAACCCTTCCCGAGTATTTCTACGATTTTAACCCTTTCTGGGTATTTCTATAGTTATGACTTTCTGCGTATTTTTGCAATTTTCTAATTCTTCTAGACTTATCTGTCATTTCTTGACTTTCCATGATATATCTGTAAGTTCTCGATTGTCTTGGACATCGATGTCATTTCTTAACTGTCCGAGGTGCTTCTGTCATTTGTTGACCTTCTGAGGTAGCCCCGTCATTTCTAGACTTTCTAGGGCATTCCTGTCATTTCTCGAAGTTCCGGAGCATTTCTGTCATTTGTTCACTTTTCTGGGCATTTATGTCATCCGTTGACTTCACAGGGTATCTTCGTCATTTCTTGACATTCTGAGGTATTCCTGTCATTTACTGACATTCCAGAGTAGCTCAGTCATTTCTTGACTTTCTAGGGCATTCTAGTCATTTCTTGGCATTCTAGAGTATTCCTATCACTTCTTGACTTTTCAGGACGCAGTTGTAGTTTCCCGACTTTCCTAGGCTTCTCTGCCATTTATCGACTTCCCAAGATATTTTTTGTAATTTTTCTGACTTCCCTAGATCTTTCTACCACTTAATGACTTTCCAAGATATTGCTACATTTCTTGACATTCTTGGGTGTTTTCTGTCATTTGTTGACTTCCAAGGTATATTTGTAATTTTTCCAGATGTCTTGAACATTCCTGTCATTTCTTGACATCTAGGGCTTATTTGCAATTTCTAAACTTCCATGGGCTTATCTGCCATTTCTTGGCTTTCCAGAGTTTATTTGCAATTTTCTGACCCTTTGTGGGTATCTCTACAATTTCTAGATTTTCCTGGACATATCTACCATTTCTTGACTTTCCAGGGTTTATTTATAATTTCATAATTTCCCTGAACTTATCTGCCATTTCTTGACTTTCTAGAATTTATTTGTAATTTTTCACCGTCAAATTACACAGAAAATTACATAACATGACCCCTAGGGACATAAGTGCAAGACCCGAGATATTTATAACTCATACCCTTGAGTAGGCCTTAACAAAACACAAAGAACACGAGCTCCAAGCATGCCTCCGAGTGTCGCCTTCGATCATCTCTTTCTTTTGGTGTTGTGAGACCCACGGAGGTATGTAGAGTTTAGGGGGTCACTTGGACCCGAATAGGTCCCAGAGGGCTTACCTGGGGTCAAATGACCGAATAGGTGGGTAAACGACCCCGGATAGGTCCCATGGACACTTATCCGAGGTCGACTGACCCTAAAATAGGAGGGGATTGACCTCGGTTAGGTCCATGGGACTTAACCAGGGTCGATTGACCCCAAATGGGGGGGTAATCGACCTCAGATCGGTCCTTGGGACCTAACCAAGGTCGATTGACCTTGGTTGGAGGGCAGTCAACCGCAGTTAAGCTTGAGGGGCTTAACCGGGGTTGACCGGCCCATTTAGGAGGGCAGTTGACCCCAGTTAAGCCTGGGAGGCTTATCCGGGGTCGATTGACCCCTGGGCAGTCACCAAATGACCCAAGGGACCTACCTGGTTCCAAGTGACTGCGATTTGAGGGGGGGTTGACCCCGGGTAGGTTCCCCTTTCCTTTTTTTTCAAAAATTTTGGCTTCAACGCTGACCAAAGCTCCAGAGTTTCTCTCAGGTACTTGAGGCTTCCCCCTGAACTTGGAGTCTGTAAAAAATTCTTCTATTGTTCTTCCGAGCTATCATTAGTGCAATCAGCCATCTTCTAGAGATATTCATTAGAATCCTTAAGGCAGAGACCTATCAACCCAGCCACAGACTTGATTTAGCTGACAGCAGCATCACTAATTCTAAGTTCCTTGCTGACTTGCTGATCTTTTGTGTTGGTAGCCACTGACCTAGCAGAACCCTATATCTTCACTTTCTTCCTCAACAACATGATAACACGGAAACAAAACAGAATTAGCCAATTCAGGGCATCTGCCCCACTGTTGATGTCATTTCTCTGGTGCTTGTGAACATAAGGGCCCACCTCAATATTCTGGGGCAACAAACTGCTGAAAAAATAGAGAACCAGGTGGTCAGACCTCAGCTGTAGGTCTGCTCCACCTATCCAATGCACCTCACATACTCCACATCAACTGGTGGGGACACTAAATTGGACCATCGATTTGATCCTGCCCAGGTGTACCATCACCATGGGTGCACCACCATCCCAGCCGCTATGACTTAGAGAAGAAAATTTCTATTTATAGTTAATTTCGATGTTTTGTAGGATTCTCATTTCCTATTTTAGGAGTCAAAGTAGGATTTTTTTTATTTCACACTGTAGCACTCTAATTAGGATTACTATAGGAGTTTAGTTGAGTCCTATTCTTATTGTACTTTTGGGTTCTTTGAGTCAATAAATATGGACATATTCATTAATTCAATAACAATAGAGTTGAAGTATTTTTTTCTTGCTTGTGTGAGTCTCTGCAAGGGAGTGTGAATTGATCTGAGAGGGAGAACTCCAAGAGGGAGACGGTGAGAGGCCCTGTGCGCAAGGCCCACATATCTACCACCACTGCCGCCATCATCCTCTTCATATTCTTCCTTCTTACACACTTCTAGCAGCAACCACAGCCTCCAACTCTGCTTCTTCAACTTTATTTTTGTTCTGTTTTGTCCTCTCCTCCTTGTTCTTGGTTTTATTTTATCTAAACAGCACACCACCCTGCAACCTTAGCACCAACCCAGCTCCAAGCCAGCACAGCAAGGTGACCTGAGCGTCCCACACTGCTATCACAGCCACATGCACAGCTCCATGACTGCACCGTAGAATGAGTCCATCACCCTTGCCAATGTGTGGTTCCACAACACTCAGCTGCCTCCACATGCCAAAATGCAACAATTCACACGTTGACAACATGTGGAGCATTGTCGTCCTGCATCATCAACCCTGCAGTGTGTTAGAAAAAGGGCCTGAAAAGGTTCCATAAGGACAGGTATCTCTACAACCGCTGAGACATCATTGGCATCAGCAACATCACCTTGGGCATCCCCTAGAGGCTGGCCCAAATGGACCCCCGAGAACAACAGCTGCGGGTGATGACTCCTGGCCCCTTTGAGGTGAGAAGTCAATTGTTCCACACCAACCAGCCTCTCCATGGATGAGATACTCATGCCAGAGAGCAGGAACCCTTGGGTCAACATTTCTGAATAAGACAAAAGCCTCAAGATGGAAGTGCCTCACCATTGCAACCTCAAAGAAGTCCTCCATCCTGTAAATCCAGCTAATATGTGAGGATCTTCAAAAATGGGAGAGGAATTTCCTCTTGAGAGATCCAACAAAAATGGATCCCAAACATGCCAAATTGTCACCCACTTTCAGCCCGATATCTGTTGGCAGGCTTGAAACCCATGAAGGCATTTTTCAGGATTGGTGATTGAATTCAGTTTCAAATTGGCCTGTCCAAATAACACCAGAATCAGCCCATGATAAACATTCTAAGGCTTGGCCTGTTTCAGGCTTTCAGTACCCCATGGCCTCGCCAGCTAACAATATTTGATCTTCCCTCCATTCTTCCACTTAGGCTTCTTGCCATGCCTATGAATTCATGCTGTTGCCATCCCCTACATTGGTCTCCACTCCAGCACAAGATGGCAGATTTCCAGTCACTCTTGAAATTGCAAGCCCCTCCCTCCACATCTCAAATTTGGAAAATAAAACCCCAGTCTCTGCTAGGAGGTCCATGATAAGTGGGACACACACCCCCACCCCTCACATGACAAAGGCTCTAGGCCAGAACCCCCTGGGATAGCCATTTTCATCTACCAGCATCATGTGCCCTACCTTCTCATCCCAGCACACAATGTCCACCCTCCACAGATACATCAGGATTCAAAAAAAGGCAACCCACATCCAATATGGAGATCGGGCGATGTAGGCCCCTACCTCCAGCCTCCTTGGCTCCACTGTGGCTTGCAGATCTTCCAACAAGAGGGACCCTCGATGAAGGAGCTACTCCCTGAAAAGTTGATTTGGACAACAATTAGATCCCCTGACACATATTAGCCTCTAGACTTTCCAACAGCTACACACCTAGCCCCCCCAAGCAACCCTACCTCCTGAGGATTAACAAGGATTCAAATAGGTATATAAAAGAAAGCTAACCAAAAATAACCCAGATGCAAACATAAAAAAACAAAAAAAACAAAAGAAATAGAAAGACAGCTGAGAGAAGATGGTTCAGATCAACAAGATGGGCCCCCCAGCGGAGTCACGCGTGCCTCGGGGCGCGCGCGCGACCCCGTTGGGTCCCAGCAAGGCCACGCGCCCCTCGGGGCACGTGCGCGACCCCGCTGGGTCCCCGGGGAGGCCGCGCGGCCCTCTTTCCTCTGTGGTTCGGACCCCGAGGGGTCATGTGACATGCCGGGACGCCTTTTGACTCCTCTAGACGCCGCTTCACCCTCTTTTTGTCGTTCTGGGTTGGAGAAGAGACGGGGTGAAGCTATATATCTCGGGGAGATCGCTCCTTCGCCGCGTGGCAGCATCGCATCCGTGGAAGAAGTATTGTTTGTTTGTCTGGCCGTTCGTCGCCGCATAGGGAGGAACCTTTGCGCCCGTTTGTGCCGTGTGATACACTTGCTCGGCTACTCTGACCGGTATACGCATGAATCTTCCTCGCTAATCTTCTTGCTGTGACGTCGACCATAATATTGTCGGGTCGAGAGACCTTGAATTACGGAGATACTCCGTAGTCCGACGGTGTCGACGATGCGTCGTGCTTCTCGTCGAACGTTGCATAGCAACAATTCCTTAATTTGATTCAAGATAATTTTCGGGTGCAACAAATGCCCCCCACGGGACGTCCATCACGGCCGGAGGCGGGGGCGGATGGCCCGTGCCCTTTGAAGGGATTGAACAATGTCGGCGTAGCCGTTGCAACTTGTTAGACTGCATTGAATAGTTGTATTGCTGTCTAAAAATACTTTAGCCTGACGCTTCTCCATTTTTTTTATTTCTCCTCTTTGTGCTTTCAGCCATGGCTCGCAGGAGCGGGAGTGGGAGTCGGTCGAGGAGGTCCCGTGCTAGGGGCGCTGACGACTGCGGGGTTGAGCGCACCGACCGGCGGATGCCGCCTTTCCCTCCACGTACCATTGATGATGGCAATGTCGACCAACTAGACCTTGGCTATTCGTGGGTCGCTGAGGGCCCAACAGAGAGTGCTGGAGCAGCTAAAGGTCTTGTGGACGTGTCTCGGATCGCGAGGCAGGGTGGTCTTTACACATATGACCGCACCGGAGGCTACCCCCGTCACTATCCCCTGGACCGCCACCTCTACAGTTTTCTCCAGGGTTTTGCTCCCGTCGGCATGGAGGCCGACGATCCGTCACTTCCAGAGGAGAGACGTCACCTTGAGCGAGCTATACTAGTGAGGAGAGACGGCATGCAGGGATTGTGCTCCCTGACCTATCCGAGTTACCCAGAGGGCTTTACTCGGCAGCGGCAGTACCCAGATAGGCAGAGTCTGGGCTCTTTCCAGCGACATGAGAGTCTCACCGTCCGGGCTACACCGATATCTCCAGCAGCTTGGCACTTGCATGGGCAGCATAAAGCCGTGGACCAGGTTATAGATGGTCTCTTTCTGGCACCCACCGAAGTTAGCTTTGCACAGGAGGAGTACACTCACGACTGCATGTTGGAGAGGGTTTTGACTTTGAAGACTCCCAGCTGGTATGGGAAGTGGTCCGTCATTCCTTCTCACAGCTATCACCGGGGCGCGACAGAGTGGCTCTGGGACATTCTGCTGGTCTACCGGTCTTTGTTGGATAGGGTGGGGATCCGTCATGCAGTGACTGCCGCCATGTACTCCTATCCGTGTCACACTGGCCTACTACAGGCTCTGGTAGAGAGGTTTAACCGCCGGTGGAACACTTTTGTCACAGCTGGCGGGGAGACTTCCCTGGACCTCTGGGCTTTCCAGAGGGTTTATGGTCTTCCGATTTGCGAGAAGCCTTACGAGGAGCTATCGCCGGATGACTTGCACCTCAGCTCGACAGATTGGGCAGGACACTACACTCTGCCATACTGCTTCAGGTTTCTGATGAAAACCTGGAGGGACTTAGCCCGAGTAGGCACAGATCGGCCCCCACGCACACCGCGAGTGACACTGAATGCCTGGGTGAGCCACTTCTACAGCGGCCCTTACTGTTTCCATGAGGAGTTTGCACAGTCCGACACCACCTGGGATGAGTACCGAGAGGTCAGAGTGGACGTTCCTCCACATCCCCGCCACCTGCCTGCGCCGACACAAGAATGAAATTCGCGGGGGCTGCATCCTATTACTTATCTGGCGGCTTATCTGGCGTACTAGCTTTCCAGCTTTGTAGTCCCTCATGGAGAGGAGGGGGTATTGCGGGCGGAGGTGATCTATCCAGCCTGCATGCTCGCCTGTGGACAGAGACTCGCCATTGCACCAGCAGCCTTGGCGAATATCTTTCATTCGCTTGGGGCTTTGTCTTCCCACTCATCGCCACGGGAGAAAGGCATATTGCTGCCCACTCATTATTTGAGTGGTTGGGCAGGGCTACTGTTTCCAGAGTTGTCCAAGAGGACTCCGGTTGAGAATCCAACAGCACCGTTGATTTTCTGGTTTGCCGGGCAGCCATCCCAGGATCCAGTGGCACAGCTAGTAGGGGCCAGGCGGGCCTTATCTTTTGTTCCGGTGAAGAGGGGAGAGGGCATAGCCCTTGACTACTTCTCCTACCTTCATCGCCCTTTTGCCAGGCAGGAGGGAGACGCTGTCGTCAGCCGGGTTTCCACCCATGCTTTACCTTCCCCGCAGGGCTTAGCAGAGTGGGTCGTCAGCATCCGACCCGGTGTTCTTGTATATCGACGCTCCAGCACGGCGATACTTGAGCCTTACTACCCACATCGGTTCGCCAGGAACTTTGGGTATGATCAGGCTATCCCCTCCAGTGGAGAGTTTTCTTTGCCCCTTCGGCTATACAGGCACAGGGACATGCATTTAGTCGCGGCAGCTTGGCAGGACTTCCTTTGCCGCGAGGCAGGGCCTGGGTACCCGGTCCCAGAGCAGGAGCACAGAGGCTACTTTGATACTTATTATGCTCGCTGGTGGTTCAAAGCCAGCAACCTCTTCCGGGAGCGCCGAGATGCCATTCGTACCGCTGAGGAGCAGCGTTTGTGTGTCGACCCAGCTTTCCTCAGGTCTCATTTTTCGGGGATTGCCCGAATTGTGAGTGACATTGAAGAGCAATGGCGAGCAAAAGGCTGGACACCCACTGTTGATAGGAGCCAGTATAATGGGGCTTTAAAGCCCGTGAAGAGCCGGACGGCATCGGCTCTCGGAGTCCTTTCTTCCTCCACCACAGGCGTAGCCTCAGGCCCCTCAAAGGCCTATTCTTGGTGGGAGGATTTGCAGGCATCTTGCGGGGTGAGGAGAAAGTTCCAGTTGTCCCAGCCGATACCTGACGGAGCACTTGGGGGCAGTACCTTTGCTGAGTGGAGGGCCCATGTGATCAACGCAGTGGGCTGTGCAGGTCCCCTGGAGTACCTTTCTGGCCTCGAGTTGGCGACGACTCCACTTGCCATTTATGAGGTTGTAAAGGCAGTTGCACGCGCCCTCCGAGTGAAGCCCGAGCAGATAGTATTAAAGCCGGAGGAGCCCATAGCGGCTACAGGTAATTCCTGTCCTTCCTGACTTTAATATACACATGTATATTTATATTCTGGGACATGCATTTACATATTCCCGTGACACTTGCAGGTGGGGCTGTTATGGTAGCCGGTGCTGCACCACTGAGGGATCCTCCTGATGCTGAGATTGGGAGGGGTTCTGCTGCCACCAAGAGACCCCGGACCGAGGTTCCTGAGGAGGGGGATGTGAGGTCAGCATCCCGTCCTCGGCTTGAGGTTGAAACCCCTACAGTTGAGGCTGTGTCCAGTAAGTAGCTCCCCCAGATACTGGTCATTTCTGATCATATATGTAGTGTTATAAACACATGCTTGCTTCATTAAATGCAGCTCCCCCGGAAGCTAGGGCTGATATGAGCTTCTCTCCCCCTCCAGCGGGAGATGACATGCCACTGGATGAGTCCGTGCCAGACATTACTTTCAGCTTCAAAGAGCTGATGTCAGACGATTATATGCCGGTGACGGCCAACTCTCCCTCGCCTCTTACAGTAGGGACCACAGGAGGTCAGGCTTCAGGTAGCGTGCTCAGCCTTGTTTTCTCCATTGATACATGAAGATTTGAACAGCAATAACCCCTTAGTGTTTTGTCGGCTGTGCAGGGGTTGCTGAGGTTATTCCACCTGGTCCGTCAGTAGGAGATAATGCGGGCTCTTCCTCCGGGGTCGGATCCGCTTCTGGGAGTCGATCCACTGCTAAGGGTGGGAGTCCTGCGGCCACAGACTCTCTGCCTGACGGGAACTCGAGCCCTACTTCCAGCACTACGACCTCCAGTTCTTCATCCAGTGAGAGTGACTCTCGAGAAGAAGGAGAATTAAAAGATGCCGAAGGTAATTGCAGCGGCATACATTCTAAGAGTCATTCTTATAAAGATTTGCTTGACTCATATAATTGTTTGTCCCACAGGAGTGGACTTAGCCAGATCCATGGAGGAGATCTCACAACTTCTGGAATCTGGCTCATTCGTGGACCTTCTGACATGCGGCAGTGCCTCGACGGGCACCGAGGCCATGGAGGTGGCAGGTGTTGACACCACAGCACCGGAAGATCCTACGCTAGTGGGCTCCTCCGATGTTGATATCGGTGAGGACGGCATGGCTGAGGACGGCATGGCTGATCCTTCAGGTCAGAGGCGTTAGAGGCTAATGATAGACCTCTTTGCCATTTTGCATCTGTTTTTGCCCAGCTGATTAATGCACTTGCTACATGGACAGTGACAGGCCAGGTCGTTGAAGAAGGCTCATCCCACCCTGATGAGATAGCTCCAGCAGGGGAAGCTTCTCAGGATGCACCAGAGGGCCTGCAGACTCCAAGGGAGAGTGCCTCACCAGTAGACACCCATGCTGCAGGTACTGCTCGCTTCTGACAACGAACACAGCAAATGATATATGTATTTTGTTTGTGGCACTGACCCCTCTCCTGTTTTTGCCATGTAACTTCCTTTTCTGCAGAGTCGATAGCTGAGGCCTCCCCGCGAGAGGAGGTTCAGGAGGCAGGGTTGACTTCTGAGACAGAGCAATCTTGCTCCAAAGGGGCTCCTGATACAGAGTCTGCCCTTCCTAGCATAGCTGAAGAAGGGGCTGCCATTGAGACAGGTACACAGCTGTCCTCTGGACTTTGACATCTTGTGTGTGCCACTTTATAGATAAGCACTTACATGTTATCGCTTAATTGCAGAGGATAGGGACACAAATGTCCTGCCTAGTGAACCAGGCTCAGCTTCTGATACTGATTCTTCCCCGGCTATTGAGGAGGGACAGAAGTCTGCGGCAGCATCAGGTATATGACCATGTTGTGCCTTTTTATAGTCACTCGTGCATGTCCATTTGGCTGTGAACCAGCACTCATCCCACCTCCTCCTTTCTTTGCAGCTTCTGAGGAGGGAGCCCCAGGGATACCAGTAGACTTCCCAGCTCTTGGAGTTGAGTGGCCCGACGCCCCTGCACTTGGGACGGCGTTGCATGCTGCTATGGCTGACCAGCTCCTGCAGGGTCTTGATCAGTTGATCCAGGCTGATCCACTGCCCTCCGTGGAGGCTTTGAGGGCTGATCTGGAGGTGTTCACCAGAAGCTACCACGGACTGAGTCTTCCCCGGGATGCATGGGCCGCGAAGCTGGAAGACTTATGGAGCGAGTTCGCTCGCCTCCATCTTGCACAGGAGCAGAGACAGAGAGCCCTGTTACAGATCCAGGAGCAGGAGGCGCAGCTACGTGAGCTTCGAGCGGCCCGGGCAGAGACCGACCTCCACCTTGCGAGCTTCGAGGGTGATAGCCGGAGGACCTCTCTCCGAGTGGAGGAGCTACAGAGAGAGCTCCAGGAGGCTGCCGAGGAGCATCGTGTTGTCCAAGCAAAGGTGGAGACCTGCCGTCGCCGATCTGATGAGCTTCGGGAGGAGATCTTCCAGAGGTAGACTCGCCTTGTAGAGTTACGGAGGGACGTGCACCGTGGTTGACGAGCTCTGGCACTTTCTTGTACATAGGGCTCTCACGCCCCGTTTTTGTTTGAGTTACCCCCGAGGGCTTGTCTCGGGCTCCCTTGATGACATTAGTGAATGAAGGACAGAACTTAGCATAGCTGTTTTTGCTTCCGTCATCTTACACGTATGTCTCTTTTTTTCCATATATATTTTTTTATCACTTTACCAGCCCTTACCGCCCTTTCGGGTTTTCGCCAAGATTGGCCCCCTTTAGCTTTTTCCAGTGCGCCCTTTCGGGTTTTCACACTGAGGGGTACCCATTTTTGCCTAAGGCGCCCTTTCGGGTTTTCACCTTAGCCGGGTTAAAGTCTTTTTGCCCTTGATTGCTCTTCTAACAGAAACAACCAAATCCGCTGGAGCATCAATATTTTTTTAACCCCATTTTTTCTTTTCTTTTTTTTTTAGTCCTATAATGCCAAAAGGCAAGGAGAAAGTGGCACTCCCGTAGGGACGTGTGTGCCGCAGAGGTGGGACAAAGTGGGTGGATTTGACAGCCCTAGTGGGTCGTAATTAGCCAAATCCAAAAGCCAAAAGTTGAACGGGTTGGCAACCCGAAAGGGGTGTGCATGTGCCAAGCCCGGTTATGACAGTAAAGGAGGAGGTTTAACAGTCCGAAAGAGACATGCGGGTTAAACCTGGAGGCCGATAGGCGGGATGGGTTGGCAGCCCGAGAAAGCATACAAAGGCCAGACCCGAAGGGATGAAAGGAGGGGATTTGACAGCCCGAGTGGGACGTGCGAGTCAAATCCGTGAGCCGATAGGCAAATAGGGTTGGCAGCCCGACGAGGGCATGCAGAGGCCACGCCCGTGGAAACAAGGAATAGACTTGGCGATCCCGGTGGGATATATGAGTTAAGTCTGAAGCCAAGAGGCGAGATGGGTTGACAGCCCGAAAGGGGCATGCAGAGGCCAGACCCAGAAGAAGAAAAAGAGTGGATTTGACAGCCCTAGTGGGACGTGAGAGTCAAATCCGAAAGCCAATAGGTAAGATGGGTTGGCAGCCCGAGAGGGCATGCTGAGGCCAGACCCGGTGGGACATTTGCCAGAAGGCATGATGGGTTGGCAACCCGAGAGAGCATACTGAGGCCAATCCCAGAAAGTAAAGTGAGCCGAAAGGCAAGATGGGTTGGCAGCCCGAGAGGGCATACTGAGACCAATCCCACGAGAGTGAAGTGAGCCGAAAGGCATGATGGGTTGGCAGCCCGAGAGAGCATACTGAGGCCAATCCCTGGAAGGAACAAGGAGCCGAAAGGCATGATGGGTTGGCAGCCCGAGAGGGCATACTGAGACCAATCCCAGAAGGAAAAGTGAGCCAAAAGGCATGATGGGTTGGCAACCCGAGAGGGCATACTGAGACCAATCCCAAGAAGGTTAGATGAGCCGAACGGCGTGATGGGTTGGCAGCCCGAGAGGGCATGCTGAGACCAATCCCATAAGAAAAAGTGAGCCAAAAGGCATGATGGGTTGGCAGCCCGAGAGAGCATACTGAAGCCAATCCCAGTGGGACAAGAGAGTGTGCAAGTTTAACTGCTCAGAAGAGACACATGAGCTGAACCTCGAAGCCGATAGGCGGAATGGGTCGGCTGCCCGAAAGGAGCATGCATAGGCCGAGCCTGATAGGACAGAGTATGACAATGTCAGAACGTCGGTGGAGATTAGGTGTCACGGGATGACATGAAAGGCGTAGCCATGACATCAATATGATGTTTTGGTCGAGATGGGGTGGAGTCATTGACTTAGGGCCACCCTTAGAATAAGCAGAGAGAGGATTTTTTTTTCTTTCTCTTTTTTTTTTCACATTACCAACCTCACCGCCCTTTCGGATTTTCGTCGAGACTGGCCCCCTTTAGCTTTTTCCGGTGCGCCCTTTCGGGTTTTCACACAGAGGGGTTGCCCATTTTTGCCCGAGGCGCCCTTTCGGGTTTTCACCTCGACCGGGTCTATGGCCTTTTTGCCCTCGGCCAACCATTGAAGGCTGACTGAGTCCGCCGGGGTATCAGTATTTTTAACCCCATTTTTTTTTTTGAACCTTCATCGAGGAGAGGTACTATCCTGTGAGGACTACTGTAGAAACTCCTGCGGTGGCGCATGGTAGAGCTTCATATGCTTGCCGTTGAGAGGAGGGAAGGGATTGTCCCCCTTGTGGTCAAAGGACCGTATAGGCCCCTCCTTCATAGACTTTCTGAATGACGTAAGGCCCACGCCAATTAGGCTGGAATTTGCCGCTGGATCTTCCCGCGATGACCTCCTTCTCTTTAATCATGACGAGGTCGCCTTTCTTGAATGCCCGTTGCTTGACCAGCTTGTCATAGGCACGTGTCATGCGGGCTTGATACACTTGTAAGTGCTTGTAGGCTTTGAGTCTTTGACCTTCAAGGTTGGACAATTCCTCGAGCCTTCTTTCAATTTCAGATTGGTCTTGGCCTGGCAATCCGGCGTGCACAGCAACGCGGTAAGACGCTAGCTCGATCTCCACAGGGATCACTGCTTCAGCTCCGTAGACCAGCGAGAAAGGGGAACAACCCGTAGGGGTTTTGTAAATGGTCCGATAGGCCCATAGGGCTTCATGGACCTTCTCGCCCCAATCCCGCTTGCGGCCACCTACTATCTTGGACAGCAGCTTGTAGAGGGTTTTGTTGAAGGCCTCGGCCAACCCATTGGCCTGGGGATTGTAGACCGACGACGCTCTCCAGTCAATATGGAACTTGGCCGCCAGAGCATAAACAGTCTTGTTCATGAACGGCGTGTCATTATCGGATATAATCCGACTGGGAGTGCCGAACCTGTATATGATATAGTGCCGCACAAAACGGGCAACTATCTCCCCTGTAACCTCCCGTAGCGCGACTTCGGCCCATCTGGAGAAGTAATCGGTGGCAGTAAGTATGAACTTGTGCCCATGGGACGATGGTGGGAATGGTCCCACAATATCCATGCCCCACTCTGCAAACGGCCAAGTAGGCGCTGTTGGATGGAGCGGGTTAGGTGGCCGCCGAGGGACTGGGCCAAACGCTTGGCATTGGTGACATGTACGAGCATATTGGTTACAATCTTCGTACATGGTGGGCCAATAGAACCCCTTGAGCTTGATGCTATTCTTCATCTTGGCTCCCGCTTGATGCGCTCCGCACAATCCGGAGTGGACTTCACGCATGACAGCCTTTGCTTCCTTGGATGAAAGGCAGCATAGGAGGACCGATCGGTCCTTTTCATGGACAATCCTGAAGAGAAGACCGTCAATCAGCTGGTAGGATGTCGCCCTGCGTAGCAGTTGCACCCTCTGAGCCCGATCAGGAGGAAGCCAGCCGTTCTTTATTTTTATGATCGGCTCACGCCAATCTTCTTCTTCGGGAGCATTACCCTCTTGAATGTTGTCGACCTCGCAGACAGTGAGGCCGGATTCTTCGTCGAGCACACTTGGCATGAGCCTTCGGTGTCTGACAGTGATATTTAACTCTCCTTCAGGCGGGAGTTTTAAGGCTGCTGCCAATTTTGCAAGAGCATCAGCCTGGGAGTTGTTGCCTCTGGGGACATGGCCTATTTCAAATAGGTAGAATTTTTCCTTGAGCCTCATGACGGCTGCATGGTAGGGGATGAGCTCTTTCTTCCGGACGTCGTAGACACCCAGGACCTGTCGAATGACGAGCTGAGAATCCCCGTAGACTTTGATGCACTTGATGTCCATCTCCAGTGCCAGTTGAAGCCCAATAATCAATGCCCCGTACTCTGCCTCATTATTAGTCAGTGACTTCATGAGGGCGCAAGAGTTGTGGAGGATGCCGCCTTGTGGGGATACAAAGACTACCCCCGCGCCTGAGACATAGTCTGTGAGGCAGCCGGCCCTTTTGATTGTCCGAGAGGCACCATCAAAATATAACTCCCAATGTGGGAGGTCAAGGGTGAGGACACCCGGCTCCATCTGTAGTGGGACCTTTTCTGAATGCTCCCCGATTTGTTGAGAAGGTACCAACACCTCTTCATCGGGCAGCTCAAAGTTGAGTGGCGAATCTTCTGGCACAAGGTGCGCTACTAAGAACTCCGCCATTCCTTGTCCCTTGATCGCCTTGCGTGGGACGAAGGTAATGTCGAACTCCATGAGGATAAGCGCCCATTTACCGAGCCTGCTGGAAAGGACGGGCTGACTGAGCAGAAACTTGTGTGGATCACACCTTTTCCATGGGCGTGTACCGGTGCTCAGGCCCGATCAGCTTCCGGCTGAGATAGTACAACGGCTGCTCTTTGCCCTCTTCATTGATCTGGGCTAGCAGAGCCCCCAAAGAGGTCTCCATGGCAGCAATGTATAAAATAAGGGGCTTCCCTCTGACAGGTGCCCCTAAGACTGGAGGAGTCAGCAGATACTCCTTGATTTGCTCGAAGGCCTTCTGACAGTCTTCGTCCCATATGAAGGGTGGGATGGTGGTCATTTTTGCTTCCGAGATTAATCTCGATCAACTCGTCCACAGTTGCTTGGCCACCGTCTTCAAGCTCCGGTGGAGCTGGTTGGAGGTCGACGAAGTCTCCCTCGTCATCAGTGTCGGCTTCGTAGACTTCAAATTCTTCGAAGCACCCTTGCTCGTGGCTTGAAGTCGAAGGACTGGCCTCATCTTGCCGACGATTAGCAGGCTGGGCTGCTCTTCCCTCTGAAGGGTGATCATTGTCGACTCCTGATGAAGGTGAAGATGTCATAGACACATCACCAGACTCCCTTACAGAGTCATCAATCTTGGGCTCAACTTCAGCTTGCCCATTAGGGAGAGGCAGTAGCCCTATGGCATTGACTGCAAAATGGACCTCGAAGTCCGTCTCCTGGTCATAGCCGAGTCCTCACGTATCTTTACGGGAGAAGGGAGGCTGCCCGCGGACTTGCGGAGGATTCCATAGCTGGTGGAAATATGCCGCTCGCGCGGGGTCCAGAATTTGTGGGATGTGCTGCTTTTTACACATCTCCTTGATGTATTTTGGCATATCGTCCATCTCCTGGACTGGCTCTGGCGCCACATCGGCAGGTGTATCCCAGCCGAAGTCATCTTCAGGAGGGCACGGTGGGACTAGGTCACATTTATAAAAGATGATCGGTTTGTTCCCCTTGCCCTTGTTGCGTCTCCTTCTCCGTTGATAGGAGACTGTGAAGATTTTCAATTGTTCCACCTCATACTCCTCCCGTTGGGACGAGAGCTGGAGGCACTTAGGCGGCAAGGAGATACTTCAGTCAATGACTCGACTGATAAGGTTGGCTTCAAAGTCAACATTCCGCCTTTCTGGTTGAGTTGGCTTGGAGGCGGCACTGAGGCTCAGCTTATGCAGCTTTACCATGTCATGGTTGACAGTGAAGAGCTGCCCTTCCTCAACTTCAGGGTCCACCTTTTGCTTCCCTTTGTCCTTTATAGGCTTGGGGATTGCTAAAGTGGGCTTCCCAAAATATAGTGAAGCATCAGTCAGATGGCACTCATTAGGGTGGAACGGGGCTTGATCTTCGAAGACCGTATGTTGCTCCCCTTCCTTGGCATATTTAATGCACTGGTGCAGAGTTGAAGGAACGACCCAATTCTCGTGGAGCCAGGGCCTCCCAAGCAGCATCTTGTAAGATGTGTCGGAGTTGATGATATAAAATGTCGCTTGGGTGACAAAATCGCCCAAGGCTAGTTTGACCACAACCCGACCAAGCGCCTCCTCGGAACCCTGATTGAATCCCGAGATCTTGACATCGGTCACCTTTTGTAAATAAGGTGCCAAATATAGAGACTTGAAAGTCTTCAAAGGCATGATGTTGACGGTTGCTCCGGCGTCAACCAGGATGCGATTCACGTCATGCCCATTGATCGTCTCCTTCATATATAACGGGCGATTGTGACACGGAGAGGACAACAACATGCCTTTGTCCGTGAAGGAGATGTTGGCTGTGAGTGCCTCATACACCTGAGCGTGCAGTTCTGCAACATGGGCTTCATAGGCCTCCGGGTCTTGGAGTATCTTGACAAGAGCCTCTCTGAGATCTTTGCTCTAGGCGATGGCCTCCCATTGTGACATTTGTTGGGAGCCGCTTCATATGATGAATGATTTTACGGTCCGCCTGAGCACGGGTCTTGTCGAATGGCGGGATGATCTCCTCCAGGGTCTTTGGCGCCTGGCGAGGTTTCTCCTGCTTAGAAGGGCACTCCTCCGTATTCTGGCTTTCCGCATCTTCTTGGAATAGCGGAGCCAAAGACTCCTCCGGAGGTGGCGGAGGCTCTTCATGCTGGTCTCCATCAGAAGGACCTGCTGGGTTTGAGGTATCGACCATGTTGGAGGGGCCGACTTGCTCTGACGCCTCCTCGCGCACTGGCGATTTGGCGGACTCCTCTTCTTCATCAGAGGATGTGATTGTAAAAGGAACGCCACCCGGCTTAGCCATTGAGACGGGGCCTGAACCTTCTGAGGGGCTGAGGATGAAAGGGATTCCCCGAACTCGAGTTTTCGGGACAGGACCCGACTTCTCCCCTCTGAATATTATGACCCGATCGAGGGCCAGGGGACCTTCACGTCCACGTCCTCGGCCACGACCTCGGCCACGTCCTTGGCTATTTCTTGTCGAGCGACGTTGATAAGTTGCCATAGGAGCCTTGCCTCCAATGCCATCAGCTGCAAGACAGTAAATGTTCTCAGGCGGCGGAATCGCCACCATGTTGCAGGAGAGCTCTTGCAGCATTTCCTCAAGCATCTCAACAGTGAGCTCCTCATCTTTGTAGAACAAGGAGAGCTCTTCCGGGATTGGAAAGTCTTCACCTTCTTCAAGACGGTGGGCCATTTCCCAGAGCCATTGAAGGAACCGGGCTTTTCGCCCAAGCTTGTCCCAGGGAATATATTCGTCTAGAGTAACGACCCTGGTGGGACGAGGGGGAGTGTACTCCTCTAGCTCACCTATGAGCTTTTGAAGTCTTTGTAGAGGAGTTGGCTCCTTAGGGGCCTCCATAGCCGCTGCTTGCTCGGCTTGCTTCTTCAACCTCCTCTTCAAATTCTTCCTGCGATTCTTCTCTTGTTTCTTTTGGCGTGCCGCCTCTTGAGAAGAGAGAGGAGTTTGCTTTAGAGGTGGGACTCGCTTGCCCCCAGAATTTTACTTTTTGCTCCGGGCTGGCTCCTTAGGGGCCTTACTGCCGCAGCTTTTTTTTGGGGACAACCTTGGTCCAATCGGCCTCCTCCGACTGAGCCTGGAAGGTGGCACTGATTGCTTGAGCAATTATCTCAGGAGGCAACTCCTGAAACTCTGCCAATCCACGATGGGGCCTCTGGGGACTTTGTAGTTCCACCGACTTTGCTTGGGCTGGTGGCTTGGCTTGCTTGAGCTACTGAGGCCTTTCTACAATCGGCGGTTGTGCCGGCTTGACAGAAGTCTTAACCGGGGTCTTCGCGGGCTCAAGAGGTTGAGTTCTCTCCACGACTAATGGCCTTGCTGACTTGGCAGGAGCTTTGGCTGAAGGCTCTGACACCTTGGCTTTGCCTTTGTTGTCTGGCCGAGAGTTCTCTCTTATGACGATGCCAGGCTGACTCAGCCTGGGGCGGACCTTGGAACTCTCTCCCGCGGCTTGGCTTCCTGGGTTCTGGACCTTAGGCCCTTTATAGGTGGCCGTGGCCTCGCCTTTAGTGAGTAATGGGAATTCATCATTTTTCGCCGGCTCACTTGGTCGGGCTAATCGGGAGAAAGCTTCAGTTTCTCGCCGAGCCTGCTGGAGTTCCCCTGAGTATCGACAACCCCTCTCTAGATGAGGGCTTCAATGAAGTCCTGAACCTCTGGGCATTGCCGAGTGGGGTGAGACACCCTTGCATGATACTTGCAATAGCGGGGGTGCCTCTTGGCCGTCTCATTGTAATAAGACGGCGGGTCATGTGTCAGCACCCAGTCATCTTCCAGAAGTTTGTCAAAAATCTTCTCAGTGTCTTCCTTAGGAAAAGAACACTGATGAGATGGTCGCCACCCTCGATACCATAGTGTGGACTTGGGCGATTGGGAACTGGCTCCCTGGGAACTGACTCCCTCCTCCTGCGGCTCGGGGAACTAGAAGGCTGCCGAGACATGTATGACGTTGACGGAGAAGTGAAGGCTCTCCCGTGCATGCGGCTGCGGTGGGTCGACTAGGAATTCGCTCATATTGACCTTCCCTCGCCTGATTAGGTCCTCGGCGAGGTCCTTGAACGGCTCACAGTTGTGGATAATATGGCCAACAACTTCATGATATGGGCAATAGCCTTGATGAAAAGCAGCACCTGGTGTCTGCTCCAAGGGTGACGGGCTTATCAGCCCTGCTCGCTGGCATGCGAAGAAGATGTTTGGAGTCTTCTCGCAAGGGAAGGAGTATAACTTCTCTGGGAGCTCGACTTGAAGTGGAGCCTGCTCACCTTCCAGTGAGTCCTTCTCGTCTTCAGATGAATCTGAGGATTCTTCAGAGAGCCAGCCCCTAAGCGGAGCCCGACCCGCGGGTGATACACCCGCCTCCCTTATGTGGGCTGGAGCTAACCCCCTGGCAAATGGGCCAAAGGGGAAAGTGGACAGCTGCTGATCAATGCTTTCCAGGAACTGCAGCATGCGTCTCTGTTCTAGTTGCAGCTGCCGGACTTCCCCTCGGATCTTCCGAATAGCCCTCCGCAGTGCTAAACATTCTGGAAATGGAGGAGTGGCTCTAGGACCACCATTGGGCTGTCGACTTGATGGCCCAGCTTCGGAGGCATTGGAGCTTGAGGCCATCGCCACCATATGGACCACATTAGCCGACCGGTTCGATCGGCTCCAGGCATGAGGCTGGGGTGGGTCGACTGCATGGCCCAGCATATTTACCAAGTCCTTTTGAATGAGCTCTTCTGCTATATTCTTGAAGACATAGCAGTCCCCGATAGTATGACCCAACCTTCGGTGATACACACAATAGGTAGGATCATCCGTTTTATCAACCTCCGCGGGCTTCCGCAGATCCGGCAGGGTGATGAGCTGCTCTTTCATGCATAGATCAAAGAGCATTTTAGTATGCTCTTTCCTGAAGGAATATGGCGTCTTCATGTTCTCCGCCAACCGAGACGAGCCTGCCTTGTCATCAGACTTTTTGCCCTTTCCTTTGGACTTTCCTTCCCCTTTATCTCCATTCGTCGGGGAGAAGTCCACGGCATTCACCTCCTTACCGCTAGCCAGACGGTCTTTGGAGGATTTGCCTTTGGCAGAAGCTTGTGTAGGATGATCAGCGAAGAACATTTCAATCTCCGCGACCACTGTATTCAACTGATCAAAGCTTCTGATATTGGAGCCCAGAAGCTTTTCACTGACTTCTGCCGAGAGACCCCTGCGGCAGATGGTGATCGCATCTTCAGGTGTCGGAGGGTTATCGCAGCGCATGCTGACGTCCCTTCATCGCTTGATGAAATCCAATGCTGTTTCACCCTTCTTCTGTCGAAGGGAACAAAGCTCTGCTAGGGAGACTTTGCGTTCGACCATTTGGAAGCGGTCGACAAACTTCTTCTGCATATCAGCCCAATCAGATACTGAGTTGGGCTTTAACCTTGAATATCACTGGAAGGCGGTGCCAGTCAAGGACGTGGCGAAATACCGCAGCAAATATGCCTCTTCCAGGGCTAATTCACCCATGGCTGTCATGTAATAGGCCAGGTGTTCATGCGGAGAGCCCTGCCCGTTGAACTTCTGGAGCTTTGGGGCTTTCGGGCAATCAGGCAGAAGCTTCTTGAATTGATGGCGGAGGGGATAAGACACACTGTACAAATCAACGGTAGCCACACCCTCACCATGTTGAGCAAACTTCGCCTCCACGATGCGCTCGATCATCTGCTTCTACGCCATGAGGCTTTCTGCAGCAGGGGTCACAAATGACCGCGCATTGGCTTCATGTTGCGGCACTTCAAATTCCACCGTCACCGGTAATTTCGTAGCAGTGGCGGAAGCGTTGGCCGCGACTGGAGGAGGGGAAGGCTGATGTTCCACCCCAGTGGGTGCCGCCTGGGGTTGAGCAGGAACCTCTTTTTCACGCAATAGCGCTTGTAAGAGATTCTTGAGTTCTTGATTCTCGCGTCGGAGCTCTTCCAACGCAGGGGTGTGTGTTTCTTCCCCCAACTTTTCCCCGTGCCGAGGATAATGTTGAATACATGTGCACCATGATTACTATTATGGTTTTGATGATAGCAACTACTATAAGTCACATTGTGTTTGCATATGATGTCATTGTGTATCTGTTTAAGCAGTTTGTCATTTCATCGAACAGGTTGCGGGCATGTGCACTGCATTCCAAGTCTATAGGTTGGACAAAGTCTATACGTTGGACAAAGTCTGTACATTGGACAAAGTCTATACGTTGGACAAAGTCTATACGTTGGACAAAGTCTGTACATTGGACAAAGTCTATACGTTGGACTAAGTCTGTATGTTGGACAAAGTCTATACGTTGGACAAAGTCTGTACATTGGACGAAGTCTATACGTTGGACAAAGTCTGTACGTTGCTGAACATGAAGTCTGTACGTTGGCTGCCTAGCACAACTCCAAGTCTATACGTTGCTGCACACAAAGTCTATACGTTGCTGCAGATGAAATCTGTACGTTGGCTGCATGCACAACTCAAAGTCTGTACGTTGCGGCAGATGAAGTCTATACGTTGCTGCAGATGAAGTCTGTACGTTGGCTGCATGCACAACTCAAAGTCTGTACGTTGCACAACACGAAGTCTGTACGTTGCGGCAGATGAAGTCTGTACGTCGCTGCAGATGAAGTCTGTACGTCGCTGCAGATGAAGTCTGTACGTTGCACAAGACAAAGTCTGTACGTTGGCTGCTAGCACAACTCCAAGTCTGTACGTTGGTTGATGGCTACTACACAAGTCTATACATTGGCCGGCTACTTAACACGCAAAGTCTATACATTGCGTTCTGTTGTGTTCGTGCATCAAGTTACCAAGTCTGTACGTTCATGAAGCAAGTCTGTACAGGCTCATGCGTGCTCAAGGTGCAAAGTCTGTACAGAGTTCATACATGCACACAAAGTCTACACGTCCAAGCCTTAATGCAAAGTCTATACAACAACTACAAGCTTCATTCAAATAGCCAAGGCCACTGCACAAGATGAGAGTCAAAAGACAAAGATTCAGTTGGTACTTTCTAGACCAACAAGGATGAAGTTACAGACATGAACAGGCTGCTAATGGACACAAGCGACGGAGCTGAAGCGGCTAACGGACCGACCCGGGCTGGACCGGGGTCTGCCCAGCTGGCGGTCGACCGCCAGCACAGGGGCGGTCGACCGCCCCAGCCAGGGAGCCCCCGACTGCAGATCTGTCAGTTGCAGGTCGACCGCCAGCAAGTAGCGGTCGACCGGATTTCCCAGGGATCATCCGTTTACAGGTGTTTCAGTAGCGGTCGACCGCCAGAAGCCACAGGTTGACCGCCAGTCCCGATGCAGCCATGTTTGACTTCGAAATCCACCTCGTGGCCAGCCCCTTTCCATGGATTTCTTTAATCCAAAAGTCACCTAATCACCCACAAATTGTGGATCTGGTCTGAAGGATGTCCAAGGACCATTCAAGGTCTATAAAACCAACACATGAGGGGTTGGAAACCCTAACACTTCAAGGCTTCAAGAGAGATCAAGGGAGGCCATTTTCGAGGTACTGTAGCACATCCGTGAACAGTGTTTCGGGAAGAAGTTCTTCATCCATCCAAGGTGATTCAAACTCAGATCTGAAGCCAAGCAACCTCCAACAAAGCTAGAAGCACTCAAGGGCAAGAAGGGTGATCAAAGGAAGCTAGAAGGAGCGTATTCCAAGAAGGAAATCAAGCTACTCCGGGAAGAAGCTCTTCATCGAATCCTCAAGAGATTCAAGCTCCAGCAAATCTCAGACAAGATCTTTTCTCTTAAGCATATTCTATATCTTGTTTGAGTGTTTTTCATAAGTTGTTCTTTTTCTATTTCACTCAAACACTTGGAAGTTGAGAATCGTCCCTACCGGTGGTTAGTAGGAAGGCAATCGGAGGTTGTCCGATCTGCGGTGTTGACGTCCCTACCGGTGGTTAGTAGGAAGGCAATCGGAGGTTGTCCGATCTGCGGTGTTGACGTCCCTACCGGTGGTTAGTAGGAAGGCAATCGGAGGTTGTCCGATCTGCGGTGTTGACGTCCCTACCGGTGGTTAGTAGGAAGGCAATCGGTGGTTCTCCGATTTGCGGTTTGGTGTGCTGCACTAGTGAAGCCTCACCGGATTTGGTGAGGGGTGGACGTAGGACTGGGGATTCAGTCCGAACCACCTTAAAATCCTTTGTGTTATGGTTTGCTTGTGTGATTGCTCATTCTAGATGCATGCTTAGGTTCGAATCTATACATTGGATTGCTCATCGTGTCTAGTGAATCACAGTGTTATTCGATTAGCTTGTTACACTCCGCTGCAATTTATTTTAACTAGCTATTTAGAGGGTTGCACTGCAAAAAGAGGGGCAGATCTATTCACCCCTCCCCTCTAGATCCGTTGTCCACTACACAACAAGTGGTATCAGAGCCTAATCTCTCATTATGGGGTCCAACGACCTTGAGGGAAATGGTGGATCAGCGTCTAAGGGTTATTTACCTGAAGGACACTCTGTGAACAGACCTCCTTATTTCACTGGATCTAACTATCCTTATTGGAAACATCGCATGCAGGTGTTCATTCGCGCCCAAGACTACGAACTTTGGCGAGTGATCTGCAAAGGTCCGTATGAACTTACGGATAATGAGGACTTGTGGACCAAAGAACAGATAAGGCAATCCACTGTCAACTGGAGTGCTAAACACATCACGCAATGCTCACTCCATCCAGTTGAATTCTCAAGAGTGGCTACCTGCGCATCTGCAAAACTAATGTGGGACAAGCTAGAGGTAATCTACGAAGGAACCTCTCAGGTACGAGAAACAAAAGCCAGCATTTTAGTTTCTGAATATGAAATGTTCCGCATGAAGCCTGATGAGTCAATTCAAGATATGTACGCCCGATTAACTGTGCTTACTAATAGTTTGACTGATTTGGGAAAGAAATATTCAGAGCAAGAAATTGTAAGAAAAATTCTCAGATCGTTAACTCCAGCATGGCACACAAAGGCTACCGTGGTTGAAGAATCGAGAGATCTCGCAACTACCAAGGTAGATGAACTCATTGGGTCATTGATGACCTATGAGATCAACATTAAAAACAAAGAGGCTGAGGCACCTAAGAAGAAGTCCCTAGCTCTTAAAGCAGGACCCAGCGGTCATGGCACTTCTGATGAAGGTGAGGATTCGGCAAGTGAGCGAGAAGAGGATGACGTAGCCATGCTCACACGTAAGTTCAGTAAATTCCTGAGAAAGGAAGGTAAGAGCTTCATGAGAGGAAGGTCTAAGGTAAGAAATGGTTTCAAATCTAATTTCGAAAACTTTAAGAAATCTGACAAAATCATTTGCTATTCTTATAATAAACCAGGGCATTTCAAGACTGATTGTCCTGACAGATTCAAAAAGGCCGACAAATGGAAGGGTAAGAAGAAAAACAAGGCCATGGTGTCCACATGGAGCGATGAGGAGGAAAGTGATAACAAAACCAGCTCCTCGGACAAAGAAGAAGAAGATCTCTGCCTTATGGCCAAAGGCGACGAAGAAAATGAGGTAAACTCTCCTTTTGAAAATTATACAATTGATGATTGGGAGGAAGCCTATATACAGCTCATGGAGAAATATGACATGTACAAAAGGGAAAATAAATCATTAAAAAAGAAAATCAATTCGTTTGTGCATGATCATGATAAGAATGATAAGACTACTCTACTTGAAACTGAAATTGAAGATCTTAAGAAAATGATTGAGAATTTGGAGGAATGAAGAAAAGAAATGGCTGACTTGGAAACTGAAAATGAAAATTTGAGAAATGAGATTGACAACATGAAACTCAAAATGCAAACCTATGAAAAGGATAGCAAATTAAGCAATGAGAAATATGAAGCTGTCAAACATGTCAACACTCAACTCTTGCAAAACATTGAAAACCTACAAAAAAGAGTTAAAGGACAAACAACAATCTTAAGAAAAATTTGTGGATGGAAGAGAAAACCTAGATGCATTGCTAGGTACTAGAATGAACTTCAACAAGGAAGGATTGGGTTTTGAACCAACAAACAAAAGGCCAATTGGGCTCAAAACTGTCACATTTGTTTCATCTTCCGAAGCTTCCACCTCAAACACAACTCCCACACAAAATCAGCAAAAACAAAAGGAGAAAGGGAAAGAAAAGATTGAAGAGGTAGTCACCAACATTCCCAAAAAGCCTGTCCAAAAACCTAAGAAAGGTCGACCTTCCCCGCAGCATAGGTCAACACTTCCTTGGCCATTGCATGCTCAATCTTCCAGATATCACCATAACTGGATTGCACATTCATATAGGCCAACACCACCCTATCTTTGGGAGAATTGTGATTTCTGTGTGCATCAATTTCCTAGGTGGCAAAACAATCATTTTCAACCCAAAACCAACCGACCGCCTCAATGGCTTAAGAAGCAAACTTCATCAAACTTCCACAAACTCCAACCAAGAGCCTCCAAACAGAAAATGAATGTCAAGATTGAAAAGAAAAATCAAATCCCTGAGCAAACAAAACATGAATGTTAGGAAGGTCTGGATTCCAAAAGAAATGGTTTCATGTTTTGAAATTTTGATGAGTTTGATGGGACCCAAATTTGGTTGGGTTCCAAACACCATTGCTTAATTGCTTGTGCAGGAATGTCTTGCAGCCATGCATAATAGGTGGTACCTTGATAGCGGCTGTTCAAGACACATGACTGGAGACAAATCAAAATTGTCTCTTGGAGGAAAAGGAAGGAGGATACGTCACATTTGGAGGGAACAACAAAGGAAAAATAATTGGAACAGGTAATGTAGGTAAGAATCTCTCCAACTCCATTGGAAATGTGTTGTTAGTTGAAGGTTTGAAATATAACTTGCTCAGCATAAGTCAATTGTGTGATAAAGGTCACAAAGTATTGTTTGATTCTCATAAATGTAAGATCTTTGAACCAAAATCTGACAAAGTAAAATTTTCTGGTAAGAGAGTCAACAATGTTTACATGATTGACTTAGATGATCCTGCTCATTTAAATCTTTGTCTTGCTGCACCAAAATCTGAAATTGCTTGGTTATGACATCGTAGACTAGGACATGCTAGCTACAATGTCTTACATAAATTGTTAAAGCATTCAATGGTGAAAGGGTTGCCTGAATTATCATTTAAACAAGAAAACAAGTTGTGTGATGCATGTGCCCTAGGTAAACAAACAAGAAAATCCTTCAAGGGAAGATCTGAAAATACATCATCCAAACCACTCGAGCTAATTCATATGGACCTGTTTGGCCCAACCAGAACTGCTAGCTTAAGCGGTAGAAAATATGGATATGTCTTGGTGGATGACTTTTCTAGGTTCACATGGGTTTTCTTTCTCACACATAAAAATGATGCTTTTGATGAGTTTCAGGCACTCTACATGAAGATAAAGCAGGACGGTGAGTTTAAAATTTCCAAGATCCATTCTGATCATGGTGGTGAATTTGAAAATGCTAACTTCTATAATCTTTGCAGAGCTGAAGGCATTTCACACCGATTTTCTTCACCAAGAACCCCAGAGCAAAACGATGTAGTTGAAAGGAGAAACCGAACACTTGTAGAGATGGCAAGAACCATGCTTGCTGAACGGCAACTTCCAAGGAGGTTTTGGGCTGAAGCGGTAAACTCAGCATGTTATATTATCAACCGCTCTATGGTAAGGCCACACACCAAAAAGACTCCTTATGAGTTGTTGAAAGGTAAAAAGCCATCTCTCTCACATATGAAAGTGTTTGGATCTAAATGCTTCATCCACAATAATGACAAAAGAGATTTAGATAAATTCGAGCCCAAGAGTGATGAAGGTATATTCCTTGGATATTCTGATAGATCTAGGGCTTATAGAATTTACAATATCGAGAGTCAAAACTGTGGAAGAATCACCCCATGTTTCCTTTGATGAATATCATGATTCTAACAATGATAACTCTTGCAGGAAAAACGATGAAGATGGGGAATTCCTAAGCATAAAGGACAAGAGTGATCCTCCACAAGAAGAAATAAAAGAAGCTGGTGACCTAGCTGAATCAAGCAATGCAAGGGATCAAGCTCCAGGAGAAGATAACGATTCTACAAACATTAGAATTCTTAAGGATCATCCTTTAGAAAACGTCATTGGCAGCTTGAATGACCCACCTAGAACAAGGTCACATTTTAAAATTGTGGAAGAATTAGATCAACTTGCTCTTGTCTCGCAGCATGAACCCAAAAATATTGATGAAGCATTGAAAGATGAAAACTGGATAAATTCAATGCAAGACGAGTTAAACCAGTTTGAAAGGAATAAAGTTTGGCATCTTGTTCCTAGACCTTCATCACAATCTGTCATAGGCACTAAATGGGTCTTTAGGAACAAACTAAGTGAGGATGGCAAGATAATAAGAAACAAAGCTAGATTGGTTGCTCAAGGGTATAATCAAGAGTTTGGGGTAGACTTTGATGAATCTTATGCCCCAGTTGCTAGACTCGAAGCCATCAGAATTTTGCTTGCCTTTGCATGCTCCCTTAGAATAAAGTTGTATCAAATGGATGTCAAAAGTGCTTTCTTGAATGGCTTGATCAAAGAAGAAGTCTATGTTGAGCAGCCCCCTGACTTTGAGAATTCTAACAATGCAGATTTTGTATACAAGCTAGACAGGGCGCTTTATGGACTTAAGCAAGCACCAAGAGCTTGGTATGAGAAACTAAGCCCGTTCCTCATTGAAAAAAGGAACACACGAGGTAAGGTAGATCAAACACTTTTCACCAAGAAGCAAGGTAAGAACATCTTGATTGTTCAAATTTATGTTGATGGCATTGTGTTTGGTTCTACAAAATCTGAAATGTGTGAGGAATTTGCTAACCTCATGACTAGCGAATTTGAGATGAGCCTAATGGGAGAACTTCAATTCTTTCTCGGTTTGCAGGTCAACCATGGAGAAGATGGGTGCTTCATAAATCAATCCAAATACATCAAGGAGCTGCTGAAAAGATTTGACATGGCAAACAGAAAAATCATTGCAACTCCTATGAGCACCACAACATCACTGGATTCGGATGAAAATGGTAAATTAGTGGATGCAAAGGTCTATAGAGGTATGATTGGTTCTTTGCTTTATTTGACTGCATCCCGACCAGATATCCAGTTTAGTGTATGCCTTTGTGCTAGATTTCAAGCTAGTCCTAGAGAATCTCATTTGACTGCCGTCAAACGTATCCTTCGATATCTTGCCGACACTCAAGATTTGGGATTGTGGTATCCGTCATCATGTGATTTATCTCTTATATCTTATTCTGATGCGGATTACGCTGGATGTAAGCTAGATCGTAAGAGTACTAGTGGCTATTGCCAGTTTCTAGGCGGGTGTTTAGTTTCTTGGGCCTCCAAGAAACAACACTCGGTTGCCCTCTGAACCGCGGAGGCAGAATATGTTGCTGCGGGGAGCTGTGGCACCCAAGTGTTGTGGATTAAACACCAACTCCAAGACTACTTGGTGGATCTTGGTTGTGTCCCGATTCTGTGTGATAACACTAGTGCTATCAACCTTGCAAAAAATCCAGTCCAGCACTCTAGGACTAAGCATATTGAGATTAGGCATCACTTCATTAGAGACGAGGTCAGTAAGAAAAATTTTGAACTGCATTTTGTTATACTCTAAATCAAATTGCTGATATTTTCACCAAGCCCTTGTGTAATGACAGGTTTTCAACACTCAGAAGGGAGCTTCATCTTTGCCGACCTCAGACCACTAAAAATTGAAATGATGATCATGTTCAATTTAGTTGTGTGTTTTTGCAGATTGGTGTGTTCATGCATTGTTTATATGTCAATGTGTCATTTTGCATATGTGTCGTATTGCATGGTTTGTGTAGCATCATTCTTGCATGGCCATGGTGTTGTGCCCCTTGTGCTTTGTTGATGATGTGGTGTTTTAATGATAGCAACATGAATGAGTCACCACATTGTTTTGAATATATCTGATCTATTCTGTGGAAGAATGCATGAGTGTGTTCTATCTGATCTGTTATGTGCATGAGTGTGTGCATGAGTGTGCCAGCTCTGTGGGTCGACCCCCCTCTTAGATGGGTCGACCCCCTGAGATTCGCATGTCTATACATTCATTGCATATGAGCATCTGTATAGTGTTTGGCTAGCAAGTCTACACATCGTCAGGGCTCTTCATGCATGTGCATAGTCTATACATTGTGCATCTCGTTGACAAGTCTGCATATTCATGAAGTCTGTACAGCCATCCACTTGAAGCATTTCTTCAAGTCTACACAGCCTTTTGCATTGGACTGAAAGTCCATACATTGGCAAGTCTGTACATCGGCCCTGTAGCATGCACGAAGTAAAGTCTATACAGTGGACCGTCTCATTCAGCGTCTCACGCCTTGAAGTCCACACATCGTTTATCAAGCCTAGACATTGCACTGTAGCATGTAGAGCACTAAGTCCATACATTGGACTGTAGCACGCATCTCTGATGCCTATACATTCTCACTCACATCCTCCAAGTCTGTACAGAGTTGTCTTTGCATTGCACGTGTTCTAAGTCTATACACTCTCCTGTGCAATGTCTACACATTCAATTGCTGTGTCTTGCTCAAGTCTGTACAGCCCTTTGGTTGTCAAGTCTATACATTGCTTTCGAATGAAGTCTGTACACTGGTCTTCACTTGAAGTCTGTACAGCGCCATGTTCATATTCTTCAAAGTCCATACATTGCACTGTAGATGCTCGAGGTGAAGTCTATACATCCATCAGTGAACTTCCAAGTCTGTACATCTGTTTGCCTGATTTCATATTCAAAGTCTGTACATCCTTCTGTTGAAATTCCAAGTCTATACATCTGACTGTTTGAGCAAGTCTGTACAGAGTTTGCCCAGTCTGCTTTTTCAAGTCTATACATTCTTACCTTTCCCTACGTTCTGGCCAAGTCTACACATCGTTTGCCTGGCTTCTGCCTCAAAGTCTATACATTCGTTTCTAAGGCAAAGTCTATACATTCCCAGTCTTTACCTACGTTCAGAACTCCAAGTCTATACACTGGTAAAGTCTGCACATTGTGCCTTGAAGCTGTTCAAGTCTATACATTGTCTCGAGCATTCAAAGTCTATACAACGCTGTTGAGTGGAAGTCTGTACAGCCGTTGGGTTGCCAAAGTCCATACATTGTGAATCTCAAAGTCTGTACAAACTTTGCCTTATTCAAGTCTGTACATCGCCCCTTTGGCAAGACTATACATTGAAAGTCTATACACTCGATTGCCTTGCCTTGATCAAGTCTGTACAGAGCTTCCTTGTTCAAGTTTGTACATCGCTCAGTTGGCAAGTCTATACATTGGAAGAATATACATTCCTCTGCCTTGCATCGCTCATCAAGTCTGTACAGCCTTTCTCTTTGCATGTCTGTACATCGTCCATGAAGTCTGAACAACGAGCAAGTATGTACATCGCTCATTTGTCTTGGCAAGTCTGCACATCGTTAAGTCTATACTTTGTCCAGTGCATTGCATTCATCAATCGTTAAGTCTATACATTGAGTTGAAGCCTGCCTAAGTCCATACACCGACTGCTGTTCTTCAGAGTCTGTACATTGCATACTTTGAAGTCTATACATTGGCTTTGAGCTGAAGTCTATACATTGCTTCAGGCTGAGCAAGTCTATATATTGCATGCTCGTTCATTCAAGTCCATACTTTGTCCTGAAGCATGTACAAGTCTGTACATTGTCTGCCTGTCGATTGAAATGTCTATACATTGCTGTTTGCATTGTAAAGTCCATACATTGAACAATGTCTGCACATTGCATTACACTTCAGCAACTCTATACACTGCTTCAGCTCTGATTCATGAAGTCTATACATCGCTACAGCTTTGTCTTCACATAGTCTGTACAACGCAATTGTCCTGCTTCATGAAGTCTATACATTGCTTCGTCTTCACAAGTCTATACAGCGAAGTCTATACACTGCAATGCATATACTTAAACTGATAATGTGATTCTCTGTCTGACAGGCACCCTTTGTGAAGCCTAATGAAGGCACGTGATCCAAGGAAGGACGAGGTGCCCAGATGAGGACACGTGGATGCAGCCCAGCCAGGATGCTGCCAAGTGGTCGAAATGCCTCGGTTCTGGCGAAACTCCTTAGGGCGGGAAATGTGGAGGTCACACGCCCAACCTGCTGCTGTATATATACTAAGCTTCGTCTTCAGATGAAAGTGATCGAGTGTGGGAAAGTATATACAGAGAGTGAGAGATCCACAAAGAAGAAGAAGAAAAGGAAAGCAGCAGAGAGCCACGACCCACAGAGAAGAAGAAGAAAAGAAAAGCAGCAGAGAGCCACGATCCACAGAGAGAAGAAAAGGAGAAAAGAGCAGAGAAGAAAAAGAGAAAGAGAGAGATAGAGAGTTCTAGCAGAGTGTGAAGAGAAGAAGAAGAAAGAGAGAGAGAAGAGAAGATCAGAGAAGACCGATCCTGCTGGAAGTTGAATCAGATCCACTCCAGTCAGCTCTTAGGAGCCACATTTGTGCTTTCATTATTTACAGCTTTCAATTGCTGTTGCTACTTGTTTTCGTTTTCATTTTATACTTTCCTTCAAGCTGTTAGTCAGCGATTGCAGTGGTGGACTCCACTGGACGGCTAAGCTGTATTGCCCAGCGGTTTGCAGAGGTGTTGCCTCTGGTCGGGTAAGCTGTAATCCCCAGCGTTGCAGTGGTGGATTCCACTGGACAGCAAGCTGTGTTGCTCAGCGGTTGTATGGCAAGCTGTGATGCCCAGCTGTTCAAGCTGTGAGTCAGCGGAATCCAGACTCTGGTTTGAGTGTGGAGTGGACGTAGGTCTGCAGGACCGAACCACCTAAAAACCCTCTTGTTCAGTGGTTTGATCTCTTTGTGTGTTTGGCGCTAGATGAATGCATAGGGACGAGATAGGTTGATCTTCTACATGTGTTCATTTCAGTGCTGCGCACACTATATGTTTGACAGTGGTATTGAGTGTTTGTTTGATCTGTCTAATTGCTGCGCACATTAGATGTTTGCTTAGGAGCACTCTTCATATTTGTCTACAGGTTCAATAGATAACTGGAGTAGTTTTTCTTAGTTAGTCTTAGTACTTTTATTCCGCAGTTCTGAGCACTAGAATTTTAATTGGGCGAAAGTTTTTTTAAAGGGTATTCATTCACCCCCCCTTTGAATACATAGCACCGAACCCAACACTTGGTATCAGAGCGGGTTGCTGTGCATAGGATCTAACAATCCGCAGCAGATCCTGCTAGCTGTTGGTGCATTTCAGAGTGGGTCTTTTGAGATCGTGTTTTGTTTCACTAACTTGTGCCTTGCTTTGCTCATTTGGCTTTGGTGCGATCTGAGTTGATTCATTTGCTTGCATTGTGTTTGATTAGTGTTCTATTTAGAACTCTTATTCTATCTAAGCATGGAACTCACTGCTGATCCTCCGAAGTTTGAAGGTCTAGGTTTTTACAAGTGGTTTAATGAATTCAGAGAATATGTGATGCAGACTAATCCAGATCTGTGGATAGTCATTGCTCACAGTCCTTATGAAGTTCCAAAGGATGAATCCCTATGAAAAACTTCTGACAGACGAAAATTCTCTGCAAATCAAAGTGCCCTGAATCTAATCAAAAGGGCGATAAACACTGACAAGTTTCCTTGTGTAGTTGATTGCTGCAGTGCCTCCGAAGTGATCGAGATAATAGCAAGCAGCAGAAGCCAGGGTAAAGCGAAATGTCTCATGGCAACAGAAGAAGACGAAGACTATGTGGAGGATACTTCGTCACAGGTAAATTCTGACACTGACAATCCTTCTCTGGAAAGCATGATTGCGTTGAATGAGCATTTATTGAATAAATATGATAAACTAAAATCTGAAAAGAGAAAAATAAGAAAAGAAATGTTGCATGAGATCAGAAGTCTGAAAGCTGAAAATGAAAACTTGAAATCTGTCATGATTAAAGAAAAAGATGAGTTGAACAGGTTGAAATCTGAAAATGAAGATATTAGAAACAAACTCATCGGTGAAAATAATTCTTGCAAAGCATGTGCCATTCTCGAAGACATGATTAATGATTTTGATTCTGATGACAGTTTTCAAAAAGAACAAATCAAATCTCTAAAAGAAGAAAATGCCTACTTGAAAGATCAAAATAAAAAGTTAATGGTTCTTAATACTGTCTTCTCTGAAAGATGGTTGTCAATTGAAAAAGGAAAATCAGTTGTGAAGGAAAATGAGAACAACATTGAAATAATGGTTCAACAAGAAAATGAAACTCTGAAGAATCTGAATGATGCTTTGCAACAGCAGCTGATTGTTTGTGAATCAGAGCTATCCAAGTATGAAGTGAGTAGTGCTTCATTGAATTCTGAGATTGAAGATCTGAAAAATTCTATATCAAAATTCGTTAAAGGAAAAGACAATTTGAATAAGCTGCTTGGTTCTAAAGTGAATTTTCAGAAACAAGGGATTGGATTTGTGCCTGCGAATGAAAACGACAATGATAAAAGAAAATCAACTGTTTTCGTGAAAAGCTCTGAACAGGCTAACTCATCCAGCTCCTCAATTTTTCAATTCACTGCTAAGAAGGTTGAAAATTCAGAGAGGAAACAGAAAAAGATTCAAAAACAAAAGAAAAATGCTGAATTGAATAAGTCCAAACTTATCCCTGATTTACATGTGCATGCTGCTCACTGCTCACACACACATTCACACTCTCATGAGAATGTCAACTCTGTCAAACAAGTGAATGTGAATAAAAAGGGTAAAGCATGTCACTATTGTGGGAAGGTTGGACATATTATGTATAACTGTGTAGCATTGATAAATGATGAAAGAAATACTGTTAGAAAGTATCCTAGAAATCATCTTAGGAAACATTCTACTGATCAGGAAAAGAAAATTCAATGCTATTGCTGTGGGAAGTTTGGTCACATTGCTGCCTTCTGCTGGCATGCTCAGGGAAAGAAAACTAACTCTGGATTTGTTAATTTCCCTGTTAATAAAAACATTGTTGATAGAAAGAAGTTTGGTTCTAAAAGCAAGCACAATGTATGTTTCGAATGTGGTAAGCTAGGCCACAAAGCTGCCAACTGTTGGCTGGCTGATTATGGAAAGAAAAATTTTCATGTTAATAAAAGAAATACTCA
This sequence comes from Amorphophallus konjac, assembly GCA_022559845.1. Taxonomy (NCBI): domain Eukaryota; kingdom Viridiplantae; phylum Streptophyta; class Magnoliopsida; order Alismatales; family Araceae; genus Amorphophallus; species Amorphophallus konjac. Next base: position 167,648,654 of record CM040127.1, read on the forward strand.
TGCTCATCCACATGGGCATTATGCTTCTGCTAATTATGTGGCTTCATGCTTTAATTGTGGAAAACCTGGCCACAAAGCCTCTGAGTGTTGGGTGGCAGGGTTCAGAAAACAAAATGCCCATGCACATAACAGAAGTTTTAATGTTCATGCACATGAATTTAATGCTCACAATAAGGTGCATAATATGAACTTAAATTCTATTGGTTATCATGGTAAGTCTGGTCAATTTGGTTATTCCTTGTCCAGCCATAAGTTGATGGGCTATGATGATAATGCTGCTAAGAGATTGTTCAGAACACCTGTCAGGACTAATGCAGGACCCAAGGCTATTTGGGTCACTGCAGGATCAAAATGATTGTCTTGCTGCAGGTGTGCCTTGGAAATGAATAAAAGGGGTTGAATTTAGCCAAGGCACTCAAAAAGGGAAAACCCCAAGATTCTACTTATCAGGTCAGTTCTGAACACTGCTTATGTTTCATTATCTGAAAATTGCTTGTTTGAAATGACTGCATATCATAATGATCTGTCTATGCTAAATTGATTTATCTTGAAAAGTTGATTGCTCTCTCATGATGCTATTTGAATAAATAATACTCTGATGTTTGAGTAAACATTCTGCATAGCATGTTAAATCTGATTTTTGAATCTGAGTTTTGCACATTCTTACATGTTCAGCATTGTCAGGTTTAGATTTTCTGAATTCTCCTCATACAAGATTTGCATATTGATGATTGTCTGAAATTGCATATGCATACATATAGTGAATGCATTGCACATCATTATACTGAAAACTCCAAAAAGAAGTAACTGACTACATACAGCACTGCATTGTCATGCATGACCATCATGGTATATTAAATGGAACAGTGCTGAAGGGCATATGGAGTATGTCTAGATGCTACTGCCATGTGTGAGATGGTCCTTGAGACCAGGTTCTCCGCCAAGTACCAAGGGTCTAGTCTTCATATAGGGCAGTGTAATGCATATCATAAAATTTGAAAAATCTAAAAATTTGAAATGAAATTGATGCATTTGATAAATTCTCTCTCTGATTGAACAAAGCAAGAATTCTTCTTGAGCATATTCTAAAATCATGAGCAGTTCATTAATTGTATTTCATGCACTCTGTCAGGGGGAGTTTGACTGATGTTGCATATGAAGTGTAGTGCAGTTGAAAAACCTAAAAAGAAAACTCATTGCATCTAGACAGGGGGAGCATTTAGAATTGGTGTTTTGATTGTCACATCCTGAACACCTCTTGTCTAATAATTGATCAACTCTCATCTGATGTCATATTTCTCTCTCTTGAAAAAGGATTCTGCCTTCTATTTGTTGAGCTGTTAAAGAAGAGTTTCTTTCAACTCCCTTCATGATACTATCTGTCAGCTGATCTGTCTGAATTCCAGACTCAGCTACTGTGTGTTGATGTTCACTCTTCTGAAATATTTCTCTACTGGTGATTTACTCTTGCACCAGCTTATACTCATCTTTCACATTCTTCTCAGCTGGTGTAACTGAATTGTTTCTACTATTGATTGTTGGTTGCTGAATTTATTGTTCTGATCTGAGGAACTTATGCTGCATGTCATGCAATTCAGTCTGAGAAATTGGTAGAAACTCTTATCATATAGGTTTAAGAATTATCACTGAATCAGACTGATATAAGATTAATGTATTCTCAGATTTGTAGTTAAATGAATTGAAAATATCTGAATGATAAGGTTTAATAAATTTTAACCACTTGTGTCATGTAAACCTTAGACTCTCTCATCAGATATCTGAAAATTTGAATTCAGGGCTACTTTGGTTAAGATGCATATAGTGTGTATTGTTGTTAAACATTAACTTGAAAAATGTTGACTAAATGAAAAATTGTGAATTCAGAGCAATGACTCGGTCACTGAGAAACTGAGCTCTTTATCAATGAAATAAAGTAACTCATGTCATGAGGTGCCATAGTTATCTCTGGTGAAAATTTAGTAAAACAAAACCTGACAGAGCAATGGCTTATTTGTGTTGAGTAACTGGGGAGTCTGGCCTCTAATCAAGGTGTCTTCTCATGTAAAAAGACACTCATACTGCTAACTATGTTCTCAAAGTGAGAGGCAATGACAGTTATCACACTGAGTAACTGGGTCACTTCACCTGAGACGTGTTGTGCCTCATGTAAAAAGGTGTTGATCAACCTAAATTGCTCAGAAAAAATATAATGTGCTTCAAATGAAATTATCTTGAAAAATCTGTCAACTCATGTTCTTGAAAAAGTGTTTAACTTCAGTACTAATCTGTGTATCTTTCAAAGGTGCTATTGAGATCATATGTGTAAGATAAAAGATGATTGATTTTGAGTGTTATCTGAATATTTGGTTCACCTTTATTAAAACTTGGATTCAGATATGAGTATTGAGTTTAATTTGACAAATTTGGTATACATCAAAATTAAATCAAATTGGTTAAGTTGCCACTTCATAACCCTTTATGATAGAAGAGTCTACACTTCTTAAGACTTATTGAAGTGGTGCAAGCATTAAAATCCTTCATGATCAGATTTCTAGATAGCCTGATCAGATTCAGACTGATTATTCATTGAGATGTCTTGTGATGATTGTTGTCTATTGTTGCCCTTCTATCATCAATCACTTTACTCTCCACACTGTTGGAATCTTCCATCTTGTTCTGCAATAAGTTCTGATTCTGCGGTCTTTTTACCTGTTTCATTCTGTTCATGCATATGTGACTTATTGCATATGTGGTCTTTTCACCAGAATTCAGATTCTTTGTAATGGCTGATTTCAGATTGATTTATTGGATAACCAGAGTCCATTCCTGTGCTTCAGGTGGAGTTATGGTTTATTTGCATCTAAGGGGAGAGTAGTCAATCATGCATGTTGATAGGGGGAGAGCTGTTTCATTATCATAAGGGAGATCTTCATTTTAATGAACCATGATTCATTCTCTGAATTTATGTGCTGTCTTTGTGTGCTGCATTTGACTCTCAAACCATTTCCCTTCTTTTTGCTTATGCCAAAGGGGGAGAATAGTTTGATGAGTCAGTGTGACTCATTATGTTGCCATCATCAAAAATGGGGAGATTGTTGTGCCCCTTGTGCTTTGTTGATGATGTGGTGTTTTAATGATAGCAACATGAATGAGTCACCATATTGTTTTGAATATATCTGATCTATTCTGTGGAAGAATGCATGAGTGTGTTCTATCTGATCTGTTATGTGCATGAGTGTGTGCATGAGTGTGCCAGCTCTGTGGGTCGACCCCCCTCTTAGATGGGTCGACCCCCTGAGATTCGCATGTCTATACATTCATTGCATATGAGCATCTGTATAGTGTTTGGCTAGCAAGTCTACACATCGTCAGGGCTCTTCATGCATGTGCATAGTCTATACATTGTGCATCTCGTTGACAAGTCTGCATATTCATGAAGTCTGTACAGCCATCCACTTGAAGCATTTCTTCAAGTCTACACAGCCTTTTGCATTGGACTGAAAGTCCATACATTGGCAAGTCTGTACATCGGCCCTGTAGCATGCACGAAGTAAAGTCTATACAGTGGACCGTCTCATTCAGCGTCTCACGCCTTGAAGTCCACACATCGTTTATCAAGCCTAGACATTGCACTGTAGCATGTAGAGCACTAAGTCCATACATTGGACTGTAGCACGCATCTCTGATGTCTATACATTCTCACTCACATCCTCCAAGTCTGTACAGAGTTGTCTTTGCATTGCACGTGTTCTAAGTCTATACACTCTCTTGTGCAATGTCTACACATTCAATTGCTGTGTCTTGCTCAAGTCTGTACAGCCCTTTGGTTGTCAAGTCTATACATTGCTTTCGAATGAAGTCTGTACACTGGTCTTCACTTGAAGTCTGTACAGCGCCATGTTCATATTCTTCAAAGTCCATACATTGCACTGTAGATGCTCGAGGTGAAGTCTATACATCCATCAGTGAACTTCCAAGTCTGTACATCCGTTTGCCTGATTTCATATTCAAAGTCTGTACATCCTTCTGTTGAAATTCCAAGTCTATACATCTGACTGTTTGAGCAAGTCTGTACAGAGTTTGCCCAGTCTGCTTTTTCAAGTCTATACATTCTTACCTTTCCCTACGTTCTGGCCAAGTCTACACATCGTTTGCCTGGCTTCTGCCTCAAAGTCTATACATTCGTTTCTAAGGCAAAGTCTATACATTCCCAGTCTTTACCTACGTTCAGAACTCCAAGTCTATACACTGGTAAAGTCTGCACATTGTGCCTTGAAGCTGTTCAAGTCTATACATTGTCTCGAGCATTCAAAGTCTATACAACGCTGTTGAGTGGAAGTCTGTACAGCCGTTGGGTTGCCAAAGTCCATACATTATGAATCTCAAAGTCTGTACAAACTTTGCCTTGTTCAAGTCTGTACATCGCCCCTTTGGCAAGACTATACATTGAAAGTCTATACACTCGATTGCCTTGCCTTGATCAAGTCTGTACAGAGCTTCCTTGTTCAAGTCTGTACATCGCTCAGTTGGCAAGTCTATACATTGGAAGTATATACATTCCTCTGCCTTGCATCGCTCATCAAGTCTGTACAGCCTTTCTCTTTGCATGTCTGTATATCGTCCATGAAGTCTGAACAACGAGCAAGTATGTACATCGCTCATTTGTCTTGGCAAGTCTGCACATCGTTAAGTCTATACTTTGTCCAGTGCATTGCATTCATCAGTCGTGAAGTCTATACATTGAGTTGAAGCCTGCCTAAGTCCATACACCGGCTGCTGTTCTTCAGAGTCTGTACATTGCATACTTTGCAGTCTATACATTGGCTTTGAGCTGAAGTCTATACATTGCTTCAGGCTGAGCAAGTCTATACATTGCATGCTCGTTCATTCAAGTCCATACTTTGTCCTGAAGCATGTACAAGTCTGTACATTGTCTGCCTGTCGATTGAAATGTCTATACATTGCTGTTTGCATTGTAAAGTCCACACATTGAACAATGTCTGCACATTGCATTACACTTCAGCAACTCTATACACTGCTTCAGCTCTGATTCATGAAGTCTATACATCGCTACAGCTTTGTCTTCACATAGTCTGTACAACGCAATTGTCCTGCTTCATGAAGTCTATACATTGCTTTGTCTTCATAAGTCTATACAGCGAAGTCTATACACTGCAATGCATATACTTAAACTGATAATGTGATTCTCTGTCTGACAGGCACCCTTCGTGAAGCCTAATGAAGGCACGTGATCCAAGGAAGGACGAGGTGCCCAGATGAGGACACATGGATACAGCCCAGCCAGGATGCTGCCAGGTGGTCAAAATGCCTCGGTTCTAGCGAAACTCCTTAGGGCGGGAAATGTGGAGGTCACACGCCCAACCTGCTGCTGTATATATACTAAGCTTCGTCTTCAGATGAAAGTGATCGAGTGTGGGAAAGTATATACAGAGAGTGAGAGATCCACAGAGAAGAAGAAGAAAAGGAAAGCAGCAGAGAGCCACGATCCACAGAGAAGAAGAAGAAAAGAAAAGCAACAGAGAGCCACGATCCACAGAGAGAAGAAAATGAGAAAAGAGCAGAGAAGAAAAAGAGAAAGAAGAGAAAGAGAGAGATAGAGAGTTCTAGCAGAGTGTGAAGAGAAGAAGAAGAAAGAGAGAGAGAAGAGAAGATCAGAGAAGACCGATCCTGCTGGAAGTTGGATCAGATCCACTCCAGTCAGCTCTTAGGAGCCACATTTGTGCTTTCATTATTTACAGCTTTCAGTTGCTGTTGTTACTTGTTTTCGTTTTCATTTTATACTTTCTTCAAGCTGTTAGTCAGCGATTGCAGTGGTGGACTCCACTGGACGGTTAAACTGTATTGCCCAGCGGTTTGCAGAGGTGTTGCCTCTGGTCGGGTAAGCTGTAATCCCCAGCGTTGCAGTGGTGGATTCCACTGGACAGCAAGCTGTGTTGCTCAGCGGTTGTATGGCAAGCTGTGATGCCCAGCTGTTCAAGCTGTGAGTCAGCGGAATCCACACTCTGGTTTGAGTGTGGGGTGGACGTAGGTCTGCAGGACCGAACCACCTAAAAACCCTCTTGTTCAGTGGTTTGATCTCTTTGTGTGTTTGGCGCTAGATGAATGCATAGGGACGAGATAGGTTGATCTTCTACATGTGTTCATTTCAGTGCTGCGCACACTATATGTTTGACAGTGGTATTGAGTGTTTGTTTGATCTGTCTAATTGCTGCGCACATTAGATGTTTGCTTAGGAGCACTCTTCATATTTGTCTACAGGTTCAATAGATAACTGGAGTAGTTTTTCTTAGTTAGTCTTAGTACTTTTATTCCGCAGTTCTGAGCACTAGAATTTTAATTGGGCGAAAGTTTTTTTAAAGGGTATTCATTCACCCCCCCCCTCTGAATACATAGCACCGAACCCAACACATGGTATATCAATTGTTGATGTATGGAAAGGCAGGTTATGCTTGCCTAGACACACTCAATATGCGTGAGGTTTCACCTCCGCCAAGTACCATGAGTCATTGTCGCATATAGGCCATATAGTAAGGGGGAGTTGTCACTTTGCAGCATTCATGCATATGTTTCATTTTCATTCTGTTGCATTTAATAAATGTACAACCATGTGTTGGGTCATGCATTTCATGCCTGCCAAATTCATGTTTGATCAGGTCAACCCCTGCATGGTTCTACTCTCTCACTCCTTGACGTATGTCCTTACATTTGCTTGCAAACATAACTCCTTGAGTGCATTCTCTGCATATCTTTAGGGGGAGTTTTGTTGCTTTTCTTATCTCTTGCAATCTGAACTTCACTGGCTTCCAGTTTGACAATACCGTTCATGAGACAGACGGACATATGGAGTAAGAGCTTTCTATTATGTGCCCTGATGATTATCCATTCAATGAAATCGGTTCAGATTTAATGATTTCCTTGAAGTTCTGAAATATTGGTTCTGAAATCATCTATGTTCTTGGTTTTAATAGACCTTGCTAGAGACTACATATTATGCTTTGAATGACTATCCTGCTATCTGAAAATCCAAATTTCATGACAATCTTGGTGATACTCTAGAGCTTAGTATTGGTGTTAAACATCTTGATGAGCTGGAATTCTTGAAAAATAAATTTGACAGAGCAATGATATTGTTGCACGGAGAAATATGTCCCGTCATCAAATCAAGTGACGAATGACATGTCATGATGTGCCCCTGTCATCTCTGTCTTAATACATTTGGCCTCTAGGCAGAGCAATGGCATAATCACCGAGAAACATATCTTCCCATCACAGAAATGAGTTTGGATATGTCATGACGTGACTTTGCTATCTCTGTTTATTTTGAAGCATCATAGTCAGTCTTACCAAATACCTAGGAATACTGACGTCTAAACAACGTGTATTCTTATGGCTAGGAGGCCTGTACTAGACTTGACTGCTCGTAAAATATGAGTCTTGTGCCTTCAAATGCAAAAAATACTGAAAATTACATTTGCTGCGATCATAACATTCCATGCTCTACTCATGTCTGTTTAGTCTCAATACTAGTTTTTGTGTTATTCCCTTAGCAGTTATTGAATATGGATAAATAAGACAAGGGAAGGTTAAACATTGCAATGATATGCACCTTTGGTTCATTTCTATTAAATCTTCGATGTAGATGCTCTTCGAACTCTGTTGATGATATCGGATTTCATTAGCTTTGACCCGTACATGTTGCTCGCGATATGTTTCAGGTTTGCATATTATGGCTTGCTCTTCCCTCTCCTTCACCTCTGGTCTCACCGACCTTTGTCACCTACTCTACTTTATCCTTCCTTTTTGCTGTTGGCAAAGGGGGAGAATTCTTTGTGTGAGTCCTTTGTAAGAGCTATGGAGGAGTGAATGGTGTACGGGGGAGATTCACTTTGTGCATCTCATTTGTGTATCCAATGCATAGCATTCATATCTGCATTCATAATTGCATTCACATGCTATTACTATCATGGATCTTGAGCTGCATATGTTACATATATCATACACTTTGCCATCTTAGCTATTTCTGCCATATAATGACTCACAGTGTTGCCATCATCAAAAAGGGGGAGAATGTTGAACACATGTGCACCATGATTACTATTATGGTTTTGATGATAGCAACTACTATAAGTCACATTGTGTTTGCATATGATGTCATTGTGTATCTGTTTAAGCAGTTTGTCATTTCATCGAACAGGTTGCGGGCATGTGCACTGCATTTCAAGTCTATACATTGGACGAAGTCTATTGGACAAAGTCTATACATTGGACGAAGTCCTATACGTTGGACAAAGTCTATACGTTGGACAAAGTCTGTACGTTGGACTAAGTCTATGCGTTGGACAAAGTCTGTACATTGGACGAAGTCTATACGTTGGACAAAGTCTGTACGTTGCTGAACATGAAGTCTGTACGTTGGCTGCCTAGCACAACTCCAAGTCTATACGTTGCTGCACACAAAATCTATACGTTGCTGCAGATGAAGTCTGTACGTTGGCTGCATGCACAACTTAAAGTCTGTACGTTGCGGCAGATGAAGTCTATACGTTGCTGCAGATGAAGTCTGTACGTTGGCTGCATGCACAACTCAAAGTCTGTACGTTGCACAACACGAAGTCTGTACGTTGCGGCAGATAAAGTCTGTACGTTGCTGCAGATGAAGTCTATACGTTGGCTGCATGCACAAAACAAAATCTGTACGTTGCACAAGACAAAGTTTGTACGTTGGCTGCTAGCACAACTCCAAGTCTGTACGTTGGTTGATGGCTGCAACACAAGTCTATACATTGGCCGGCTACTTCACACGCAAAGTCTATACATTGCGTTCTGTTGTGTTCGTGCATCAAGTTACCAAGTCTGTACGTTCATGAAGCAAGTCTGTACAGGCTCATGCATGCTCAAGGTGCAAAGTCTGTACAGAGTTCATACATGCACACAAAGTCTACACGTCCAAGCCTTGATGCTAAGTCTATACAACAACTACAAACTTCATTCAAATAGTCAAGGCCACTGCACAAGATGAGAGTCAAAAGACAAAGATTCAGTTGGTACTTTCTAGACCAACAAGGATGAAGTTACAGACATGAACAGGCTGCTAATGGACACAAGCGACGGAGCTGAAGCGGCTAACGGACCGACCCGGGCTGGACCGGGGTCTGCCCAGCTGGCGGTCGACCGCCCCAGCCAGGGACCCCCCGACTGCAGATCTGTCAGCTGCAGGTCGACCGCCAGCCAGTAGCGGTCGACCGAATTTCCCAGGGATCATCCATTTGCAGGTGTTTCAGTAGCGGTCGACCGCCAGAAGCCACAGGTCGACTGCCAGCCCCGATGCAGCCATGTTTGACTTCGAAATCCACCTCGTGGCCAGCCCCTTTCCATGGATTTCTTTAATCCAAAAGTCACCTAATCACCCACAAATTGTGGATCTGGTCTGAAGGATGTCCAAGGACCATTCAAGGTCTATAAAACCAACACATGAGGGGTTGGAAACCCTAACACTTCAAGGCTTCAAGGGAGATCAAGGGAGGCCATTTTCGAGGTACTGTAGCACCTCCGTGAACAGTGTTTCGGGAGAAAGTTCTCATCCATCCAAGGTGATTCAAGCTCAGATCTGAAGCCAAGCAACCTCCAACAAAGCTAGAAGCACTCAAGGGCAAGAAGGGTGATCAAAGGAAGCTAGAAGGAGCGTATTCCAAGAAGGAAATCAAGCTACTCCGGGAAGAAGCTCTTCATCGAATCCTCAAGAGACTCAAGCTCTTGCAAATCTCAGACAAGATCTTTTCTCTTAAGCATATTCTATATCTTGTTTGAGTGTTTTTCATAAGTTGTTCTTTTTCTATTTCACTCAAACACTTGGAAGTTGAGAATCGTCCCTATCGGTGGTTAGTAGGAAGGCAATTGGAGGTTGTCCGATCTGCGGTGTTGATGTCCCTACCGGTGGTTAGTAGGAAGGCAATCGGAGGTTGTCCGATCTGCGGTGTTGACGTCCCTACCGGTGGTTAGTAGGAAGGCAATCGGTGGTTCTCCGATTTGCGATTTGGTGTGCTGCACTAGTGAAGCCTCACCGGATTTGGTGAGGGGTGGACGTAGGACTGGGGATTCAGTCCGAACCACCTTAAAATCCTTTGTGTTATGGTTTGCTTGTGTGATTGCTCATTCTAGATGCATGCTTAGGTTCGAATCTATACATTGGATTGCTCATCGTGTCTAGTGAATCACAGTGTTGTTCGATTAGCTTGTTACACTCCGCTGCAATTTATTTTAACTAGCTATTTAGAGGGTTGCACTGCAAAAAGAGGGGCAGATCTATTCACCCCTCCCCTCTAGATCCGCTGTCCACTACACAACATGACTGTCTCCGTCGACACTATGAACGTCTTCCTGGCGCTCTTCTTGCCGTACCGGCTCGGGCTGAGACGTACCAGCAGCCGGCACTTGTTGTGTTTGTGCCAGGCCCTGGGACCCGGACCTTGGCCTCCTCGAGTATTGGATGGGCTGGTCAAGCTCTCCCGAGGTGTTCTCGGGCTGTTTGTCGCCAGAGGTGGCGTAACAGGTGAACACTTTGACGGTGTCATCGGTCACCTGAACCACCAGCTTTTTCTTGGGCAGTTGTCGCTCCGGCTTGGGCGGCATCCCCAGTCTGTCAAAGACAGACACTCGGGATGTAGATGTTTGAGAAGAGCGATCCTCCTCCGTGTGTGTAGAACTAGCCCACGTGGAGGTCGGTCGCACCTGTTTGCTGGCTCCTCGACGCTTTTGCCCCCGTAAGGGTTGAGATGTAAACCTCGCAGACGTCGAGGCCTCAGTGCTTGGCGGACTCCGCATCCGCTGAAGCTCCGACATGCGGAAGGGCTCCTCCGCCCTCGCGCGCCTTATAATCCGGGCCTCCTCCTTGGTGACCCAGATCTTCTTCAGATGGAGCTGACGCTCCTCCACTTTGTTGCCCCCTGTCCTTGACCGGGCAGCTCGTGGCTTGGGCCGTTGCAGAGGGCCGTGGGTTGCCGCCGGTACGGCAGGCTTCTTCTTCTTCGCTCCGTCCTCCCGAACTTGCCGGAGGAGCTCGAAGCGGTTGGAGGTAGGAATGGTCGAGACATGACGATCCTGTGGCACGATCGGCTCGCCTCCATCGAGCCGGATGCGGATGTCTCCGACAATTACAGTCCTGCCGGAGCGAGAGATAGCCGCTTCGGGCTTTGCACCCTTGCGGTTACGGCGCTGCCCCCGTTGAGCAGGGGCGGTGCTGGTGACGCCCGCCATAGGGACAGTGTCATCTTGGCGGCGACGGCGTTGCCCCCGTTGAGCAGGGGCGGTACCTCTGAGGGTAGCTGCGTTGGAGTTGGGGCCGTTACGGCGACGGCGTTGCCCCCGTTGAGCAGGAGCAGCACCGACAGTAATCTGGTTGACCGAGAAAACTCAGTCATTTGCTGAGACAGAGGGCCTGACACCCTTGGTCTGTGAAAAGTTGGCCGGACGAAACCGGCCAGCTGATGCAATAGAGGGTTTGGCACCCTCAGAAGCTGGCTTGTTGGCCGAGCAGACTCGACCAATTGTTGAAGCCGAGAGCCTGACACCCCCGACAACTGTCTTCTCGACCGGGTGAACCCGATCAGCTGAAGCGGAAGGCCTGACGCCCTCAGTAGTCTTTTTGGCCGAATGAACCCGGCCAGTTGATGGAGCCGAGGGCCTGACACCCCCGACGGTTGCCGTATTAACCGAGGAAACTCAGCCAATAATTGAGGTTGAGGGCCTGGCACCCCCGACAATGGTCTTGTTGACCGGGCTAACCCGGCCAGTGGTTAGGGCTGAGGGGCTAACACCCTCGACAGTTGTCTTCTTGACCGGGCGGACCCGGCCAGTTGCTGCAGTAGAGGGCCTGACACCCTCAGCGACTATTTCCTTGACCGGGCGGACCCGGCCAGTTGATGGGGCCGAGGGCCTGACGCCCCCGACAGTTGTTGCAGGCATGGCTGAACTAACTTCAGCCACCGGTACCACGCCCAAGAAGAAGGGCGAGCCGACAACAGGTGGGAAGTCGCTGAAGACCAGTAGTGTTGCCAGGAATCCGAGCCTGGCGTGATTGGCGACGATCTCGGGGCCGTAGGTAACGGCAGCCATCGTTGTTACTGGTGTTGGTGGTGGTGGTGGTGCGTAGCACGAAAGGAGTGGCGTGCAGATGCACAAAGAACTCTTAAATGAACAGAGAGATGTGCCCTCCTCTTCCCGTCCTGTAAAAGGAAGAGGAGAAAAATCAGAACCTTGTAAAAGGTTTAGAGACTTTCTTTGACAAAAAGAAGAAAGGCGGGAAAGGTCCCACCGGGCGTGCCAGTCTGTGAGACACGGAATATTTTCACGTAGGAAAACTAAATGTTCTTTTTGAAAAGAGACATTCCTCTGCATAGAGCGGGTTATTCCGTGAGTGCGGATAGTATCAGACGATTTGGATTCGAGTGCTAGACCTCTCCCCACTGACCATAGTCAGTGTTGATTTACATCGGCCTAACGTTCGAACACCTTTGTTTAACTGTCAAAGAAATCCCAAAGTCTTCTACTTAGGTTCTGATATGGAGGGCAGGCTCACTCGAGAGACTCTCCATGACCACTCATTTACCACCAACATGTTAATAGAGTTATGGCTAGGCCTGAACAAAACCTTAAGATTTAGGAATAGGAACGCAAATATGCGGAAGCCATAGGTATTTTTGAAGTGGAGAGAAGTTTTCTGGACCCCGAGGGTATTTCGGTAATTTTACCACCCCAGGGGTATTGCTGAAATTTCTGAACTGGAACGGAAGTAGGATCGGATCCCTGACTCCCCAAGGCACTGAGGCTCTTTCTGGAGGATTTTAGGGGCTGCTAGGCCATTTCTGGGTCACAGGGGTATTTTAGTAATTTTACCATACCCTACATAGACCTAGGTTTGGGGTGACGTCTGAGTGGCGGACTGCGCTGACAACATTTCCGGACCAAAGGAATGACAAGGAGTTTCGTAGAAGACACAAAATGTCAATTTGGTCGAAGGAGGGGTACATATGCAATTTTGACAATTCGATGGGGTTTTCTTGTAATTTTCCCCCGAGGACATACATAAGATATGTCGAGTGCTTTTATAGTCCAAATGAGTACAAGGATTGTCAGTGAGTTGTCGACTGTACAAAAATCTGCATTAAAGCGGGAGGTAGGGACGTAGTCCCAATTACAAAAGTTGCAGGGTATAACTACAAATTACAGGACTTTGGTCTTTTTACGGTCCCGGGGAGGACCCTTTTGTAATTCCGCCAATATAAGGACAGAAATACATGATTTAGTCATCCCGGGACGTAAAGACTTACAAACATGGCCCGCTGAGGGGAATTACAACCATGGCCCACTGAGGGGCATAAATGTAAATATACCCCGTAGGGGCATAAATATAAGACCCGGGGACTTACCCCACACGGGCCAAAACAAACGAACAAAACTCCAAACGCTGGATGCTCCGAGTGCGAGAAGTGTTCCACACGTACGACGATCTCCTCTCTCCTTGTTGTAGCCCTCTCCACTTGGACCCTTGGGGGTCTATTTATAGAAGGCGGGAGGGCCCAGAGGGGTCAAATGAGTGAATTTGCCCCGATTCTGTCAAGGTGGGGTGGCAAAAAGCCATTTTGACCCCTCTGGCCACCAAAAAGGGCTGAATGACCCCGCTGAGGGGGTTAAAAAACTTTTTTTAATTTATTTTTTTTTCTTGGAAGCCCGGACCCCGGAGGGCGGGGCGGACCAGGGCGGGGTCGCGCGCGCCCCAGGGAGGTCGTGCGACCCCGCCGGGGGGTCAGCGGGGTCGCACGCCCCTCGGGGGTCGCGCGCGACCCCGCTGGGCCCCCCAGCGGAGTCACGCGCCCCTCGGGGCGCGCGCGTGACCCCGTTGGGTCCCAGCAGGGTCGCACGCCCCCCTCGCGCGACCCCGTTGGGTCCCCGGGGAGGCCGCGCGGCCCTCTTTCCTCCGTGGTTCGGACCCCGAGGGGTCATGTGACATGTCGGGACGCCTTTTGACTCCTCTAGACGCCGCTTCACCCTCTTTTTGTCGTTCTGGGTTGGAGAAGAGCCGGGATGAAGCTATATATCTCGGGGAGATCGCTCCTTCGCTGCGTGGCAGCATCGCGTCCGTGGAAGGAGTATTGTTTGTTTGTCTGGCCGTTCGTCGCCGCATAGGAGGAACCTTTGAACCCGTTTGTGCCGTGTGATACACTTGCTCGGCTACTCTAACCGGTATACGCATGAATCTTCCTCGCTAATCTTCTTGCTGTGACGTCGACCATAATATTGTCGGGTCGAGAGACCTTGAATTACGAAGATACTCCGTAGTTCGACGATGTCGACGATACGTCGTGCTTCTCGTCGAACGTTGCATAGCAACAATTCCTTGATTTGATTCAAGACAATTTTCGGGTGCAACACTACAGTACCCACATTGACTATTCACAGATAGGCGGCTACGGGGCTCCAAGGGGTCTTGTTGATGCTTATGCGCCAGGGGTAGAAGGCTAGATGGCAGACGTTGGATAAGGAGACGAGTGGACAATGGCTTCACAGAGAGGACAAAGTGGGGGGTGGCCGTAGGTGATTGGCGGTGGCTGCTAAGGGTGCAGAGAAGACCGACGCAAGTATGGGGTGCGACCGGTAGAGCGACTGCTGGGTGAACACTGCATCGAGAGACATTTTGGGGCAGATAGGCGGCTGTTGTGGCTGTAGTGGCCGTGGAGGTGAACCACACTGTCGACACACAAAGAAGGTGAAAGGAGACTATTGGGGCTTCGTGGTCGTGGGTGTGGGGCGAGCTGCATAACGTCCGACTGCACAGGGGTCACTGAAGCAGGGTCACCGGTCTTCCTTGTTGGGGTCGCTCTCGGGCAGGTGTAGAAGAGAAGAAACAAAAAATGAAGAGGAAGAGAAAGATGTCAACGGTGGGGGAGAAAGGGGGTTAACTGATGGGGTCCACCAGTAGCTACGGCTGTGTAGAGGGAGGAAGAAAAGGGAGGGATGCAGAGGGAGAATCGAGAGAGAGGGAGGGGAGAGAGGAAGGAGCTTCACACCCCACAGGAAGAAATGGCGGCTCTCATTCAAAAAATTCTTCAATCGACATCTTCATTAGGTCAAACATAAGATTACATGATAATTTATAGAGTAGAACCCTAATGGTCCGCTCATACCCTAGGACCAAAATAACCCTAGGACTAACAATAGTGTGAAATCACACCAAAAATACAGAAGAAATAGAAAAGCCCTCTAATGGGCCACTAATAGGTCTCTCAACCAATCAAACGACTATCCAATTAACAAAAAAGTACATTACTCCACTAATGGACTATCATCAAGCCAAAAAGATGCCGGTGTCGCCATTGGAAGCCTCCGACGGTAGTAAACGTGGGTCGGGTCGAATCAGATCCATGCTCAGGTGTCCTCACCAATCCTCTCTACATGGGAGGAACTCGACCCCGTCGAGTAAGGGTCCTGGCCACTCGGGTACCACTCTAAGAGGTCGGGGTTGATATGTTGTAGCTCCTCGAGTGTGATCCATGCATCCTCAATAGGTGGCCGTCCTCTCCAACGAACCAGGAAATGTTGAAAAGCACCGCTCCATAAGGTAACAACTTGCTCATCCAGTATCTTGTCAATCTACTCTTGCCATGTTGTAATAGAGGCTACTGGTGGGCACTCAAGGGTGGGGTAACTCAAAAGGGGGGAGAAGGCTCGAAAGGGTCACTGGGAATCACTGTCGGTCCCGATAAGTCACCAAATCAGAGACATTAAATGTGGAATTAATACCGTAGTCTAGTGGTAGATCTACAACATACACATTGGGCCCGACGCGCTTCAACACCTTGAACGGACCTGCTCCCCGATGATGCGGGACAAAGAAGCTAGGGTTTGGGATAGAAGGGGAAGAAGGATAAGAGGTCAGAGTGTAGACTTCGCGCCCTCCCCTTCACAGAGATCACCTAGGGTTCGCCTCTTCTCAAGACTCTCTCCTCTCCATAACAGAGAAGTTAAAATTATGTAAAGTGGGACTCAAAAATTCTTCATTAATTCAAAAAGTGAGATTGCAGGACTATTTATAGGAGTTAGGCTAACCCTAACCCGAACATGACCCTTTTGGACGACTTTATCCCTAGACTCAAGAAATAGTGCAAAAATCGCACCAAAAATTATAGAAAAATAAACAAGACGCGACATTAGCTCCAAATGAGCCCAATAACCTATGAAATTTAGAATTTAAGCCTACCCCCTTGTGACTACTAGATTGGGCTCAAACAAAATGAAAATACAAAATAAAAATGACTCGATGTGATTCCAAACGTCATCCAGGTAAATATCGCCATCGTACGAAACGCCAATCAAACTTATTGTCTAATGTCTCGAGTCTTGCTCCGCTTCCGTCATGAGTTTCGCTCCAAGTCAATCTCCCCTAATTCGAAAAAACTCATCCTCGAGTATTGAAGTGCCGAAGTATCCAAACAACAAGTAGGGAAGCGACAAATCCATGCACCGCAAATGACTCCACAGAGATAGCCAAACTGAGAAGTTGGAGCTGACGCGAAAAATGTGCCTTAAAATCACACCATATCATATCAAGGACACGCTCAACCACACTAAAATCTGTATCTGTACCGAGAGGAGTAGAACACGAAAGCTCCTAGGTCTCAAACAAATGCTCCAAAAGTAGGTCCAAACCAACGTCAATCATGAGGGTCTGATCTCAAGAAACAATATCACGTGGGTCACGAGTCACTGTCAATAAGGAGTCCACCTCGCACACTGTGTCATCGATCAAGTATAATATGGACATAACAAATAAATCTTGATCCCAAGCATCCTGCAGCATAGACCATTCTCGCATCTATTCTTCATACTCTTCAACCAACGCGGGGTCGGCCTCATAGATCACTTCCCAACCGTAGGTTTGGCAAAATCGGATAGTCGCCTCTCCATAACATGAAGTCACCTCTCTATATACTTGAAACACTCATACAAATGGGAATAATCGGTCATGATGCGATTGTACCTAAATACCTATCGGGCCTCAACTTATAAGGATAAGTTGATTCCCTGAGCTCTGGAGAGAACAGGGGCGGATCCACCATGGTCCGAACTAGGCCTAGCTGGCACTGTTGTTGGCTCCGAACTGCTACAGTAGCCGCGAGCACTATTCACGAGTAGCTTTCAAGTGGTGATGAGGTGGGCCTATGAAACCTTGATGGGCCGAAGGAATGCTGCTGTTGTGGCCCAATAGACCATGTGTGACGAAGCACTCAGCCCCATCTCAACGGCGGCCACTATTCGATCAGGGAGAGAGGAAGGGGAAGAGGCTAGCGGGGTGCTACAGGGCCGGCGGTAGATCTCCGGCGGGCTGGAGTTGTAAGTGGGTGGGGGGTTTAGGTGGGTGTGCAGAGTTGGAGGGAGGTGGGTCGCACTGGTGTGGCTGTCGGGGAAGTTGCTTGCTATTGCGGTGGCTTTGTAGTGAGGCGGGGAGGAAGAAGGATGCGCAGGGGAGATTAGTGGCCTACGGTTGGGTGCAGGGCGGGCGGAGGGGCGCAAACGGGGTGGAAGGCAGTGGCGGTTACGGGCGGAGGAAAAGGGGGATGGCGCAAGGAGAAGGCCGGCGGTGGTTGATCTCACTGTTGCGGCTGAACAGGAGGGGTGAATGACAGCGACGCAAAGTGGCCGCGGCCTAAGGCGACGATGGCAGGGCTGGACCGGCAGCATGGAGTGGCGGCGAGGTGGGGATGCAGGATCAGGTGGTGTTGCTGCTCGCGATGGGGCAGATCAACCCTACCATGTTGCTGTTGTGGGTGGGGAGAAGGCCGGCGCGCTCGTGGGGGGCGAGGTGCGGCAGTGATGGGGAAGAGAAGAGGGTGGCGTCTAGCAAAGGGAGGAGGGGAAGGAGGAGGCAGAAGATGGCGGTTAGGCTTTTTGACCAGAGGAAGGATGATGAAGGGTGGGAGAAGAAGGTGACGATAGAACAGTGGAGGGAGGAAAGGCTTACAACGGAGGTGGCAGCGGTACTAAGCGGCAGTTGCGGCAGCGCAGATCGGATCTCGACTCCGTAGAAGCAGTTGAAGTCGGCTCTGATACCAATATTGATGCGAGACAGAGGGCGCAAATGGGGCGGAAGGCAACAGCGCGGTTGAAGGCGGAGGAAAAGGGGGACGGCACAAGGAGGCCGACGGTGGCTAATCCCGCTACTGCAGCTGAACAGGGGGGGTGACAACAACGCAAAGTGGTCGCGGCCAAGGGCGACGATGGCGGGGCTGGGCCGACGGCGTGGAGTGCCTGCGAGGCGGGGATGCGGGGTCCAATGGTGATGCTGCTTGCGATGGGGTAGATCGGCCCTGCCCTGTTATGGTTGGGGGTGGGGAGAAGGCTGGCGGCGCTTGTGGACGGCGAGGTGTAGCAGTGATGGGGAAGAGAAGAGGGTGGTGTCTGGCAGAGGAAGGAGGGGAAGGAGGAGGAAGAAGATGGCGGTTAGGGTTTCTGACCAGAGGAAGGAGGACGAAGGATGGGAGAAGAAGGTGACGGCAGAACAGTGGAGGGAGGAAAGGCTGACAACGGAGGTGGCAGCGGCACTAAGCGACAGTTGTGGCAGTGCAGATCGAATCTCGACTGCGTAGAAGAAACCGAAGCCGGCTCTGATACCAATACTGATTTGGGATAGAGAAGCCAATGTTTGGGATAGAAGGGAAAGACAGATAGGAGGTAGGAGTGTAGACTTCGCACCCTCCCCTTCACAGAGACCACCTAGGGTTCGCCTTTTCTCAAGGCTCTCTCCTCTCCATCACATAGAAGTAAAAATTCTGTAAAATTGCACTCAAAACTCTTCATTAATTTGAAAAGTGATATTACAGGACTATTGATAGGAGTTAGGCTAACCCTAACCTAGCATGACCCCTTTGGACGACTTTACCCCTATGCTCAAGAAATAGTGTGAAAATCATACCAAAAAGTACAAAAAAAATAAAATGACGCGACATTAGCTCCAAATGAGCCCAATAAACTATGAAAAGTTGAAATTTAATCCTACCCCCTTGTTATTACTAGATTGGACTCAAATAAAATGAAAATACAAAATAAAAATGACTCGATGCAATTCCAAATGTCGTCCATGTAAATATCGCCATCGTACGAAACGCCAATCAAACTTATTATCCAATGCCTCAAGTCTCACTCCGCATTCGTCACGAATTTCGCTCTGCATCACTCGAGGTTGTAGCTTCTTCACAGTTCCCGATGAAAATCGTTCTGGTCTGACCCTGATCATCATGTAGTCACCCTCTTGGAACTCATGTAGTTGACAGTGTGCATCTGCCGATTTCTTGTAGTTTTCATTGCTAATCTTGATATGACGACGGATGCTATCATGTAGACTCCTAATATGCTCAGCTAGTGACTCAGCTGACTCGAAAACACGAGCCTAATGGGCATGGGGACAAGATCTACGGGCCTTCTAGGTCCATAGCCAGTAACTATCTCAAAGGGACTCATGCGGGTATACCTATTGACCAAGTTGTTATACGCAAACTCTACTAAAAGTAAGATCAAATCCCAACCACGCTCATGTTCTCCAACTAGACATTGCAAGAGATCATCCAGACTCCTATTAACTACCTTAGTCTGTCCATTAGTCTAGGGGTGATAAGCTATGGCGAACTTGAGCTTCGTGCCCATAAGGCGTCATAGAGTCTTGCAGAAATAGCTCACGAATCATACATCCCTGTACGAGACTATAGTCTTGGGTACCACATGCAGATGGACAATTTAAGCTAGAAAGAGGCGGGCTACCTTGGACGCATCGGATGTCTTGGAGCAAGGGATAAAGTGAGTCATCTTGGAGAACTTATCGACAACTATCAAGATATAGTCATGCCTACGGACTGTGCATGGCAACCTAAGAACAATGTTCATGCTAACATCCTATTACAGACGATCAGGCACAGGGAGGGGAATGTATATACCAGTGTTCTACTTTCGTTGCTTAGCCATAGCGCAAGTGTGGCACTAGGACATGAAGCGGGCCACATCGCGCTTCAAGTTAAGCCAAAAGAATTGCTACTCAACCAACTCGATGGTCTTGTTCCGGCTGAAGTGGCAAGCGAGATCTCCTACATGAACCTCCCATATCAGAAAATCACGAACAGAGGTCCGCGGAACACATAACCTATCCCTACGAAAAAAATAACCCTCCTGAAGGATGTAGTCACTATACTCTCGACAGGGTGCTGACTGGAGCACTGCGTGGATCGGACCAAAATCTGGGCAATCGGGGTACTCCTTTCGGAGTCTTTGAGGAAAGATCGAAGGCTCAACGCATCTGCCACATGGTTCTCCACACCTGCTTGAAGCCTAAGGACAAATGTATAGGTCTGAAGATACTCTACCCATCGACTGTGTCAAGGGTTGAGCTTCTTCTGAGCGTGGAGAAGTGTGAGGGCCTCATGGTCCAAATATAACAGAAACTCCTGTGGTAATAGATAGTGTCTCCAATACCTCAAAGCCTGTACTACCGCATAAAACTCCTCATCATAGGTGGAGTATTTCAGGCTCTACATCATTCAATTTCTCGCTGAAGTATGCAATGGGATGACTCTCCTTACTCAACAATCCACCTATGTCAACACTAGAAGCATCACACGAGACCTCAGACACTTTTGAAAATCGGGCAGTCAAAGTACAAGTGCCTGAGTCATCCACTGCTTGATGTCACGAAAGGTTGAAGCTACAGTCTTCGTCCAGACAACGGCTCCCTTCCAAATACAGTCTGTGATCAGAGCCATAACTATGTTGAACCCACGCATGAATCAACGATAGAAGGTAGCCAAGTCATGAAAATTGCACACATTATGGATAGTCTACGACCTTCGACCAAACAGGGAGGTGGTCTTGATGGCATTCTTATCTACCACCACACTAGGGATGATCATGTGGGCCACCTGCGCCAGATATGCCTTGTCTTTCGACGTGAGAGCCTATATGGGAACCTCAAAAAGTGCACTTTCATGACAAATCATGTCACATTCGTGAGGTTTATTGTTTCTAGTGAGGGCGTCTCCGCTGACCCAAAGAAAGTTAGGGCGATCGTAGAGTGGCTAGAGCTGCAGGCCATCTATGATGTGCACAGCTTCCATGACTTGGCTACCTTCTACTATCGATTTATACGCGGGTTCAGCACAGTTACGGCTCCAATCACATATTGTATTAAGAAGGGAGCCTCTGTTTGGATGAAGGCCGCAGCTTCGGCCTTTCGTGACATCAAAGGAGTAGATAACTTAGGCAGCTATACTTCGACTACCCGATTTTTCAAAGGTGTTTAAGGTCTCGTGTGATGCTTCTGGTATCGGCATAGGTGAAGTGTTAAGTCAGGAGAGCCATCCCATTGCATACTTCAATGAGAAGTTGAATGATGCGAAGTAGAAATGCTCTACCTCTGATAAGGAGTTTTATGCGGTAGTACAGGCTTTGAGGCATTGGAGACACTACCTACCACCGCGGGAGTTTGTGTTATATTCAAACCATGAAGCCCTCAAATTTCTCTACACTCAGAAGAAGCTCATCCCCCGACACAGTCGATGAGTAGAGTATTTTCAGGCCTATACATTCATCCTCAGGCATCGAGCGGGTGTAAAGAACAGTGTGGCAGATGCGCCGAGCTGTCGATCCTCCCTATTATCCATTGTCCACACGGAGGTCAAGGGGTTTGAGAGACTCCGAAGGAGTACCCCGATCGCCCAAATTTGGTCCGATCCACGCAGTGCTCCAATCAAGATCCTCCCGAGAGTACAATGACTATATCCTTCGGGAGGGTTATCTTTTTCGTAGGGATAGGTTACATGTTCTACGAACCTCCGTCCGTGGTTTTCTGATATGGGAGGTTCATGCAGGAGATCTCGCCGGCCACTTCGGTCGGAACAAGACCGTTGAGTTGGTTGAGTATAGGTTCTTTTGGCCTAGCCTAAAGCGCGATGTGGCCTGCATCGTGGCCCAGTGTCATACTTACACTACAGCTAAGCAACGAAAGCAAAACACCGGTCTATACACTCCCCTCCCTGTGCCTAATTGTCTATGGCAAGATGTTAGTATTGACTTTATTTTTAGGTTGCTACGTACGGTCCGTAGGCACGACTCTATGTTGGTGTTTGTCGATAGGTACTCCAAGATGGCTCACTTTATCCCCTACTCCAAGACATCTAATGCATCGAAGGTAGCCCACCTCTTTCTAGCTGAAACTGTCCATCTGCATGGTTACCCAAGACTATAGTCTTGAACAGGGATGTGCAATTCATGAGCTATTTTAGGAAGACCTTATGGCACCTTATGGGCACGAAGCTCAAGTTCTCCACAATTTTTAACCCCAGACTGATTGACAGACTAAGGTAGTTAATAGGAGTATGAGTGATCTTTTGCGATGTCTAGTTGGAGAACATGAGTGTGGTTGGATCTGATCTCACCTTTAGTAGTGTTTGCGTACAACTCCTCAGTCAATTGGTCTACCGGCATGAGTCCCTTTGAGATAGTTATTGACTATGGACCAAGGAGGCTTGTAGATCTTATCCCTATGCCCGTGTTTCCGAGTCAGTCGAGTCACTAGCTGAGCATATTAGGAGTCTGCATGACAGCATCCGTTCTCATATCGAGACCAACAATGAAGACTACAAGAAATCGGCATATGCACACCGTCGACTACAAGAGTTCCAAGAGGGTGACTACATGATAATTAGGGTCAGACCTGAACGGTTTCCATCGGGGACCTTGAAGAAGCTACAAGCTCGGGGAGCAGGTTTGTTTAAGGTGTTGAAGCACATCGAACCCAATGCGTATGTTATAGATCTACCACCAGACTACGGTATTAGTTCCACATTTAATGTCTCAGATCTGGTGACTTCTCGAGACCCGGCAGTGATTCCCAGTGTCCCTTTTGAGCCTTCTGCCTCCCTTGAGTGCCCACCATCAGCCTCTATTACAGCACGGCGAGAGCAGATTGACCAAATACTGGATGAGCAGGTTGTTACCTCACGGAGCGGAACTTTTCAGCGCTACCTAGTTCATTGGAGAGGACGGTCACCTACTAAGGACGAGATCACACGCGAGGAGCTACGATAGATCGACCCCAACCTCTTGGAGCAGTACCAGAGTGGTCAAGACCCTTACTCGACGGGGCCGAGTTCCTCCCAAGCGGGGAGAATTGGTGAGGACACCCAAGTGTGGATCCAATTCGACCCGACCCACATTTACCACCGTCAGAGGTCTCCAGTAGCGACATCGGCATCTCTTTAGATTGATGATGGTCCATTAGTGGAGTAATGTACTTTCTTGTTGATTAGTTAGTCATTTGATTGGTTAAGAGACCCATTAGTGGCCCATTAGAGGTCTTTTCTGTTTATTCTATATTTTTGGTGTGATTTTCGCACTATTTTTAGCGTAGGAGTATTTTTTTTTTAGAGTATTTTGGTCATAGGGTACGAGAGGAGGACCATTAAGGTTCCACCCTCTAAAAATTACATGTAATCTCACTTTTGACCGGATGAAGATGTTGATTGAAGAATCCTGAATGAGAGCCGCTAGTTCTTCCTGTGGGGTGCGAAGCCGTAGGTTGGGCGTGCAGCCCCTTCCCCTCTCCCCTCTCTCTCTCTCGATTCTCCCTCTGCATCCCTCCCTTTTATTCCTCTACACAGTCGCAGCAACTAGTGGACCCCATCAGTTGACCCCCTTTCTCCCCCGCCGTTGACATCTTCCTCTTCGTTACCTATTTCTTCTCTTCTACACTTGCCCGAGCGCGGGGGAGAAAGGGGGTCATTGCAGCAAAGAAGACCGGAGACCCTTCTTCAGTGACCCTTACGCAGTCGGACGTTAGCCCGCCAAGGAAGTCACCCCTACCCCACGGCCACAGCCGTAAAGCCCCAGTGGTTGCCTTGCACCATCTTTATGCATCAGCACCGTGAACCACCGCCGAGGCCATTGCAGCCACAACAACCGCCTATCCGCCCCGGAGTCTCTCTCCACGTGTGTTCACCGAGCGGCCGCTCGACCAGTCCCACCCACCACCTACATCGGTCTTCTCCGCCACCTTAGCCACCACCGTCAACCACTGCCGGCCACTCCCCCTTTCTTCCTCCTCTCTGTACAGCCACCGTCCATTCGTCTCCTTCTTCTCCTGCGTCTGCCATCCAACCTTGCGCACCCAGCGCATAAGCAGTAGTAGCACCCGTTCGAGTGCCGTAGTCACCTGTCTGCGGACAATCAACGTGGGTATTGTAGCAGCATGGAATTGAGCAGCCCTGACTGTGTTGTGACATAGCAGTGTCGTATGCTTCCAATAGTGTCTCTACTTCCATGATGACATCGCTCCACTCTTGCAAGGCCTACCTGGCCTCAGTTTGTGCCTCACTCTACAGCGAGTCAGTTAGTGACTGGTCGCTCACTCGGTTCTTGCTTATCTAGTATTTGGTCATATGTGTCGTTGTTTAAGAGCCTTAGGAATACCTAGCCATTATTTTATTTGCAGTCGGATTGTGTGCTTGTGAGCGTTCCTCCTGTGAGGAGAGGTGTGAGATCGTTTGTATGTAGGATTGATACCCTAGGCCTTGGTAGTTCTACCTACAGTTCGAGCCGGCGCTTCTCTCCACGAGAGACGGCACCCCGCGTTTGTAGCTCTTGTTTATCGCATAGATTTTCTTGTGGGCTTCGTCAGTGCGATGGAGATACTACTATTGTCTTGAGTTGAGTTGCTAATCTTGATTATTCGCACCATCCATACCCATTAGATTAGTCGTCCCGCATCAGGTCCGGAACATGTGGGAGCAACCCACATCCTCCCCTTCTGCCATGGGGAATGTTGCAATCAAGTTGAAGAGACTTGCATAGGAAATCGTCCCTTGGGGGGCCTCTAGGTCCATCCCTGGGAAGGAAGCTAAGGACAAGATCCTATGTCACGACCCAAGATCCAGACACCGGGTCAAACCCGATATCACTCGGATCCTACGCCGTCACCCACGAGCTGTGAAGCTCGGAAGGGTTAAAAGGTGTCACGGGAGTGTATAGAAATCTAAAATAAATGCAGGAATTAAAGTGCTAAAATTAAATTTTATATTTATAAACAGATTTACATATTTTTATACAATTTTCAGTCCAAATATATACAAGTCCCAGAGGTACAACTCAACAAAAGGAAAAGTACACAGCCTCAGGGGCATACCCCGGCTAACACAAACTGGCGACGCTAAGACGCCAGACGCTGCTCGAGGCCTCCGCACGACGAGGAGGCACGCCGACCTGAAACGAAAAGGGGTGACCCTCATCTCATTGGCTCAGTAGGGATCCCGCGGATCCCCACCACAACTAAACAAATAAACAGAGCAGCAAGTAATAAAATATAAAGACAGTAAGGCAGGTAAAGCAGTAGGGCAGAAAGAACAACACTACAACACCAATAAACACGATAACCCACTGACTGCCAAGAAAACTGCAAAACATCGAGATACCTCGAGTATCGGACACAACTTGCTCTGAAGCGGACTCTCGAAACCTGGGCCGCAGAAGATTGGAACACAAAGACTTGTCTCATAACACCTCTCCTAGAACACGAACACTAGGATCTAGGATATCAAGTAGACCTCAACCGGTCAACTAGGGAACACGACTACGTAGCCGGACAGGACTCTCGAAGATAGCTAGAAACCACGTCTCGATCACGAGTAACAAGGACACCCAACCGCCAAAACGCTGAACCTCAGCAGAAGAGAACCTGAGTCGAAAACCCCTCAGGTGACAAGAGCACTACCCACTAGAAGCAAGGTCGGATGCGTCCACTGACGTCTTAGTCCGCGCCTCAGATGTCTCCCTACTGGCCCCAGGCGGAAACTGAGACACACCAGGTACGTAACCATAGAACAAGGACTAGTTGGGGTCGCACTCGTCAGCGCTTATCCGACGCCCCCAACCACGTGTACACACACAGACCATGCGCTCTAGGTCAGATCCTCTAGTTAGTTTTCCCCCCAGCCCGGACTCAAGCTGTAAAGACGAGGGCCCTACAGTAACCAGTCTAAAAATCGTCACATCGGGAAAGCTCTCCACCACTCCCAAGTGGGTCCGCACACACGTGCGCAGGAAAGTTACGACTAGTGGGGAAAGCCACCAAAAGGTGAAAATTCGCTGAAGAAGTGGAAAGCCACCGAAACACCACCGGTCCGTACGTAACCCACCGTACGCGTGTAACACGACACGAGGCGGCTATGGATATAACACAAAACCATAGAACCTCTGAATATGTGACTATTCTGTGGACTGCCGACAAAATCGGCATAAATGGGGAACCACCAACGCGCGGAATGCGAAAAAGCCGACTCACGGGCTGACAGGGTCTGGGCGACCAATCCACTGGCCGGCCACAGCTCTGGGCGGCCACAGAGGTGGCCGCCACCCTGTGGCATAGGTGGTCAACTCCCTGGCCGCCCAGTAGCCCTGGGCGGCCAGGAGGTTGGCAGCCCAGCTCACTGGACAGAAGAGCCTGGGCGGCCCAACCAGTGGCCGCCCAGCAGACCTGGGCGGCCAAACCATTGGCCGCCCAACCCTGGCCTGGGCGGCCACCACCCTGACCGCCCAGACACCTGCGCGGCCAGGCCTTTGGCCGCCCAGATGGGCATGGGCCTACAACACCCCTGGGCGGCCAGAACCATGGCCGCCCAACTGGGCTACTCCAAGAAGCAGGGTCCCCTCTGGGGACCACCCCGGAGGCTCATTCCCAAGCTTGATACGCCCACATTGGGTTCAGAAACTCCGGGAATGCGTGGGGAATCACCCCCGACCGCAATGGGATGCACGAAACTCGATTTCGGCGAATCGATCCGATCACACACCCTAAAACATCCATTTTCTCCCAAAAACGGTAAACCTCTCTCTCGCTCAAAACCCTATCGGATGCGGGGGAAAACACGGGAAGTGTGGCATGGGTCCGTCCCCCTACCTTTCGCGAAGAAAATCGCCGAAAAATAGCCTCGACCGCCCGAGACGAACCCCGTTCACGCGAACACGCCGCGCCTCGCCACCGCCGTCGGCTCCTCACGATCGTGTCCCCGCCGCTCACGACCCGCGTCGTCCCCCGGTCTTGCCCACTGCCGCCGTCCGTCGGCCGCCGAAGAGGTGGTGGGAGAAAGGGAGAGAAGACGGGAGGGTGAGAGAGGGAGGTTGAGAGAATGAGGGAGAGACCGTGGAGGAGGGGGTTTTAATTAGGTTTTAATTATTTTATTTTATTTTAAAACTCACGTTCACCCCAAAAATTCTCGAAAAATAAAACCTGACACAGAAAAAATCCGGAAAAAAGCAAGGCCGCTCAACTCGTTGCCATGGACCCGAAATGACCCACAAAAGCACCATCTGAGGGTCCGAAAATCCAAAATTAAAGTCCGAAATCCATTCGGACACGATCCGCGACCCACGAAAAAAGATCCGAAAAACCCAGGTCGTGACAGACCTCCCCTCTTAAAAGAATTTTATCCTCAAAATTAGAACGATGAACAGAACTCAAGGGGAAGAACTCACCCAACGGGCAATACCACCGTAGCGCAACACAACCACCTTACTCCACACGACTCCTCTAAGGGATAACACCAGACCCACTCAACCTATAAGGTCCTCTCGCAATCCTGCGCCAATCCAAATCAATCCTCGAACCGCCCGAGGCCCAGACAGATGGACGAGCCTGGCACCACCTCAGCTTCTCAAAGCTTCCTGCCGCAATAACATGCAACGCGCTCCACACGAGGAAAACACCTAATTTCGGCCACGACTCCACCTAATACTGGGGAAGACCTCTCCCAACAGTCCACTCAGGACATCGGCCTCTTCGATTACCGAACACCAAGTACCCCTCACAGAGAGCACAATCACATCTCGACCACGAGCACAACTCTGACAGCCATCACCGCTGACCGTGACATATCTGACAGCTCCACACGGTCAGCAATCGTTATCTCAAGAGCCGAAACTCATATAGCTAACACCATTGGTCACAACGCTCCTAGCGACTCTACATAATCAACGGCTCTCACCTCGGAAGCCGATCACAACCAATGCTCATCAGTCACCACCGATCTTAATGCCAAATCTCACTGGCCTCTACCAACGCTCGTGGGACACCCACAATGAACCATCCGAGATCTCACCAATCGCTAATCACATCATACCAGAACCAACCCGAGGAACAACACATCGGGTGAAGAACCCATTCACCAGCAGTTGGCCCCACACCGACCAAGGAATCCTCGAGTCGCTCTTCCCTTCTGGTCCTCCGCAGAACCGACAATCAAACTCCGGATGTCCGCCCACATCTAGTGGCCCATACATCAGCTACCTCCACACCTGGGCCATACATCGACGGGGTACGATTCCAATCTTTCTGGCTACACAGCCAATCCAGCTTCTCACGAGGGAAGAAGAACCACAAGGTCACCCGCGCGAACCTTGAACTCCACAATCTCGCTAGTCCTGGCACAGCGCCTCAAAACCCTTCTCAGTGGCAGGGCCCCCCCATCTCACACTCACACTTCGGGTGATTCTTTCGCCAAGGAGACAACCGCTCCATATTATGATCGTCCGATCCATACTTAGCAACACCGCAGTTCCACCTGGCCTGCCGATTAATGGCAACCTAATCTCAGCGCTCACCTGAATGCGACACCACTCAGACAAAACAATCTCTCGATCCACACACCGTCCCCTCGAACAGCTCCTCCTGAGCCAGGGGAGGCCTCCGACCTTAGGACAACAATCCGGTCAACGGCACCACGGAAGATACCAAATTCCAAACTCTTCCGAGTCTCATCAAGGCCAAGTTCTCAGCTCACCTCCACCACATCACTCATCTGGACCCGAGCATCAAGTCCATCAGACAACCGGCACACTAAACCACACACACCATCAGGGTGCCAAGACAACTCAGTTGGCTCATCTGACCAT
Organism: Amorphophallus konjac; assembly: GCA_022559845.1. NCBI lineage: Eukaryota > Viridiplantae > Streptophyta > Magnoliopsida > Alismatales > Araceae > Amorphophallus > Amorphophallus konjac. The sequence goes on from CM040127.1 coordinate 167,677,649, forward strand.
GCACGACCACCTCAAGGAATCCCATCCGTAATCACGACGATACTCCCGGCCCATCAGGGTCGGTCAAAACACCACTCAACTCCGAGCAACATCCGCCGGCGCCTCGTGCCTACGGAAACCACTTAATCCCGAGGACAACGCCTCGCACCACATCAAGCCTTAAATACACCTGACCAAGGTCACAGTCCAGGTCCTGCTCCAACAACCTCATCCAAGCTTCCAACGGGTCCTCAACTATCAACTCTGACGCACACCCAACACGCAAAACCACATAATTGCTGGGTGCTAGGGTCCAATCAACCACCTCAAAATTCACAATACTCCTGCTGGGACTGGAAGCAGCTTCTCATTCATACTCATTACCGACCTCGGATTGACCAGGAAAACACCATCTGAAACAAAGGCGATCCAACAACTCCTCGCTCTGGAGCTTCATACACTCGCTTCCACGATGACGAATCCACTAGTCCATGCCTTCCGCACCGCATTGACCGCACGCCGGGCTCCTCCATGAGCCAACCACGACAATTTCCAGGGGAGAGACCAAGGCAACAATAGTCCTTACTCGACAATCCACGACTCAAGAAGCCCCTAACTCTCAACCCCACCAATGTCGCTTAGTACAATGCCTACACAACGGCACGCCAAACGATGCCAACCTCGTGGCCAACGCTACTCCATACCAAAGGCCAACCTCCCCCCTTAAGGTTAGCCGACCGACCTCCATAACTCTACTCACCACCAGGGAATCCTCAGACCTCTCCTGGTATCGATCCTGGGCCCGTGGGCTACAGGCCAGGGAAGGCAGTATCGATTTCGGTACCGGTTTCGGCCGGTACCGAAACCGATACGTACCGATTTCTGTATCGGTTTCAGTTTCGGCCGAAACCGGTTGAAACCATTAAAAAAACTAAAAAAAATAGTGAACTTGTCTGGTTTCAGCCGAAACCGTCCAGTTTCGGACCGAAACAGGTCAGTTTCGGCCGAAACCCTTAATGGTTTCGTCCGAAACCATTAAAAAGTATTTTTTAATGTTTCGGACCTGCTACAGTGATTCGGTCCGGTTTCGGATCGATACCGGCCGAAACCGATACGTTTCGGCCGAAACGTATCGGTTTCGGCCGATACTGCCAACCTTGCTACGGGCCCACCACGCCTTCGTTGCGCAACTCTGCACAAATATCTCACCAAAAGGAGGATTCTGACACCTGCCACGAACAACCTCCAACTCTACTGACCAAATCCAGAAAACAGTGCGAGAGACTCTAACACCATAAATCTGGAGCGCAGACTTCCACGCTCAGTCTGGCAATTCAAGCGCCAAACCAAAGTTCAAAGCCCAACTTATACCGAAGAAATCAGGGCACCGGCCACCCGACACAACACATGAACTCGGCTGGTAGCTTAACTTCTCACACCACGGCACCATAATGCCATACCAACCGGGAACGAGCACCCGAATCCTACACGTGGCTCCACCATCGCCACACAGGGCACCGCCTCGAACTCCCGACACCCACACGGGGACTCACGAACACAATATAGACATGACGGGAAAACAACGGAATCTACAGAAGTGCACCAAAACACGATTCAAACGTCTCGGAATTATACCTGCCACGAGGTAGGACACCTCCTCGCTCGCCCGGCTGCACATCTCGCAGCCCCGAAAGTCCAACCTCGCCAATTCAAAAGTCGATGCGACTGCTGGGACAGCCCTTCCGGGCCACCACGTGCCAAAAGCCCTGCCTGACTGCACCTGCGGCACCTCCCAGCATTAGAATCGACCTCCAGAGTATGGGGCAGAACCCAGACACATGCTCCTCAGAACACGAACCCAAGAGGGAATCACAAGAAACAACGAAAACAGATAAAAGCCAGACAAAAATCGAACCCGTACCTTCTATACACGAATGCCTCTGCCAGGGTCAAAATACAGTCACCCGCCTCCCCAAGCCTCGACGAGGCCACCAAAAGAACGATCACCGTTGGGGTGGCGGTTGGGGGCACTCACGAAACACGTGCCTGACCCGGCCGCACCTGAAACAGCTCCTCTGCTCAGGGCAATCACGAACCAGGTGCCCCGTCAGATCACACCGGAAGCACCTCAGCTCCGTCACAGCCACCTGGCAAGGATGGCCAGCATGAAATCCGCCGCACCTCAGGCACTGCCCTGGTTGCTCGGACAGGCTATACCGTGGTCGCCTCGCGGCTAGCTGCTACACGGACTCCTCCGAGGCCTGCGCCTACACCTGCTCCTGCACCTGCCGCTGACGCCTAAGCTCCTGGCGTCGCCCGACACCTCGCCGAACCGCCTACCTATCCTGCCTACGCCTCCTTCTGTCCCGTCGACGACGACCACAAACAGGGGTACAAGACACAGCTGGCTCCTCCTGAACCGCCTGAGGGAGACCCCACTAGAATTGCAACGCCCTAACCTACTCCTGGGCACGCCACAGGTATATCTCCAAAATTGCCACCGTACGGAAAGCCACCTCCACGTCGGCCACCCCAGACGCCATGAGGATCCGACGAATCTCTGGTCTCAACCCGGTGATGAACTGTTGAGCCAAAAACCTTGGACCTGCCATAGTCGGCGGTGCGTACCGGCTCAACTCCATAAACCTTGCCCAATACAGGGCAACCCCCCTGAGCCAACGCAAAAAACTGGGTGGATAGGTCAAAAAACCCCGCTGGTCTCAGCGCACCCCAAGCCGCATCTACCGGAGGGGGCGATGCTCCACCCTGCACCTCCTGGGTCCCCACGGCCAGCTCTGCCTGGGACCACACCTCCCCCCTTTGCGCCATCGTGGGTCCTTAAACATGCAAAAAGACAACATGGTAAGAAAATAGAACACCCTAAGCCAACTGTTGACTGTACCAGACTCTCTGAACTGTTAAACACTACATTTACTCTACATTTCTGTACTATCTCGTAACCAGGCTCTGATACCAACTATCACGACCCAAGATCCGGACACCGGGTCAAACCCGATATCACTCGGATCCTACGCCACCCACGAGCTATGAAGCTCGGAAGGGTTAAAAGGTGTCACGGGAGTGTACAGAAATCTAAAATAAATGCAGGAATTAAAGTGCTGAAATTAAATTTTATATTTATAAACAGATTTACACATTTTTATACAATTTCCAGTCCAAATATATACAAGTCCCAAAGGTACAGCTCAACAAAAGGAAAAGTACACAGCCTCAGGGGCATACCCGGCTAACACAACCTGGCGACGCTAAGACTCTAGACACTGCTCGAGGCCTCCGCACGACGAGGAAGCACGCCGACCTGAAACGAAAAGGGGTGACCCTCATCTCATTGGCTCAGTAGGGGTCCTGCGGATCCCCACCACAACTAAACAAATAAACAGAGCAGCAAGTAATAAAATATAAAGACAGTAAGGCAGGTAAAGTAGTAGGGCAGAAGAACAACACTACAACACCAATAAACACGATAACCCACTAACTGTCAAGAAAACTGCAAAACGTCGGGATACCTCGAGTATCGGACACAACCTGCTCTGAAGTAGACTCTCGAAACCTGGGCCGCAGAAGGCTGGAACACAAAGACCTGTCTCATAACACCTCTCCTAGAACACGAACACTAGGATCTAGGCTACCAAGTAGACCTCAACCGGTCAACTAGGGAACACGGCTACGTAGCCGGACAGGACTCTCGAAGATAGCTAGAAACCACGTCTCGATCACGAGTAACAAGAACACCGAACTGCCAAAACGTTGAACCTCGACAGAAGAGAACCTGAGTCGAAAACCTCTCATGTGATAGGAACACTACCCACTAGAAACAAAGCCAGATGCGTCCACTGGCGTCTTAGTCCGCGCCTCAGGTGTCTCCCTACTCGCCCCAGGCGAAAACTGAGACACACCAGGTACATAACTACAGAACAAGGACTAACTGGGGTCGCACTCGTCAGCGTGTGTCCGACGCCCCCAACTACGTGTGCACACACAGACCATGCGCACTAGATCAGATCCTCTAGCTGGTTTTTCCCCCAGCCCGGACTCGGGCTGCAAAGACGAGGGGTCCTACCGTAACCAGCCTAAAAACCGTCACACTGGGAAAGCTCTCTACCACTCCCAAATGGGTCAGCACACGCGTACGCAGGAAAGCTACGACTAGTGGGGAAAGTCACCAAAAGGTGAAAACTCGCTGAAGAAGCGGAAAGCCACCGAAACACCATCGGTCCGTACGTAACCCACCGTACGCGTGTAACACGACACGAGGCAGCTATAGATATAACACAAAACCCTAGAACCTCTGACTAGGTGACTATTCTGTGGACTGCCGGTGAAACTGGCATAGACGGGGAACCACCAACGCGCGGAATGCGGAAAAGCCGACTAACGGGCTGACAGGGTCTGGGCGGCCAATCCACTGGCCGCCCACAGCTCTGGGTAACCACAGAGGTGGCCGCCACCCTGTGGCATGGGCGGCCAACTCCCTAGTCGCCCAGCAGGCTTGGGCGGCCAGGAGGTTAGCCACCCAGCTCACTGGACAGAAGATGCTGGGCGGCCCAACCAGTGGCCGCCCAGCAGACCTAGGCGGCCAAACCAATGGCCGCCCAGCCCTAGCCTGGGCGGCCACCACCCTGGCTGCCCAGACCCCTGGGAGGCCAAGCCTTTAGCCGCCCAGATGGGCATGGGCCTGGGCGCCCACCACTCTGGCCGCCCAACTGGGCTACTCCCAGAAGCAGGGTCCCCTCTGAGGTCCACCCCGGAGGCTCATTCCCAAGCTTGATACTCCCACATTGGGCTCGAAAACTCCCGGAATGCGTGGGGAATCACCCCTGACCGCAATGGGATGCACGAAACTCGATTTCAGCGAATCGATCCGATCATACACCCTAAAACATGCATTTTCCCCCAAAAACGGTAAACCCCTCTCTCTCTCGCTCAAAACACTACCGAATGCGGGGGAAAACACGGGAAGTGTAGCGTGGATCTGTACCCCTACCTTTCACGAAGAAACCCGCCGAAAAACCGCCTCGACCGCGCAAGACGAACCCCGTTCACGGCAACACGCCGCGCCACGCCACCGCCGTTGGCTCCTCACAATCGTCCCCGCCGATTACGACCCGCGTCGTCCCCCGGTCTTGCCCACCGCCGCCGTCCGTCGGCCGCCGGAGAGGTGGTGGGAGAGAAAGGGAGAGAAGACGGGAGGGTGAGAGAGTGAGGTCGAGAGAATGAGGGAGAGACAGTGGGGGAGGGGGTTTTAATTAGGTTTTTATTTTTTTATTTTTTATTTTGAAAACTCACGTTCGCCCCAGAAATTCTCGAAAAATAAAACCTGACACAGGAAAAATCTGGGAAAAAGCAAGGCCGCTCAACTCGCTGCCACGGACTCGAAATGACCCACAAAAGCACCATCCGAGGGTCCGAAATTCCAAAATTAAAGTCCGAAACCCATTCGGACACGATCCGCAACCCGCGGAAAAAGATCCAAAAAAACCCGGGTCGTGACATCCTAGACCATATCCAAACCCCGGATATGCTGGAGGAAGCAGGTTTATTGGATGAAATGGACAGACAGCTCAGTCTTCAGCTTAAAGTTGATTATGAGGACATTTTGGCTAAGGAAGAAATTTATTAGAAGTAGAAATCAAGAGAGATGTAGATTAAACAAGGGGATAACAACACTGCTTATTTCTGTAGAACGGCTTCTTGCAGGAGGACAATCAACTATATCAAGAGTCTTCAAGTCGGGGACACTGTCTTCCCCCGACAAGAGGCTATTCATCACCTCCATTAACCTTTTGATTTTTTCTTCCCTATTAGGGCACTCATAAAAATGGTGACCAAACATCGATTAGATTGCTAATGTCTCTGCCATATCTCTAGTAAGAGTCATATGATATATGACCTCTTGTTGCATTTCCAAACGTATACCTTAGATTTCCCATTTCAGCTAGTCACATCTTGTTAATAAGGTTTTCCTAGGAGTCTCTTCCCATACAACAAAGCCAGGCAAGTTGTCATTTTATCAAAGATTTTCTTCATTCCATTATGAATACAATGACCACAGAATACTCCAGAAGTTGCTACTGACTATTCCAAGTAGGTACTGCCCTATGTACCACATGCATATTTTGATCTCCATCTGCTTTAGCTACACGAGATAAGAATTATGTGTGGGCATATAAGAAATTTGAATACCCTGCCTACCCAAAAAAAAAAACAAAATTGCATACCCTTGCAAGGAGGAACTGATCTTCAACTGGAAGTCTTGTGTTTCTGTTGCATCTGCCACTAAGTATCTCCAACATAAGAACACCAAAGCTGTAAATGTCAGCTCTTCGTGTCAATTGCCCTTTCATTGCATACTCAGGTGCCAAGTAACCTCTGGGAGAAAGTACAAGATGAGGGTCAGAAATGTGAGATTGGACAGGCAAGCTGAGTTCAAGCCAATTTTGCATATGTGGCCCCTCTCAACCACATTGTTGACACATACAGATATAGAAAAGTGTAACATTCCATGAAAAGTCATTATAATGAAAGATAAGGGGCCAAACTCACAAGGTTCCTGCAACTCTGGTACTGACATGGGTCATGTCTGGTGGGAGAAGCTTTGCTAGACCAAAATCTGATATCTTGGGGCAAAGATCGCTATCTAGAAGAATGTTGCTGGCTTTAATATCTCGATGCACAATACGGGGCTGTACTTCTTCATGAAGATAGGCAAGCCCACAAGCAACACCGATGCAAATTTTAGTTCGTGTTCTCCAGTCAAACTGAATAGTACTGCATCTTCCACCTTGAAATTATGCAAAAAAAGCATGTGCATAAGTGCATTTCATTACCATACAAGAAATTGCCATAAAGAAAATTGAGCAGTGGATCAGTAAAATGCAAAAGGTTGAGATATCTAAAGAAAAGCTGAAACTTACCAAGAAGGGTTTGTGAAAGACTGTTTTTTTCAAGATAGTTGTATACTAGAATTCTATGACTTCCTTCAATGCAGCAACCATAAAGCTTCACAAGATTTTCATGAGCTATGTTTGCAATCGTTGCCAACTCAGACAGAAATTCACGTGATCCTTGCCTTGAGTCAGATGATAGCACCTTTATGGCAACAAATTTCCCATCTTTAAGCCTTCCCTGTGTAATCACAAGCATATATTGTAAAGGAGGAAATTAAACATCTCTAGCTAGATATTTAAATCAATGACATGCAGCCATTCCAAGTATAGAGCTTTACATTAATTACCTTGTACACAGAACCATAACCACCTTCACCAATTTTGTTTGTGTCACTAAAATCTTCAGTTGCATGTTTCAATTCTCTATAAGAATATAACTTCACATTTTGGATGCCAGGAATTTCTAAGATCAAAAGCAATTTCATCAGCATCTCATAAGAAGAACGCTATAAGTCCACCAATGACTTGATACTATTAGACTAGAATAAGGTATTCAATACTTTTCAGGAAAAAAATAAAGAAAAAAAAAGAAAACAAAGGACCATTCCTACTATAGCAATTTCATAGAGTATTTTACTTAGCTACATACGTTGGATGACAAAGGAAAAGTGCAGTTCAAATCTAGTAAACAAACTCATCATTCATCATGAGAAGGCCATTTTCTAGGCTAAAATTGCAATCCCTGAAACAGCAATAAGAATCCAAAAATCCAATAACTTTTTACCTTCACTGGTAGGTATGGGTTTTTCTTGTGAAGCCTTCTCTTTTCCAAATATGCAAGAGAAACAAGTCATCACCACCTGAGTTTGTGAACTGTGATCAGATTTTCCACATCCAAGGGAAATTCATAAGAATCATAGGATAAACCTGCCAATTTAAATAAGCAGTTGGGCAAAAGAACAAGTCATTAAATGCAAAAATCCATGTCCCATGTGGAAGGTGGTAAATGTAATAATATTATATTATCATTCAAAACAAAAAAAGCAACCTAGATTAGCATGCAATGATGTCGTTTAGGCATATGCCTATGCCTCATACTTATGCAAGACTTGCTACATGCATGTCAGCAGAATGCTTCCTTATAGATTACAGTTTTGTCCTATTTGACACTTTATTATCAATCATGAAGGAAAGGCTAAAACTTGTAGCATCTGCCTTTTTGAGCTGGATCCACATAAATATTTGTTTCTGACAAACTGCAAATGTCTATAAGAGAAGGTGGTGTCCGTTCCAATTCTATATAAAGAAACACAGCTGACATGAATCCTACTTGCCTGGATCACGAGAATGTAAAATAGATGTTTGTTGCATAATATGGAAAAGGCATTTCCGACTTATTTGAAAAGGCTACGCAGCTTACCCCCATGTTTTTCAAAGAAAATTCATAAGATCTTTCGAATTGGAAGAAACCATTAAACAGGAAGTTTACAAACTTATGCAAAAATATTTACTCGCAAAGAGATGTTTTAATTGGAGAAAGAAAAGAATAACTTCAACCTACTAAAATCCAAAATAGAGAACAATGTTCTCATGCCCACTTCAAGAGTAAAACTATTTTTTTAAGCGTCAAAGGGAACACAGACAGAGCGAAAGTGGGCTTTCTCAACCTATGAGCTTGGGTCAACAACCCCAATTCAGCAAATTACAAACTTGATTCAACATAAAAAAATAATGTTAAATATACCATAATACAGACGGCTGATGGCTCATCCATGCTTTCTCCTGTCCACAACTAGGCTTGCTCAGCCCAAAATTAAATTGATGGCATCAGAAAATTACAAACTCCAAATTCCAACTGAAACTGCTCTCTCTACACAAGACATACAGCAGACCATGGCTCGACGATAAAAAAAAAAGCCTACGAAAACAAAGAAACCCAAAAAGAGGTTACCTCGGGAGCAGCCCCAGCGGATGGATGAAGACAGACCCACCGGATGCAAGCTCAGGCAAACGCCCACCCCAGCACAGAGTCACAGACGTAACCAGCAAAACCCTTCCCTTTCCGCTTAGAAATCCTCCAAGCCCACTTCCCACAAACGATAAGGCACCAATCCAACTGAACCAACATGACCGAAACCCAGAAGAACTGCGAGAAACAACGCGATGCACGCTTCAACCAGCCAAGGTGGAAACAAGGTGAAGACAACGGCGGCCCGTCCCTGCCCTGTCCAGTTCACACTCAACACCACCAAGAAGCAACCCACAAAACGCGCCCTCCACTCTGGAAGGACAAGAAAGGAGACATCCTTGACAAGGAACGTGTCCTCAACAGCCACAAAAAATTGGCAACCCCACCGTGAGAGACATATAGGCTCATCTATTATCAGTAATTATTGATAAACTTGCGAGGGAGGTGATGAACAGGGGGGGAAGAAGGGAGGCACGAGAGAGAGGCGGGGCAAGGCCGGGTTCACCCGGGTAGACGGCGACCTTTTTCTTTTTTAAAAAAAAAAATCCTTATATATCTGAAATTATTTAAAATGAGATTTTTTTTCATATAAATTATTATTAAATATAGACTTTTACATATTAGTCCCTATAAATATGGCGAATTACTTTTTAGTCTCTCAATCTCACTATTAATTTAAAAGCCCCCTAAATCGCTGCCGTTAAACACATAAATCCCTACCGTTTTTACCGTCGACGACAATAAATCCAACTGAAGTTACTTTGACCATAGGTTGCGGAAATATCACAACACCCCTTGGTTAGGTACCTCGATGACGTCTCCCCATTTGCTCCTCTTTGTGACAGAACGAGGTCATGCGGGGGAGGGCTAGCCTTCAGACCACCGCACCCCGTGTACACCGACTGCCACTACGTAGACGACGGAGGCGTATTGATCGTCGGAGGAGAGGAGCCGCACTGCGCGTACGACGGAGCTGCACAAATCGTCGGAGGAGAGCACCATTCTTCCTGATTCGACACAGTTGAGAGGAGCAGACCCAGGGCACAGAGAACGGCACTCCGTCGAGCAATCGGTCACGAACTCACTATTTGTGTATGCGTGGTAAGATTTTGTTGGGTAGAACAACGTTTGGGTCTCCTTGAACCAATTATGAAGGGCGGATCGTGATTCAAGTAAGAGTTTGAGTTTGAGCATTGAGCATTGGGATTTTTTAATGGCCAGGGTTTCAATTTCTGGCAGAGTAAGACAGGTGTTGTGTGGTAGTTAAATTACATTGTCTAGTTTGTTTGTTAGGATTAAGAATGTTGTTATGTCATTTTTGCTATAATTTTGTGGGATTATTTATTGTTCTAAAGAGTTTAGTACTGTTCTCATATTCTTGTGTATGTGTGGTAAGGTTTTGTCGGAGAGAACGACGTTTGGCTCTCCTTGAACCAATTGTGAAGGGTGAATCGTGGTTCATGTATGATTTTGTTGTTATGTCATTTTTGGTAGTTACATTGTCTAGTTTGTTTGTTAGGATTAAGAATGTTGTTATGTCATTTTTGATGTAATTTTTGAAGTCCCGAGATTAAATGGCACCCAAGAGGGGGGTGAATTGGGTGATAAAAAATTTCTGCCGAGATAGACACAAATATGCGATGACGTGGGGACACAGAAGAAAACAAGAGCAAGACAAATTATGCTTTTGATAAACCACATGATTTAAGTGAAGAAGATCAAACAATCTAGATCTAAAGGATACAAAATATCTAGATTCACAAGTATGCACAGAAGAGGGATAGGAGATATGGAACACACCACAAGGAGACAGCGATTTTAAGGTGGTTCGGATGCCACAACGGCAACCTACGTCCACCCCTCACTGACAGTGAGGAACCACACACTATCTTGTAAGGAGTTACAAGATCAAACACCCACAACACACACACACTGGGAATGAGAGTTCCCGCGAGGTGTAAGAACACCTTAATACACACACAACTACAACGGAGAACACACAACCACACACACACGGATCTAGGAAGATCCACACACACTGAAATGTTTAACGATTACAAGAACCACACATGAAGCTTAAGAAAACAAAATGAATTTAGAACACAAGAAAAGAATCTTGATTTGCTCCCCCTTAATGGATGATTGGATGCTTTGGATGCAGCTTGAATCTTTGGGCTGATCTTCACTTGACTGGATGAAGAAGGATGAAGAACTCTTCTCGGAGCACTGTTCACGTCTACAGTGCTGGATCCCTTCTCTTCCTCTTGGTAGCCCCCTTGATCCACCTTGAGCATTAGGGTTTTTCAATCCCTATTGTATATGTTTTATAGGTTCTTGAATGGTCCAAGGACTCTCCCAGACCAGATCCACAATTTCTGGAGAGTTTGGTTACTTAGGGATTAAACAACACCCATGAGAATGGCTTTTCTCGAAATGATAAAAAGTCAACAATTGTTGGCAGCTCGGGGCTGGCGGTCGACCTGCAGGGGCTGGCGGTCGACCTGCAGGGTAGGCCGGTCCCTGGGAGATCCGGTCGACCGAGATTGAGGGGCGGTCGACCGCCACTGAGACAGCCTGTAGAAGTTTCCATTCTGTTATTCCAGGTCGACCGGGGTGATGCTGGAGGTCGACCGGACTGTCAAAAACTTGAAAAATGAAGAGTTTAGCCCAGAAAAATGTGTCCATATGATCGAGGCATGATTTGAACGATTGGTTAAAAGGTTATTACACGTTCATTCAATGTACTTAGAAAACCATTTGGAATGCTAAAACCTTAAGTAACAGCATGAAGAGTTCCGACCTTGAAGGCTTATGAAAAACACTTAGGTTATTAGATCCAAGCAAAGTGAGCAACCCTATGTCCTTGGTTTTGTTATCATCAAAACACCGAGATAGATATACAACAATCTCTCCCTTTTTGATGATGACAAAACTCTAGGGCATTCAAACCAAGGTTTATGTTAAGAAAAAAAACAACCACTTGTATGCCAGCAAGAATATGAAATGAGACACAAATGCTAACCGTCTGAGTTCAAAACACCAGTACTTTCAATTCATCATAGTTTCATTACAAGGTACATTAGTGCGAGAGTTAATGCACGACTCTAAAACCAAAGTCTAAGCAAAAGACTAACACTACCGACAACCCTCACATGTGACATGCAAGCAAGCAACACAACCACACAACGACATACATAAGTAGATAATAAACTTGCCCTACTACTTCTCCCCCTTTGTCAACAGCAAAAAGGGATAGGATAGACGAAGGAGGGACTCAAGCAACTCTGGACCAAAAAGGAACATGCTAGAGGTGAAAATAAAACAAATCCTCATGGAGCATCTTCAGGAGGTGGCTGATCGGCTGGAGGTGTAGGTGGAAGGCCAAGGTGCCGACGAATGTCGCCAAGATGGTGGGCATGACTGTGAAGAAGATCAAGAATATGACCAATGGATTCATCACGAGCCGCATCCTGGCGCCGCATGCCAAGAAGGGAGAGGTGCATGAAGCTAAAGGATTGGCCAGACTCAGCTAAATCCTCTCGGAGGGAAGTCATGTGGGTGGTGAGAGTGGCCATCTGAGTAGAGAGAGTCTCGAAGGCAGTAGAGAAGGTGTCCATGCGCCCTGATATGGTGTCAAACGCAGTGCCCATAGTGTCCCCAAGGGTAGAGAGACGATCCCCAAGGATATCCACACGAGTTTCCAAGCCGGTAAGCCGCCCATCAAGAGCCTCGTAGTCCACCGAAGGGCGCTGTCCGGCCCCCTGAGTGGAGGATTCCCCATGGTGAAACTGGGGTGGAGAAGGCATCTCAAAAGCCGGATGAGAATGAGATGGTGGTGGAGGCTGCTCCTCAGCTGGAACTGGAGGGGGGATATCCCCCTCGTCTTGCTGCTGTGCTGGTTCTTCTTCTGCCTCACTGATTTCATCTTCCCCATAAACTGGAATGTCCCGCACAAGCTCACCGTCGGGACCAAAGTAGTAGCCAAAATCTACGAAAATTTTATGCTTGTTGTATACATCATCCTGCCTAACATAAATGAACTGCTCATTTGCCACATCTATCCCGGCATAAATGAAGATACCGGTCAACTGCGAAGCATATGGAAGAGAGCGCCGGAGGTAGGTACGACAGGTGCTGATCAGATCTGTCATGAGCCGACCCATATTGATTTGAATGCCATTCATGACATGATAGAATAGGAATCTCTGAACTTCTGTAACCTCATCCCGACCGCCCACTTTGGGGTAAATTAATGAAGTAAACATGTGGTGCAGGACCCGTTGTATTGGAGGAAAATGATTGGCATTCAGCTTGATCAAATTGCTCACACCGTGCACATACTCATAGTTGGTCATAGCAGTAAATGTTGCTGGAACTTCACCAAAACCATATGCCATATCTGCACCCATGACGGATACTCCTAGGGCCTACTGAAATAACTCCGGAGTGATATGAAGCTCCACACCTTCAACTGTGGTGTATAACTGGTCATTCCTCACAACTAAAAACCCGTAGAACTGCTGCACCAACCGAGGATAATATCTATCGTAACGGGTAACAAAATCCATCCAACCGTCCTGAACCTCAAAAAGAGCGCACAAATTCGGGAAGAGCTCATTCACCTCATTGAAGTCGACCAAGCGAGGGTCGATAATAGGACGTGGAGGTAAAGGTGCTCGAGGCAGAGGAGGAGCTTGCTGAGGTGGAGGAGCCGGGGCCTCTGTCCGTTGACGGCTAGCTTGCCCTTGGGCAGAACGCCGAGAGCTCCGTCTGAGCGGCATCCCGACCTAGAAAAACCCACCGGGAAACTCTTGGAACAATCGATCTCAACCCCGGAAACGTGGATGGAGCACAGGAGCACTGCTAGGGCTTGGATCGACCTTTCCACAGTGTGGAAGCTGAGAGGGATCTCCACAGACGCACGAGTGACCGTATGGAGGATGTCCCGGGAAGATGATGGGACGACCAAATCGTGTGCGGGTGGAGGGAGAGAGAGTTATGGGGGCTTGGTTGGTGGAGAGATGGAGGGTTGGGGTTAGGGCAAGGTGGTAGAGAGTGAAAAGGAGTGAAGGAGAGAAGGAAAGAGGGAGAGAGAGCCCTTTAAAAAGGGGGTCGGTTGACCCTTAAGTCGGGTCGGTTCGCCGCCAGCGGTCGACCGGCGCGGGCCTGGCGGTCGACCGCCAGGACCAAAATCCCCATTTTTTGAAAAAAAATCTTTTTCTTCTTCTTTTTTTCTTTTTTCTTTTTTTTGTGTTTCTCCTTTTTTTTGATTTTCTTTTTTTGTGTTTCTCCCTTTTTTGTTTATGGGGGATAAGCAACTGACTACTTGAACCAACAAGACAGTGGAAGTATGTAGAGGCGAAGATGTGGAGACGAGAAGAAGTTTTGATTTCCCCTAGGTAGAACCGTTAGTTCCAGCAACACTGAGTCCACAGATGTATTCAATCAAGGAATATTTGTCCGTAGAATTATTTTTCAAGGAGGGCTAAATATAAGTATGTACATGCAGGCATTCAACGGTGAATGAAGACACACAATGCGTTCAACGGTAAATTCAATATGTATGTTTTTCTACCCGTGATGCACATGAATTTCTATAAATGCAACCCTATACCTTAGATGCACATGTATGTATGTATGCTCTCACCCTTGCACATCCCAAGTTCTCTTCTTATCTTATAGAATTGATCCTGGTTTAGGGGTTTGGTGAAGATGTCAGCTAGCTGATTGTGTGTGTCAATGAAGTTCAATTCAAAGACCCCTTTCCCTACATGATCTCTCAGAAAGTGATGACGAATATCTATATGTTTGGTCCTTGAGTGCTGAACATGATTTTTTGACAAATTGATTGCACTGGTATTATCACACAGTATTGGAACAGTTTTCATTTCAATATATAAATCAAGCAGTTGGTTTTTGATCCAAAGTACTTGGGCTCCACAACTTCCGGCGGCTACATATTCAGCCTCGGCCGTTGAGAGAGCTACTGAATGTTGTTTCTTGGAGGCCCATGAGACTAGGCAACCACCAAGAAACTGACAGTATCCACTTGTACTTTTACGATCTACAATGCACCCAGCATAATCCGCATCGGTATAGGCAATTAATTCAAAGGAACCACCGATAGGAAACCACAAGCCAAAGTCTATTGAGCCAATGAGATATCTAAAGATGCGTTTCACAGCTGATAAATGAGATTCCTTGGGGCATGACTGAAAACGGGCACAAAGACATACACTGAATTGAATGTCATGGCGACATGCTGTAAGGTACAGTAGTGATCCGATCATACCTCGAAACAGTGTAGGATCTACTGTTTTACCATTTTCATCTCTATCCAGCTTTGTGGTGGTGGCCATGGGAGTTGATATGGGTTTTGCTTCCGCCATCCCGTATTTCTTCAGCAATTCCATAGTATATTTGGCTTGATTGATAAAAATTCCTTCTGAAGTTTGTTTCACCTGCAATCCAAGAAAAAAGTTCAGCTCCCCCATTAAACTCATCTCGAATTCTCCTTGCATAGTCTTTGCAAATTCCTCGCATAAAGCATTGTTAGTAGCTCCAAAAATAATGTCATCCACATACACTTGAACTACTAAAATGTCCTTACCTGATTTCCTTGTGAAAAGTGTTTGATCAACCTTACCTCTCTTGAACCCATTTTCAGCCAGAAAAGAGGTAAGCCGTTCATACCATGCCCTTGGTGCTTGTTTTAGTCCGTACAAGGCCTTTTGGAGCTTGTACACATGTCGTGGATGTTTGAAATCTTCAAAACCTGGCGGCTGCTCTACAAAGACATCCTCCTTGATATAACCGTTAAGAAATGCAGATTTAACATCCATTTGAAATAGTTTAAAATTCAAGGAGCAAGCGTAGGACAGTAAGATCCGGACTGCTTCAAGTCTAGCAACCGGTGCAAAGGACTCATCAAAATCAATGCCCATCTCCTGGCTGTACCCCTTGGCCACAAGTCGGGCCTTATTCCTCACAATTAAACCCGCATCATTTAGCTTGTTTCTGAAAACCCAACGAGTTCCAATAGTAGGATGATTTTTAGGACGCGGCACGAGAGTCCACACCTTGTTTCTTTTAAACTGATGCAGCTCTTCATGCATAGCCTGAATCCAGGATTCATTTTGGAGAGCTTCATGAATGTCCTTGGGCTCTTCTTGTGAAAGAAGGGCCATCAAGTCCTCCTCTTCAACCTACCTTAGAGAGGACCTAGTTTTTACCCCATCCTCCAAATTACCTATGATGTTCACAACTAGATGATCCTTTAGAAGAGTGGAGGAACTGGGCAAATCAGGATGCTGCACTTGTGGTTCTTGCAGTGTCTCAATTGTGGGATCCTCATCTTCCTCATTTTTGCTCGAGGTTGCCTTTAATGGTTCATCCTTAGCTTTGACATATGATGAGTTCCTGGGATCTTCATCTGCATCCAGAGTGGAAGAAATTTGATTTGTGAGTTTTGAATCGAATTCATCAAAAATAACATGAGGAATTTCTTCAACGACCAAAGTCCTTTTATTGAATAATCTGTGAGCTCTAGAATTGAGTGCATAACCTAGAAAAATACCTTTATCACTCTTTTCGTCAAACTTACCCAGGTTGGACTTACCATTGTTCAAGACATAGCAAGGGCATCCAAAGGGTTTAAGATAAGAGATGTTTAGCTTCTTACCCTTGTCGAGCTCATATGGAGTTTTCTTTAGAATGGGCATTATCATTGCCCTGTTTATGATGTAGCATGCTGTACTCACGGCTTCAGTCCCAAAATACTTAGGTAGAGAATTTTCACTGAGCATGGTACGGGCCATGTCTATCAACGTTCTATTCTTCCTCTCTACTACTCCATTTTGCTGGGGCGTCTTTGGTGATGAAAAATTGTGTGTGTACCCATGTTCTTCACAAAACATGCTGAATTCATGATTTTCAAATTCACCACCATGATCACTCTGGATTGTGGTGATGAGGTAACCCTTTTCATTCTGGATTTTTCTGCAAAACACTTGAAACTCCGTCAGGGCATCACTTTTATTAGCTAAAAACAGCACCCATGTGAATCTGGAAAAATCATCAACAATCACAAAGCCATAAGATTTTCCTCCTAGGCTAGATGTTCTAGCAGGACCAAAGAGATCAAGATGCAACAGTTCCAAAGGCCTAGCGGATGAAATAATGTTTTTATTTTTGAAGGAAATTCGTGTTTGCTTGCCTTTCGTGCAAGCTTCACAGATTCTATCACTTTCAAATTTTAATTTAGGCAGTCCAATCACCATGTCATGTCTAGACAACTTAGAGATAACTCCAAAACTAGCATGACCTAACCTTCGGTGTCATGACCAAGCATTTTCATGATTGTTCGCAACCAAGCAGAGATCATCACACGAAACGTTATCAATATCAACAGTATAAACATTGTTATTCCTTTTTCCAAGAAATTTGATCTCATTTGAGTTTTTGTTTAAGACAATGCAGTGGGTTTCATCAAAAACAATTTTAAAACCCTTATCGCACAATTGGCTTATGCTAATCAGATTATGATTCAGGCATTTCACCAAAAACACATCTTCAATAAGAATTTCAGAATTCTTACCAATATTGCCAATCCCAACGATTTTACCTTTGTCTTGACCTCCAAAGATAACTGAACCTCCATCCTTATCTTGCAGTGTGGAGAACACTTTCTTGTCCCCTGTCATATGCCTTGAACACCCACTATCCAAGTACCATTTGCTCCCCCTGACTTCAAGACATATCTGTAAGAAGAAAAATTCTCATGCAATTATTTTTGGTACCCAAGCTAGTTTGGGTCCGTAGGAGTTAGTCCAGTTCTTGGTATATCTTTTCTTGGTCCGAGAGACATGATTTCTAGGTGGACTTTGTCTAAACCAACAGTTTACAATAGCATGACCAAATCTACCACAATGATAGCAATTAACAGGTGCAAACTTTCCTTGAAACTGTCGTGGTTTGGGTTGATCATGTTTTGGTTCAGGCTTCAAACATGAAGCATGATTTTCACCTTTTTCATGAGCAAATGATGTGGTGATCTTATGCTTAAAAGATTTTGGTTTTGTGGAGTGTATCCAAGACCTTCTTTTTGAAAAGTGACTTTCTCTCCCAACAAATTATCTAGGTTTTGCTTTCCCTCAACAAACTTAGACAATGTGAACTGAAGATCATCCACTTCTTTTTCCAAGCTCACAGTTTTCTTTTTAAGTTCTGAGTTTGTGGATTTCAGAATTTGTTCTTCAATTTTCATTTTTTCACATGCTTTCTCCATTTCAATTACTTTGCAAGATAGTTCTTCTTTGGCTTTATCACAGTCTGAAATAGTTTGTAATAGACTTTCTCTTTCTTCTGTGGCCTCAAACCATTCCTGTTCCAGTTTTTCAAATTTGACGAAGATATATTCGTGTGACAAGTCATCAAGTTTCTTTTTGAGAGTTTTGTTTTCAGATTTGATCTTCTTGCATTTCGTATACAATTTTTCATATTCAGATTCCCATTGTTCATTGGAAATGAAGTCAGGGTCAGAGTTTACCTCCGTGGATTCATCTTCACGTGCCACGAGACACAGGCTTTCCACAAGTTCTTGGATATCTTCATCAGATGGTTCATCTTCTTCGTCGCTCCATGTGGCGACCATGGCTTTGGGTTTCTTGAAATTATCCTTCTTGAATTTCTTTTTCAGATCCGGACATTCACCTCTCATGTGCCCGGGCTTCTTGCATTCGTAGCATATGATGCTACTTGGCTTGCTCGACTCGCCTTTGGTCTGCGTGGGCTTTCTTTGCCCTTTTCTAAAGTTTCCCTGAAAGTTTATCTTCTTCCTTAAAAATCTCCTCACTTGGTGAGTTATCATCGCCAATTCTTCCTCTTCATTGCTTCCGTCACTTGATTCACCTTCTTGTAATTCGTCATCGGAGTAATGAGCTCTCAGTCCAATGACCTTTTTCTTCTTGATGTCTTCATCAACTGTTCTCCTTATATTTATCTCATAGGTCATGAGTGACCATATGAGTTCATCCAGGGTGATAGTAGATAAGTTCTTTGAATCTTCAATCACTGTGCCCTTTGTGTGCCATGCCGACGATAGGGACCTTAGCACTTTCCTTACGAGGTCAGAATTTGAGTATTCTTTCCCAAGACTCTTGAGACCATTTGTGATCTCTGTTAACCTTGCAAACATCTCGGAGATGGTTTCTTCAGGTTTCATCTTAAATAACTCATAGTCAGTGACTAGGAGGTTTGCCTTGGTTTCCTTGACTTCTGAAGTTCCCTCATACATGAGTCGCAGCTTGTCCCACATTTCTTTGGCCGAGCTGCACATGAAGACACGAGAGAATTCATTAGGGTGTATAGCACATTGCATGATATTCATGGCATTATAGTTAGCGGTGCATTTCTTAATTTCCTCAGGTGTCCATTTATCTTCATCATCCCCTAGTTTATGAGGACCCTTATCCATAACTCTCCAAACTTCGTACTCTTGAGCCCTAAGAAAGACATGCATTCTGTTTTTCCAGTACGAGTAGTTTGAACCGTCAAAGTAGGGAGTACGGTTGATGGAGTGGCCCTCGGGCATCATACCCTTGTTTGCCATTTAACCGGATCTTACTCTAGATCGTTAGATCTGAAAAGGAAGAGCCTTGGCTCTGATACCAATTGAAGTCCCGAGATTAAATGGCACCCAAGAGGGAGGTGAATTGGGTGATAAAAAATTTCTGCCGAGATAGACACAAATGTGCGATGACGTGGGGACACAGAAGAAAACAAGAGCAAGACAAATTATGCTTTTGATAAACCACAAGATTTAACTGAAGAAGATCAAACAATCTAGATCTAAAGGATACAAAATATCTAGATTCACAAGTATGCACAAAAGAGGGATAGGAGATATGGAACACACCACAAGGAGACAGCGATTTTAAGGTGGTTCGGATGCCACAACGGCAACCTACGTCCACCCCTCACTGACAGTGAGGAACCACACACTATCTTGTAAGGAGTTACAAGATCAAACACCCACAACACACACACACTGGGAATGAGAGTTCCCGCGAGGTGTAAGAACACCTTAATACACACACAACTACAACGGAGAACACACAACCACACACACACGGATCTAGGAAGATCCACACACACTGAAATGTTTAACGATTACAAGAACCACACATGAAGCTTAAGAAAATAAAATGAATTTAGAACACAAGAAAAGAATCTTGATTTGCTCCCCCTTAATGGATGATTGGATGCTTTGGATGCAGCTTGAATCCTTGGGCTGATCTTCACTTGACTGGATGAAGAAGGATGAAGAACTCTTCTCGGAGCACTGTTCACGTCTACAGTGCTGGATCCCTTCTCTTCCTCTTGGTAGCCCCCTTGATCCACCTTGAGCATTAGGGTTTTCCAATCCCTCTTGTATATGTTTTATAAGTTCTTGAATGGTCCAAGGACTCTCCCAGACCAGATCCATAATTTCTGGAGAGTTTGGTTGCTTAGGGATTAAACAACACCCATGAGAATGGCTTTTCTCGAAATGATAAAAAGTCAACAATTGTTGGCAGCTCGGGGCTGGCGGTCGACCTGCAGGGTCTGGCGGTCGACCGCCACTGAGAGACCTGCAGGAGGCCGGTCCCTGGGAGATCCGGTCGACCGGGATTGAGGGGCGGTCGACCGCCACTGAGACAGCCTGTAGAAGTTTCCATTCTATTATTCCAGGTCGACCGGGGTGATGCTGGAGGTCGACCGGACTGTCAAAAACCTGAAAAATGAAGAGTTTAGCCCAGAAAAATGTGTCCATATGATCGAGGCATGATTTGAACGATTGGTTAAAAGGTTATTACACGTTCATTCAATGTACTTAGAAAACTATTTGGAATGCTAAAACCTTAAGTAACAGCATGAAAAGTTCCGACCTTGAAGGCTTATGCAAAACACTTAGGTTATTAGATCCAAGCAAGTGAGCAACCCTATGTCCTTGGTTTTGTTATCATCAAAGCACCGAGATAGATATACAACAATTTTGTGGGATTATTTACTACTATAAAGAGTTAATTACTGTCCTCAGATTCTTGGATTGTAAAAATGGGGGAAAGGGAGCCATCGTTAAGGTTGACATATAAGTTTGGTGGTTATTGGAAAATATTAAAGTCTGGGAGAAGGGCATACATATTAGGGCAGAGTAAGACAGTAGTGGCATATCCTGATGATGCGGGATGGACGCGCGACCTGGGACTCTACCTCGCGATCGCCCCTAAGCGAGGGAAGACGTGGGACCGTGCGTGGTTGAGAAATCGGCAGTGAGTTTCGGGTATCGACTTTTCCGTGTTAACTCAGATTGAGTCACGGGACGGGTCGCATTCGCTCTCTTGCAGTGGTGATAAAAATAGATATCGAGCTAATTACCTATCACATGCAGCGGCATATACGAATAAATACGAGTAAAGCAAAGCCGAGTAAGAGAGCGAACACGATACCTCCACGCTCCGGGCGTGGGGAAGATGATCCCGGCCAGTTACGGTAACTCCCGGTACAATGGTAAAAACTTAATTACAACAGTGAATTTTATTGCCCACTCCACGCAGGGAGGTAAAGGGCTACAAGTGGGCCCGAGAGGACTGACCCTGGGTTGACGGGCAGCAAACTGGAAGCGCCCTCAGGGCGAACTCGGCCTGCTGGTCCGACTCGGTACTGCGCCGACTCGGTGCTGCGCCGACTCAGTTTTGACTCGCTGGATAGCAATCCTTGGCCTCCAAAGGAATGTCACCTTTCTGAGATCTTCTGGAGGCGCCGCTTGGCTGGAACGTTGGCAGGACGTTCCTGATTGACTCCTGGGAGTGGCGGCTCCTGAAGTTGATTTTTGATATTTATTTGTGAATTTTTCTCAGACTGCAACTTCGGACCTGCACAGGGAACAAATTTGCGCGCATCGGCGGAAAGAATTAATTCTCTCAGATCCGGAATCAGATTGAGGTGAGACCAATGGCGTTGGAAAGAGGACTCCCATATATACAACATATATTGTTTTTAGCTCGATCCAACGAAAGGATAAGAATTGGGGGGTTCTGCAAGACTGAGTTTTTTCTGTGGATCTGTTTACAGACACTCAGGATAGAAGTGGATCTGCCTGAAACTGACCTTTGACCGAGGGATAAATGATTTTTTCAGGGGCTGAAAACATTAGAGGATGTAGGGGGAATGGGAGGAACACTGAGGATTTTTTGTGGATTTTTTGGAAATTTGTAAGGGGATAGGAAAAATACGAATTGGTGACACTGTCCCGTGGATCTGCAGAATAGCAGATTACATGGGAAAAATAAGAAATAAGGGAAAAATATCAAACGTAAGCCAAATAGCACGAAATTTAAAATGGAGACTAGGGGAGACAGGTAGAACAAGCCCTCAAAGTTTGGGCTCGATCATACAATAAGAACAAAAGATAAAATTCCGGAGTTGAGGTTCTATCCTAATTTGGACAAAACTCCGACGATGGTGGCGGCGGCACGACGGCGGTGCGATGGCGGCGGCGGCATAATCAGAATTCAGAGGATGAGAGGGGGAGATAGAATGGGTCTCACACCCTGGAAGGCTGGAGGAGGAAGAAGCACAACAGAGGGAGAGGGGAGAGGAGGAGGGCACACCCTTCTTTGACTCCAACCAAATTCACATTTTTTTCATTCATTAAACCTTACAAAACACTATACATGGGTTTATATAGAAGGGGAGGAAGGGGGAGGGGGTTAGAATTTCGTGGGAGAGAGGGGAGGGATAGCAATTTCTTCCCCCATGTGGTCAATTGGCCTAAAAAAAGAAAATACAAAATGTCATTTTAATGGGGGGCACCCCCTTGACTTAAGGGGAGGCATCTTGAACATTTTTCACCCATTGTCCCATTGACTTGTCCAATAAGGAAAGAATCCTTCTAGAAGCCACCTTGGCATTTGACCAGCCCCACATGGACCCCCAAGATGCCACTTGGACCAATGAGCAAGGGGTGGAGGGTCCTGCAGGGCCTACATGAACTTTTGCACAAAAACTCAAAGAATCATAGGGAATGACAAATTGGCTTATAAAGCCTTACAATTGCACATATGCTTTCCTAAGGATATAAAAATAAATTAAAGGACACAAATATAAATAAAATATTAGTGCTCTTGCTCTGATGTCCCCATCAATTCTCCCCGGGTGGGAAGAACTCGACCCCGTCGAGTAAGGGGTGCGGCTGCTCGAGTAGCTCCGGCGGATGCGTCACCGAACCTGGAAGCGCGGAGTACGCTCCACTCCAAGTAATCGACACCTGCTCATCCCATATAGATTCGATATGCACACACTGTTGGGGAATGAGGTTAGAGGTGGACACTCCGGGGTGGGGTCACTCTCAAATGAAGGGAAGGCGGCTCAAAGACTCACTAGGAATCACCGCTGGGTCCCTTAAGTGACTAGATCCGATATGTGAGGTAGAACCGATCCCAAATTCTGACAAGTCTCGCACTCGAAAGGGACTAACAACGCGAGCGTACAAAGATCGACTTGACTTGATGTATGCACATGCACTCGACAGACAAACGGTACAAAATAAAGACTGACACGTGACCCTAAACAAACCTACGGTTAGTCCGACTTATGCATATGCAAAGGTGGATTAGGACACCCGAATGTGTGCCATGCATACACTAGATGTACTCGATGGTTGACAGAATGGAGGACTCCTAGACATCCTAAGATGTACCACTCATGCATTGGCGGCTTATGGGATTTGGGTGGGGAAGGGGTAAGAGATCCAAAACTACCTTCGTCATCACCCTTAGACGTAGGTAAGGCTTGCCAACTAGACCGAGGGGTAGGGGTGTGATAGTGAACTCCTTGGAAGAAGTGAAGTATATATGGTGGGTCTAGGGGTCCACTAGGGAATGGATCAAAGGGATCAAAGAAGGTATGACCCCTTGTGGTGGGTTCCCACAAGTCACGGTCCCATGTGTGGTAGTCTTGAAGGTGTGGATGGTCACCTTCGTGTTGTGTGGTAGGTGGGACAGTGATCATGTGTAGAAAATAAGATTCCTCCCTTGGGCAAAAGGGTACGAAGTCGGACTCGGCCGGCATGGGGAGGAATAAGAGGATCTCCGTAGTGACACAACTCACGGTGCACACGGAGGTAATGGACCCTAAGGCCGGATGTGTGAAGCTAAGACTAGTGGGTTGGTCGAAGTCTCGGGCCAATAGGTGCTTCAACTTCCATTGTGAATCTAATCCCATAATAAGATCATCCAAGGTATTAACATGGTGAATAGACCGAAATGTAGTGTGGAATGAGTTGACCGGCACTAATGGTAAGGTGGGGTCCATGGATGGGAAGGGAGGTGAGACCAAGCCATCCTTGAGCCAACTAAGTAGTGGCTCGGCGATAAAACATGTACCTGTTAGAAACACGGGTGGCTCGGACTTTGGTGGCTCCAAGTAAGACGGTTCCAAATAAAGTTCGGAAGTAGAGGGTGGTGGCATTGGAGCTCTCGTGGGTGGTGAAGGATTCCCCGACTGGGGTGGGGGTCCGACCGGCTCGGGACTCGACTGAGAGGTGGATGCTCGCCGTAGGGTAGCATCTGCTTGCTGTAGGGCATCATTAAATCGAGACTCAAATGGCTCGACCTCCAGAGCGACCTTATAGGACTGCGCCAGAGAGAACGCGTCACGGATAAGACATTCGATTTGGAAGTGAAGCCGCAAACCTCTCCGGAACTGAAAGGCAGTCGTGGTGCTCTCCTCGCCAACTCCATATTCCATCCGGTACTTATCATAGTCCCGAATGTACTCGGACACGGACTTGTCGCCTTGGACGGGTCGGCATGGGTTGGCCATAGTTGCCAAAGATGAGAACATATCCCTAGGAATGGGCATGCAATGGCATTTGTTTGTTATATGCAAAACTTATACAAACTAATGCAAGTCCCTAGACATGACTCAAAATGCGATGCAAAGTTGAAATGTCAACTCGACTACAACCTAGACAAAATCAATAGACGGTACTTGACGGAGTTAATCGATCCGAAGATCACTCACACAAGACTACTGCCTTCCCGATAGGCGTAACCTAACGTTCGGGCAACGCCTTTTGATATACCGAATAAAGGTATGCGATGCAACCTTGAACCGACTTAAACTTAGACTCGACTTAAACAACGACTAGACTTAAACGACTCTTTTTTTGTTTGGAGTTTTGCAAATGACTACCCTAGACTCAACTAGCGCTCTGATACCAAATTGATGCGGGAGGGACGCGCGACCTCAGACTCTAGCTCGTGATCATCCCTAAGCTAGGGAAGACGTGGGACCGTGTGCGGTTGAGAAACCGACAATGAGTCTCGGGTATCGGCTTTTCCGCGTTAACTCGGATTGAGTCACAGAACGGGTCGCATTCGCTCTCTCGCAGCGGTGATAAAAATAGGTATCGAGCTAGTTACCTATCACATGCAGCGGCATATACGAATAAATACGAGTAAAGCAAAGCCGAGTAAGAGAGCGAACACGATACCTCCATGCTCCGGGCGTGGGGAAGACGATCCCGGCCAGTTACGGTAACTCCCGGTACAATGGTAAAAACTTAATTACAACAGTGAATTTTATTGCCCACTCCACGCAGGGAGGTAAAGGGCTACAAGTGAGCCCGGGAGGACTGACCCTTGGTTGACGGGCATTAAACTGGAAGCGCCCTCGGGGCGAACTCGGCCTACTGGTCCGACTCGGTGCTGCGCCGACTCAGTTTTGACTCGCTGGATAGCAAGCCTTGGCCTCCAAAGGAATGTCACCTTTCTAAGATCTTCTGGAGGCTCCGCTTGGCTGGAACGTTGGCAGGACGTCCTTGATCGACTCCTGGGAGTGGCGGCTCCTGAAGTTAATTTTTGATATTTATTTATGAATTTTTCTCGGACTGCAACTTCGGACCTGCACAGGGAACAGATTTGCACGCATCGGCGGAAAGAATTAATTCTCTCAGATCCGGAATCAGATCGAGGTGATACCGATGGCGTTGGAAAGAGGACTCCCATATATACAACATATATTGTTTTTAACTTGATCTAACGAAAGGATAAGAATTGGGGGGCTCTGCAAGACTGTGTTTTTTCTGTGGATCCGTTTACAGACACTCAGGATAGAAGGGGATCTGCCTGAAACTGACATTTGACTGAGGGATAAATGATTTTCTCAGGGGCTGAAAACATTATAGGAGGTAGGGGGAATGGGAGGAACACTGAGGAATTTTTGTGGATTTTTTGGAAATTTGTAAGGGGATGGAAAAAATATGAATAGGTGACACTGTCCCGTGGATCTGCAGAATAGCAGATTACAGGGGGGGAAATAAGAAATAAGGGAAAACTATCAAACGTAAGCCAAATAGCACGAAATTTAAAATGAAGACTAGGGGAGACAGGTAGAACAAGCTCTCAAAGTTTGGGCTCAATCAGACAATAAGAACAAAAGATAAAATTCCGGAGTTGAGGTTCTATCCTGATTTGGACAGAACTCCGACGATGGTGGCGGCGGTGCGACGGCAGTGCGATGGCGGCGGCAGAATCAGAATTTAGAGGATGAGAGAGGGAGATAGAATGTGTCTCACACCCTGGAAGGCTGGAGGAGGAAGAAGCACAATAGAGGGAGAGGGGAGAGGAGGAGGGCACACAATTCTTTGGCTCCAACCAAATTCACAATTTTTTTATTCATTAAACCTTACAAAACACTATACATGGGTTTATATAGAAGAGGAGGAAGGGAGAGGGGGTTAGAATTTCATGGGAGAGAGGGGAGGGATAGCATTTTCTTCCCCCGTGTGATCAATTGGCTAAAAAAAGAAAATGCAAAATGTCATTTTGATGGGGGGGCACCCCCTTGACTTAAGGGGAGGCATCTTGGACATTTTTCACCCATTGTCCCCTTGACTTGTCCAAGAATGAAAGAATCCTTCTAGAAGTCACCTTGGCATTTGACCAGCCCCACATGGACCCCCAAGATGCCACTTGGACCAAGGAGCAAGGGGTGGAAGGTCCTGCAGGGTCTACATGAACTTTTGCACAAAACCCAAAGAATCTTAGGGAATGACAAATTGGCTTATAAAGTCTTACAATTGCACATATGCTTTTCCAAGGATATAAAAATAAATTAAAGGACACAAATATAAATAAAATGTCAGTGCTCTTGCTCTGATGTCCCCATCACCTGATTACTATAGTAGATGCATACTAATTGAGGATATGAGGCATATATCTAAGTGGACAAGTACACATTGTCTAGAATTTTATTATGAATTACCTAATAGCAGACCTATTCGGTATGAGGAAATAATTTCAGATGCTCAGTTGTATGAGGTGATGAAAGCCCATTTGCTCGTAGGGAAAATGATAATATATGTTAGCATATTGGACAGTCAGCCATTAGACTTGCAGCCAACCAATAATCCACAAAAAGGTGTGGCCAGCCAGTCTGCTCAGGTTGTCCCCGGTGCTCAGGTCTATTCCCAAACATTTGTTGATCTTGATAGGATGGATGTTCAGGATGAGGTTGTTCAACATGATGAGGTTGTTCAGGATGCTGCGGATGTTCAGGTAGAGGTTGGTCAACATGATGAGGTTGTTCATGATGAGGTTCTTGTTGAGTTATGGTTTTGATGATTGTTGTAATTGTTAAGTTATGGTTTTGATGATAACTAAGCTTAATGTGTGATTACGTGATGATAACTAAACTTATGATTGATTACACATGTTCTTGATGATTGTGTTCATTCATCTTGTTATTAATGCTGGTTGCATATGCTAGTTTTACAAGAGGCAAGAGGTTTCATAACATCTTTAATGTCAACAAGCATACAATTAACCCTGACTATCTTGCATGCAGGATCAAACTCATGGTAGTCACCTGGTGAACCAAAACTTTGCTCCTCTACAACCCAAAACAAGTGGTATATGTCATTTACTGTCAAGGACGATTGGTGAGACTCTCACCTTGTCTTAGCATCGATCTTACCTTGTGTATCTCATATATACACCTCATTCATGCACACTCAACATGAAACCATTCTGGCCATCGTGCGCCCTCACCTGCGGATCGACCTGCGCACACTCAACATGAAATGCTCAAATGGTCTAATGCTGAACTAAGTTGAATTCAATCTCAAAATGCATGGATTTGATATGGACTTGAAGCTCTTGACTTATGGACATAGTTTTCTGGGGTTAACTACTCATTTTTCAGATTTACCAAAGTCCGGTCGACCTCCGGACCAATCCCGGTCGACCTGAAATAACAGCACCCCAAAGTCTACAGGCTCTGCCTCTAGCGGTCGACCGCCCATGGGCGTCCGGTCGACCGCCCCTGCCAGAATGAACCGAGCTACAGTCTAAAACTTCTAGGTCGACCGCCAGCTTACTCCGGTCGACCGCCAGCCTCGAGCCCCCTTTTGTTGACTTCGTGTTTCAAGCTCGAGGAGAGGTCTTTCTACCCATTTGTTTAATCCCAATGACCCCAATCTCACCATGTTTTGTGGATCTGGTCTGGGGCTTGTTTATGGACCATTCAAGGGCTATAAAACATAGCATTTGGAGCCATAAACCCTAAGAAACCAAGAGAGCTTCAAGGGAGATCAAGGTGGCTCAAGGGAGAAGAAGAAGAGGAGTGCTACTGTAGCATGAACAGTAGTTCGTGAATCAAAACTCCATCCAACAGCTGAAGATGCAAGGTCCATTTTGAAGCCTTCATCCTCCAATGAATTGAAGAAGCAAGCAACCAACAAGAGAGATCAAGGGGGAGGCTATCAAGGCAAGAAGAAGGCTACTACAACTCTCATAAGCATACTCCATCTAGTAAGTTCTTCATCCAACTGGAGTCATTCTAGCACCATCTGAAGCCAAGGAACTTCCGATCAAGAGAAGAAGCAATTCAAGAGTTTCAAGAAGAGATCAAAGGAAGGTTGTTCAAGTGAAGAAAGAAGAGTACTGTAGCCGTGAACAGTACTCCGTGCAAGAAGATCTACATCAAATACAATGCCATTCAAGCTGAGTCTCAAGTCATTCAAGTGAAGAAGGAATCAACGCAAACATCTGGAGCATACACTCAGGGGGAGCCTAAATCAGAAGCATTCTAAACTGTGCCTTATTATGTTTCAAGTTCATATTTGTGTTTTGTATAAACTGGGAACTTGTGTGTGTGTGGATCGTTGTTAGATCCGTGGTCGTGTGTGGTCGTTATGTTCCTTTCGTCTGTGCATAGGTCTTCTTAGATCTGCGTGTGTGTGTGGTTTTATCCAGATCTTAGTGTTTGTGTGTGTGGAGTGCTGCACTTGTCGCAGCGTGTGTGTGTCTTGTTGATCCACTTGTTGGATCGTGTTGGAGACCTCGTCTCCGTGTGTGTGTGTGTGTGTTGGGGTGCGTCCCCGTGTGTGTGGGCAGGCGTCATCCTGCGTGTGTGGTTGGAGCGTCGTCTCCGTTTGGGGATTTATCCCCAAGTGAAGCCTCACCGGGTTTGGTGAGGGGTGGACGTAGGATTGCCGTCGTTGCATCCAAACCACCTTAAAAACCGCTGTGTATTGTGCTTGTTTTGTGTGGCTTGCTCCATTTCCTCTATCTCCATTCTACATAAACGTTAGTTTAAATTGTTGTTCTGGATTTGTCTTCGTATATCTTGCATAATCTATATCTTATCATATAAAGTTTGATAAATCTAATTTGTGTTCAAATACCTTTGAATCTCTTAACTAGCTTTGTATCACATATTTTATAAAAGCCCAAAAGTTTTCTTAAAATTGGTAAACACCCAATTCACCCCCCTCTTGGGTGTCATTGATCGCAGGACTTCAATTGGTATCAGAGCCAAGGCTCTAATTTTATAGATCTAACGATCTAGAGTGATTCAGATCAATGACTACCATTATGTACAATTTGAATTCTCCACCGGTGTTTGATGGTTGTAATTTTGATTTGTGGTTAGGAAGGATGTGCAGTCTAGTCAACTCATATGATCCTAAGCTATGGAAGCTTATCTCACATGGTCCTTATGAGTTGCCTAAAGATAAATCTGTCTGGACCGCAGATTCCAAGCTTAAACATGATCAAAATTGTTTCGTTCTAAAATTGCTTATTGCTGCAGTTGATTCTAATCATTTCCCTTTTGTCTCCCATTGCAGATCCACGAAGGATATCTTGGTTGGCTTAACCAAAGTCTGGGAAGGGCATGAAGATCAATGTCTTGTGGCAGGCACGAGTGATCAAGGGAGTGATCAGCAAGTTGACTCAAGCTCAAAGGTAAATTCCGATTCTGATAATGAAGATGAATTTAGCTATGAGGAGTTATTGATTGCATATGATGAGCTTGGTGATAAATATGAGAAGGTTAAGTCTGAAAATAAAAAATTGAAAAAGAATGTTGGACATAATAAATGTGATTCTCCATGTAAAGAATGCTCGTACTTGAAGGAATTGATTGATGGTCATGTGTTTGACATTGGAATTCATAAAGATCAAATTTCTTCTTTGAGAAATGAAAACAAAGAGCTGAGAGAGAGTAAGTCTTATGAACAATGGTCAAATTGAGTTTGCTCATGATAAAAATCTTGAAATAGAAAATGAGAAACTGAAGGAATTGAATAGAACCATTTCTGAAAGATTGCTTACTTTTGAAAAAGGAAAATCTATGAATATTGATCAATCTGAAAAAGTACATGTTTTGTTGCAAGAAATTGAAAGTCACAAAACCATCAATGCTACTTTACATGAACAAGTTAACTCCTGTGAAAATAAACTTCCTTCCTATGAATTACACATTGCATCTCTTGAGAAAGAGATTATTGACTTGAATGCTTCATTGTCTAGATTTGTGAATGGTCATGAAAATTTGGATAAATTATTGGGGACGAAAGTGAATTTTCAAAGGGAAGGGCTGGGTTTTAATCATGTGAACAAAAAGAAGTTTGAAAACAAAGTTTTTACATCTTTTGTGCACAGTTCAAACATAGCTAGTACATCAAATGAGTCCCCAAATTAATCTTCTTCACAGATAATAAAAAGATCAAATGAAAATCTGAAAAAGAAAAATCATGTTGCACACACACATGCATCTATAAAGAAAATCAATTTACATCAAAAATCCAAAAATATTGCTAGCACCTCCATGCATGTTGAACATACCTCTTCCACACACACACAACTAATTAGAAAGAAACTCACATATTTTTATTGTGGAAAACATGGACGTGCTATGCATAATTGTTTCATTATGAAGAATGATGATTTGAGAGCATGTAGAAACCAAGCTATTTTAAAAAAATGCAAAGAAAGCCTTCACCACAAAATCTTCCATGCATTGCAATCACTGTGGTAAAAGGAGTCATACAACTTCACACTGCTGGTTATTGTTGAAGAGAAAGAACTCCTACTCAACACATCATCTTCACACACACAAATCAGTAGAACCCATGAGAAGAAAGAAGATGATGCCACGTGCTGTCTACCATCACTTTGGCAAATCTGGAAATGTTAAGCATGATTATTTTCTTGTGAAAGATGATGATTTGAATGTTGTTAAGGAGTGGAAGCCACGTGCCAAGAATGTTGCTAACCCACAAGGACCCAAGATGATTTGGGTACCTAAGAATGTAAATTGAGAAATCTGTTTTGCAGGAGTACCATGGAAATGGAAAGTATGACATCTATTTTCATCAAGAAGGTAAGACATACGAGTCAAGTGACTCAAGCAAGGTTGGAAGAAAAATCAAAAACTGAATTTAATTTCTCAGGTGATATCCCTCTCACTCTCTCCACTAAAAGTGTTATGTCGTGTTTTACCATGTGCTGTATAGTTATGTGATCATGTATGAGTCTGTACATGCGTTCCATCCATAGATAGTTGCATACCCTTGTGAATATCATCCTCATATAGTATCTTGTTGAAGTGGAGTTTTTGAAACCGTCAATAAATCTCGCTGCATATATTGAGTTTGCATAAGCCTTCACGTACTGTCATGCATAAATTGAATATTGTGAATTCATGTCATAATACATAGCAATCCTCCTACCTTCACCACCCTTGACTACATAGTATATCAAATGGTGACATGTGGAGGGATAGGTTACGCCTGTCTGAAAGCTATCACTACGCGTGAGGTGATCTTCAGATCTAAGTTCTCCGCCCGGTACTATGAGTCAATCAGTCACAGGCTGCACATGGCATTAGATTTTTTACTGAGCATATCACAGTCATGCACACATTGAGGGGGAGTCATTAGATTCGTCATATGGGCTTAACATTTAGGTTCACACATGAGTCATGCATTGCATCTAGAACTATCTAGGGGTGTTGGTTGTTAAAATTATTTGTCATGTCATTATAAATAAATTTGAATCGAAACTGATAAATCAAATCTTCTTGTCCTTGGATACAGATCATACTCCCAAAAGCCAAATGATAATGGGCTAGTCATTACCAGGCTTGAATCAATTAAGGAACACCTTGCAAGGATAAAAATGTTAAGAAATTTCCTCCACCATCACCCAGAGATAGGAAATGATTTTGATGAGTACCCAAGGCATGGTATGAAAGGCGCACATCTCTTTTGACTGAGAATTGGTTGAATGGGTAGGTTGATTAAACACATCTCATGAGGTAAATCAGGTAAAAGACACTTTAGTGGTTCAAGCATATGTGGATGATATCACTCTTTAAACTACTAATAATGCCTTTTCTGAACAATGTGCAGGGATTTTTTACAAGGAGATTTTGCTATAGCCCTCGTGAATGAACTGAATTTTATTCATCTTTGGATTGCAGGTGGAAGGCTTGGATCAAAATGGATTCTCAAGGCAAAGGTATGAAAAGTAAAATCTGAAGTACTAACCGTTGTGGGGTTTGCAATCTTAGTGCATGAAGGCTTTCGATCTTGTCATCTAAATTAAGGTAATTCAACCTCGTCAATTCATGCAATGGTATTTTATCACTTGTTGACACTTTAGGAAGACATGTATTGTTTCAAAACTTGAATTGTCATTCACTAGTCTGCTGTGATGAACTTGTCTAACTGGCTTGAGAAGTGTGTATTGAATATTTCTCATTTTGAATTACATAACCACACCTGAATTTAACTGCATATCTGGTATATCAAATGACATTTGTGAAAGAGTGGATTGTGTCCACTTGGAAGCATTCTCTATGCGTTGAGCTGGGTCTTCGGACTAAAATCTCCGTCTCGTACCAGATTTTGAAAATCGTGACTGGCTTGTGATTGGTGGAGTTATGAATGAATCCTTGAGCTGAGTTCTTTAAATTGAAAATATGTTTCTGATCAAATGATTCAAACATGTAGCTTCTTGATGATTTCTAATTTCAAAACTTGTGAAATGCTCTTGAATATCTGATTTTGAACAATTCTGTAAATTAGGTTGCATTGCTTAATTTTGATCATTTATGCACCCTTATTCATAAAGGCCATGTCATGAAAAATGTTGTTGACACATTAATATAATGTGAATGCTCTAATGTCAAATTTGCCTCAAGGTTTGAAGATTAAGCCCTCCTATACTACATTTGCATCTTGCATCACATGCTCATCTAGGCATAGGTTGCACGCATTAGGATGAATTCATGCATTAGCTGAATTTAGTTCATTCATTTGGTATCAGAAGTTTTGCACCACATTGCATTCTATCTTGGCATGTTGCATTTCATTACTATATGATCAAGTTGCATTGCATCAGTACTCATACATTAGCTGCATTCACTTCATTCAATTGGTATCCATTTGTTTGGCATCAATTGCACATTTGCATTGCATACTGCATACATTCCCTCTGTGTGCTTGCTTGATATTATGTGCTATTCACCCCATCCCTTGGCATTTCTATGGCCTTATGTCTTCTTGATAAATAATACTGCATTTGAGTTATTATTGGAGTGTTTCATGTCGTACACTCTGGGAGAGTTTATATTTCATAAGTGCATCTATTTAGGGGGAGTTGCACTGTTATGTATTCATGATATTTTCGGTATACATGCTGAATCAAATTCGCACACTTCATGTACAAAAGGTGAAAATGAGTGTTAAAAATAAGGATATATGAATTTCTTTCTAACACTCTCGAGATGTTAAACTTACTGCATGTATGTTAAAGAGACAGTTGAGGAAAAAGCTGCAGACCTATCTTTGTTGAAAAATCTCGAATGAAAATGAACGGCAGAGCAATGCTAAGTCTCACTGAGTAAACTGGACACATGTCACCTGAGACGTGATGTGGTTCATATCTGAAAAGTGTTGACTAGTATCTCTGTTCAAAATGAGGTGAAATGGTTCAGTATTCTGAGTAACCGGGGATTCTAGCATGAGCTCCATGCGTCTACTCGCATAAAAAGGGATTATTTGAACCTGATCACTCTTGAAAAATTCTGACTGTCATGTGATATTGGTTGAGTTGAAAAATGATGGTGAAAACTCATTGTGGTAGAGCGTAGCCTCCAATACGCTGTTCTCCAAATAAAAGTGCAGTCTGTAAAATGTCTCCTTGTGTTAATCTGAAAATCTGAATATCCATATTGTAACTATCATCCTTCATATTTCTCACTTACACATCTGGAAATTTGATTTAATATGTATTCAGAAAATTGATTGAATGCTTTAGCAATTGCATGAATCTCCTATATGATTGCACAACTTCCCATGTGCTACACATGTGCATTCCGGTTGTCATGACTCTCTTGCATCTTTCTTATACCCATTCCCTTCTTATATAAGTACGGGGGAGCTGTGTTGCATGTATATATACGTATTGGTTTGATAGCTCTTAATCATCCCACATGTCATCCCTTGCATATGTTGCATTTCATGCATTTCAAACCAAAATACAAAAATTAGAAATTTGAAAACCAACGACAATTCTTTTGGTAAGCCCTCCTGCTGTTGCTTGTTGTGAAAATCTGCCATGGGATCTAGATTTTGAATGCTATCATGCTGAACACCTCATCTTGTAAACATCTTGCTCCACTGGTTCATATCCTGAGACCAATCACCACCTTCAAGTGACTGTTTTTACTTTGGTTTGTATCATATTGATTGGTGAGACAAATTACCCATTGGTCACCTCTGATTTGAATCATATTACCTTATTCGCCCATGATCTGCCCTTGCTTCTTCTGAATTGATAAGATGGGCTTTTGTTGCTTCAAAGGGAGATAGGTTTGTTCTTCCTCATTTGGCTTCTTCCAGCTTGTTGATATTGTTGATCATGTTACAGGGGGAGAAAGACTTGCATTATCTCACTTTTTGATTATGTCAAAGGGGGAGAAAAATTGATGATTGTGTGTAACAAGGGGAGAAGAATATTTTGTGCCATTCTGTTATATCATCATAAGTTTATCATTAAGTTTGTCATCATCATTAAGTTTGTCATCATCAAAAAGGGGGAGATTGTTGAGTTATGGTTTTGATAATTGCTGTAATTATTAAGTTATGGTTTTGATGATAACTAAGCTTAATGTGTGATTACGTGATGATAACTAAACTTATGGTTGATTACACATGTTCTTGATGATTGTGTTCATTCATCTTGTTATTTATGCTGGTTGCATATGCTGGTTTTACAAGAGGCAAGAGGTTTCATAACATCTTTAATGTCAACAAGCATACAATTAACCCTGACTATCTTGCATGCAGGATCAAACTCATGGTAGTCACCTGGTGAACCAAAACTTTGCTCCTCTACAACCCAAAATAGGTGGTATATGTCATTTACTGTCAACGACGATTGGTGAGACTCTCACCTTATCTTAGCATCGATCTTACCTTATGTATCTCATATATACACCTCATTCATGCACACTCAACATGAAACCATTCTAGCCATCGTGCGCCCTCACCCGCGGATCGACCTGCGCACACTCAACATGAAATGCTCAAATGGTCTAATGCTAAACTAAGTTGAATTCAATCTCAAAATGCATGGATTTGATATGGACTTGAAGCTCTTGACTTATGGACATAGTTTTCTGGGGTTAACTACTCAATTTTCAGGTTTACCAAAGTCCGGTTGACCTCCGAACCAATCCCGGTCGACTTGAAATAACAGCACCCCAAAGTCTACAGGCTCTGCCTCTAGCGGTCGACCGCCCATGGGCGTCCGGTCGATCGCCCCTGCCAGAATGAACCGAGCTGCAGTCTGAAACTTCTAGGTCGACCGCCAGCTTACTCCGGTCGACCGCCAGCCCCGAGCCCCCTTTTGTTGACTTCGTGTTTCAAGCTCGAGGAGAGATCTTTCTACCCATTTGTTTAATCCCAATGACCCCAATCCCACCATGTTTTGTGGATCAAGTCTGGAGCTTGTTTATGGACCATTCAAGGGCTATAAAACATATCATTTGGAGCCATAAACCCTAAGAAACCAAGAGAGCTTCAAGGGAGATCAATGTGGCTCAAGGGAGAAGAAGAAGAGGAGTGCTACTGTAGCATGAACAGTAGTTCGTGAATCAAAACTCCATCCAACAGCTGAAGATCCAAGGTCCATTTTGAAGCCTTCATTCTCCAATGAATTGAAGAAGCAAGCAACCAATAAGAGAGATCAAGGGGGAGGTGTGGACGCACTAAAATTCGAAGGGGAATCAGTTCGTTTGTTGATCAGGGTTAATTCGTTTATTTAGTGCGAGGGCGTGCCAGTCACAAAGTGACAATTTATTCGGACTTCATGGAAGCCCATGGTGCGCTCGATCTGACTAATCAGATAATTGAGTGGTTCGTGTCGGGACCGAAACCCGCCGCGCCATAAAGGTCACGGCGTTATTTACATCCCCCATACGGGGGAACACCCTTGATTGATTGCCGTGAATAAGGGCCCTACGGCCTAGAGAGAATACTAATCATGCAGGAGGATAGTGAAAGACGAACTATGCTAGAAACCCGTATTGGGACGTGAATGTTCAGACTATGTCGGCCACTCATGGGCCACTTCATGTTCGGACGAAGCTCCGTGCTTGTAGTATAAAGGATGGTGACAAAACCGCGTGAATGTCTGCCACGAACAAGGCAAGTTTAATGAGAATACGGGATTGGATCCCGGTAGAGACGGGTCAAGTTGATAGACTGTTGGCCGGAGATGATTTCGGACTATGGCCATGTCAGAAATTCCGTAAACCACGTCCGATACCATAAGACGTCGTCGATTTTATCTTTGCACCCAGTCCGAGGGAGTGAATTATTAAGGGCATAGCCCAAGCTCACTAATGTGCGCCCTCACACGCGGATCGACCTGCGCAGTCAGGTCGCGGGGTTCGACCTGCCCGGTCAGGTCGCGGGGGTCAAGGGGGCAGCGCCCCCGGAACAAAATTTTAATTGAAGCACGGGTAATAGAGTTCCTTTAATTTTTTTATTTGGCATTGATCTTTGCATTTTTTTATTTGAACCTTTCTCCCTTTTATTATCATTATTTACCTCCCCCTCTTTATATAAAAGAGACGCGCCGGTTTAATGGATATGAAGGAAGAGAGGAGGGGCGCGTCGGTTTAACACGATGCAAGGGAGGCGCGCCGGCTATGGAGGTGTAAAGGGGGCGCGCCGGGTTAAGTTAATGCCAAGGAGGGAGAGGGGTCGCGCCGGAATAGCCTAAGAAGAGTGGGGCGCGCCGGTTTGAGCTCTGAAAATCCGAAGTGGGTTTGAGTGTGGAGCTAATCCGGCGCGGGGGGGTAGCGCGCCGGATTGAGGCTCAGGAGTTTGAGGATGAGTTTGATTGTGGGGCTAAACCGGCGCGGGGGGGGGGGGTAGCGCGCCGGGTTAACCCACGCCGGATTAAGGGCACGCCGGAATAGCTTCTGTGGGTTTTATCTCAATCTGCTTGATTCTTATTGCCTCTGTTCTTCTTTCTTCAACTTGCAGATTGATCAAATGAGCAGATTGTTTGTTCAATTGACAATTTAAATCATTATGATGCTTCTTAACATTTGTTGAGGTGAATGAGTACTTGTATTGGATGTTTACTTAAGGGGTTTATCATGCAAGAACTTAGATGTTTAGCTTGATTCAGGGGCAGCTTCAGGCATGAACTGTTCTTATCTTCCGAGGACTTAGCTTGCTCGCTTGTTCGGCTGTTCTTATGCTCAGAGAACTCATCCTGCTCATCTGTTCTTGAGTGTTCTCATACTGGCGAAATTTGGGCAGCACCTCCCCTGGACTGGGAGTTGCCAGAGAGCAATAAGGAACACCAAACGGATAACTCCGGGGTGCACCTCAAATCTAGACCTCATGGCGGTCCAAAAACCCAAATGTGAGTGTTGGAGAGCTCGAGGACTAGCCTTCAAGAGCTCTCACAACTCACGGGTGATGAATTCGTGGAACGGGACGGATGCAGGCCGTAGGTGGCCATGACTGTTCACCCTTTGAACGGGTTCCCTCAGAGTTCATGCCACAGAAGGGCAAGCTTCCGAGGACCCCAGGTGATTCAGAGAACCAGAGAAATGAAACGGAAGAAAAGGGGGGAAAGGATCAGAGCCACAGAATACTGCGCATGCTTACAAAGTCATTCTTTTATTCATCCTCAGGGGAAAGGAAAGGAAGAATACAACGGAGAAGATAAAAGAGAAGCTGAGTGTTGAGGTGGGAAAAGAAGATACATCGGTGGGGGAGAAGGAGGAACAGAGCACAAGCTCTTCCCCCTCTCTCTTTATCATCCTCTCTCTTTCTCACCCTCTCTCTTTTTCTTCTTCACCTTGTAGATGGGGATGGATGTAGCTTCCTCTTCTCTTCGGACGTTAGGGACCTTAGCCGAACCAGCAGCCTTCCCTCTTTCCTCTCCCTTCTTCCTCTTCTCTCTTCTTCTGTTCCCCTCTATTGGTGCCTCTTCTTCTTGTTGTTCCTGGGCTTCACAATGCTGCCCCCCTTTATGTATCAGCCAGCCTGGGAGCGCCCCTGCCACTTCCACCTCGTCCGCAACGAAGTCGGGAGTTGACTGGCTGTGCTGGACGCTGTTCATTTGTCCCGTACACTGCTGCTCGTCCAAGGATGGGACGCTCAGAGATCTGCCAGAGCTTGCCTTGTTGCTGCTGCTTGTGTGCTGTCGAACGAAGGTAGAAGCAGAGCCATGGGCATTGAATGTTCTCTACACGCCATAATGATGCAAAACAGAGCATCAGAATGTAGATGGGACGGCTCATTTGCGCGCCGGATTCACGTGAAATGCAAGGGAAAGGGTGCGCGCTGGTTTAACCCATATGAAGGGGAAAAGGGGCGCGCCGGTTTAACCCAAGAAGAAGGGCGCGCCGGTTTAAGGCCAAAGCAAGGGCACATGAAAAAAATGGGGCGTGCCGGCTTAAGATGTTGAAGGGGCGCGCCGGTTTAGAGCGCTTTGAGGCCCTTTCGCGCCGTTTTAAGCCTCGAATGGATTCTTTTCGAAGCCGCAGCCATTTATTCGAGTGTCGGCGCTCCTGGAATGTTCTAGTTGCAATGTATAGCCCTCATAATATTCTGTTTACAGCCTTTGGGGCTTGGTCCCAGACTTTGCATGACTTTCGGTGCATCCCGAGACTGTGCCGGAGTTCCCGACTTTTCTTTGATTTAGCTCTTGACATGGCCGGTCGGAGCGTTGTAGCTGTATCTTCCGCTTGGGGGGCTTCCTTAGCGGGTAGTAGACCACCAAGCGAGTTCTCGTCTTGATCGGGCGAGGCGTGAGGTTTATTCGGCAGTTCTATCTTCGACTCGCGCTCTAATGTGTAGACGTGAATGTCGCCATGATCATCATTGTCATTTTTTGGCGTCCACAAATGCCCCCCACTCACGGGCGGCGCAAGCGAGGGATGAGTGTGCAGGGCCCGCGAGTGTATAGTTCTTCAACATGACGTCTGTTCTTCCGAGCCAGTGGGATGCTAGTCCGGTGCAAATTCACGGGAAAGCGCTCACTCCTTCA
Source organism: Amorphophallus konjac (assembly GCA_022559845.1). Classification (NCBI taxonomy): domain Eukaryota; kingdom Viridiplantae; phylum Streptophyta; class Magnoliopsida; order Alismatales; family Araceae; genus Amorphophallus; species Amorphophallus konjac. The sequence continues at coordinate 167,717,422 of CM040127.1, forward strand.
ACGAAGGGATGAGGGGATCGCTTCACCGCATATGCACGTGGACTGAGATGTCAGAGTGGGGGTTTAGTCATCGGCATGGGGTGAATACCGAAGCGGGAACGAAAGGTCTACGTGTCGTCTCGGGCAAAAGGCCCCAAACAACTTAGACGAGGCCAACCCCAAAGAGGGAGTTGTTGACTCGTGCTGGGCTTAGGAAAGTTATTCATTCACCGACTCGGACGGAGGGTCCGAGTCGAGTAATGGGATGCACTTTTGTTTATGGACTGGGATGGATGGTCCGAGCCAGGCAAGGAGGGGTTTCTTTATGTTCATGGACTTGGACGGAAGGTCCGAGCCAAGCAAAGGCGGTCCTTTTTTATTCATCAACTTGGACGGAAGGTCCAAGCCAAGCAAGAAGGTTCTTCTTTTCTCTTTTTTTTGTTCATTGACTTGGACGGAAGGTCCGAGCCAAGCAAGAGGTTCTTTTTGTTCATCTACTTAGACGGAAGGTCCGAGCCAAGCAATGAGGTTCCTTTTTTTTGTTCATCGACTTGGATGAAAGGTCTGAGCCAAGCAAGGAGGTTGTTTTTGTTCATCGACTTGGACGGAAGGTCCGAGCCAAGCAAGAAGGTTCTTTTTTTTTTGTTCATCGACTTGGACGAAAGGTCCAAGCCAAGCAAGGAGGTTCTTTTCGTTCATCGACTCGGATGAAAGATCCGAGCCAAGCAAAGGCGTTCTTTTTGTTCATCGACTCGGATGAAAGGTCCGAGCCAAGCAAGGAGGTTCTTTTCGTTCATCGACTCGGATGAAAGATTCGAGCCAAGCAAAGGCGTTCTTTTTGTTCATCGACTCGGATGAAAGATCCGAGCCAAGCAAAGGCGTTCTTTTTGTTCATCGACTTAGACGGAAGGTCCAAGCCAAGGGTTTATTCGTCTGTGGGACTGGAGTTGTAATATTGAGGCGGTTTATTCATTGACACGGGGTTAGTGCCAAAGCAAGGGTATTTTATTCATGGCACCAGACGGAAGGTCCAGGCCACTAGTTCGTTCATCGATGCCGACAGGGAGTCGGAGACCGACGGGGTTTGTTCATCGGCACGGGGTTAGTGCCGAAGCAAAGGTCTTTTTGTTCATGGAACCAGACGAAAGGTCTGGGCCACTGGTTTATTCATCGACACCGACGGGGAGTTGGGGACCGACGTGATTCATTCATTGACACGGGGTTGGTGCCAAAGCAAGGGTCTTTTCATTCATGGAACCAGACGAAAGGTCCGGGCCACTGGTTTGTTCATCGATGTCGACAGGAAGTCGGAGACCGACGTGATTCGTTTGTCTCTTGGTATTTTCGTTGGTGCGGGGGCTGGTGCCAACGCAAGGAGCAAAGGTTTATTCCCCAACCCTGGACGAAGGTTCAGGTGGGGTGTTCTTCGTCAGTGCCCACAGGATGTCAAGAGCTGACATGGTTGATTCGTCTATTGAAATATTCGTTGGTACGAGCTGGTGCCAACGCAAGGAGAAAATGTTGATTCCCCGATCTTGAACGAAAGGTTCGGGTGGGGTGTTCTTCGTCAGTGCCGACAGGATGTCAGAGGCGGACATGGTTGATTCGTCTATTGAAATATTCTTGGAGATAAGAGTGAGTGTTAATAAAGGGAGACCGATTCCTCCCCTCCTTTTTCCTCTTTCTTTTTTTTCTTTCTTTCTTTTTCTTTTTTTTATTTTTCTTTCTTATTTCTTCTTTTTTTTTCTCTCTTTTTTTTGACATGCAAGATAAATAGTGCCCAATCCATCTGGACAATAGTAATGCAAATTCACCCGGGGCAGGGCAGAGAAAAGCATTATTCCTCGAATGGGGGAATCGGAGCATGGTACAACCTCAGATGCCTACCATTGAGGGGCGGAAATTGAACCTCCCCTCGATGGTCGACGATTACATACGCTCCGCCCTCGTAGACTTTCTGGATCACATAGGGTCCAAGCCAATTCTCATTCAGCTTGCCATTGGGGTTGGAAGCCATGACTTCTCTTCTCTTCACCATAACGAGGTCACCCTTCTTAAATTCGCGTTCCTTGACGAGCTTGTCAAAGGCGCGAGCTATCCGGGCCTGATAGACCTGGATGTTCTGCTGGGCTTGGAGCCATTTCCCCTCCAAGTTGGAGAGCTCTTCGAGCCTTCGCTCGACATTTGTCTGCTCTTCCCCGACCAACCCGTGTTGGACTGCGACTCGGAGGGAGGGTATTTCCAGCTCGATAGGGACAATTGCCTCTGAGCCATATACCAGGGAAAAGGGTGAACAACCCGTTGGAGTTTTGTACACAGTTCGATACGCCCACAGGGCCTCATACATTTTCTCTTCCCAGTCCCTCTTGTTAGAACTAACAATTTTGGACAGGAGAGTGCAAAGAGTCTTATTGAAAGCTTCAGCCAAGCCATTGGCCTGTGGGTTGTTGGGGGTCGACATCCTCCATTCGATCTTGTACTTTTCTGCCAGTCGGTAGACCTTCTGGTTGCAGAAGTGACTTCCATTGTCTGAGATAATTCGGTTCGGAGTGCCAAACCGGAATATGATGTTGCGACGGACAAATCTGGTGACGATCTCCCCAGTCACTTCTTTCAAAGCAATAGCCTCCGCCCAGTGGGAGAAGTAATCAGTTGCGGCCAAGATGTACTTGCACCCAGCTGATGATGCGGGTAGTGGACCCACAACGTCTGTTCCCCATTGGGCAAAGGGCCAGCTGGGCAGTGTTGGATGCAAGGGTACGGGCGGTCTCCTGGGTACCGTCACGTGCTCCTGGCATTTTTGACAAGACTTGGCATACTTGCAGCAGTCGTCGAACATTGTCGGCCAATAGTAGCCGAGCTTCTTTATTTCAATTTTCATTTTCGGTCCTGCCTGATGTGCACCAGCTGTTCCGGCGTGAACCTCTTTCATGACCTTCCAAGCTTCTTCAGTGGATAAACATCGGAGGAGCACCTTCCATTTGGCGTCTGCCATAATTCGGAATAGGATCCCGTTTCGGACCTCGTAAGAGTCCTTTGTTCTGATTAACTTGATCTTCTCTTCCCTTTGCCTGGGCAGTTACTGATATTTAAACCACTGCAAAAGGGGGTCTCTCCAGTCGGGCGGGCTAATGGCTTCCGCTGTGATGACCTCAAGTTCTTCTTCTCCTGGCCCTTCTATCATGCTAGGCACTTGGCGTTGATTCACCACCCGGATGCTGAGGGATCCATCTGGCGGGACTGCTAATGAACTCGCCAATTTTGCCAGTACATCAGCTTGTGCATTCTCTCCTCTGGCAACGTGGCCTATCTCAATGAGGTAGAACTGCTGCATGAGCCGTTTCGCCTTAGTGTGGTAAGGGAGTAACTCAGGTTTTCAGACGTCAAACTGTCCCTGGACCTGCTTGACGACCAGCAATGAATCGCCAAACACATGTAATATTTTAATCTCCATCTGTAAAGCGACTTGGAGACCAATGATCAGAGCTTCATATTCTGCATCATTATTTGTGCAGGGCTTGCTAATGGAGCAGGATGTGTGCAATACTTCTCCCTCAGGGGATTTAAGGACGATGCCGGCCCCGGCCCGTACTTTTATGTGCCCAGACGGGGTTGTTTCTGTTCTCGAAGCTCCATCAAAGTGCAGCTGCCAGGCGATCAGTTGGGCTTGGTCCACCTCCAGTGTTTCATCTTCAGGCAACTCCGTGGCCAGTGGGGAATCTTCCGGCACAGGGTGTGCTGCAAATAAATCGGCCATGGCTTGACCCTTAACGGCCTTCTGAGGCACGTAGATGATGTCAAACTCCATTAACAGTACGGCCCACTTGCCGAGACGTCCCTTCAGGACTGGCTGGGAGAGAATGTGCTTGACTGGGTCAGCCTTAGAGATTAAGCTCACTTCATGCGAGAGCATGTAATGCCTCAACTTCTTGACTGCGAAGACCAAGGCGAGACAAACCTTCTCAATCGGGGTGTATTTTGCTTCTGCCCCCATTAGTCTTCGGCTAAGGTAATAAAGAGCTTGCTCCTTCCCCTCATCATTGTTCTGGGCGAGCATTGCCCCCAGTGAACATTCAGTGGCAGCTATATATAGAATAAGTGGCCTCCCCTTGACAGGTGCCCCCAGCACAGGCGGGGTCTTTAAGTAGTCCTTCAGCCGATCAAAGGCCTTCTGACATTCCTGGTTCCAGTTGAAAGCTGCATTCTTCATCATTAATTTGTGGAATGGTTGACAGCGCCCCGACAAATTGGAGATAAATCTTCGGATGTAGGCTAGCCGACCTTGCAGGGACCTTAACTCTCCCAAATTCTCCGGAGGAGATAGCTCCTGAATGGCTTTTATTTTAAAGGGGTCGATCTCGATCCCCCTATATCGGACAATGAAGCCGAGAAACTTTCCACTAGAGACGCCGAAGGCACACTTCATTGGGTTCATTTTCAGCTCGTACTGCCGGAGTCTCTCAAAGATGACTCTAAGGTCATTCAGGTGATCCCCCCTTTTCTTTGTCTTGATGACCAGATCATTGATGTAGCATTCGACTTTGCTATATAGCAGTTCATCGAATATCTTGGTCATCGCCCGCTGGTAAGTGGCGCCAGCGTTCTTGAGGCCGAAGGGCATCCTTTTGTAGTGGAATATCCCTTTAGGTGACCGGAAGGCCGTATGAATTCGGTCATGTTCAGCTATCCATATCTGATTATAGCCAGACGATCCGTCCATGAAAGACAAGGCCTCATGGCCGGTAGTTGCATCAATCATCACTTCAGTGACGGGCACCGGAAAGTCATCTTTTGGGCAATCTTTATTCAGGTCGCGGAAGTCCACACAGATCCTGATCTGTCCATTCTTCTTCTTCACCGGCACAATGTTGGCCAACCAAGTAGTGTATTGGTTTTCAGCTACAAAATCGACATCTATGAGCTTGTCGACTTCTTTACAAATCAGTTTTATCAGCTCCGGCCTCATACGCCTGGGGGGCTGCTTCACCGGCTCCACCTTGGGATCAATAGCCAGAATATGTTGAGTCACGCCGGGGCTCAGACCGGGCATCTCTTTGTAGTTCCAGGCGAAACAGTCCCGGAATTCTTGCAGCAACTTGACATATTGTCCCCTCTCCTGTGGAGGAAGAAGGGCACTCAGAAAGGTCAGCCTGGGGTCGCTTTCTGTGCCTAGGTTAATTTCAACGAGCTCATCCACTGTGGCCTGGCCGCCATCTTCAATTTCTGGAGGCGCTGGTAGCAGGTCGATGAATTCCTTATCTTCACCATCTTCTGCTTCAAGGACACCATAGGTGTCTTCTTGCCCTGCCTCGTTGGGTAACGAGGCTTTGCTTGTTTCCCCCTCTATTAGGCATGCTGTATGCGGCTCTGGGGGGCTCTCTTGTGTGGAGAAGTAAAGGACTTCTTCGGGATCTTCTTTGTAATTATCATAGATGGCTCCTGCAGGGGCTAAGGTGATTGATTGCCATACTGGGGGCTGCTGCTCTGCTGGTGGCTGGGGTTGCCCATTCTCAGTTGCATCTTCAAAAATCTGGTGCTGAACTGACACCATGTAAACACTTCTTTCATGGCCGCCTGTCACATGGGGGCGTGGCGGAGCGACCACATAATCTCCCATTCTGAGCTCATCTCTCTCAATCAGGTCTTGAGCAATGTCCTTGAAGACGTAGCAGTCTTCGATGGAGTGGCCCAGTATTTGGTGATAGGGGCAGAACGAGGGGTCACCGCTTTTGCGAGCATCTTGCGGCCTCTTTGACCTTGGGAGGGAGACCTTGTCATAGCAGCAGGCCCATTCAAAAATTCCTCGGGTTTTATTCCTTGGGAAAGAGTAGGGCCTTTGCATCTTCTCCCGCAGCGTAGAGCTTCGCTCGGCCGATCGCCTGACCGGGGAAGCAGCTACATCCCTAGCCTCCCTTTTCATGTGCCCGGGGGCGTTTGGGACGGTGTTCGGGGACCGGTGCGCGCCGATGCTTTGTCGACAGAGGATGCCTCTAATGAGTACAGTCATTTCGGCCAAGCGAACCTTCAGCATTTCGATCTCTCGCTGTTGCCTACAGTATAGGGCGAGTAGGGTAGAGTCGCACCGAGTGAGGTTCGGGGCTCGACCCGTTTCCCCATCCTTTGGGTCAGTATCAGACAAAGGCAATGGCGTACTGCTGTTGTGGTCATTCGGGATTGGTCTCCCGGAGGAGGACGGGGTCTTCCCCTTACTCCTGCAGGGAGGTGGATTCCATAGGAATATTTCTTCATCTTGTTCTTCGTTGGCCAAAGGCATAAGATGCTGACGGCCTTCAACCTGCCATGGGCCTGCAGTGCCTGCGTGGCTATTGCCGCCTAGAGCTGAGACTGATATCACATCAGCTTCATAGGAATCTTCTAGTGAAAAGCCCAATCCTGGATGCCGGGTGATTTGCAACAACCGCCGATCCAGGTTCGGCGGGTTCCACATTTTCTTGAACATTTCTTTCCGACTGGAGAGCTGGCAGAAGGGGATCCCTTGCTTTCTGGCCATCTTGACCACAGGACTGGCTGTGTCAGGAAGTCCCATTATTGGGACGAGTGGGTCGTGCAGCTCATCGGGGAGTCTACAATCATCATCCCCCTTGACCGGGTGCTCCTTGGCCACATAAAAGATGGTAGGCAGACCCTCGGGGTTGGGCACCTCGAAGGTCCTTAACACTTCAGCCACCTGGCAGTCAGCTTCTGCAAGAGGCTTGATGATCCCGGGAGGGACCCTGATGTCTTCCAGCAAGTCTTCAAGGTATGGTGTTTCCGGTGTAGGGTAGATGGGAAGGTAGGTGGCCCGGAATACCCCTTCTGCTTCAGAAACGAATGACACCTGAGGGGGAGCCACATAGCCAGGCGGTGGTGGAGGGAACCAGCTGTCAAGCTCTGCCTTTTTCTTTCCTTTATCTTGAGTAGCTTGGGAGGCTTGCTTCGGCTTTTCCAAATAAAGATTAGCATCCGACAAGTGACATTCGAACACTTCGAAAGGATGGAGGTCGGCGAAGATTCTCTCCTCTTTCCCGTTGCCGGGGTACTTGATGCATTGGTGCAGAGTGGATGGTACCACCCTATTTTGATGTAGCCAAGGTCGGCCGAGCAACGCCTTGTAAGAGGTGTTGGAGTTGATCACATGGAATTGGACCTTGGTGGTGAACTCACCGAGGGAGAGGTTGAACTCTGCGACCCCCATAGGGACTTCGCACTTCTGGTTGAAGCCGGTAATCTTGACGTTCCTGACCTCGACCAGGTGTACGTCAAAGTAATGCTTCTGATACACCCGATAGGGGAGTATGTTCACTGCTGTCCCAGGGTCGATCAAGACTCTGTTGATGGGATGCCCATTCAGCTGCCCCTTCATGTAGAGTGGCATGTTGTGGCTGCAGGTAGGTAGAAGCATATCCTCTTCTGTGAAGGCCACAGCTACTTCAGGTGACATTTCTACGAGGCAGGCTTCAACATATGCTGGCGTTTGGAGCGCAGCGATGACGGCTTGCCGTGTTTCTTCATCTAGGGATAAAATCTCCCAGACGGTAAACCTGGCTGGGATCTTCTTCAGGTGTTTGACTATTCTGTTGCCAGCTCGGACTTCGAGCAACTTCATTTCTTCAGCTCTACTGCACCTGCCCCCAGTCTGGGCCTGGGGAGCCGGCTCAACGGGTGCCTCCTCCACTGGGTCGGATGCCGCTTGAGCTTGCGGGGCCTGCTGGGTCACTTCCTTTTCTTGCAAGAACTCGACAAGATTTGGGATGTCGTCGGGCTCTTCCCTTGGCCGAGGAGGAGTCAGTACTAACGGGGCCGAGGGGATACCCGTCTATTTGGTCTGCTGGGACTCGCGGGGGCATGACTGCTTTCCCCTTTGAGTCGTAAGAAATTCCATAAATGAAGGGGCGGCCTGGCCGACCGGTTCTCCGGGCTAGAGACCTAAGGGAGGGGGAATCTCCATGCCTTGGACCCTAGGCTCGGGGATATGATACGGTTGTTCTCCCCTAAGCAGGATGTTGTGGTCGGCCTGAGGAGGACGTCCCCACTTCCTTCCCGACCTGGTGGCATGTTGGGAGGTGGATGCTTTAGCTTGATTCACCTCTGACGGCTTGACGGGCACTTCTTGCTCTTCCTCTCTCAGGGAGAGGGCTGTGTCAAATAATGTTGAGAGGGTGTTGCAAGAAAGGACAACCCCACTCTTCTTCTTGTTTCCAGGTCTTCTCTTCTTCTTTTTCTTCTTCTCTTCAATGGCTGGCAACTGCTCTTGGGGAAGCTCACCCCACAAGAGAGGCTCTTCTTTCGTCTCGGCTTCCGCTTCTGGAGCTAGTTCGAGTGACTCAAACTCCTCCCAAGGGACATACTCCTTCAACTCCACAGGCTGGACCTCGGGCTGCTCATAATCTTCAAGCCCATCAATAATAGCCTGGAGTATTTCAACCGCAGGGCTGGCTTCCTTGTGCACCCGCATTGGGATGTGTTTCTTCTTGTTGTGAGTGGGCCATCTCATAATGAGCCGGGGGGCTGTGTCATGCAAAACAGGTGTCACCGGTGGCGGTGCTGGTCGGGGTGTAACACCCCTTATGCGAACCTCTGGAGTGGGCCGAGGAGCTTGTCTTCTTCTTTTGTTCTTCGTTGGCGCGGCTTGCCAACCTCCTTGATCATGAGCTGGCGCCATCATGAAGGCTTGATAAGTGGCCTGCGTACTGGACTCCGCCCATTCTTCAGGTAGCTGTTGGTATAAAGATACCATGTTGACAGTGGTGCCAAGGCTCGGCATCTCGTGCGGCTGCGGAGGATCCACTCTGAGCTCCCCCATGTCCAGCTCTCCCTTCTTGATCAAGGACTCAATGACATCCTTGAAGATGTAGCAATCCTCAATGGTATGCCCAAGCATCTGATGGTATGGGCAAAAACGAGGATCATCCTTCTTCTTCAAGTCACCAGGCCTCTTTGGATCTGGTAATGTGATCTTGTTGTACCTGGTGGCCCATTCAAATAGGACCCGGGCTTTGTCTCGAGGAAAGGAATACAATTTGTTCCTCATCTTCTCCCGCAGGGAGGGACCTTCCCGCCGTTCAGTGGAGGTGTTGGCCATCTCTTTGGCTTTCTCTTTCTGTTTCTCGAAAGCTTCGAAGTCCAGTGTATGAACTTCTGGCGGTGTTGGCCTCCTCTCGGCCTGCCGGACCCTCTGACTTGATGCAGCTGGAGCAGAAGAGTATCGAGCAAGGAATGCTTCGATCTCTGCCACTATGTTGTTCAGACGGTCGAACGACCTTACCTCAGCACCGATCATCCTCTCAAGGATCTCCTTCTTCAGATTCTGTTTACATATCTGCACTGCGTCCTCCTGATGCGGGGGACGTTTGCACCTCATGCTGAGGTTCCTCCATCTCTTTATGTAGTCGAGTGCCGACTCATCATTTCTCTGTCTCGTGGCGTAAAGCTCTGCCACGGTCACCTCCCGCTCAGCTATGTAGAATCTTTCCTTGAATTTCTTCTGCATATCAGGCCAGTCGGTAATGGACCCGGCGGGCAAGCTCGAATACCACTCGAAAGCGAGCCCGGTAAGTGTCGAGCCAAAGAACTTGAGGAGATAAGCTTCATCTGCCGCTAGATCTCCCATAACATTCACATAATAGGCAATGTGCTCCCTAGGAGACCCTTGCCCATTAAATTTCTCAAACTTTGGCGGCTTGGTGATGCCGGCTGGCAGCCTCTTTGAAGCATAGTGTGCCGGGTAAGGTACCCATTATACGTCGAATGGCGTGTGATCACCATCGCTCCTCTCTGCCAGCTTCATATCTATCATTTGTTCAAGCATTAGTCTGCTTACTGTTGCCGGGTCAGTCGGGTTTGGATAGAAATGGGCTGGTTGCATCAGCGGTGTTGTTAACACTGTCGCCTGAGGTGCAATAGTGGACCCCTGGAATGGCAGGTTCGGTGGCGGGGCCGGTGTGACATGTTGTGGCTGATGCAGGGGTACGCCTCCAGTGTAGGTAGGTATTGGGGGAGACACCGTCGCCTGTGGAGAAGCTTCTGAGGCATGACCGTTGCCCCCAGGGGTCTCTGGTAATGCTTCAGTCTACCCGGATGTTGAGGGCTGAGCGGCTTTTTCAGTCAGTTGTTTCTTTAACAATTCGATCTCCCGCTGATATTGCTGCATCATGTGTAATACCGCGGGGTCGTTCATGGAAAGGCTAGGGGTGCCCACTCTTTCTTCGATCGGCACCTCTTCAGATGAAGTGGACGGTCCTCCCGCCGTGCCTTCTGTAATGACATTGGCAGCCAAGGATGTTGAAGGTTCCTCATAGTTAGCTCCTCTGGTGTGTACTTGTGTCTTTTCAGCTGCCGCTTTCCCTCTTCTGGTAAGAGGTCCCGGCCTTGTGGCAAGCCTGGCTATTTAAAAATCGCTGTGCATTATGCTTGTTTTGTGTGGCTTGCTCCATTTCCTCTATCTCCATTCTACATAAACGTTAGTTTAAATTGTTGTTCTGGATTTATCTTCGTATATCTTGCATAATCTATATCTTATCATATAAAGTTTGATAAATCTAATTTGTGTTCAAATACCTTTGAATCTCTTAACTAGCTTTGTATCACATATTTTATAAAAGCCCAAAAGTTTTCTTAAAATTGGTAAACACCCAATTCACCCCCCTCTTGGGTGTCATTGATCGCGGGACTTCAGTTCTTCATCAGGATGAGGTTATTAATGATGCTGTGGTTGTTCAGGATGAGGTTGTGCATGATGCTGAGGTTGTTAGTCTTCATGCCTCTGCCCCTGCCTAGGATAGACAAGTGCAAGCCTTGGCTGTTGTCGATGAGGATTATCATATTTTAAAGAACATGATGCAATCTGAATCTGAGGATAATGACTCAGAATTTTTTGCATATGAAGATGAGTATAGTGATTCTGAGGAGAGTGTGGCTGATTATGATGAGGTACACACTAAAGACAGTTATCATTCAAGACCATCTCCCTCAGTCGAGTCGAATATTGATGGAGGGGTTTCAGATGATGATGGAGATTTGTTGGAGGTTGATGAAGAGACCTGATATATCAGTTGGTTCTCTATTTGTAAATAGTAGGGAGTACATGATTGCTCTATGTCAGCATGCTATAAAAAATCAATTCGAATTCAAGCAGGTGAAAAATGATAGCATGAGGATTATTTGTTGTGTGTGCAAATGTTAATTGTAAATGGAGAGTGCATGTCTTAAGACTGCAGGATAGAGTTACTTTTGCAGTCAAAACAATGCATGAAAAGCACACATGTTCAGCTACATCAATGTGTGATAACAGGATGGCATCAAAAGATTGGATTTTAGCAAAGGTAAAGGAAGTAGTGAAAGACAATCCTGACATACCCCCTACAAAGTTACAAGCTGATTTATTAAAGTCTTACAATATTTCAATCCCTTATCACCGCATTTGGCGTGCACGAGAGTGTGCAAAGGAGAAGGTTTTTGGGAAAGTTGAGGAAACATACAAGTATTTGCCACAGCTACTAAATGAGTTAAAGCAGAGCGACCCATCCTCAGTTCTAGAGTACAAGATTGGCCTGGATGGTTATTTTCAGAGGGTGTTCATTACCTTAGGGGCAAGTATCAGTGCTTTCAAAGATGGCTGTCGTCCAGTGGTGGGCATAGATGGATGTCACTTGAAAGGGTATTACACTGGGATCTTGGTGGCAGCAGTTACTCTTGATGGGAATCATTGTTTGTTCCCAGTTGCACATGGTGTTGTTGAAGGGGAGAGTATAGACTCATGGACATGATTTTTGCACCTTTTGAAGAAGGCTATTGGACATCCTACAGGGATTACATTCATTTCTAATATGGAAAAGGGTATTAAGGTGGCTATCCCAGATATCTTTCCAGGTGCCGAGCATAGATAATTACATGTCCAATTACAGACAATCTTTAATTACAATATTTAACTACAGTGACTGTAAGTTTTATTTTCAATGACATGTCTAAATGTTGATCAGATTATGAAAATAATGTCTAAATTCAGTGACTATAGGTTTTAATGACATTGATTGTAGGTTTTATATTACTGATGAGATTGTAATTTGAAATTATCTGTAGGTTTTGTATGTGGCACCTTTACAAAAATTTTAAGAAGAAATGGCTAGGCCCAGCCTTCAAGAATGTTGCATGGGCTGCAGCAAAATCTTACACAATTCAAGGATATAAAGCAGCTCTATTTGACATGAAGAAACTGGATGCACAGGATGCTTCCTATTTAGATACTCTGCATTGTGCATGGTCGACATGTCAATTTAATGATAAGGGTAAGCTAAACTACATCACTAACAACCTAGTAGAGTCCTTTAATTCATTTGTTGGTGATACGAGAGGCCTGCCACTTGTAGACATGTTAGATGGAATTAGGCAGAAAATCATGGTGAAAATAGACCATATGAGGAGACATGCACACAGGATCAAAGAAAAGTTTGTGCCACGGGTTGTTGGCTATTTAAATGTAATTGTTAGGAAGTTGGGAAAATATGCAGTCAGATATTCCACTGATTTTATGGCAGAGGTGGAAAGTCCGTATGAGAGGTGCATTGTTAAATTGGACGAGATGTATTGCTCTTGCCGAAAATGGCAAGTCATTGGGCTGCCCTACCAATATGTTGCTACTGCTGTTGATGCCCGTAGGGGCCTCCAAATCAATCAATTTGTTGATAGATGTTATTCCATTGAGGCATATAAAGCCACGTATGCAAAATCCATACAACCATTACCACGTAAGAGCATGTGGCAGATTGTGGAATGTGTTGAAGTGCTTCCTCCTCGCTGCCAAAGACTCTGAGGTCGCCCTCGAAAGAAGAGGATTAGAGATGTTGATGAAAATGATAAGGCAATAAGGAGATGCCATAAATGCACAAGATGTGGACAATGGGGCCACTATAAAACTACTTGCAAAGAACCCCTCCTAGGACCACAATCTGTAATTACAGATGATGGAGTAGGTTTCATAACTGTTGCCCGGAAGTAAGTCTATATTACAATTAAGATTTGTATTTGCTCTATTTGATTTGCTCTGTGCATAATATTGACAGTTATGTTGTAGGCAAGGCCCAAGAAGACCACCCAGGTTCGTAAATGTTAGTGGTAGGGCTGGCCAGGCTCAAACCAGTGGGGCTGGTGAAGGGGCACAAGTGGCAACTTCGGTTGGGCCAGGTCGGACCCGCGGGAGGGGTAGGAGAGGTACCACCCATGGGAGAAGTACCAGCTGCAGGGCCAGCAACACTGAAGGAAGCACCCGGGGGAAAGGTAACATAGCACACATTAATGCTCAAATATGAAAATTTAGTGTCATGAACTAGACTGATTTTATTGCAAGTATGAGTCATGTAGGTCGCACAATTCCAATGGAGGCAAGGGGCTCCACAAGCACCAGCGGTGGAGACATTCGTGTGCACACGGTGATAAATATGGACAGTCAGCATCCATTAACTTTGACACACAGTCCTCCATGTTCAACTTCCAACAACCTCTGCCAAATTGTGAGTTTAAAATCTGAATGTGAAATTGTAGGCAAAGAATAGTGTAACAGACTGGGTGCTGGGAAGGATTATGTTATTTATAATAGTTAACACCCCCTCTTTGTCACATGTACATGACTGTGTTGGTGTGAAAAATGATGTAGCTGACTGGGTGGGAAATGTTATTTGCTGACTGGGTGGGGAATGCTGTTGCTGACTAGGTGGGGAATGTTGTTGAAGATGTTGTTGTCCATGATGTTTTATGTGTTGTAACCAATATTGATGGGATTAAAAATTGTTCTTCATGTAAAACTGGAGAATGGTTAAACTGTAAACTCATGGACATGGATTTTGTTGGTGATTTGAATGAGACCTGTGAAGATTATATTATTCCTATTGAATGAATGTCGTTCAGTTATTTCACCAATGACTATGAAATGTGCTTCACTTATGTCCAAGAAATATTATAAAGCCATGACAATTGTACAGGACAATTGCCAATAATCTTAGGGTTATACATTACACCATGTCTTTATATTATTCATGATTCAATACAGGAACCACTCTCTATTTAGTGCTGGCCTACTGGCTCCTTTGGTTTATACAGGGTTGCTACTAGTCGGTTTTCCTAGGCTTCAATGATGTTTATCTTCCCTTCTCTTTTGGTTAAAAAAGGCTGCTGGTTGTCGGAGTAATTTGAGAGTTTAGATTTTGGTTGTTTTTGATATTTCTTTTGCTTAATAACTGCAATAAGATGAAGGGCTTCGAAGTTTTCTAAGATGGAGGGGTAAGACTAGAGTGTTCTATTATCTTTGCTATTCCATATGTTTTATGAGAAAGGGCCTGTTTTATTGGTAGGTAATGCTCTTGAACAGTTGCATCCTGTTTTACTATGTTCAGGTGGCTGTGCAGAAAGTATTACATTGTTTACTACACAATCTCTGAAGCTACAAAGATTGTGTTCAGTAGAATTCAGAAAGTTGAGCCAGAGCTGGTTTCAAAGATTATTGGCCACCTTCCCCTGAAGGATTATGGTGCTCGGGAGATGATCAGGTGGGCAATTGGAAATCACACATCTACACCATTTCATGTTCCAGCTCATTACTGGGAATCAGAAAATGCACCAGAGCAGCAAGAATGTGTGCATGATTTTGGTCCACTATATCCAGATGCAGTTGGAGAGGACTACTACAGTCAATCTCAGTTTGGGAGCATGGATGAACACTTAGAGGGATATATAAGACTAACGATGATAAGTGGCATTACATTCCACTAACGATGATTACATGTCCAATATGACTCACATTACATACATCTCTCTTAAACTATATTTGTGGCGCCCCCTTCCCGCGATCCCGTATCGTGTCCTGGGACGTCACAGCGGATAGACGGACTGTTGTGAGCCGAGATATTTGTAAGGCGCTAAAGGCCAGACCATCACGTACTCTAATAACACAACCATACCATTTTCATAAGATAAACACACATAATTTACATCGTATATTGTTTCTTACATATCTTTACCCGAAAGTCATATTTACATTCATTATATAGAAGAAAATTAAACCTACTTATTATACGCATCGAAAATCTAAATTACGCCCGGGATCACCCTCCGACCTACTGTCACGCCCCGAGATTATGCAGCGGAAACAATTGGGAACGTGAACAGTCGGCTAGTACGCCTCTAGCAAGCAATATAATCAGAGCGTAAGACAATCACCCTAAAGTAATTGCACAAGTAAATTTTTCCAAACTTCACTTTATTTCATAATAATAATAATATCAAAGTACACAAGATCTTTGACTCTTAACATTCTTACACCATAGACTCAAGAAAACAAAAATTTACATAATGACTTGGCTAGACATTAGAAAACTAAGGCTTCTCTCGTCCATATGACCTTCAATTGCTCTCAGACCCGCTACTTGTATAATCTGAATCTGATTCACTAGTCCTTCCTGAAACATTGAGAAAATAGGTAATCAGCACACTTGTCCAGTAGGTATCTTCGTATCAACATGAAGGCGAGTTTAAGTGATTAGCATTTTAGCTCTAGAGAATAAGATAAATCATACAAATACGGTAAAACATGCGAATAGAAGCAAAATAACAAGATATGGTCAAAACGAGATATGAGAATATGATTGAGCAAGTATATAACAAGAATGTAAATTTGACCTTCCCATGAACAAGAATGCAACAAGATTGTACTTTTCATAACTATGGAGGCTATGCACTAGAAAGTCATGTAACAAGTAAGAAAGTACTTTTCACTTAATAGCAAGTACTTCGTGAATTTACGTGGATCTTTATTCATGTCCGTGGATTTTCACTTATTTATAAAGAAAGTACTCCCAGCGTAATGCGACGCTAGTTGTATCATACCCCATGGTTTACATTATGTTTCCGACAACCAGCCGATGGGACTAGCATAGAGCCCTTGAATACAATCAGTGCTCGAACTGCATCTTCAAGTATAAATCAAGTTACTTCCATGATTATAACAATAATGTGGCCAATAATATACAAGTTCAACAATAATTCCATGATAAGGTAACCAAAGTATAGAACGTATCAATAATTGATCATGAGAATTCAAGAAATGCATTAATAACTAGGTTATGCTATGCAGAAAATTCTGTAGCATAATGGTACATTCTTTATTTCCATAATTTATTAATGGCTTATCCGAATCAAGATAAGTTCTAGATAATCAATGGATCATCTAGGATCATAGGATACTCAACCCAAAGGTAAAACCATGGGTTAAACATAATTAGATTTGATGAAAAAGAAGCTGGAACCATGCGGTCTAGGTCCGGGCCGCTAGGTGTCACGGGCGGTTGAACAATGGGCCGCTAACAGACTCTGGCGGTCATACATTAGGCCGCTAAGGTCCAGAGCTCATTAAAATACCGGTAAAGTGCTTTCTAGACAATTGGCATTTTATTGTAAAACCATCTCGGCGTCCTAGTGGGAATCTCAGGCTCGCGGAGACTTACGGAGGCCTTGAAACAAGATCACCTAGTACGTTGGAAGGAATATCCAATGGAGAGGTTTTCATGTCCAAGAAAAATGTGCCTATAAGTGTAATGTGTAACTAATGATAAAATACCGGGATATGTGACATGTACTTAAGAAAATGACTCTGAGATAAGAGAGATCATGATAAAATAGTGATCAAATAAGTCCATAAACCTTATGGAAACGTGCCTATAAATACAAGAGTATAAATTTTTTGGCCATAAAAATAACATAGGTTAAAAATAATCACAAGTACACAAAGAACATGAAATCTCCTGGAGTACAACTAGTTATAAGAAAACAACACTTGAAACAAGAGTAATAACCTTCTTAACTAAGCTTAGCATATAATAATTTAGGCTAATCTGTAATATGTTTCAGGTTAACAATATTACAGAAATCAGAAAACTAAAACAGTCTAGGGGGTGACCGTTTCATGGGTGCTAACGGTCTGTCGTAGGACCGCTAAAGGTCTCTGGCGGTCTAAAGGATGACCGTTTCTTCCTCTATAGCAGAGAGACATTAGAAACCGATGTTCAAATTTATTTTAGGGCAATATAAGGCATGGAAACAATATAAAACATGCAATGAACATACTTAGAAGAAAGTAGGCCAAGAATATACATAGGAGGATGTCTATTAGGTAAAATTTCATCTTTTCCATTAAAGGCTAGGTTCACGCATGAAAAATGAACTAACTACTAAAACATAAAATACTCCATGTACAATGCATGAAATCAAATAGAAATTGAGGACTTTTACTCCTAAGATCATGTTTAAGCCGGTCATAAGATAACCTACCTCTGTTTTGGGTTTTAGGCTTCAAATTTAGGGCTGGAAGTTAACCCTAATTTCTTGTTCGTCCTGAACCAAAGTAGTAACTTCTTACCCCTCTATCTCCCGATTCTCTTGACTTAAAGATGTGAAATTTGGAGGGTAAGAAGAGGGTACTAATAGGAAAAAATTATTCTAAAGAACATCTATCTAATTACCTTATTTGGGGCTTCTATTTTCCTGATCTTCCTGGGTCGGTCGCATAGTTCCCTGAGTTTCTTTCACCAAACTAGCATCTTTGCAGGCTTCTATCTCCCTGTAGGCTTGATCTCCTAGAACAAAATTTTTAGGAAAGTTAGATCTAACTAAGATGAACAAATTCCTAGAAGAAACTTACCTCTAATTCGACTTCTTTACCTTAGTTCCACGCGAGCCAAAAGTAAGGGTCGCGCTGGTTGGTTCTGGAGGCTATTTATAGGGTTTAGCTAGGGTTTCTTGGATCAGAGCGATTCTAGAGTCTTAATTAGGTATTAGATTGATCTTTGAGAGTTCCAAGCCTGATTATACTTCTATCAACTTCGATTTCTGGGAGTTTAGATGCTAAAAATCTAACCTTTTTATACTTCATTTTATTCACAGAATCTGCCGAGCTTAGCGGTCATTTGGGGGACCATTTTCCAGTGGTTGGCGGTCTCGCCATAGACCGTTTTTGGTTTTGGGTGCCGAATTTGAAACCAGTTCAAACTCTTGTATTATTATCCACCTCTTTATCCTAAATTTTTTCTACTTATCTCCTTAATTCTGTAAATACATAAATTCCAAGCTTCTAGAACATGGGCCAAAGTTTAAAATTATAATTTGGGCCAATTGGATGTGCCAAAATGGACCTAATCCTCTTGGATTAGTATAAGGCCTAAATCATTAGTTTTAATTAACCACAATTCAATCAATAGCCCATTTGAATGCTTAATACTTATATTTTTAATCCCCAATTTTTTTTTAGAAAATCCTCGGGTGTTACACCCTCCCCCACTTAAAAAAAATTGGTCCCCAAATTCCTTGTAATAAGATTTGCTAAGGAGTGTGTACTTACATTCAAATATCTCTGGAAATCTTTTATGCATAGCTTCTTCAGTTTCCCATGTTGCTTCATGTGGCCATGACTTGTTCCATTGGATCTTGACCATAGGAATAATATTATTCTGAAGTTGACAGACTTCTCGTTCAATGACCTTTATTGGCTTTTGCTCATACGTCAAGTCCTTTTGAATTTTCAAGTTGTCGTAAGTTATGACATGGAAAGGATCAGGAACATATTTTTTGAGCATTGAGACATGAAATACATCATGAACTCCTGATAATTGAGGGGGCAAAGCTATTCGATACGCGACTTCACCCACCTTGTCGAGAATTTCGAAGGGGCCAATGAATCTTGGAGTAAGCTTGCCTTTGATACCGAATCTTCAAATACTTCGACCTGGAGAAATCTTAAAGAATACATGGTCTCCTACTTGAAATTCTAGGTCGCGCCTTCGATTATCAGTATATGATTTCTGTCTATCTTGAGCCATCTGGAGTCTTTCTTGAATAAGCTTTATCTTCTCGGTAGTATCCCTGATGATATCGGGACTGAGAAATTACCTTTCTCCTACTTCACTCCAACAAATAGGTGAACGGCAGCTTCTTCCATATAGAGCCTCAAATGGTGCCATTTGTATGCTAGCTTGGTAGCTATTATTATATGAAAATTCCACTAGAGGTAAATGGTTGTGCCAACTCCCTCCAAAATCAATAGCACAAGCCCTGAGCATATCTTCAACCACCTAATTTGTCCTTTCAGTTTGACCATCAGTTTGTGGATGGAACGCAATGCTGAACTTGAGTCGGGTTCCTAATGAATGTTGAAGACCCTTCAAGAACTGTGATGTAAACTGAGGGTCTCGGTCAGATATAATGGTAACAGGGACACCATGTAATTTGATAAATTCCCTTATATATAGTGCCGCTAATACATCCACAGATCATCGACTTTTGATTGGTAGAAAATGTGCAGATTTAGTCAATCGATCTATGATCACCCATATGTCATCATGTCCACCTCTTGTCTTAGGTAAACCCATGATGAAATCCATCCCTATACTTTCCCATTTCCACTCGGGAATATTCAAGGGGTGTAATTTCCCAGCAGGCTTTAAATGTTTTGCCTTTACTTGCTGACAAGTGAGATAGCGAGATACAAAGTCTGCTACTTCTCTTTTCATGTTGGGCCACCAGAAGCTTCTTTTCAAATCTTGATACATCTTAGTAGCACCAGGGTGAATAGCATTCTGTGACTTATGAGCCTCTTTCATGATCAATTTCTTGGTGTCGGCATGATTCGGCACACAGATTTGATCCTTAATTAAATAATAATCTTCCATCATTTGTGATAGAGAATTCTGTCATGTGATCAATATTATCCTTGATTTCCATCAATGTAGGGTCATTTTCTTGCAATTTGATTATATCTTCAATCAAGGTAGGTTGAGATCTTATATTGACAATCATACATCCTTCTCCTTTTCTATCAATATCAAGATTTAAGCGAGAAAAATCCTTAATAAGACATATCATACCTTTCCTGAGACTTGCTAATGTTGCCATTGGCCTTCTGCTAAGAGCGTCAGCTACTGCATTGGCTTTGCCTGGATGATACTGGATAGTAAAATCGAAGTCTTTGAGATACTCTAACCATCTGCGTTGTTACATATTTAATTCCTTCTGGGTGAAGAGATATTTCAGACTTTTATGATCTAAAAATATAATGAATTTCTCCCCATAAAGGTAATGCCGCCAAATTTTTAAGGCGAGTATAACAGCTGCCAATTCCAGATCAAGCACATGGTAGTTTTCTTCATGACGCTTCAACTGTCTTGATGAATAGCAATTCACCTTTCCATTTTGCATAAGAACACATCCTAGGCCAATGCTAAATGCATCCGTATAAACTTCAAAACCACCACCTTCAGTGGGCAACGCCAAAATAGGGGCTATAGTAAGGTGATCTTTAAGAGTTAGAAAACTCTCTTTGTAATCCTTCGACCATATAAAAGGGTTCTCCTTTCTAGTGAGTCTAGTCCAAGGGATGACGATCTTAGAGAAGTCTTTAATAAACCTAATAACCAGCCAGACGTAGAAAACTTCTAACTTCTGTCACGGTTGTCGGTTGGCTCCAATTCGTAACACCTTCAACTTTAGAAGGATCGACAGCGATACCCTCTCTTGAAATAATATGGCCAAGGAAAGAGACCTTCTTTAGCCAGAACTCGCACTTGCTAAGCTTTGCATAAGGTTTACGCTCTCTCAGTGTCTGTAAGGCTATTTTTAAGTGCTCTTCATGTTCCTTCTTAGTTTTGGAGTATATAAGAATATCATCAATGAAGACGACCACAAATCGGTCGAGATAAGGTCTGAAGACATTATTCATAAGTTGCATAAATGATGCCGGGGCATTGGTTAACCCGAACGACATTACAAAGAACTCATAGTGGCCATATCGGCTTCGGAAAGCCGTCTTGTGTATGTCTTCATTCTTGATTCAGAGCTGATGATAACCTGACTTGAGGTCTATTTTGGAGAAGTATTCTGCTCCCGAAATTTGATCAAAGAGCTCATCGATACGTGGCAACAAATATTTGTTCTTGATAGTGAGTTGATTTAGTCGCCGGTAATCGATGCATAGCCTGAGAGATCCATCCTTCTTTTTGACAAATAAAACTGGCGCACCCCAAGGGGATGTGCTAGGTCGAATGAAACCCTTATCTAATAACTCATGAAGTTGTCTCTTCAGTTCCTTGAGTTCTGTGGGAGACATCCTGAAGGGAGCTATTGAAACGGGTGCTGCTCCGGGTAGTAATTCAATGGAAAAGTTTATTTCCATTTCGGGTGGTAAACCGAGTAAATCTGATAGGAATATATCGGGAAACTCATTCACAATGAGAATATCTTCTAAGATGATCTCCTTGGACTCGGTAATAATTACGGAAGCAAGGAAAGCTTCACATCCTTGTGAAATGAGTTTGCAAGCGTGAAGAGATGAAATAATAGCATGATGTTTCCTGTACTTGATACCAAGGACGGAAAACCTTGGAAGATCTGGTTTCTGAAAAGAGATAATCCTGTTCCGACAGTTTATATAGGCGTCGTGGTCGACAAGCCAATCTACACCTAAGATAGCATCATATCCTTCCATGTCAAGGCATACGAGGTTTGATGGAAGATTATGACCTTCTACCATTACCTCACTATCGGGGTAGTAGGTTGTAAGTTTGGTTTCGGGACCTAATGGTGTAGTGATTGCTAGGTCCAAAGTTAGAGAAACTGATGAAACTGGCAATATTTTTGCAAAAGTAGTAGATATAAAGGAATGAGAAGCACCACTATCAAATAACACGAATGCAGGATGGGAATAGACTTGAATGGTACCTTCCATTAACCCATCATCCTTGGGTGCTTCATCATCATCCATAATAGAATTAAGACGAGCCTGACGTTTGCGTCCACCATTGGAAATTTGATCCTTCATGAGGGGGCAATCCGACATGCGGTGCTCCCGGCTGCCACATCGTAAACAAGCACCGAGATGCTTCCAGCATTCTTCGGCTGAGTGGCCAAACTTCTCGCAGAAAGTACAAGCCGCCATGACTTACTTTTCTTCTTCTTTAACCTTCTTATTCTTGTGGTAGCCACTACCACTCCCGTTCCGAGATCTCTTCTTGCTATCACGGGATTTGTAAGGTTCCGTGATACTAAACTTTCCCTTCTTTTCATGCCGATCAGATCTTCAGCTCGGCTCCTCTCCTTTATCTTTAAGTTTTTCGACCTTCTCCAAGGTCCTTTCGCATAGATGTGCCCGTTGGACCATCTCCGCATATGTACGGATGTTCTGAGACCCTAGTTGTTGAATAAAGCTAGGCCTTAAACCGTCCATAAATCGGTTAGCTTTCAATAATTCGATACTAACCAGATGAGGAGTATAAAGCGCTAGCCTAGAAAATTAGAGTTCATACTCCGCTACTGTCATCATGCCTTGGTGTAACGAAGTAAATTCCATAGCTTTCCTCTCCTTGACGTGTTCGGAGAAGTATTTTGCTCGGAAGAGGGTGAGGAATCCCTCCCAAGTATGTGGTGCATCTTGAGGCAGTGCAGGAATTGACTTCCACCATGTACGGACATCTTTATTGAGTTGGAACGTGGTAAGACGAACCTTCTCTTGGTCAGCACATTGCATAACCTCAAATATGCGATTCATTTCGTCAATCCAATTCTCGGCTTCATCTGGATTAGAGGAACCAGAAAATCATGGAGGATTTAGGCTCCTGAAGTTGCGGTGAAGATCACCAACACCAGCTCTTGCGCCGTCTTGAGCCATATTTTGCAATGTCTGGGTGAAACCCACAACGGTCTGTTGTATTCCACCCCAATCAACGCGATGAGCCATCGTAAGAATGAGGTACCTGAGAAGAACGATGGGTTTGTTATTCTCCATAGAATTTAAAGGAAGTTAGCTTAAAGATATAATCTAAACAACTAGCTCATCCCGGGTTCTACTCAATTCTCACATGGGTTGGAGATTCCGTTCTAGTTTCATAGGTGTGGGTCCTTAAACCTTAGACTTAGCCTATGACATGATATATATATATTTCCTAGAAATAAGTAAGTCCTTAGACTTACGCTCTGATACCACCTTAACTGTCACGCCCCGAGATTATGCAGCGGAAATAATCGGAAACGTAAACAGTCGACTAGTACGTCTCGAGGAAGTAATATAATCAGAGCGCAAGACAATCACCCTAAAGTAATTGCACAAGTAAATTTTTCTAAACTTCACTTTATTCCATAATAATAATAATATCAAAGTACACAAGATCTTTGACTCTTAACATTCTTACACTGCAGACTCAAGAAAACAAAAAGTAACATAATGACTTGGCTAGACATTAGAAAACTAAGGCTTCTCTCGTCCATATGACCTTCAATTGCTCTCGGACCCGCTACTTGTATAATCCGACTCCGATTCACTAGTCCTTCCTGAAACATTGAAAAAAATAGGTAATGAACACATTTGCCCAGTAGGTATCTTCGTATCAACATGAATGCGAGTTTAAGTGATTAGCATTTTAGCTCTAGAGAATAAGATAAATCATGTAAATACAGTAAAACATGCGAATAGAACCAAAATAACAAGATATGGTCAAAATGAGATATGAGAATATGACTGAGCAAGTATATAACAAGAATATAAATTTGGCCTTCTCATGAATAAGAATGCAATAAGATTATACTTTTCATAACCATGGAGGCTATGCACCATAAAGTCATGTAACAAACAAGAAAGTACTTTTCGCTTAATAGCAAGTACTTCGTGAATTTACGTGGATCTTTATTCATGTCCGTGAATTTTCACTTATTTATAAAGAAAGTACTCCTAGCGCAATGCGACGCTAGTAGCATCATACTCCATGGTTTACAGTATATTTCTGATAATCAATCGAGGAGACTAGCATAGAGCCCTTGAACACAATCAGTGTTCGAACTACATCTTCAAGTATAAATCAAGCTACTTCCACGATTAAAATAATAATGTGGCTAATAATATACAAGTTCAACAATAATTCCATGATAAGGTAACCAAAGTATAAAACGTACCAATAATTGAACATGAGAATTCAAGAAATACATTAATAACTAGGTTATGCTATGGAGAAAATTTGGCAGCATAACGGTACATTCTTTATTTCCATAATTTATTAATGGCTTATCCGAATCAAGATAAGTTCTAGATAATCATCTAGGATCATAGGATACTCAACCCAAAAGTAAAACAATGAGTTAAACATAATTAGATTTGATGAAAAAGAAGCTGGAACCATGCGGTCTAGGTCCGGGCCGCTAGGTGTCACTGGCGGTCGAACAATGGGCCGCTAACAGACTCTGACGGTCATACATTAGGCCGCTAAGGTCCAGAGCTCATTAAAACATCGGTAAAGTGCTTTATAGACAATTGGGCTTTTTTGGTACAACCAGCTCGGCGTCCTAGTGGGAATCCCTGGCTCGCGGAGACTTACGGAGGCCTTGAAAAAAGATCACCTAGTCCGTTGGAAGGAATATCTAATGAAGTGGTTTTCATGTCTAAGAAAAATGTGCCTATAAGTGCAAAGTGTAACTAATGACAACATACCGGGATATGTGCCATGTATTTAAGAAAATGACTCTGAGATAAGAGAGATCATGATAAAACAGTGATCAAATAAGTCCATAAACCTTATGGAAACGTGCCTATAAATACAAGAGTATAAGTTTTTTGGTCATAAAAATAACATAGGTTAACAATAATTCCAAGTACACAAAGAATATGAAATCTCCTGGAGTACAACTAGTTATAAGAAAATAACACTTGAAACAGGAGTAATAACTTTCTTAACTTAGCTTAGCATATAATAATTTGGGCTAATCTGCAATATATTTCGGGTTAACAATATTACAAAAATTAGAAAACTCAAATGGTCTAGTGGGTGACCGTTTCATGGGTGCTAACGGTCTGTCGTAGGACCGCTAAAGGTCTCTGGCGGTCTAAAGGATGACCGTTTCTTCCTCTAAAGTAGAGAGACATTAGAAACCGATGTTCAAATTTATTTTAGGGCAATATAAGGCATGGAAACAATATAAAACATGCAATGAACATACTTAGAAGAAAGTAGGCCAAGAATATACATAGGAGGATGTCTATTAGGTAAAATTTCATCTTTTCCATTAAAGGCTAGGTTCACGCATAAAAAATGAACTAACTACTAAAACACAAAATACTCCATGTACAATGCATGAAATCAACTGAAAATTGAGGACTTTTACTCCTAAGATCATGTTTAAGCCGTTCATAAGATAACCTACCTCTGTTTTGGGTTTTAGGCTTCGAATTTAAGGCTGGAAGTTAACCCTAATTTCTTGCTCGTCCTGAACCGAAGTAGTAACTTCTTGCCCCTCTATCTCCCGATTCTCTTGACTTAAAAATGTAAAATTTGGAGGGTAAGAAGAGAGTACTAAAAGAAACAAATTATTCTAAAGAACATCTATCTAATTACCTTGTTTGGGGCTTCTATTTTCCTGATCTTCCTGGGTCAGTCGCACAGTTCCCTGAGTTTCTTTCACCAAACCATCGTCTTTGCAGGCTTCTATCTCCCTGTAGGTTTGATCTCCTGGAACAAAATTTTGAGAAAAGTTAGATCTAACTAAGATGAACAAATTCCTAGAAGAAACTTACCTCTAATTCGACTCCTTTACCTTAGTTCCACGCGAGCCAAAAGTAAGGGTCACGCTTGTTGGTTATGGGGGCTATTTATAGGGTTTAGCTAGGGTTTCTTGGATTAGAACGATTCTAGAGTCCTAATTAGGTATTAGATTGATCTCTCAGAGTTCCAAGCCTGATAATACTTCTATCCACTTAGATTTCTGGGAGTTTGGATGCTAAAAATCCAACATTTTCATACTTCCTTTTATTCACGGAATCTACCGAGCTTAGCGATCATTTGGGAGACCGTTTTTCAGTCGCTGGCGGTCTCGCGATAGATCGTTTTCGATTTTGGGCGTCGAATTTGAAACCAGTTCAAACTCTTGTATTATTATCCACCTCTTTATCCTAAAATTTTCCTACTTATCTCCTTAATTCTGTAAATACATAAATTTCAAGCTTCTAGAACATGGGCCAAAGTTTAAAATTATAATTTGGGCCAATTGGATGCGTCAAAATGGGCCTAATCCTCTTGGATTAGTATAAGGCATAAATCATTAGTTTTAATTAACCACAATTCAATCAATAGCCCATTTGAATGCTTAATACTTATATTTTTAATCCCAAATTTTTTTTATAGAAAATCCTCGGGCGTTACACCTACTGTCCGTCGGAGTCAGAGTGTACGCTTGTCAGTTTCCTGAAATGGTTAGGCAACAGAAATGAGTCTAAAGACTCAGTAGGTATTAAAACCAATCGTATGTTTATCATATAATAACATGTGCAAAATTAATGATATATGTATAGCTAATCACAATTTCATTGGATTGTACATATTCTGCAAAAAAAATATAGTAGAAGAGAATAGTTTTCATATTTATAAGAAAATGCATATAACAAATCTTATCTGACTTTAGCTAATTCAGAGCTTATATAGATAAATTTATTTTCAGATCATATCAGAATCATATATCAAATCTGAACTTCATATTAGGCCATGCCTGTTTACAGAGTCCCATAATGCATTAGTTATTTATCACACATTGGATAAGCATATATTGGACATGTATCCCGTCACTATAAGCAGTAGCAAACACATACCTAGGCATCCAAACGTCGACTTAAAGACAAATGGTCTAGATATTGGAGCATGTCGGCCTTGATCAACCTCGCAGGATCGGGAGTTAATACTCCACCATTCTCCAGATAAGTTTCTTATTTTGGGTTTCAGATTTTTCAGAAGTCCGTTTGTCCTCGGAAATGAGCCTAATGTCGTAGCGGACGCTAACTACGGTTTGTCGCCCCACACCTCCTTAAAGTGACACAGTCCATATGCTTAATTATCATTATTTATATTTTTTCTCCTTGTTACATAGCCATCTTCGATACATAAAACTTGCCGTTAAAATTACTAAAATAATTGATTGTCATCGAGTCATATTTTAATATCATAAATTAAATTTTAAAGCATAGGATAGTGGGTCAAATTTATTAACTAAATAAATCACTATTATTTAACTATATAAAATTACACTTCTAATTATTAAAGTAAAAGTAATGTAATAGTAACTAAATAAAGAATAGATTTTAAACATAAATTATCAAGTCAAATATGTTAAATAAATCACTGATTTAAATAGAAATAATTACATCTCAAATAAAGTCAAATTAAAGAAACATAAATATCAAATAAAATGTAGTCGGTTTATCATGTGCCTACCTTTAGGGTGGATTCCCCAAATTAACTTTAGTGTCTCACCCGAGCTCCCGTAATAGTCATTGCGTAGGAAAAGATAATTTTTCTATCTCAAACGTAATTTTTATCTTGTTATATCTTCCCCAAATACTACAATTTAAATAACCCGCGACTTACCTGTAAGGACGATTTTTTATGTAAAGAGGGCGAAACGTTCCAAATAAACTCACAAATTCTCTATCCAAACTTTTGTCAACTATTTATCTTATTCTGATGCCGTTTTCTCTTCTCCATTTATTTATAGGAGAATGAGGGAGAGAGAAATATTAGGGAGAGAGAGATGAAAGAGAAATAACAAAAATGAGAAAAAGAGAGAGGGAGAGGTGAGAGAACATGAGAGAGAGAGCGATGGGAGGGAGAGAGAGAGATTAGAGAAAAAAATATAAGAGAGGGGGAGGGGTGAGAGAACATGAGAGAGAGATGAGAATAAAAGAAAAGAAAAAAAATAAGAGAGGGGAGTTGCAGCGAACGTGAGAGGGAGAGGGGTGAGAGAAAAAGAAAATGAGAGTGTTGGGAGGGAGATGAGAGGTGGAAGGATGAGTTACGTACGGAGGGGAAGAGGTGATATTTATAGGGGGAGGGAGATAAGATAAGAAGAAGAGAAAGAGGGTAAGGAGGAGGAAGGGGATAAGAAGGAGGAGAAAAGGATGAGGAGGGGAGATGATGTAGAGGGGGGGAAGAATAAACGTGGGTTTTGTTTTGACGGGTTTGTGTGTTTTTTTTTTAACCATCGGATGATGTTGGAAAGGAGAGACGAGGAAATTTTCACAAAAACTCTATAAAAGTTGGCAATGACAAGTTTTCAAGATATCAATTCATTCTATCATATATTTGACTTATCAAATGTCAAAATCTGACAAAGTGTTCAGCATAAAATTTATAGATCTTTAAATTCTCTTTCCAATGGGTCTAATATTGACCCTATTCTGATATTCCTATGAAAAGTTATATATTATTAAAGTGATATATCTATTTAATTTGCTTAATAAAATTCGTTAAACTCTTATTCATTATACCGTTCAAGATATTGGGTTGTAATTACGAGAACGTAAAATTTATATGGGCTCTAAATTTAAAATATTTAATTATCTTTAAGTTTCGGACAGGTTGGGGTGTTACAAATCTCTCCCCCTTAAACAAATTTCGTCCTCAAAATTTAAAAAATTACTTAATACGTATCGAATTGCTGTGGACATATCTTCCTCATTTCATCTTCCATCTCCCAAGTGGCTTCTTCTACTGAGATACTTTTCCACAATACCTTCACCAATGGAATTGTCTTCATTCTCAGCACTTGTTCTTTTTGATCGAGAATGCGAACTGGTTTCTCTTCATATATAAGATCTGGCTAAATTTTCAAATGCTCATGATCTATAATGTGTGATGAGTCTGGCATGTATTTTCTTAACATAGACACATGGAATACATCATGAACTCCTGACAATGATGGTGGTAAAGTCAGTTGATATGCCACCTCACCAATCCTTCTTAAGATTTCAAATGGTCCAACGTACCTTGGACTGAGCTTGCTTTTCTTGCCAAATCTCATTATTCCTCTAGTAGGCAAAACCTTCAGAAATACGTGATCCCCGACATCAAATTGTAGATCTCTCCTTCTATGATCAGCATAACTTTTCTGCCTATTCTGAGCTATAAGTAATCTCTTTCTAATCAAATCAACCTTTTCCATACAATCTTGTACAATCCGTGGCCCAATCAATCTCCGCTCACCGACCTCATCCCAACAAACAGGTGATCTACACGGTCTACCATATAATGCTTCATATGATGCCGTTTCGATACTTGCATGATGACTATTGTTATATGCAAACTCAATTAAGGCCAAATGCTCATCCCAACTGCCTCGCCAGTCTAAACTGCACGCCCTCAACATATCTTCTAATGTTTGAATAGTTCTCTCCGATTGTCCATCTGTTTGAGGGTGAAAAGCTAAGCTAAATTTCAATTGTGTACTCAATGCTTTCTATAAACTCCTCCAAAATTTTGCTGTAAATCTTGCATCCCGATTTGAAATAATAGACACCGGTACACCATGAAACCTCACAATCTCTCTGATATACAAATGGGCTAAATCCTCTAACGATTGTGTCTTTCTGATTGCCAGAAAATGGGCCGACTTAGTAAGCATGTCAACAATTACCCAAATAGAATCATATTTTCTCCTACTCATTGGTAATCCCATTACAAAATCTATAGTGATATGCTCCCATTTCCACTGTGGAATTTCCATCAACTATAGTGGTCCCGCTGGCCTTTGATGCTCCGCCTTTACTTATTGACAAGTAAGACACTTGCTGACAAATTCTGCTATATCTTTTTTCATGCCAATCCACAAAAAATGTCTCTTCATATTTCTGTACATTTTTGTACTGCCTGGGTGAATGGAATATTGTAATTTATGCGTCTCAGTCGATAGATCTTTATTTATTTCCTCATTCCGAGGTACATATAATCTTCCCCAAAATCTGATTGCTCCATCTGCACTTTGAGTAAATCTCAGTGCGCCAATCAATTCCTGTAATTGCTGATCATTTAGTTGTGCTTGCACAATTCGTTCAACTATTGCAGACTGAATAGTTAGTTGGGCCAGAAATAAGTTTTTCTCTTTGCATACCGGAGAATACTCCACTACTTCAGATGTCATTTTCCAAATTTGGCGTAACTGGATTGCCATTAGTCTTCCTACTGAGTGCATCTTCTACCACATTTACTTTTCCTAAGTGATAATTCAATGTGAAATCATAATCTTTCAAAAATTCAATCCACCTTCTCTATCTTAAATTTAACTCTTTCTGAGAGAAAATATATTTTAGACTCTGATGGTCTGTAAATACTTAAAACTACTTATCATACAAATAATGTCGCCAAATATTTAAAGCATGTACTACTGTTGCCAACTCCAACTCATGTGTTGGATAATTTATCTCATGGGTCTTTAATTGTCTGGATGTATAAGATACTAATTTGTCATTCTACATCAGGACACATCCTAGTCCTTTTGTAGAGGCATTTGTATATACCACAAATCCTCCTGACCCACAAGGTAAAGTAAGTACTAGGGTTGTAGTTAATCTTATTTTTAATTCTTGAAAACTCATTTCACATTCATCTGACCATTCAAAAGAAACTCCTTTCCTAGTCAATTTGGTCATAGGAGCTGTAATAGAAGAAAAATCTTCAATAAACTTGCGATAGTAACTTGCTAGACCGAAAAAGCTCCTAATCTCACTGGCATTCTTCGGCTTTTCTCAATGTAAAACTGCCTCAACCTTAGCTGGATCAACAGACACTCCATCTCCAGAAGTGATATGACCTAGAAATTGAAGCTGGTCCAACCAAAATTCGCATTTACTGAATTTCGCATAGAGTTGATGTTTCCTTAAAGTTTTCAACATAATCCTCAAATGTTCTTGATGAGTTTCAACAGTAGGAGAATAGATCAGCACATCATCAAAAAATACCACTACAAATGAATCTAGATATGGTTGGAAAACTCTGTTCATTAAATCCATAAATGTTGCTGGTGTATTAGTTAACCCAAATGGCATAATCAGAAATTCATAATGCCCATATCGTGTCCTGAAAGTAGTTTTTGAGATGTCTTCTTCCTTTATCCTTAGCTGGTGGTATCCAGATCTAAGGTCAATCTTTGAAAACACTGTGGTAGCTCGTAGCTGATCAAATAAATCATCAATTCTGGGCAGAGGGTACTTATTCTTAATGGTCACTTGATTCAACTTCCTATAGTCTATGCATAGTCTAAGTGTAGCAACCCTAATAAATGAATAATTGAAATGAATTAAAACATATATATTACAGAAGTAATATATATAAAAGGAATAGAGTTAATTGGACGAAATAAAACAAATTAAAAATAACGCCTCTTATTAAGGCGTTAATTTATAAAGAAACGCCTCTATCCATGGCGTGAATAAAGAAAGGACGCCCACACCTACGGTCATCAGTTCTCACGCGACCAAATGGGTAAGTAAAAGAAACGCCCCTATCTTGGGCGTGTTTTAAAACACGAAACGCCCTTTTTCAAGGCACTTTTTAAGAAACGCCCTTATGCAAGGCGTTAATTAAAGAATACACGCCCTGACCAAAGTCGTTAATTCCATTCGGGAACCGTTCATCCCAGAGCTCATCCAGAGTAAGTGATAAGTATTAGAAAGAGTTATAACGTGGCAATAACTCTATCTTAGAAACATTACTTCTAATCAAACTCTAGCCCTAATAGGATTCCCAAAAAAATCCTATAAATAGTCTTGATCGAACAACCCTAAACCTATTTGATTCATTCGACTGCAGAGGTACGTGAAGAACAAACTGTTCTTCTAATTCCTTTTGTTCTCTGCTTTGCCTACGTGAAGAACTAATGATTCTTCACCCTCTTTCTTCTTACAGGTTGAAGAAGCCTAGACTTCGTGAAGAACAAGGGTAAGTTCTTCTATCTTCCATCTTCAGCCAAGCATTATGAAGAAATTACTAATATCTCTTCATATCCCTCTGTAGGAAAACTCTAGTGATCTATCAAAGAACAAAGGTTCTTTGCCTGCTGCTGGTTGCTGCTGTTAGAAGCTTCAGGGTGTTCTTATCAAGATCTTCACGTGTCTTTCATCTTCAAATCCATTATTAAGGTAGGATTTTCTCAAGTTATTGTAGCCCAAATAAGAATTAATGCAAGATATCTATACATAAGCATGGCATGCATACTGTTTATAAGGTTTTTATTTCGTTCTCTGCAATATTTTGAAAGAAACGCCCTTGACCAGGGCGCTAATTTAAAATACACGACCATGCAGTGGTCGTCAATTTAATATTTGACGCCATGTACGCAGGCGTTAATTTCATAAGACCCACCTGAAAATTGATAATTGATCCTGTTTAAAATTCAATAAATTATGAAATATAGATTCTAATATCTTGCATACCCCTACCTGTGAATTCCTGTTATACTGCAACGACATGTCTCATGTCCCTTGAAATTTTATTTCCTGTAATATTGTAAAATTCTTGAAATTCACGACTTGGACAAAGTCGTTTTCCATATTTTAACGCCCCAGAACAAGGCGTGAATCTGAAAAGTAACGCCCCTTCCTAGGGCGTGTATCTGTTAAAATCCTGAAATTTACATATTCTGTAAAATGGAATTAGAAAGTAACGCCCCTTCCAAGGGCGCGTTTTTGATCTCAACTTTGAATAAACGCCCCCAGGCAAGGCGTGTTTTTGATAAAATAATGAAATAATGAAAATTCTGCAAATTGGCAATATATGTAAACGCCCTCATGTTAGGCGTTAATTATTCAATACACGACTTTACTCAAGTCGTTATTTTACTGTAACCTGATTTCGTCTTGATTCTATTACCGATGGTTTCATATATATATATCGGCACTATTCTCCATTCTGTGAGTATAGTCCCACTTTTTACGTTGATTTATCGATCACACTCAACTCTCATTGACATACAAGCTCTCCATTGGACATTCCGTTCCTTTGGACTAGCGAGTTAGTCATAGAGACCTCCGTAAGACTCCTCGTAGCCTTGGATTCCCTCAAGGCCGACTGAGCTGGTTGTACCCTAAAAACCCATTACACGATCCTTGCCATGTCAATCTAAAGAAACATGGTATACCGACCCTTATGATTATACAAAGAGTATATCATAAGAAATTCTTAATGGGATGATGATATCATGCCATATCATGTCGTTCTTGTAAACCCCAATTCTATGATAAGAATGAGGGTATCTTGCTTGATCTTATGTTCATGTGGACCTCAATTCTATATAAAGAATGTCCATATCGATTTATCATGGTACCTAAGTTAAGGGAACCATATTCTACCTAGTTTTATCGAACTCGTGATTATACCGTTATTATCGCCATTCTACGGCCTTTGTCATATTTTTGGACTCTATTCTATCAATGTTGTCATACGTATCTACAAGCTTGATTATTGAAATTCTATATTGGCTATATAAACAAGAGTGGATGTCAAAACACATGATAAATGCCTGCGCATATAGGGCCCGATCTGGTCATGGGAGGAGCACCCGAAAGTACTTGTGCCCATGGGAGTTAAAATGATAAGGTATCTGGCATTATACCGAGTACTTGACTTGCTTGATTGGACATTCCACACACATCTTGTACTTGACTCGTACTTGACATGAAATGAAATGCGTGGCCCGAAAAAGGGTAATTTACTTGCTTGCTTGATACATGATAGCCAAAGTTCTTGACATGATTTGTTAAATGTACTTGCTTGAATATCTCGAATAAACTTGTTATCTTGTTGAAAGTTCATGATAAGTTCATCTTATTTCCTTGATACTACATTCTATCTATCCTGTCGTTTTATGCGAGCATGCATAGCTTTATTGCATTCATAAAAATGTAATTACTTAAACCCCTCGCTAGTACTTGAGATATAATTTCCTACTGAGCGTTCGCTCATTCCGTTTGTCCCTTTGTACTTTTCAGGTAAGTCCGACGACGATGGAAGTCAATCGGATGGGAATGGTCAAGAGTGAAAGTGATAGAGCTTCTACAAGTGTCGTCTAGTTGGTTCTATAGTTTTCTCGAGTCAACTATGTACTTTTCTTTTTGTTAAACAGAGTATTGGATTTGTAATAGTCTATCCATTATGAAATAAGGATTGGGTTATCTTGCTATTTTGCGCATCTCTGTCTTCGTGTCAAATACACGACCACTCTGATTGACATGATTGATATTGACACGTCACGCATCTCCGGGTATCTTCCGCGCTCGGGGCGTGACAGTCTTTGTGGTATCAGAGCCTAAGGTATTCAATTCCTAGGAAACCCAAGTCCAAGGATAGGTTTCAAAACCTTTAACCAAGTGAGAGTGGGTAGAACCAAGGGTTAAATGATCAATGAGTCCTTTATAAGATCATAGTGATATAATACTAACATAGCTATTGTAATTGTAGGATAATGGCTGCCGAACGTGCTCAATGGCGCAACATGCAGCGTACCCTTCAAGGGATGACCCAAGTGCTACAACAGGTAGCACAAGGTGGTGCTCCACGAGCTGGAAGCTTACACCAAGCATTCAAGAATATGAATCCCCCGAAGTTCATGGGATCGACCGATCCAGACGATGCCGAGCATTGGGTTCGGGAGATTGAACGTATATTCCGTGTTATGCAATGCACGGATCAGGACAAAGTCTTATTAGCTACTTTCCAGTTAGAAAAGGATGCTAGATGCTGGTGGGAATCGATTGAAGCTACTATTGACCCAACTCAAGTTACATGGGGTGAATTCGTTGAATATTTCAACGCCAAATATTTCTCTGATAGGGTCCAGGAAAAGAAGGCCGCCGAATTTGCCGCATTAAAGCAAAGATCTTTATCGGTGGCTGATTATGAAGCACAGTTTTCTAGACTGTCTAGATATGCTAAGCATTTAATTAGCACGGAAAAGATGAAAGCCCGTAGATTTCTTAATGGGCTTAGGCCCCACTACATTACTCAACTGGCGCCTATGGATATTCAAGTTTATACTGAAATAGTGCGCCGAGCTCAGTTGCTTGAAGATGCCACGGAACTATCTGATAGGATCCGTGGGAAAGACAAAAAGGAGCAAGTCACAAGTTCGGGTTCTTTTAAACCCAACTTTAAGAAGAGGCCCAATAATGGAGGTTCTTCCTCTCAAGATCAGAAGTTCAAGAAATCCAAGCCTTTCTCTATCACCACTACACCTTCAAACGTAGTATGCAAGCATTGTGACAAGGCTGGTCACAAAACAGAAGAATGTTGGAGGAAATTAGGAGCATGTCTCCGTTGTGGGAGTCGTGAACATCGGATTCCCGATTGTCCATTAATGAATGACCAAGACGGTGAGGGTAAACGCCCAGTGACAAGGAACGCGCGTCTTCATGCAATCCAAGAGACCGAACCAGAAGAAGAAGGCGGATTGGTGGAAGGTACATTAAAAATTTGTTCCAAATATGCACATGTCTTATTTGATACGGGTGCATCGCATTCCATTATTTCCAAGAAGTTTGCTGACCCATTACCTCTAGAACCAGAATGGATGAAGTTAATATTGTCTACTCCTCTCGGAAACGAGACGGATATCACACATCATTATCAAAACTGTGAGGTATTGGTTCGAGGAAAGAATTTTCCTATTGATCTTATCTGCTTAGATCTAAAAGAGTATGATGTTATACTAGGAGCAGATTGGTTATCCAAATACCAGGCAACGGTTGATTGCCGTGATAGCAAGATTGTTTTCAAGGAATTTCCGGAACTGACTTATACTAGTCCTAAGAGTCGAAGCAAATCCCCTCTTATTTCGGCTCTTCGAGCAAGCAAGCTCGTCAAGAAAGGATGTGTATCCTTCCTTGCTTTTGTCACTATTAAAGAAACTAAAGAAACCAAGATAGAAGACATTCAGGTAGTGCGAGAATTTCCAGACGTATTTCCGGAAGAATTGTCGGGATTACCCCCGCAAAGAGATGTGGCCTTTACCATCGATTTAGCCCCTGGTGCTGGTCCTGTTTCAAAGGCACCCTATAGAATGTCCCCTGCAGAACTAAAAGAATTAAAGAAGCAATTGATGGAATTGATTCAAAAAGGGTTCATTAGACCAAGTACTTCCCCGTGGGGAGCCCCAGTCCTATTTGTAAGGAAGAAGGATGGATCCATGAGATTGTGTATCGACTATCGACAGTTGAATCATCTTACTATCAAGAACAAGTATCCACTGCCGAGAATCGATGAATTATTTGATCAGATTTCTGGATCCAAACATTTCTCCAAGATTGATCTCAGGTCTGGTTATCATCAATTGAGGATTAAAGACGAAGATATTCATAAAACTGCGTTCAGAAGCAGGTATGGCCACTATGAATTTGTTGTTATGCCTTTTGGACTAACAAATGCCCCTGCTGCCTTTATGCAGTTGATGAATAGCATATTCAGGCCTTATCTAGATCAATTTGTGGTGGTTTTCATTGATGATATATTGATATATTCCAAGACTAAGGAAGAACATGAAGAGCATTTGAGGATTTCATTACAAATCTTGAGGACAAATCAATTATATGCTAAGCTCAGCAAATGCGAATTCTGGCTTGAAGAAGTGGCTTTTCTCGGACATGTGATATCCAAGGATGGATTATCTGTAGATCCGTCAAAGGTTGAAGCTGTAAGAAACTGGGAAAGACCCACTAATGCAAGCGAGATCAGAAGTTTCTTAGGTCTTGCAGGCTATTATCGGCGATTCATCAAAGATTTCTCTAAGATCACCGTGCCCCTTACAAGGTTAACTCGCAAGGAGATCCGATACGAATGGAGTGAGGAATGTGAAAGAAGTTTTCAAACTCTCAAGGATCATCTCACCACAGCTCCGGTCTTAGCTCTACCGATAGAAGGAGAAAAATTCGAGGTCTACACTGATGCTTCTGGCATTGGCCTCGGATGTGTCCTAATGCAACAAGGAAAGGTCATAGCATACTCTTCACGTCAGCTGAAGAAGCATGAGGAGAATTACCCCGTCCATGACTTAGAACTGGCCGCGGTAGTATTTGCCCTAAAGATATGGAGACACTACTTATATGGAGCACAGTTTACTGTATACTCCGATCACAAAAGTCTCAAATATCTATTTTCACAAAAGGAGCTAAACATGAGACAAAGACGCTGGCTAGAATATCTCAAGGACTTCGACTTCAATATACAATACCATCCCGGAAAGGGTAATTATGTTGCTGACGCCCTTAGTCGAAAGCCGAGAGCAATGATAGCAAATTGTATGATGCAAGAATGGAGGTTACTTGAACAATTCTCCGAGCTCAATATAAGCTTGGACACGGAATCCAAAATTGTCACACTATCTCATGTAAGCATACAGTCAGATTTATTATCTGAGATACAAACACTTCAGGATGATGATCCTATATTAGTAGAAATCAAAGGCAGATTAGAAGGACAATCTGATTTTCAACTAACTTCTGATGGAAGATTATCGTTCAAAGATAGAACTTGTATACCCGATTGTCCGGAATTAAAGAAGAAGATCTTAGATGAAGCTCACAGATCAAGATACACTATTCATCCTGGATCAACTAAAATGTACCAAGATGTAAAGAGGAACTTTTGGTGGCCCAATATGAAAAGAGAAATAGCGGACTATGTATCACGCTGTCTCACATGCCAACAGGTCAAGGCAGAACACCAAAAGCCTGCGGGAAAACTACATCCTCTAGATATTCCTAAGTGGAAATGGGAGGATATTGGTATGGACTTCATCATGGGTTTGTCTAAATCTAAAGGAGGACATGATGGAATCTGGGTTATCATTGACCGATTGACTAAATCGGCACATTTCTTGCCAATCAAAAGTCGATGGTCAATTGATGTGCTAGCTGCACTATACATCAAAGAAATAGTCAGGATACATGGAATTCCTGTCTCAATCGTGTCTGATAGAGATCCCCGTTTTACTTCTCATTTTTGGAAGGGATTACAACATTCGTTGGGAACAAGGCTCAACTTTAGTACTGCTTTTCACCCACAAACGGATGGTCAGACCGAGCGAACTAATCAAGTTGTTGAAGATATGCTGAGAGCATGCATTATTGACTTTGGAGGAAGCTGGCATGACCACTTACCTTTAGTTGAATTTGCATATAATAATAGCTACCAAGCTAGTATCCAAATGGCACCTTTCGAAGCCTTATACGGAAGGAGTTGCCGATCTCCCATATGTTGGAACGAAGTTGGAGAGAAACAACTATTAGGTCCAGACATGGTAAGGGATACAACTGAGAAGATACAGGTAATCAGAGAAAGATTACAAGTTGCTCAGACAAGGCAAAAGGCTTATGCTGATACCAGGAGAAGAGATCTTGAATTCCAGGTTGGAGATCATGTATTTCTTAAAATATCCCCTGGACGTGGCATACGAAGATTTGGTGTTAAGGGCAAGCTTACGCCAAGATTCATCGGACCATTTGAGGTACTCGAAAGAGTTGGCGAGGTTGCTTATCGCATCGCGTTGCCTCCTCAGTTGTCCGAGGTACACAATGTATTTCACATATCTATGTTGAAGAAGTATGTGCACGATCCGTCACATATTATTGAGCATGGAGATCTGGTGATCCAGAAAGATCTCACATATGAACAGAGGCCTTTAAAGATATTAGATCGAGAAATACGAGCTCTAAGGAATAAGGTTATTCTCATGCTTAAGGTGCAATGGAATAAGAATCCTGAACACGAAGTGACATGGGAGACCGAGGAATCTATGAAGAAACGATTTCCCGAGTTATTCTAAGAGGTATATGTCCTACACTCTCCACGTGTATAATTATATATATATTGAATTTGGGGACCAAATTCTTTTTAAGTGGGGGAGGGTGTAGCAACCCTAATAAATGAATAATTGAAATGAATTAAAACATATATATTACAGAAGTAATATATATAAAAGGAATAGAGTTAATTGGACGAAATAAAACAAATTAAAAATAACGCCTCTTATTAAGGCGTTAATTTATAAAGAAACGCCTCTATCCATGGCGTGAATAAAGAAAGGACGCCCACACCTACGGTCGTCAGTTCTCACGCGACCAAATGGGTAAGTAAAAGAAACGCCCCTATCTTGGGCGTGTTTTAAAACACGAAACGCCCTTTTTCAAGGCGCTTTTTAAGAAACGCCCTTATGCAAGGCATTAATTAAAGAATACACGCCCTGACCAAAGTCGTTAATTCCATTTGGGAACCGTTCGTCCCAGAGCTCATCCAGAGTAAGTGATAAGTATTAGAAAGAGTTATAACGTGGCAATAACTCTATCTTAGAAACATTACTTCTAATCAAACTCTAGCCCTAATAGGATTCCCAAAAAAATCCTATAAATAGTCTTGATCGAACAACCCTAAACCTATTTGATTCATTCGACTGCAGAGGTACGTGAAGAACAAACTGTTCTTCTAATTCCTTTTGTTCTCTGCTTTGCCTACGTGAAGAACTAATGATTCTTCACCCTCTTTCTTCTTACAGGTTGAAGAAGCCTAGACTTCGTGAAGAACAAGGGTAAGTTCTTCTATCTTCCATCTTCAGCCAAGCATTATGAAGAAATTACTAATATCTCTTCATATCCCTCTGTAGGAAAACTCTAGTGATCTATCAAAGAACAAAGGTTCTTTGCCTGCTGCTGGTTGCTGCTGTTAGAAGCTTCAGGGTGTTCTTATCAAGATCTTCACGTGTCTTTCATCTTCAAATCCATTATTAAGGTAGGATTTTCTCAAGTTATTGTAGCCCAAATAAGAATTAATGCAAGATATCTATACATAAGCATGGCATGCATACTGTTTATAAGGTTTTTATTTCGTTCTCTGCAATATTTTGAAAGAAACGCCCTTGACCAGGGCGCTAATTTAAAATACACGACCATGCAGTGGTCGTCAATTTAATATTTGACGCCATGTACGCAGGCGTTAATTTCATAAGACCCACCTGAAAATTGATAATTGATCCTGTTTAAAATTCAATAAATTATGAAATATAGATTCTAATATCTTGCATACCCCTACCTGTGAATTCCTGTTATACTGCAACGACATGTCTCATGTCCCTTGAAATTTTATTTCCTGTAATATTGTAAAATTCTTGAAATTCACGACTTGGACAAAGTCGTTTTCCATATTTTAACGCCCCAGAACAAGGCGTGAATCTGAAAAGTAACGCCCCTTCCTAGGGCGTGTATCTGTTAAAATCCTGAAATTTACATATTCTGTAAAATGGAATTAGAAAGTAACGCCCCTTCCAAGGGCGCGTTTTTGATCTCAACTTTGAATAAACGCCCCCAGGCAAGGCGTGTTTTTGATAAAATAATGAAATAATGAAAATTCTGCAAATTGGCAATATATGTAAACGCCCTCATGTTAGGCGTTAATTATTCAATACACGACTTTACTCAAGTCGTTATTTTACTGTAACCTGATTTCGTCTTGATTCTATTACCGATGGTTTCATATATATATATATCGGCACTATTCTCCATTCTGTGAGTATAGTCCCACTTTTTACGTTGATTTATCGATCACACTCAACTCTCATTGACATACAAGCTCTCCATTGGACATTCCGTTCCTTTGGACTAGCGAGTTAGTCATAGAGACCTCCGTAAGACTCCTCGTAGCCTTGGATTCCCTCAAGGCCGACTGAGCTGGTTGTACCCTAAAAACCCATTACACGATCCTTGCCATGTCAATCTAAAGAAACATGGTATACCGACCCTTATGATTATACAAAGAGTATATCATAAGAAATTCTTAATGGGATGATGATATCATGCCATATCATGTCGTTCTTGTAAACCCCAATTCTATGATAAGAATGAGGGTATCTTGCTTGATCTTATGTTCATGTGGACCTCAATTCTATATAAAGAATGTCCATATCGATTTATCATGGTACCTAAGTTAAGGGAACCATATTCTACCTAGTTTTATCGAACTCGTGATTATACCGTTATTATCGCCATTCTACGGCCTTTGTCATATTTTTGGACTCTATTCTATCAATGT
This sequence comes from Amorphophallus konjac, assembly GCA_022559845.1. Taxonomy (NCBI): domain Eukaryota; kingdom Viridiplantae; phylum Streptophyta; class Magnoliopsida; order Alismatales; family Araceae; genus Amorphophallus; species Amorphophallus konjac. The sequence goes on from CM040127.1 coordinate 167,758,299, forward strand.
TGTCATACGTATCTACAAGCTTGATTATTGAAATTCTATATTGGCTATATAAACAAGAGTGGATGTCAAAACACATGATAAATGCCTGCGCATATAGGGCCCGATCTGGTCATGGGAGGAGCACCCGAAAGTACTTGTGCCCATGGGAGTTAAAATGATAAGGTATCTGGCATTATACTGAGTACTTGACTTGCTTGATTGGACATTCCACACACATCTTGTACTTAACTCGTACTTGACATGAAATGAAATGCGTGGCCCGAAAAAGGGTAATTTACTTGCTTGCTTGATACATGATAGCCAAAGTTCTTGACATGATTTGTTAAATGTACTTGCTTGAATATCTCGAATAAACTTGTTATCTTGTTGAAAGTTCATGATAAGTTCATCTTATTTCCTTGATACTACATTCTATCTATCCTGTCGTTTTATGCGAGCATGCATAGCTTTATTGCATTCATAAAAATGTAATTACTTAAACCCCTCGCTAGTACTTGAGATATAATTTCCTACTGAGCGTTCGCTCATTCCGTTTGTCCCTTTGTACTTTTCAGGTAAGTCCGACGACGATGGAAGTCAATCGGATGGGAATGGTCAAGAGTGAAAGTGATAGAGCTTCTACAAGTGTCGTCTAGTTGGTTCTATAGTTTTCTCGAGTCAACTATGTACTTTTCTTTTTGTTAAACAGAGTATTGGATTTGTAATAGTCTATCCATTATGAAATAAGGATTGGGTTATCTTGCTATTTTGCGCATCTCTGTCTTCGTGTCAAATACACGACCACTCTGATTGACATGATTGATATAGACACGTCACGCATCTCCGGGTATCTTCCGCGCTCGGGGCGTGACACTAAGCGACCCATCTTTCTTTCTAACAAACAAAACAGGTGCACCCCAAGGGGATACACTTGGTCGAATAAACTCCTTATCTAGCAGTTCTTGCAATTGTTTCTTTAATTCTTCCAATTCAGCTGGTTCCATTCCATAGGGAGCGATGGAAATAGGTAAGGTACCCGGTGAGAGCTCAATAGTGAACTCCACCTCTCGGTGTGGTGGCAAACTCGGAAGTTCATCAGGGAATACATCTGGAAATTCTCTAACAATATCAATATCTGAGGTGGTTTTCTTATTTTCATTAGAAGGAATAGCCACTACACTAGCCAAATAACCTTGAGACCCACTCTTGAGCCATTTCAAAGCCTTAAGGGCTGAAACTAGTGTTTTACTAGAACGGTGTCTTGGACATTGATAGTGGAATATCTACCCCCCAAGTTTCTAAAAAATTACTTTCTTTCCACAACAATCTAGAAGGGCAAAATTTCTATCTAACCAATCCATTCCCAAGATGACATCAAAATCAGTCATTTCTAGCAGATACACACATGCTGACATAATCCTCCCCTGAATCACCACATCAATGCTAGGAATAACATAAGTGGTTCTAACTATCTCGCCAGTGGGTGTGTTAATGGACATCTCATCAGTTTTCACAATTTGTTTATCTTTCATTAATTCAACAAACCTCAGAGAAATAAAGGAATGTGTAGCACCCGGATCAAATAAAACTCTAGCATACATATCATCGACAAGAACAATACCTTCAGCTATTGCATTGGCATCTCAGGTATCTTCCTTTGTTAATGCATAAACTCTGGCTTGAACCCTCCACTGTTGTTGTGGTTGCTGCTCTTGCCTTGGTCTTTTTGGACAATCTCTTATCATATGCCCAGTCTTACCACATGAAAAATATTTTCCAGCGGCCCGCCAACATTCTTTACCTCTATGCTGCATCCCGCACTGCTGACAAACTGGCATATTATCCCTTTTAACTGGCTGAACCCTATCTGAAAATGCCATCTTTGGCTTCTTATTTTTTTTTTACGGCTGAACTAAGATCACCCCTTTTAGCATTATCCCTTTGTCTTTCTAGTAAGAATTCCTCATATTCAGCTTCCACAACAAAAGCGGTCCTCAAAGCTGCTGACATAGTCTGATGATCAAAAATTACAATTCTACTTCTAATATTACTCTTCAAACCTCTAACAAATTTCTTCACTCTTCTAATCTCATCTGAACAAATATGGGGCATATTTTTTCAATTCAGTAAATTTTGCTTCATAGTCGGCAACTGACATACCTTCTTGAGTGAGATTTAAAAATTCTACTTCTTTCTTGTCCTTCACATGCTGAGGGAGAATTTGGCATAGAAGACATCAAGAAATTCATCCCAGCCAATCTCAATTTCTCTATCTCTGAAAGTGGTCCTAAGTGCAGACCTCCACCACTCGTCTGCACGATCCTTAAGCATAAATGTAGCTAATATCACCTTATCCTGTTCTGCACATCTAATGGCTGTAAAAATCTTTTCAATTTCTCTTACCCAATTTTCCACAATCTCCGGCTGACTCTCCCCCTTAAAAGAAGGATGACTCATATGTTTGAATTTCTCCATCAAGGTAGCACCTGCTGCCCTATTCGATTGTTCTTACATATGGGTTTGTAATTGGGCTTGCATTTTTGCCTGGGTTTGGGCCTGTAACTACATAGTCTGCACTAACCCTTGAAAAGTTTGTGTGAACCCTCCTCAGTCTGACACACCCTTAGTAGACAACACACCCTATCCACCGGGAGCAAGCTCGCCATGTATTGCTTCTCCGACCACTCCTTGTGATGTTCCATTTGAGGGCGCAGACTCCTCAGAAGAAGTATTAACCTCAACCCTATCACTCTCTGTCATCTCCTGCAAGGAAGAACTAACCTGAATTAGTATGATTCTAGGTTTGACATCAAATTGTAAAATAGACTCTTAAGATCTTGTGGCATGGTGTATAAATATGATGGTTGCAAATGATTTCGAGCCCCACAACTTTGCTCTGATACCACTGTCTGTGGCGCCTCCTTCTCGCGATCCTGTATCGTGTCCGGGGACGTCACAGCGGATAGACAGACTGTTGTGGGCCGAGATATTTGTAAGGCGCTAAAGGCCAAACTATCACGTATTCTAATAACACAACCATACCATTTCTATAAGATAAACACACATAATTTACATCGTATATTATTTCCTACATATCTTTACCTGAAAGCCATATTTATATTCATTATATAGAAGAAAACTAAACCTACTTATTCTATGCAGCGAAATCCAAATTACGTCCGGGATCACCCTCCGACCTGCTATCCGTCGGAGTCAGAGTGCACGCTTGTCAGTTTTTTGAAATGGTTAGGCAACAGAAATGAGTCCAAAGGCTCAGTAGACATTAAAACCAATCACATGCTTATCATATAATAACCCATGCAAAATCAACGATATATGTATAACTAATCACAATTTCATTGGATTGTACATATACTGCGAAAGAAATATAGTAGAACAGAATAGTTTTCATATTTATAAGAAAATGCATATAACAAATCTTATCTGACTTTAGCTAATTCAGAGCTTATACAGATAAATTTATTTTCAGATCATATCAGAGTCATATATCAAATCTGAACTTCATATTAGGCCATGCCTGTTTACAGAGTCACATAATGTATTGGTTATTTATCACACATTGGATAAGCATATATTGGACATGCATCCCATCACTATAAGCAGTAGCAAGGACATACCTAGGCATCCATACGTCGACTTAAAGGCAAATGGTCTAGAAGTTGGAGCCTGTCGGCCTTGATCAACCACACAGGATCGGGAGTTAATGCTCCATCATTCCCCAGATAATTTTCTTATTCTGGGTTCCGAATTCTTCAGAAGTCCGTTTGTCCTCGGAAATGGGCCTAATCCCGTAGCGGATGCTAACTACGGTTTGTCACCCCACACCTCCTTAAAGTGACACAGTCCATATACTTAATTATTATTTTTTATTTTTTTCTCCTTGTTACATAGTCATCTTCGATACGTAAAACTTGCCATTAAAATTGTTAAAATAACTAATTATCATTGAGTCATAATTTAATATCATAAATCAAAATTTAAATCATAGGACAGTGGGCCAAATTTATTAACTAAATAAATCACTATTATTTAACTATATAAAATTACACTTCTAATTATTAAAGTAAAATTAGCGTAATAGTAACTAAATAAAGAACATATTTTAAGCATAAATCACCGGGTCAAATATGTTAAATAAACTACTGATTTAAGTAGAAATAATTACATCTCAAATAAAGTTAAATTAAAGAAATATAAATATCAAATAATATGTAGTCGATTTATCATGTGTAGCACCCTGAAAATGTAAATAGAGAATAAAGGATAATAACTATACAATATTAACCATGGAATGAAAATAAGAATAAAAATTCTGATAAATGTAAAATAGAAATAGCTAAAATAAATCAATGGGCCTTAAATAAGATTGAAACGTTAAAGCTACTAATTTGTTAGAACCCTTTTGACTCTAATAATGTATGATTATGGGCATCAATAGAGATATAAATAAATAATTGAGTAATGAAAATTGAGTATATCCTTTTATCTAATTGTGGCTTAAATTGGAAATACAATTCAAATATTTAGAAGGAATCTCACGAAGAAACGAGAAACTAATATACATTCCATATATTTTTATATATATAAAAGACTTCCCTAGATCGAACCTGCCTCTGATACTCGAGACGATAATAAAAATTAATAAGGTAGATAAATAAATAAAATTATATCTCTATATAAAATTCTACCTTAATCAAACTCTCAATCAATAAAGACCATGGTGTATATCATAAATAAATGAGCTTAATAGAATTTATATAGAAATAATGAGCCCAACTTATATATATATATATATGTATTTATGGACCTGATGTACATAAGTTCAGCCAAAAGATTAATGGACGTTATGTTAAAGGCCTTTAAGATATGTGTATGAGATATAACGAGCTTTGGAAAAAATAGATAATAAGTATATTAACACAAATAAGTGGCTAAATATATATAAATTGTTATTAATGGGCCTTTGCCAAGTCATTGCACATGGGGGGGGGGCTATAAACAAACGGGCCTTACGTATATGTGTACAGATACATAAACACATAAGGGATTTTTCCTAATAAAATTAAACCCACACAAATAGGCTTCTTTAACCCCACATGATAGGTGGGCCAATGATACTCATGTCAAAGGCTCCAATGGCCAAACCCATAGATGCATCGAACATGCAGGGATAATAGCATTAGGGTTTCACATGCAAAACATGGCAGACGACTGTCTAAATGGCGGGGTGGTTAATCGAATAGGGCAATGCATGGAAGGGTTTTAAGACCTTTCCTCCTTTGAGAATTGACCCCCTTAGGGTTTTCCCTTCCCTATACCTTCGTCGGATGTATTGAGACTACTGCTGCTGCTACATCCTACTGCCGTTCGTGTCCTCATCTTCCTCCATCTTCTTCATCCGATTGCTGCTGCTGCTCAGTTGTAGTTGCAGTTGTTCCTACTGTAGTTGCTAAGAAGGGGCTTTGCTTCGTCTTTATCCTCCTTCCTCCTGCTGAATTCCTGCCGTAAGAGTTGCAGTTGCTGCGGGTGCTGCGTCTTTCCTCTACTTCCTTTATCTTTCAGTTTCATCAAAACAGATAGGTTATCTCAATAAAACCCAAGCAAAAGATGATGATAATAGCGTGCATGATATCCATCTTGATTATGATCCATGTTCTAGTTCCATATTTGCCGTTTTACTACATTTTAGGTAGGTTTTCTCTAATCCAAGATCAAACACCGTTAATATGTAAAAACATCTGACATATGCATGTATAGTTCATGTCTTGTTAGCTCTCTATATCTCGTTGGTTCATTTTCTGATATAAAAAGAATTAGCGTCCAACCCCGTGGCCGCTTATTTTTAAATCTGCGACCACCAGTTCTGACGCTATTTTAATGAACGTCGGCCACCATCGACGTCAATTTTTACATGTTATTAATAAATCACCCAATATTTACAAATTCATAAATATTGAACCATGTATCTGAAATTTACATAAAAATATATTTTTGGACTCAAGATATTTTTCTCTACATGATCATATTTTTAGTTTTCTGGTATTCTCCGTGAACAGCAAACCGACACTGTTCATCCCCTATATGAATAATATCAAGTCTGTAGACGCACCCGCCCGGCGCACAAGTAACATGTAAAATAATACGGAATGAGCGTATGCCTATACAGACGCTAACCCTTAAGTTATTTAATGAAAATTTAAAAATAAAGAATGAGTGTCTGCCCCAACAGACGTCGCTTCCTGTTAATAAAGAATAACCGTCTACCCCAACAGACGTCAATTCCTGTTTTATTAATAAAAGGCTGGAAATAAGGAATGAGCGTCTGCCTATACAGACACTAATTATGGAATTATTTAATGAAAATATGAATGAGCGTCTACTATACCAGACGCTAATTTCTGTTAACGTATTTTAAATTTTGAAAAATTATAAATTGATGCCTTTCCATGGAGATGCTTATTCTTGAATGGGCGCCTACCATGTGAGACGCTAATTTTCCGATCTTGTGATTTTCTCACTTTTTAACCCTTAATCATGGGTTTCTAGGCACTCTTATCTCACGTCCGTAGATGGAGTCCCAGTTTTGGTTTATATCGTATACCCCTCAACTCTCGGTGATGTTTGAGCCCTCCGCGGGATATTCCTTCTTTCGGACCGGTGATTTCATCATAGAGACCTCTGTAAGTCTACGCTAGCCTTGGATTCCCTCAAGGTTGTCGAACTGGTTGTACCCTAAAAATCCTATACCTTGAGTCACAGTCATGTCCCTCTGAAGAAACATGACGAACTAACCCTCATAGAGAGCTATTTCTGGCCTCTTTTGAGAAATTAGTCACTTTCTAAAATTAGCGTCCAGGAAAGTATACGCCAATTTGAATGGGCGACTGAGTGCACGGACGCCAAATCTTCGTGCTTATAACTTTTTCCCAGAATGAGCGACCACAGTGGTGGACGTGAATTCTGAATTGGCGGCGACCATGATGGACGCCATTTTCCCAGATTTTCTTATGTCTCGGATTTATACAATAAGTCATCCCTACATGAATCTCTGTCCTTGAAATCCAAGTTCCTTGAATCTACCTTATCATCATACAAAGACTTATTTCTTTAGAATTCCATTGGCTATAAAATTATAGTGGATGTCTAAATAAATATTACATGACCCAATGCCTGTGCATATAGGGCCTGATCTGGTCTTGGGAGGAACACTCGAAAGTATTTGTGCCCATGAGAGTTAATCGATCACAGTGTGACATTACACCGAAGTACTTGTCATTCTAGAATTTATAGCATTCCACATTCTCTCTCTCGTGACTTGAAAATACATGATAGTACTTGATGTACTTGACTCAACGTGGTACTTGCTAGAACTTTACATAGCCCACTTCTCATGATGTAACTTGATATTACATGCTTAGCAACCTTGTTGACTTGCTTAATATTTCTGGCAACTTTACTCAAGTCTCTCTTGTTATAGTTTCATAACTTGTCAATTATTCTCTCTCCGTCTTGTAATCATTCATGCATAGTCGTACTTGCATTTCATGTAACATTTAATCACTTAAAGCAAGCTTGTTTATTGAGATGTAATTCTTACTTAGCTTTTTGCTCATCTAGCCTATTTTAATATTTTTCAGGTAATCAGATGGCTAGCAAGGCCGTGACTCAAATGGGAAGGGAAAGTGTGCATGAGAGCTCCGAAAACTAGACGACCCGTGCCGTTTATTTTTCTTGAGTCTAGATTAGCATGGTGTCTTTATCGAGTTTTAAGTGTCTAAGTCCAGTTTGTGTGTCATTATTTTCTTTTGGAAATTTTAACTGACTCAATAAGTTGTAACAACACTTCCATATGAAATAAATTTATTTTTTGTCAATTATGGTCTTATGCGACTGCTCTGATTATTCACGACTGTTTAATTGTCACGTTCCGAGCAAACGACACGTTCCGCTGCTATCGGTTCGGGGCGTGACATCATGTGACTATCTTTAGGGTGGATTCCCCAAATTAACTTTAGTGTCTCACCCGAGCTCCCGTAATAGTCCTTACGTAGTAAAAGATAATTTTTCTGTCCCAAACGTAATTTTTATCTTATTATATATTCTCCAAATACTAAAATTTAAATAACACGTAATTTACCCGTAAGAACGATTTTCTATGTAAAGGAGGACGAAACGTTCCAAATAAACTTCCAAATTCTTCATCTAAACTTTTGTCAAATATTTATCTTATTCTGACGCCGTATTATCTTCTCCGTTTATTTATAGGAGAATAAGAGTGGGAAGAGAGATGAGAGAGAGAAATATTAGGGAGAGAGATGAAAGAGAAATAATAAATATGAGAAAAAGAGAGAGGGAGAGGTGAGAGAACGTGAGAGAGAGAGAGAGATTAGGGAGAGAGAGAGATGAGAGAAAAAAATATAAGAGAGGGGGAGGGGTGAGAGAACGTGAGAGAGAGAGAGAGAGATGAGAATAAAAGAAAAGAAAAAAAATAAGAGATAGGAGAGTTGCAGCAAACGTGAGAGGGAGAGGGGTCTGAGAAAAAGAAAATGAGAGTGTTGGGAGGGAGATGAGAGGTGGAGGGATGAGTTACGTATGGAGGGGAAGAGGTGATATTTATAGGGCGAGGGAGATAAGATAAGAAGAAGAGAAAGAGGGTAAGGAGGAGGAAGTGGATAAGAAGGAGGAGAAAAGGATAAGGAGGAGGGGAGATGACGTGGAGGGGGGGGAAGAAGAAACGTGGGTTTTGTTTTGACGGGTTTGTGTGTGTTTTCTTGTTTTTAACCATCGGATGAGGTTGGAAGGGAGGGATGAGAAAATTTTCACAAAAACCTTATAAAAGTTGGTAATGACAAGTTTTCAAGATATCAATTCATTATATCATATATTTGACTTATCAAATGTCAAAATTTGACAAAGTGTTCAACATAAGATTTATAGATATTTAAATTCTTTTTCTAGTGGGTCTAATATTGACCCTATTTTGATATTCCTATGAAAAGTTATATATTATTAAAGTGAGATATCTATTTAATTTGTTTAATAAAGTTCGTTAAACTCATATTCATTATACCGTTCAAGATACTGGGTTTTAATTAAGAGAACGTAAAATTTATATGGGCTCTAAATATAAAATATTTAATTATCTTTAAGTTTCGGATAGGTTGGGGTGTTACAATATTCACTTGAATAGGCAAATCACAAGGAGTACAAATATGACAAAATACAACAGTAATTTTATGTTTCTCAATTGCATCTCCATCCTCTCTAATTTCTTTGTCATGCATTTTTCCATCGCCTTCAGTTAATATTTGACATCCACAACACTATAGGTAGTATCATCAACCCACTGAAAGAAATCGCAATCCCCGTCAGTATTCACATACGGACAACAATAGAAGCGCTTGCCTTTCGACCTCTCACGATTTGAGACATAAATCTAACAATTACCCCTTCTACAATTACATTCCATCGGCGGTAGACGAGATGAGATGGCAACACCTCGAGACAACTGCATTCCACTAGCATTTGACGATTGTATATGACATGAAAAAATTATCAATCACCTGTCGTGCATGAATATGCCAGCCATCGAAAAATCATACCATTTCAGACATGGGGAGAATGTGAGGGGCCAATGGCCGGGTCGTAGAAGATGTTCTATGTTGGTCGTCCTACGTGACGATGTTGTGAGGGAGCGCAATGGCCGGGTCGTTGGAGGCACAGACGGTGGGTGCACTGTGTCGCGATCATCGGAGGAGAGGAGCTACACCCAACTTCTTGTCTGAGCTAGGGATGAACTTCTCGTCTGAGCTAGGGATGTGACGACGGAGGACGTGAACCCGCACCCAACTTCTCGTCTGAGTGATGCGACAATGGAGGAGAGGAGCCGCACCCAATTTCTCGTCTGAGCGATGCGACGACAGAGGAGAGGAGCCTCGCGCATCTCGGTAAGTCTTCCGAGGGAGAAGGCGGATGGCAGAGGGCCGGTGCGTGGGGCGTCTGCGGGTGGGGGCGGTGGGGTGTAAGGGTTTAGGGATTTAACATGGGGAGGGTGAAGACGAGGGTAGTTTAGGAATCATAAGATTTTTTAAACGGGATGATGGAATATTCCATCGAATATTCATTTTTTTAACGTTGATGAACTACATGGACTTGTTAACAAGAGTTAGACGATTTAAGGGGCTTTTAAATTAATAGTGAGATTTGAGGGACTAAAAAGTAATTCACCATGTTTATAGGGACTAATATGTAAAAATCCCTATTAAATATTAAATATATATTTACAAACATGTCATGTTTAGATTTACATTAGCAAATATATCCTTGATTTTTTCAAAATAGTGTAAAAATACCACCGAAGTTAACTTTCATCGACGGACTGATGAATATTCTATAAAGATTCAAATATTCTCTCTATTTGATAATTAAAAAATTAAGATATTCCTCATAAATCTCAAATTTTTCACACCAAAAGAGAGATGAGTTGGAGAGAGAGAGGGGGGAAGGTTGCGAGGGAGAGACTGTGAGTAGAGAGGTGAGAGAGAGAGGGATGGCCCTGGTGGGTTAGGGGTCTGAGAGAGAGAGAGAGAGGGGGGGGGGAGAGAGAGAGAGATGGCCCGGGTGGGATGGGGGTCTGAGAGAGAGTGTGTGTCATGTCCTGAGCGCAGCAGCAGATGAACTCGGAACATGACAGTGAGCAGTCAAGACAATCAGAGCAGCTAGGAGATAACAATCACAAAAGATAACTCCAACAAGACTAGATTTGAAAAAACATAATTTTATTAATAACAAAATTCATTATTACAATTTCTTGACTCAATAGAAAAGACACAAATTACAAAGATCTCAAACTTCTAATCTAGACTCAAGAAAAAAGAAAAGACTTGGGATCATCTAATACTCCAGGAGCACTCGATCACTCTTGCCCTTCCCCATGAGAGTGAATTTCATCTTTGTTATTATCTGAAAAATATTAAGAAACACTAGGTGAACGTAAAGCTCAGTAAGAATTATATATCTTTGACCAGACAAAGTATAAGTCATTAACATTTTAACAATGTGCAGAAGTATTATATTATGAAACAGTGCAAATATATAAAACAAACCGAGACACAATAATCAAGACTAGAGGACATCATCAATAAAAATAGAGAATCAAATAGATGAATATAGGATAATAGAGTTTGAATATCAAGGACTAGCATGGATATCAAATTTCAAAGGGATGAGATGAAAGCTCAAGAGATGACCAACATGGCACCCAGAATCAACAACAAGATAGGATAAAGTAGCAAGTAACATGCATCACTGAACATAACTTCGATTGGCCATTCACATGAATTCCAAGAATATTACCTTTTCGGGCCAACTATATATACATCATGAACAAGTCAAGCATATAACAAGTCAAGAAATTTAGTTGAGTCATGTCCTTCAAGTATCAATCACGTATGAATTGTCTAGATCGAATCTTACATGTTAAATTGGTGCAATGTCATATCACATGTCACTCCCATGGGCACGAGTATTTCTAGACTTCCGTCCGACTAGCATTGATTATCATGTGGACCCAAAGTCCCAAGTAGTTACTAGACAATTCCATAAAAATAAATAGCCAAGTGAAATGAAAGAGAGTTATGTTATAGAATAACAAATGACATTATTAAAGTGCATGGCTCATATTAAAGAGAAGAACTAATTAAATGGAGATCCAGTATAAAACTTTAGGGTAAATTCATGAAGAACAAGAAATCCATGATTTCTAAAAAGAATCAGGAGGGTACCGACTTATAAAGATGATAATGACGTCAAAATAGTCAACCACGGACTTACAGAACTTGATAAAATGCGATCAATCATATGGGCACAATTCATGAAAATCAGGGTTGAACGCGGTCATGGTCAGGGCTGCGATCTCAAGAATGTGGTATGAAGGTCGGGCACATCCAGACATGAACGCGGTCTTTGGGTATGCTGCCTTCAGAAACTAGAAGCTTGAACGCGGTCTCTGAGTCGACCGCATTCAGAATAGACAGAACAGAACCAAACAGAACCTTGTTCTGGGGTTCCAAAGGCCGATCAAATCACATCTTAGACTAGTAAGACGAGATTAAGAGGGTTTCTAGGATTTTGAGAGTACAATCGGCTTGACGTCTATATGGGAATCCATGGCTCACGGAGACTTACGGAGGCCTTCGTGAAAAAAATTCACTCTGATAGAAGAAATATCCGATAGAGGGCTCTAACTTCACCAAGAATTAGGCTATGCGAAAAAAACCAGAAATAATAGTAAGCAGTAGATACATGCCATCGGAGTGACATGATCTTCAAGATAAAATAACAATCTAAATCAAGTATTATATTGAAACACTGGTTATAAATAATAGAAATCAAAGGCTATCATGGAACAACTCGATCACATGTTTAGATCTAAATCTTTAAAACATGATGATATCAATTTCCAGAAAAGAGCATGACATGAAGATAAATGATGACACGAAGGTAGCATTAATCGTAGGAAGGGTTAATAAGATCAAAAGAAAGAACTTTAAGGAATTTAATCATATTTCGATATGATTTACCTCATCATTTAGTTACTCAGATGACATGCTTAAAGAAAAACATGATTTTTTGACTCAAAATTTATAGATTTAACATGCTGGAAAAATTAGGGTTTCAGGCAAACCCAAGACAGAAAGTGGTTGTCTCAAGCGACGTGTCTCTATCATAAACCAGTCAAGTTGTGCGCCGCAATCAGGAGAACGAGGTCTATCGTGGGGACGCGTTCAGAATGTGCTCCTTATGATGGACACGATCTCAAACATAAAGCTCGTTTCGACGGGAAAACACAAAAATGACAATAACTCATCCATAAAACTAAAAATACATGCATGATAATCAATAGAAATTACGGAAAAAGGTACCAAAACAAACTAGACATGCAACTACACATGATTGGTTGATTAATTCGAGTTTAATCTAAGGGAACACTTACCTTAAAATAGGTTTAGGGAAGAAGAAGGAAGAAGAATGCGAGACGCCTAATCCTCGATCCTCCTCCTCGATTCACGCCCTAGCACGACCTCCAGTCTCTTCCACGAACTATTATGGTTGGCTAGAAAGGATTTAGGGTTCTATTTATAGAGTTTAAGCCTCCTAGAGTTCTAATTTGACCTATTGCTTAATGGATAGATTTTACTCAGAAAATTTCGATTTCTATCTAAATTTAGGGCCGCCTAGCACGATTTTAACCCTAAGTAGGCTAGCGTTTCACAAGAAAATGACTCTACCTAAGTGGATTAGGGTTTAATTATAATTTTAGGCCTAATTACTTATGTTTTAACCCATTTTACTCAATTAGAATTAAGGGATTTGGGACATTACTAATTTTAAGGATTTATTCTCTCTTTTAAGCTCAATTAAGCCTTAGCATTAGCTGTAGCAACCCGATTTTTCATAGGATTAATTTGAAAAGGGAAAAAACTTAAATAATTATTATAATGGAATTGGATAATATAAATTGTAATGGAAGATAATTAAATGAAATTGTAATTAGTTTTAATATGAAATTAAGCTTAATGGGCCAATAATTGAGGCTTAATGGGCTAAAAAGGCTTAATAAATCCCTAAATTCAGAATTTCTAAACCCTTGTTTTAATTGGACAAATTTGGTTTTAACTTAACCCTAATGGGCTAATAGCTTCAACCAAACCCTAATCCACTAAGGCCCCGTTTGATAACCGAATATACGTAACCCGCGGGTGACGTATTTGCCGGTCTCGCGCCGGTTCCGTCGGGTATATGCTCATTCCACTTTGCTAAAGCCCAGAACCACTCATCCTATCCGCCTTTCATAATAGGAAATTTGAGTTTTCCCATTTGACCCCACGGGGGCGAATAAGTTAACCCAGGGATACGCCGCTCCAACCTTAACCCCTTCGGTTATCAAACAGGGCCTAAGGGAACTTGAATCTAACCTAAACCTTAATTCGAACGATGTGGGTTAGGGCGGCCCTAGATATAGATGGGAATCGAGATTTTTGGAGCTCTTCCCTATCTAGGCTTCCTTGACCTAATTAGGACTCATTAGTGCATGAAATCTTATAAATAGGACCCCATAGCCACCCTAGTCGACGCTAGTTCGTGGGAGAAAGCTTCTAGGCGTGGGAGGATCGATCTAAGAGGAGGATTCGTGGGTTTTTATTCAAGTTTGTGAAGTCATCGCTCTTCTTCCTCTCCTTCGTTTAATCAACTCAAGGTAGGTGATCTCTTGGTCTAAACTCTAAATTAATGATTCAAACAAGTTCATCTACTTGTCCCCTCTCTTCTTACATCTTTTACCCTAATTTATAGGGGGTATATTGTGTGTTTTTCATGGATTTAGGACCGGATATCGCTATTTTAGGGTTTCCTCGTCGGAAACGGTTCTCTATTCGTAGTCGCGGGCCTTACAGACACCGCGTTCTTGACGCGGCCCTACGATAGACCACGATCTTAAACTTTAATTTTAGGCATGATTTCCTATCTATATTATGTTTATTACAAAATTTAAGTAATTTTCATGAACGCGGTTCCCTCCTAGACTGCGACCGTAAATATTATTTTATTAAATATGATATTCTCTTTCTATGAAAATTCTTATTAAATAGTTATTTTTAATTGAACGCGGCCTCCATCATGATCGCGTTTTAATCGCAGCCCCTCCTGTGACCGCGTTCAAGCACGGATTCCCAGGAACCCTAGTGCCATTTTCAACATGATAATTGAGTGCTGGTGAGTCTGTAGGCATATTTTCATGTCTACATGTCATCTGAACCAACTTAAGTAATTAGGAAATATATGTAAACTCTAATTCCTTAAGGTCATGATTCATGATAATCTTTCCTTTTGATTCCCCTATTCATATCTCATCTCTATTGTCCTAAAGCATGATTAAAAGAGTATATTTTCCTGTTAGCCAGAAATTGGTTCATCAAAGCATGTTTTAACTTTGTTGCATGATTGATTATATCGATTGAGGTTCATAATTTTATTACATGATGTACCATGGATTTTTTGTTGAAGGTTTTGTCACTCTGGTGGTAACAATCTATCGCTTGCTATTGGTTTCTGTAGTTGATAGGAACACAATTCTTGGTGAAGTTAGGACTCTTCGCTGGATATTCCTTCCATCGGACTAGAACTTTCTTTATCGAGACCTCCATAAGTCTCCGCGAGCCTTGGATTCCTACAAAGATGCCGAGCTGGTTGTACCATAAAACCCCCAAAACCATTAAAATTCTTGTCCTACTGTGAAGGACAAGGTTCAACCGGCCTTTTTGGATGATAGAACAACGTTCTATCTATAATCTAGTCAGTCTGTATTGAATGCGGCCTGCCTCCCAATCGCGTTCAGGTTCTGTTTGAGAACGCATCTAATCAGACACCGCGTTATCTTCAACTCCTGATTGGATCGCGGCCTCATGCCCGACCACGTTCATCTCTGAAGGTGGTGTTCACCCCGACCGCATTCTTGTTTGACCTGGCTCATTGACCTTGATCGCGATGGTCCGTCTGGACGCGTTCAGGTCACGGCGCTCGATTAGACCGCGTTCAACCTAGTGTTCCGAATGTTTCCATTTTGTGATTGTGGTGTGTGTAATCCTATTCTAGCCTTTCATGGCTAGTTTTTCCTGACATCTTCAACCCTTCTTCAAGGGGTTATGATCCTTATTGACATATTCATATGATTGACTTCCTTCCAATGTCATTCTCTAATCATCACTTTGAATTGCTGAAAGTCTTTGGAATAGTCTTATTTCCGATGAGCAAACTATTGGAATTCTGGCCATTATTTTAATTTGTCTGGAAAATGTTATTATTGGGACTTTGGGTCCAACATGACACTAAATGCTAGGTAATATTTATAAGGGCTCGGATCTGGTCCTAGGGGTGAGGCAAAGCTCAAAAATATATCGGTAATATGAATGATCAAGTGTAGCATTGCACCAACTATGCACAAGATTGATTCTAGACAAATTTGCATACTTGGCATGATTCGTATATATTATTGACATGTTCTTGACATTGAGGCCCGTAATGGGTAATTGTTATTATTGAAATTCTTGTACTAGTGATCTCTTGTACATGTTATTGACTTATCATCCCTTATCTTATATTCGTAAATGTCTCATTGTCTACCTTGGATATTCATTGGTCTTGCCACTCTCTTGATTGTATTTGAGTTTTTTGTCATGCATCCTATAGCATTTTCCATATATGGATTAAACTGTTAATCACTTATATTTTGCTCAATCATAGAGATCTAATTTCTACTGAGCGTTTTTGCTCACTCAGTTTCTTTTTAACATTTTTTTAGATAATTATGAAGATATTTCATCAGATGGGGAAGGGTAAGAGTGAAAAGAGCTCCTAGGTTGGAAGACCGTGTATTTTTATTTTCTTGAGTCTAGTCTTGTAATTTTTGAGTCTTTTCTTTTATGTTAATGTAAGTGAGTCCAATAAAGTTGTAATCTTGAGTTTTGATATCAATACAATTATCTATTCTTAATTATTCTTGGTCTCTTCGTGTCTTTTGCGGTTGCTCTGTTTGTCATGATTGTCTCACTACCGCGTTCCGAGCAAGTTTCCGCTGCTATCGGTTCAGGATGTGATAGAAGTGGCATTAGAGCCAGGTTTTTTTAAAACCCTAGGTCTTTGAGTCCAAATTTATATGGTGTCTCTTGTCAGTTACCATATAGGTACCCAGTGAGATTTGGGTAGAGCCATGGGGCTAAGTACTAAAATGTGTTAATCCAAATGAGCTATAAGATTGTAAGTTATTAATCCTTAAAATTTATTTTATAGGTTAATATGGCTGCCGAGCGTGCTCAATGGAGGGAGATGTAGAGAACGGTCGAAGGTTTGACTCAGGCTTTACAGCAAGTTGCCCAAGGTAGAGTTCGCTAGGGTGCAGGGGATTTGCATAAGAGTTTCCAAGGAATGAATCCCCCTAGATTTAGTGCGTCTACTGACCCAGATGAAGCTTAGAATTGGGTTAAAGAGATGGAAAGGACCTTTAGGGTCATGCAATGCACGGATCAAGAGAAGGTTTTGTTGGCAACTTACCAATTAGAAAGAGATGCGTGGGCTTGGTGGGAGTCTATGGAAGCAAAGTTGCCCAATGAGCAAGTATCATGGAATGAGTTCCTAGAGATTTTTAATGAGAAGTATTTTTTGGAAAGAGTCCGGGAAAGGAAAGATGTTGAGTTTGCATCTTTAAAGCAAAGAAGTCTATCAGTGGCGGATTATGAAGCGCAATTTTCTAGGTTGGCTCGTTATGCACCTCACCTAGTTTATACGGAGAAGATGAAAGCTAAGAGATTTTTGAATGGTTTGAGAGTCTAGTTTATTCCTCAATTAGCACCATTAGAGATCCAAGTTTATGCCGAGATGGTGAAGAAGGCCCAATTGTTAGAGGATGCTATGGATATGGCTGAGCATATCACTAGGAGGCTTGCTAAGAAAGAAGCGGCTAATGGTTCTGGGGATAGTGTGCCTACCAA
Source organism: Amorphophallus konjac (assembly GCA_022559845.1). Lineage (NCBI taxonomy): Eukaryota > Viridiplantae > Streptophyta > Magnoliopsida > Alismatales > Araceae > Amorphophallus > Amorphophallus konjac. The sequence continues at coordinate 167,775,842 of CM040127.1, forward strand.
TGAAACGAAGAGACCGAATGGAGGCAATGGCTCTTGTAAGGATAAGAAGCTTAAGAAGGGGGACCAATAGATAGTTCCCGTTAAAGAGAAGTGCGAGCACTGTGATAAAGGTGGGCATCGATCGGAGGATTGTTGGAGGAAGCTAGGGAAGTGCATTCGCTGTGGGAGCACAGACCATCGAATTGCTCGTTATTGTCTCATGAAGGAGAAAGCGCCGCAAGATAAGTAACAAGGTGAACCGAGGCGGCAAGGCAGGCGACAAGCACTAAGGGATGGAGGAGCGATGGAAGGTACCTCTAAACCTACCTTATTCAATATTTTCATGCTTGGACATGGTGATTGATACATATTGGCATAATTTAAAGTTTGATCTAGGAAGAGGTATCTGGTAATACAATATGAGAAGGTGTATGTTTTAGGATTCATGATTTTACTCCACTGGTTTAGAAAAAAATCATGTGAATTTGGAGGACCAAATTCTTTTAAGTGGGGGAGGATGTAGCAACCCGATTTTTCATAATATTAATTTGAAAAGGGAAAAAACTTGAATAATTATTATAATAGAATTGGATAAAAGAAATTGTAATGGAAGATAATTAAATGAAATTGTAATTAGTTTTAATATGATTGAGGCTTAATGGGCTAAAAAGGCTTAATAAATCCCTAAATTCAGAATTTCTAAACCCTTGTTTTAATTGGACAAATTTGGTTTTAACTTAACCCTAATGGGCTAATAGCTTCAACCAAACCCTAATCCACTAAGGGAACTCGAATCTAACCTAAACCTTAATTCGAACTATATGGGGTGGGGCGGCCCTAGATATAGATGTGAATCGAGATTTTCGGAGTTGTTCCCTATCTAGGCTTCCTTGACCTAATTAGGACTCCTTAGTGCATGAAATCCTATAAATAGGACCCCATAGCCACCCTAGCCAACGCTAGTTTGTGGGAGAAAGCTTCTAGGCGTGGGAGGATCGATCTAGGAGGAGGATTCATGGGTTTTTCTTCGAGTTTGTGGAGTCGTTGCTCTTCTTCCTCTCCTTCGTTTAATCAACTCAAGGTAGGTGATCTCTCGGGCTAAACTCCAAATTAACGATTCAAACAAGTTCATCTGCTTGTCCCCTCTCTTCCTGCATCTTTTCCCCCAATTTATAGGGGGTATATTGGGTGTATTTCATGAATTTAGGACCGTATATCGCTATTTTAGGGTTTCCTCGTCAGAAACAGTTCTCTGTTTGTAGTCGCGGGCCTTACAGACACCGTATTCTTGACGCGGCCCTACGATAGACCGCGATCTTAAACTTTAATTTTAGGCATGATTTCCTATCTATATTATGTTTATTACAAAAATTAAGTAATTTTCATGAACACGGTTCCCTCCTAGACCGCGACTGTAAATATTATTTTATTAAATATGATTTTCTCTTTCTATGAAAATTGTTATTAAATAGTTGAGGAGGGTAAAATTGGCTCGACCCATGTAAGGCCCAATCTCGTCAAAGCCCATTCGGGCCCACGATCTACAACGTGCCCAAGGGCGCCCGACAGGTGTGGCCCGTAAAGGCGCAGCCCACTATGACTCAACATCGAATTCGACAGCGCAGGAAGGGCTTCGACTTAGGCGCAATGGCCGCCGGATGACTCTCCTGCGACCGAACGTTACCCCCCATGACATCGGCCTCAACTCGACTAAGGGGCGAGCACGCCCTGCGGGCGCCGTAAGACCAGCCATGGAATCGGCCGACCCCGGGATAACTGTCCCTCAACGGGAAACTCCCCCTGCAATTGCGGGAAGCATTACTCCACGACTGGCATCCTTCCCTGCTAAGGGATGGCCCCCCCCAAGACAACCCCCTATAAAAGGGACCTCGACAAACATGCACCACACGGTGAATTCCACTAAGAAAACGTGCACAGAGAAATAAGCTAGAGAGCTCTGCATTCTGCGACTGTTGGAGATATCGTGACTGTCTCATTCTGAGAGAGAATCCCCTCCGAGCACCCTTACCGCCCAATGAGCACCCGTCGGGTGATCCTGTTGTGCCCCTGTGGTCATTTGACATTTATGGTTTTGATAATGGCCAAACACTATAAGTCATTGATGTTTCCCACTCTCATATGATTGAAATACTTGATGCTTTTTCATGACAGATAAACCAAGGAATGGAGTGGAGATGGCAAAAGTGAAAGCCCAATGATCGCGCCCAAGCAGGGATGAAAATCCGTTCAAAGCAAGAGTCAACTCTTCAGGCTGGACGACTATCAGAAGATCAGGCCAGCTTCAAGAAGAGTTGACATGTCAAGAAGCAAGAGTCGACCCTTCAGCCAAGGTCGATGCACAATGAAGAATAGCCAAGACGGGGCTGTGCACACTTGGCTTCAACGTCCAAAGGTCTGAGCATTCGTTAAGGAAAGTTCAAATACTCAGTAGACATCCTCAAGGTCTGAAGAGTTTGATGCCACAGACTTGAATGGACTGCAAACGGGTTTGAGGGGTTGAATGAAGCAAATCTGGGAAAAACACAGATGTCGGTCGACCGCTGGTCATGGACCGGTCGACCGGAAATTCCAGGGACGAAAAAGCTACAGAACTTCTCAGTAGCGGTCGACCACCCAGTAATGACCGGTCGACCAATCACAGTTCGGTCGACCGACGGGCAGTGGCCGGTCGACTGAAATTTCCAGCAACGAAAAGCTTCAAACCTGCAAATTCTGACTGACCGACCACCTACCTCCGGTCGACCGAACCCCCCGATGCAGCTATTGTTGACTTCATTTTTCTCAACGTGGGCAGCCCCTCTTCTTGGATTTGTTTAATCCTAAAGTCACCCAACCTGCCATGAATTGTGGATTTGGTCTGGGAGATGTCCCTTGACCATTCAAGAGATATAAAACAAACACAATGGGGTTACAAACCCAAATGCATCAAAGGAGATCAAATGAGATCAAAGGAGGCTAGAGGAGGCTGTCCAAGGGAGAAGAGGGTACTGTAGCTCCATGAACAGTACTTTGTGCAGGAGTTCATCATCCATTTCCAAGGTGATTAAAGCTCATATCTAAGCCAGCAACCTCTAAGGAAGTGTAGAAGCAAGCAAGAAGTGGAGATGAAGCTGCATCTATAATCTTCTTCATCAACTCAAGGGGATCCAAGGAAGCTCACTTCACAAGGAAGAAGAAGCCATTGCTGCTAAACCAAGAGGAGAGCTTTGCGAAGAAGAAGAAGCCTCTGCTGCTGATCTACATCGTGTGAAGACAAGAAGAAAAAGGGGCAGCCCTTGCTGAAGCATCAGATTCAACCTCTCACATTTCAGACAAGATCTTCTCGCTTTTAGCCCTGATCATATCTTCATCTCTTGTCTGAACATTCTCATATTTGTTCTCTTTTCATTTTGTTCAAGCTACTAAAACTGAGAATCGTCCCTACCGCGGTTAGTAGGAAGGCAGTTGGAAGGTGATCCAATCTACGGTGTTATCGTCCCTACTGGTGGTTAGTAGGAAGGCTGTCGGAGGTTCTCCGGTCTGTGGTTTAGTGTGTTGCACTAGTGAAGCCTCACCGGGTTTGGTGAGGGGTGGATGTAGGACTGGGGATTCAGTCCGAACAACCTTAAAATCCCTTGTATCGTGGTTTGCTTGTGTGATTGCTTTGTGCTAGATGCATGCTTAGGTTTGATCTCTATATTACTTGTCCATCCTGCTAAGCCAATTGTTGTGTCCTTCGTTAAGCTAGTTGTATTCCACTGCTATTCTCTTTATCTAGCTTTAAAGAGGGGTGTTCTGCGAAAAGAGGGACAGATCTATTCACCCCTCCCCTCTAGATCCGCCATCCACTACTCAACAAGTGGTATCAGAGCTTAATCTCTCATTATGGGGTCCAACGACCTTGAGAAAAATGGTGGATTGGCGTCCAAGGGTTTGTTACCTGAAGGACATTATGTGAATAGGCCTTATTATTTCACTGGATCTAATTATCCTTATTGGAAACAACGCATGCAGGTGTTCATTCGCGCCCAAGATTACGAACTCTAGCAAGTGATCAGAAAAGGTCCGTATGAGCTTTCGGATGATGAGGACTTGTGGACCAAAGAACAAATAAGAAGATCCATTGTCAACTGGAATGCTAGACAGATCATGCAATGCTCACTTCATCCAATAGAATTCTCAAGAGTAGCTACCTGCGCAACTGCAAAAGAAATGGGGGACAGGTTCGAAGTGATTTACGAAGGAACCTCTCAGGTACGAGAAACAAAAGCCAACATTTTAGTTTATGAATATGAAATGTTCAGGATAAGGCCTGATGAGTCAATTCAAGACATGTATGCTCGCTTAACTGTGCTTACTAATAGTCTAACTGATCTGGGAAAGAAATATTCAGAACAAAAAATTGTAAGGAAGATTCTCAGATCACTGACCCCAACATGGCACACGAAGGCTACCGTGGTTGAAGAATCCAGAGATCTCGCAACTATCAAGGTAGATGAACTCATCGGGTCATTGATGACCTATGAGATCAACCTAAAGAACAAAGAGGCTGAGGTACCTAAGAAAAAGTCCCTAGCTCTTAAAGCATGACCCAGCGGTCAAAGCACTTCTGATGAAGGTGAGGCTTCTGCAAGTGAGCGAGATGAGGATGACGTAGCCATGCTCACACGTAAGTTCAGAAAATTTCTGAGAAAGGAAGGTAAGAGCTTCATGAGAGGATGGTCACAGGTAAGGAAAGATTACAAATCCAACTCTGAAAACTTTAAGAAAGCTGACAAGATCATTTGTTATTCTTGCAACAAACCAGGGCATTTTAAGACTGAATATCCTGAAAAATTTAGAAAAGTTGACAAATGGAAGGGCAAGAAGAAGAACAAGGCCATAGTGTCCACATGGAGCGACGAAGAAGAAAGTGATGATGGAACCAGCTCCTCGGACAAGGAAAAAGAAGATCTCTGCCTCATGGCCAGAGGTGACGAAGAAACTGAGGTACACTCTCCATTTGAAAATTTCACAATTGATGATTGGGAGGAAGCATATATACAACTCATTGAGAAATATGACATGTACAAAAAGGAGAATAAATCATTGAAGGAGAAAATTAACTTGTTTATGCATGGTCATGATATGAATCATAAGACTGCTTCACTTGAAACTGAAATTAAAGACCTTAAGAAAATGATTGAGAACTTGGAAGAGGGAAGAAAAGAAATGGCTGACTTGGAAACTGAAAATGAAGACTTAAGAAATGAGATTGATAGCATGAAGCTAAAAATGTAAACCTATGAAAAGAAAAACAAATTGAGTAATGAGAAGTATGATGCTGTCAAACAAGTCAACACTTAACTCCTTCAAAACATTGAAAACCTACAAAAAGAGTTGAAGGATAAACAATAATCATTAGAAAAGTTTGTAGATGGAAGAGAAAACCTAGTTGCTTTGCTAGGTACTAGAATGAATTTCAACAAGGAAGGGTTGTATTTTGATCACACAAACAAAAGGCCAATTGGGTTAAAAACTGTCACATTTATTTCCTCTTCTGATGCTTCTACCTCAAACATAAAACCCACTTAAAATCAACAAAAACAAAATGATAAAGGAAAAGAAAAGGTTGAAGAGGAAGCCACTGAAATCCCCAAAAAGATTGCTCAAAAATCTCAGAAGAGTCGACCTTCCCCATAGCACAGATCGACACTTCCTTGGCCATCACCCGCTCAGCCTTCCAGATGCCACTATAACTGGGGTGCACGTAGGACAGGTCGACACTCCCATTCATACAGGTCAACACCACCCTGCTTTTGGGGCAATTGTGATTCCTTTGTGCACCAATCCTATAAGCTTCAATCCCCTAGGGGGCAAAACAATAACTTTCAACCCAAAACCAACCAGTGGCCTCAATGATTTAAGAAGCAGACTTCCTCAAACGTCCATAAAATCCAACAAAGAGCCTCTAAATAGAAAGTGAATGTCACAGTTGAAAAGAAAAATCAAATCCCTGCACTAAACAAAGAAAACATGAATGCAAGGAAGGTTTGGATTCCAAAAGAGATGGTATCATGTTTTAAAAATCTGAAGAGGTTGATGGGATCGAAATTTTGTTGGGTTCCAAACCCCATTGCATAATTCTTGTGCAGGAGTGTCTTGCAGCCATACATAATCGGTGGTACCTTGATAGCGGCTGTTCAAGACACATGACTGGAGACAGAACTAAATTCTGTCTCTTGGTGAAAAAGGAAGGAGGACACATCACATTTGGAGGGGACAACAAAGGAAGAATCATTGGAACAGGTAATGTAGGTAAGAACCTCTCCAACTCCATTGGAAACGTGCTGCTAGTTGAAGGTTTGAAATACAACTTGCTCAGTATAAGTCAATTATGTGATAAAGGTCACAAAGTGTTGTTTGACTCTCATGAATGTAGAATCCTTGAACCAAAATCTGACAAGGTAAAATTTTCTGGTAAAAGAGTCAACAATATTTACATGATTAACTTAGATGATCCTGCTCACATAAACCTATGTCTTGCTGCACCAAAGTCTGAGCTTGCGTGGCTATGGCATCGTAGACTAGGACATGCTAGCTACAATATCTTACATAAACTTTTAAAGCATTCAATGGTGAAAGGTTTGCCTGAACTATCTTTTAAACAAGAAAATAAATTGTGTGATGCATGTGTCCTAGGTAAACAAACAAAAAAATCCTTCAAGGCTAGATATGAAAATATGTCATCCAAACCACTCGAGCTGACTCATATGGACTTGTTTGGTCCAACCAGAACTGCTAGTTTAAGTGGTAAAAAATATGGATATGTCTTGGTGGATGATTTCTCTAGGTTCACATGGGTTTTCTTTCTCACACATAAAAATGATGCTTTTGATGAGTATCAGGCACTCTATATGAAGATAAAGCGAGACAGTGAGTTTAAAATCTCCAACCTTCAATCTGATCATGGTGGTGAATTAGAAAATACTGAATTCTATAATCTCTGTAGGGCTGAAGGCATTTCACATCAATTCTCATCACCAAGAACCCCTGAGCAAAATGGTGTAGTTGAAAGAAAGAATCGAACACATAGAGATGGCGAGGACAATGCTTGTCGAACGGTAACTCCCAAGGAAGTTTTGGGCTGAGGTGGTAAATATGGCTTGTTACATTATCAACCGATCTATAGTAAGGCCACACACCAAAAAGACTCCTTATGAGTTGCTGAAAGGTAACAACCCCTCTCTCTCACATATGAAAGTGTTTGGGTCTAAATGCTTCATCCACAATAATGACAAAAGAGAATTAGATAAATTCGAGCCCAAGAGCGATGAAGGTATATTCCTTGGATATTTTGATAGATCTAGGGCTTATAGAATTTACAACATTAAGAGTCAAACTGTGGAAGAATCACCCCATGTTTCCTTTGATGAATATCATGATGATTCTAAAAATGATAACTATTGCAGGAAAAATGATGAAGATGGGGAATTCCTAAGCATGAAGGAAAAGAATAATCCTCCACAAGAAGAAACAAGAGAAGATGGTGACCTAGCTGAATCAAGCAATGCAAGGGATCAAGCTCCAGAAGAAGGTAATTATTCTACAAACATTAGAATTCTTTAGGATCATCCTTTAGAAAATATCATTGGAAGCTTGAATGATCCACCTAGAACTAGGTCACATTTTAGAATTGTGGAAGAATTAGATCATCTTGCTCTTGTCTCCCAGATTGAACCCAAGAATATTGATGAAGCATTAAAAGATGAAAACTGGATAAACTCAATACAAGACGAATTAAACCAGTTTAAAAGAAACAAAGTTTGGCATCTTGTTTCTAGACCATCATCACAATCTGTCATAGGCACTAAATGGGTTTTTAGGAACAAACTCAGTGAGGATGACAAGATAATAAGAAATAAGACTAGATTGGTGGCTCAAGGGTATAATCAAGAGTTTGGGGTAGACTTTGAGGAATCTTATGTCCCAGTAGCCAGACTTGAGGCCATCATAATTTTACTTGCCTTTGCATGCTCCCTTAGAATAAAGTTGTATCAAATGGATGTAAAAAGTACTTTCTTAAATAGTTTGATCAAAGACGAAGTCTATGTGGAGCAGCCCCCTGACTTTGAGAACTCTAACCATGAAGATTTTGTATACAAGCTAGATAGGGCACTTTATGACTTGAAGCAAGCACTAAGAGCTTGGTATGAGAGACTAAGCTCGTTCCTCATTGAGAAAGGGTACACACGAGGTAAGGTAGACCAAACACTTTTCACCAAGAAGCACGGTAAGAACATCTTGATTGTTCAAATTTATATTGATGATATTGTGTTTGGTTCTACTAAATCTGAAATGTGTGAGGAATTTGCTAACCTCATGACTAGCGAATTCGAGATGAGCCTAATGGGAGAACTCCAATTTTTTCTCGGTTTGCAGGTCAACCAAGGAGAAGATGGGTGCTTCATAAGTCAAGCCAAATACATCAAGGAGCTGCTGAAAAGATTCAACATGACAAGCTGAAAAATAATTACAACTCCTATGTGCACCACAACATCACTGGATTCGGATGAAAATGGTAAATTAGTGGATGCAAAAATCTATAGAGGTATGATCGGCTCCTTACTTTATTTGACTGTATCCCGACCAGATATCCAGTTTAGTGTTTGCCTCTGTGCTAGATTTCATGCTAGTCCTAGAGAATCCCACTTGGCTGCCGCCAAACGTATCCTTAGATATCTTGCCGGAACTCAAGATTTGGGATTATGGTGTCCGTCATCATGTGATTTATCTCTTATTTCTTATTCTGATGCGGACTACACTGGATGCAAGATGGATCGCAAGAGTACTAGTGACTACTGCCAATTTCTGGGCGGGTGTTTAGTTTCTTGGGCCTCCAAGAAACAACACTCGGTTGCCCTCTCAATCGTAGAAGTAGAATACGTTACTGCGGGGAGCTGTATTACCCAAGTGTTGTGGATTAAACACCAACTCCAAGACTATTTGGTGAATCTTGGTTGTGTCTCGATTCTGTGTGATAACACTAGTGCTATCAACCTTGCAAAAAATCCAGTGCAGCACTCTAGGACCAAGCATATTGAGATTAGGCATCACTTCATTAGAGATGAGGTCTTTAAGAAAAATTTTGAACTGCATTTTGTTGATACACTAAATCAGATTGCTGATATCTTCACCAAGCCCTTGTGTAATGACAGGTTTACAACACTCAGAAGGGAGCTTGGTCTTTGCAGACCTCAGGCTAATAAAAATTGAAATGATGATCTTCTTCAATTTGGTTGTGTGTTTTTACTGATTGGTATCCATGCATTGTTTATATGTAAATATGTCATTCTGCATGTGGTGTAGCATTGCATGTGGTCATGATGCATAATAAAGTTGAATTCATGTTCACGATGCATTACATATGGTGTAGCGTCATTCTTGCATGGCCATGATATATTGAATGCTGAAGTGTGGAAAGGCAGGTTATGCTTGTCTAGAAACACTCACCATGCGTGAGGATCCACCTCTGCCAAGTACCATACGCCACTGTCGCATATAGGCCATACAGTAAGGGGGAGTTGTTTCCTTGAAGCATTCATGCATATGTTTCATCTTCATTAAGTTACCCTTAATAAGTGTATAACCATGGGCCGGGTCATGCATTTCATTTCTGCCAACTTCATGAGTGACCAGGTCAACCTCTCCTTGGCCCTCAAGTCGACATCTGATCATTCCCCTTGCTTGCAAACATAACTCCTTGAATGCATCCACTGCATATCCTTAGGGGGAGTCTGGCTGCTTCTCTTAAACTCTTGCAATATGAACTTCAATGGCTTCCAGTCTGAAAATGTGATCATGAAACAGACAGAACTATGGCGTAAGAGCTCTCTATTATATGAACTGATGATTGTCCATCCAATAAAAATGGTTCAGATTTAATGATTTCCTTGAAGCTCTGATATATTCTTTGAAATCATCTATGTTCCGTGGTGTTAATAAACTTTAACTAGAGATTGCTTGTTGTGCCTTGAATGACTCTCCTAAAATCTTAAAATTAAAACTTCATGGCAACCTTGGTGATACACTAAAGCTTAGTATTGTTTTTAAACACCTTGATGAGCTGGAATTCCTGACAGTAAATTTGACAGAGCAATGATATTATTGCACGGAGAAATATGTCACGTCCTCAAAATAAGTGATGAATGATATGCCATGATGTGCCCCTGTTATCTCTGTCTTAATTAATTTGGACTCAAGGTAGAGCAATGATACAGTCGCTGAAAAAATCCATAAGATCTATCATTAGGAAGCGACATTGCTATCTCTGTTCAATCTAAAGTATAACAGCTAGTCTTACCAAATACCTAAGAATACTGGTGTCTAAACAACGTGTATTCTTATGGATAAAAGGCATGTACTAGACTCGATTGCTCGTAAAAAATGAGTCATGTGCATACAAATGTAAAAGATCATGAAAAATAGTGCTGAAATCATAAAATTCCATACTTTAGTCATGCTTGTTTAACCTCAATACTAGTTTGTGCTATTCCCGAAGAAGTTATTGAATATGGATGTATAAGACAAAGGAAGGTTAACCACTGCCATGATATGCACTTCTGGTTCATTTCTATTAACACATGGATGTAGATACTTTTCGAACTCTATTGTTGATCTTGGATTTCATTAACTTTGAACCATGTCTATTGCTCATGGCATGTTTCAGATCTGCATATAATGGCTTGCTCTAACCTCCTATTCAGCTCTGATCTCTGAGACATTTGTCACCGTCTCTGCCTTATCCCTCCTTTTTGCTGTTGTCAAAGGGGGAGAATTACTTTGTGAGTGACAGGGGAGAGTCAAGGGAGAGTCAAAGGGATTAATGTTCATCTTGTTCATCCTGTATGAGTCTCATGCATACATTCAAGGGGAGCGTAGCATCCATACTAGGAGATAAAAGCATTCACATGCTTTGATCATCCATGCATCATCACTCTGTATCTTAAGCTGCATATGTTACAAATCATCCATGCATAGCATAATCATCATCATGTATCTTGAGCTGCATATGTTATACAATTTACCATCTTGGACATTACTGCCAAATAATGACTCACAGTGTTGCCATCATCAAAAAGGGGGAGAATGTTGTGCCCCTGTGGTCATTTGACATTCATGGTTTTGATTGGCCAAACACTCTAAGTCATTGATGTTTCCCACTCTCATATAATTGAAATACTTGATATTTTTTCATGATAGATAAGCCAAGGAATGGAGTGGAGATGGCAAAAGTGAAAGCCTAATGATCGCGCCCAAGCAAGGATGAAAATCCCTTCAAAGCAAGAGTCAACTCTTCAGGCTGGACGACTATCAGAAGACCAGGCTGGCTTCAAGAAGAGTTGACATGTCAAGAAGCAAGAGTCAACCCTTCAACCAAGGTCGATGCACAATGAAGAATAGCCAAGACGGGGCTGTGCACACTTGGCTTCAACGTCCAAAGGTCTGAGCATTCGTTAAGGAAAGTTCAAATACTCAGTAGACATTCTCAAGGTCTAAAGAGTTTGATGCCACAGACTTGAATGGACTGTAAACATGTTTAAGGGGTCGAATGAAGCAAATATGGGAAAAACACAGTTGTCGGTCGACTGCCGATCATGGACCGATCGACCGGAAATTCCAGGGATGAAAAAGCTACAGAACTTCTCAGTAGCGGTCGACCGCCCAGCAAGGACCGGTCGACCGATCACAGTCCGGTCGACCGACGGGCAGTGGCCGGTCGACTAAAATTTCCAGCAACGAAAAGCTTCAAACCTGCAAAATTCTGGTCGACCGACCACCTACCTCCGATCGACCGAACCCCCTGATGCAACTATTGTTGCCTTCGTTTTTCTCAACGTGGGCAGCCCCTCTTCTTGGATTTGTTTAATCCTAAAGTCACCCAACCTGCCATGAATTGTGGATCTGGTTTAGGGGATGTCCCTTGACCATTCAAGAGATATAAAACAAACACAATGGGGTTACAAACCCAAATGCATCAAAGGAGATCAAATGAGATCAAAGGAGGCTAGAGGAGGCTGTCCAAGGGAGAAGAGGGTACTGTAGCTCCATGAACAGTACTTCGTGCAGGAGTTCATCATCCATTTCCAAGGTGATTAAAGCTCATATCTAAGCTAGCAACCTCTAAGGAAGTGTAGAAGCAAGCAAGAAGTGGAAATGAAGCTGCATCTATAATATTCTTCATCAACTCAAGGGGATCCAAGGAAGCTCACTTCACAAGGAAGAAGAAGCCATTGTTGCTAAACCAAGAGGAGAGCTTTGCGAAGAAGAAGAAGCCTCTGCTGCTGATCTACATCATGTGAAGACAAGAAGAAAAAGAGGTAGCCCTTGCTGAAGCATCAGATTCAACCTCTCGCATTTCAGACAAGATCTTCTCACTTTTAGCCCTGATCATATCTCCATCTCTTGTCTAAACATTCTCATATTTGTTCTCTTTTCATTTTGTTCAAGCTACTGAAACTGAGAATCATCCCTACCGCAGTTAGTAGGAAGGCAGTTGGAAGGTGATCCAATCTGTGGTGTTATCGTCCCTACTGGTGGTTAGTAGGAAGGCTGTCGGAGGTTCTCCGGTCTGTGGTTTAGTGTGTTGCACTAGTGAAGCCTCACCGGGTTTGGTGAGGGGTGGACGTAGGACTGGGGATTCAGTCCGAATCACCTTAAAATCCCTTGTGTCGTGGTTTGCTTGTGTGATTGCTTTGTGCTAGATGCATGCTTAGGTTTGATCTCTATATTACTTGTCCATCCTGCTAAGCCAATTGTTGCGTCCTTCGTTAAGCTAGTTGTATTCTGCTGCTATTCTCTTTATCTAGCTTTAAAGAGGGGTGTTCTGCGAAAAGAGGGGCAGATCTATTCACCCCTCCCCTCTAGATCCGCCATCCACTACTCAACAGATCCCTGGCAACAGCGAGCCCTCATCCGGAGGATCTATAGCTCTCCCAGATCTACTTCGGCGACCTCCGTCACCTTCTCTCCCCCTTATTCTACTTTGCTCTCTGCTTGATCCTTTACTGACTTAAGCATTGGAGGGTTGTCCCTTGGGGTAACGCCCAGAGCTCCTTCTGACACCCTTCTCTCTGGTGATTGTAGGCTTCTATGAGTGCCAGGCGGTCCTCCCCAATAAATAAATAGAGAAGTGTGGTACGAGGTCTAGAGACCATTTTCCAACCTCTACACTTCTTGGCGCCATCTGTGGGAACCTCGAGAAAAAAGCCAATGGCACCTCGTGGGAGTCTTCGCAACGCCAGTGTTGACACCTGAAATATAATTAAATGGCAATCACGCATGAACGATCGAAGGATGCGGCCCGCCAAATTGCAAGAGCCGAAGAAAATCAACAAACAAGGGTCCTCTCAGATTGCTTAAGCCTCAAGTCACCTGACAAGAGCATCAGGGCCTCCACGATTCATCACCTCGGGATGGTCGGAAGAAATCTACAACAAACCGACAATGCCGTACGGCCTGCCCAATAAACCGGCGTCGACTCGGTCGTGCCGAATAAATCCCATCCTTCGTCCGATCAGGACGAGAATATACCTGGTGGTCTGCCACCTGATAAGAAACCTTCCCAAGGTGAAGGAGCGTCCCTGGCTCCTTAGAACAAGGTGCCGAAGGCCATGTCAGCGGAAGACCCGAGTGACCCGACGCGGGCACGTCTTCTTACCGGATAGGTTTATTAGTGACCAAATAGCTGCCCAGCCAGGGCAGAAGTACCTCGGGTAGTGAGCCACTCCCTGGGGATGTTGCAAATATAAATGAAGCAAGCTCGGTAGCACAGATCACAGTGCCGAAGGCCATGTTAGTGGGAAAACTGAGTGACCGAACTAAGGGCACGGACGGCACCGGAATTGGCCGGTCAGTGGCCTGAAGGCTTTCCCGATACTTCTCATGACGGTCCCACAGGGCCAGAATGAGATGAAAGTTCGAGCTGACTCCCGGAGCCAGTCTGAAATCCACGGACCAACTCGGCCCAAATAAACGCCAAAAGAAGTTGAACCCCACGCGCCCTAATCCGGCGTGCTCCCCTTCACCGGTGCCATCCAATCTGGTGCGCAAAGAGCAATCGAGCAGCACTTAACCGGCGCGATCATCGCCCGCGCCCGATTAAGCCAGCCCACTTAAACCCTATAAGAAGGCTTCATTCATGAATAGAAAAAAAGAGGAAGATAGGAGAGAAGAAAGAATAGAGAAAGAAAAAAAAAAGAAAAAGGAAAAGAACCCTACCTAGAGAGAACCCTACCTGGAGAAAACCCCAGAGAGAGAGGCTGCCGTCCCGTTCCCTATAGAGCTCGCTCGCACAGTGAAGAGAGAAACCCCATTCTCCGGTGCTCTGTTTCTCGCCTGAGGAAGCACAGGTGGGTTCTGTGAAGATCCTGCCTTCCCGTCTCCCCTCTTCTCCTAATCATTTGGGATTTGCTATGTAAAAGGGCAATGATATGAGCCCACCGCCGTCTAGTTTCTGTTTAGTTTTCTTTTCTTAGATATATGTATCTTCTTCCTTTGTATCTGTTCGGAATGGGGATGTATGAATGGTGGCCGGCCCTTGAGCGACAATGCCAGGCCGTGCCGGTGTGAGTGTTGTTTTGGCATCTCTTCTACAATACAATGGTGTGTCACCTTGGATGAGAATGTGTGGGCGTACCTGAGCCTCCCCTCTCTCCTGCTGTATTTCTCTTTATTTTGTCCGAGGATTACCGTCTGGGCTTACGTGTTAGCGTAGAATATGCCCTGGGCTACCCCCAGGGCTATACTAAAATCACATCCCTCCCCGATGTACCCTCAATCGACCACGTCGAATTCTCCATTCAGTAACAGAGTTAACCCCCCATCGCTCCCCCTTCTCAATATAGTGGGATGGGTGGAGTATGATCATCCATGCACTCCAAGCACCGTGTGTCCAAGCATCCGGACCCCTCTCATGCACGTATGCTTGTCAGTTGCTCGGGTATATCCCTGATACAATGGCTCTAAGTTACTGCCCTCTCTTCCTACGGGCTTCATAGTCCATATGTTTCTCCAACTAACCCTTAATGATGATCAATCAGATTCTGTGTGCTTGGCCCTTTGGTTTACTGATGATCGAGTAAGTTACTATGTTCCCCTTTACCCTAAGAACGGATTGGGGGATGGTCCGTCAGAATGACCTCCCTCCCTCCTTGTTGTATGGGTGACATTTGGGCGCTATTGAACACCATCCTTCTCTAATAATGTCGATTTGCTACCCGGGGAGGGGGACTGATGTGACACAAAGATGCAGCAAGTGGCTAAGGTTTCTTGGACTTAATTCGCAAACACAATCACAAGATTCGAGCAAACTTTGAAGATGCCGTCTCACCGTGCGCACCCGTTACCCGTGGTGACTCGATGATGCCGAGTCGAGGTGGTGGAGAAAGACCCTTGCTGGTAGAGGGCCAGCACAACTAAGCTTCACCCTCCCGAATGTATGATGCCCACAATCAAGGGCGGCCGGGTGCCTTGGGGGCACTAGGTCACTCATTCACTATTGCCATGGCGACCACACAAGAGTCAGTGGGTCCGGGAACAAGCACTCTCTCACCGACCAGCGGACAAGTTGTACAGATATGAAACGAATAGAAGTAAATGGAGCAAGGGTAGAAGCTCACCTGGTTGGTTTGAAGAAACCAACCCCGGTCGGAGACGATGGGCGAGCGGGGAAGTGTGGGTTCCCCGCACACTGCACCGGTGAAGCTTGAACCCTGTTTAGATAATTACACTCACTACACCTCTCGCAGAAGGGTGGACTTGGGGTGGGGAACTTAGAGTTACAATTCAAACACTACCTCCGCGCAGGGAGGGGCGATAAGCCGGCCAGGCGGGAAGGGGAGAGTCACCGAAAACTCGAGCGGAGGAGTCGATGTCGAATCTGCCTGCACTCTGCAACGAATGACTGACAGTCACTGTTGAGGTCGTAACTTCTAGTCCGGAATTCTGATGATGATGAGACTAGAGGGCAAATCTTCGTAACTGGAGCTAGGATGCCTCGGAATTTTGTAGAATGCTTTTGACATCGATGCTGGTCCGGGTGGGGAGTCGAACAGAGTGATAGAATCTGGGGAAGGCGGCTTCAGGTTCCTGGTAGCAGGTTGCAGAGGCTGCCCTAACAGCTCCCGGACTCCGAATGATGAACTGCCAGAGTTGCTGGAATCGTGGACAAGCCCTCTTCGTAGCAAAACTAACGGGGAAGCCGTCTGATGTCGGAGAGGACTGAGGGACTCAGAATAGTGGAGTCAGGTCATTACAGACTGTAGGAGGCATACCCGCGCAGTCGAGGGAGAAAAATAGTAACTTTGGCCCACGGACGTGGAACGAAGCTCCGCTTCTTGATTCTGAACATAGACTAGACGAGGGAGAACTTTGTAGAAGAGCTCGAGGCCGAATTCTTCCGTGGTCCGTCGTGGTACAGGCTCTAACCTGATTCAGGTACTCTGCGGGGGTGGCTCTGCGCCGTCGGGGGAGATCGGTCCTCCCGGACAACCCCGGACTCAGAATGGGGCGGGGTTGCCTTGCCTGCGAAGCTGATTGGACGACCTTTCCAGCAATGGATGATACGACTTCAGATGTTGCCGTATGACTCCGTGGTTGCTTCTGCAAGTCGACCCTTTCTGCTACACTCGAACTGAGAGCTGTAATTTGAAGAAGATGGGGGGGAAAAGGGGGTTTATGGGAGGGGAAGTGAGGTGGATGGGTATGGGGATGACCCTTGGCTGTGATGGGGTCTGGGAGGGGGTGTTCCAAGAAGTGGGAGGGGGAGAATGAGGCCTGGAAGGAGGTGTTTACAGTGGCTGAGAGGGGAGTTACGAAATTGGGCTTGGAGGGAAAGGGGGAAGGTGAGGGGGCACAAGTGGGTGGGGGGGGGGAATGGTTTCCCTCCTTTGGATTTGGAATGAGTTTAATGGAAAGGGATTAATGGTAGCCTATAGAATGGGAAGGGTTGCCTTGGGGAGGGGAAGAGGTGTTTGGGAGAATGGATTCCCCCTTGGGAAGGTGAAAGGGTGAATGGGGAAGGGGAAAGGTGTCTAGGAGAATGGTATTCCACCTAGGAGGTTGGGGGGGAGTAAATGTGAGGTATAGGGAAGGGAGAGGGGTTTAATGAGGAGTGAATGAGGAGGAGAGAGAGAGAATTTCGAAATTTTGGGGGGAAGAGAGAGAAAGTGGCACCCTAGAGAGAGAGAGTAAGAGAGAGAGAGAAGAAGACAGAGAGAGAGAGCTAGAGAGAAAGAGAGAGGTGCACTAATGCTTGGCAAATTCTATCAATACTTCATTAGCTTCAACTGGTGGGATTGGGGTCCTATTTATAGGAATCCCACAATTCTACATAAGTCCTCACTTTTTGGACTAATGATAAAAGACCAAGGGGTGGTAGGGGGAGCCCATGGGCCAAGCCCATTGAAGTGGGCCCATTAACCCACTAGGCCACCTAATGACACTTAGACTTAGATAAATGACTCACTAACTTAGGTACATGACTCAATAAAAGGGAAAATTACATGATTAAGACTCAGAAAGAAGTGAAAATTACATAGCTAGACTCAAAAAATCGAGATGAACATAATGGCGAGCATCGGGACCCATGGAGAAATGGGAAGTGGTAAGCGATGTCCCCATCATACTCCCGGGGTGCAGAGAACTTGACTCTGTCAAGTAAGGGTCCTCCCTGCTGCGGTACTGCTCCAATAGGTCAGGATCCAGCTGCTGGAGATACTCCCGAATCACCCAGGCGTCAACCGAAGGTGGCCGTCTCTTCCACCTAACCAGATATCGCTCATACGCCTTGCTCCGTGTGGTAGTGATCTGTTCATCTAATATCCGCTCCACTTGATCACGCTGGTTTCTCTGGCCAGATGGAGCTCTCGTTGGTGTGGGGGCTCTCTCAAGGGGTGGGATAGGCTGGATCTCCTCATTGGGTGTCACCGTGGGACCCTTGTAGGGCACCAGGTCAGCCACATTGAAAGTGGGGCTTACTCCGTACTCTTCGGGGAGGTTCAACACATAAGCATTTGTGTCAAGGCGCCTCAACACCTGAAAGGAGCCTGCTCCACGAGACCTCAGCTTTGAGACAATCTCAATCCTCATCATCACAAAATCATCGACATGGATTTCTTGGTGGCGACAGTGGGAATCGGCTAATTCCTTAAGAACCTTGCTGCTCTTGTTGTTGTGTTTGCGATTGTTACCATGCAATGTTATGAATGATGATCCTATAGGGATGAAGGGAGGACCTGGACAACCAAATTCAGCCCTATCAAGTGTTAGATTGGTTTTGACAGACTTAGGAGGACCAGGGCACCCATGAACTGACCTATCATGCTTAGAAATCATGTGGACCTTGATGCACTTAGGTGGACCGGGGCAGCCACAGGTGGCCCTATCATGCATGAGACGGATGAAGAGTGGGGGAAGATCAGCTTGTCCAAATGTAAACCTGTCGTGCACTAGACCTAGTGTGTATGTGACACCAATGACGTGACTAGCCTCACCATATGATGAATGTTGTGACACATGCATTCCTATCAAGATGGTCCCATCTTTAGGTGGGGGTTGATTCGGGGGTTTCCACTCATGGGGGTCGAAGGGGTCCAAGAAGGTGGACATTTTAGGATAGGTCACTTCCTCATTTCCTAGGTGGATGTCACCCTCGGTCATGGCTCTCATAGTGTGAACTAAGTAGTGGAATGGGTGGATTGGGTTCAACATGGTGGGTGAGGGTAGGAGGGAGTGGGTGGTGGGTAAGGCGGCTAGGTCTCATGGGTTCAATGTCTTCCATAGGGAGGGATCAAAGGGGTCATAGATGGTGTTACCAAGGAAGGGGTATTCTATCTCCTCAAGGTCTTCAAATGATGGTGAGTCCTCCTCCTCAAATGAAGTAATTGAACCGAAGTCCTTGGCGGGTTGGTTGGCCATGAATGGAGGGCTTGGTATCCTACCCGAAATAAGCAACTCTAATTTGTGAATAGCATCGGGCTCGTCGGGTGTGGGGAGGAGTAACAGAAGGTCACTAGTGTAGCAACCCACAGTGTAAATGGAGGAGATGGATCCGACACATAGGTGTAGGAGGTCAAAGCTCCTAGGTCGGTCGGCTATTGTAGTCATTATGCCAGTTAGTTCCATTTGCCAAACTATACCCTTAAGAAGATCCCCTAATGTTTCCACTTGATAGGATGATTGGATTGTGGTGTGATAGGTGGATAAGGGTACAATGGGAAGGTTTTGCTCCATGGGTGGGTAAACATAGGACATGATGGGGTGAAGTGGTCTCTCCTTTAGCCATCTAGCTAGGGGCCCCTCTATTATTACGGTGCTATTTGTGAAGGCTTGTGGCTCTTGGGGGTCCAAGCTATGTGAAGGGGACATTTGTGATTCTTCCTCACCATAGATATGAACTTGGGTTTCCTCAAGGATGGGGATGGGTTCCGGACTAGCATCTACTCCCATGTGGATGGTTGTGGTCTCCTCTCTCAAGGGAATGGGAAGGTCTATTGGGGGTGGGGTGATGACGGTTGGTGCATGGTGTACCCGGGGTGGTGAGTGAGGCCGGACTTGGGTTGGGGTTGGGAGTGGAAGTAGCGGGGGACTAGGTTTGGGTAGGATAGGAGTTGGAAGTGGAAGGTGGGTTGGGTGAGTAACTTTGGATTGGGGAATGGTGGCTATCATGGGCCTAGGTGGAGGGGTGGACATGGGGTCCACGTGGGTTTGAGTGGTGAGGGTGGAGTGAGTCATGATACTTCTTCCACCTGGGATGGGAACTTCTCGGCCTAACCCATGACACAGTGATTCATATTCTTCTTCCCAATCTAGTGGAGCCTCATAGTCTTCGGTTACCTCTTTAAGTTCCTTTTGGAAAGGGGTGGAAGGAGGATTTTTGGAAGTTTGTGGGGTGGGGGTTTGATGGAGAATTTTGGGTTGGGTGGTGGGGAAAGGAGGAGTGGGAGTGCTCCTCGGGTTATGGTTCTCAGGGTAAGAGTGGGAAGGTTGGGGAGTGAAGATCTTCCTGATCTCAATCCTTATCTCTTCCAATAAATCTAGGGGTCCTTTGGGTGGTGGGGTTTGGGTCCTAATAGAAGTTTTGGGTTGACTGGGAGGGAAAGGGGGAGTGAGAGTGCTCAACGGGTTATGGTCCTCACGGTAGGAGTGGGAGGGTCGGGGAGCGTAGATCTTCCTAAGCTCACTTTTCATCTCTTCCCATGATCCTATGGGTTCTTGCCTCCGAATCTTTCTTAAGCTCACTATGCGTTCCCACTCCTTCTTGGCTTGTCCCCGAAGTCGCCCTGTAGCCCTGCGGACTCTAGCGTGTCCATAGACCCTAGTCCTATCAAAGTGTTTGGTTATGAAAGTCTCCCACCTAACATAATCACTAGGATGTGACCCATCAAAGGTGATACTCTCATCTATAAGGATGTCCGAAAATGGGTGGTCGATCGGACCTTTGTGGAGGGCCGAGTGGGACCAAAGAGAGGTAGCCATGTTGATGAACCGAATGACTCTAAATGCTTATGCGCCCTAGGATAAGACTTAGTAGAGACAAGTCTAAAACTTACTCTAATACCATTTGATGTGACACAAAGATGCAGCAAGTGGCTAAGGTTTCTTGGACTTAATTCGCAAACACAATCACAAGATTCGAGCAAACTTTGAAGATGCCGTCTCACCGTGCGCACCCGTTACCCGTGGTGACTCGATGATGCCGAGTCGAGGTGGTGGAGAAAGACCCTTGCTGGTAGAGGGCCAGCACAACTAAGCTTCACCCTCCCGAATGTATGATGCCCACAATCAAGGGCGGCCGGGTGCCTTGGGGGCACTAGGTCACTCATTCACTATTGCCATGGCGACCACACAAGAGTCAGTGGGTCCGGGAACAAGCACTCTCTCACCGACCAGCGGACAAGTTGTATGGATATGAAACGAATAGAAGTAAATGGAGCAAGGGTAGAAGCTCACCTGGTTGGTTTGAAGAAACCAACCCCGGTCGGAGACGATGGGCGAGCGGGGAAGTGTGGGTTCCCCGCACACTGCGCCGGTGAAGCTTGAACCCTGTTTAGATAATTACACTCACTACATCTCTCGCAGGAGGGTGGACTTGGGGTGGGGAACTTAGAGTTACAATTCAAACACTACCTCCGTGCAGGGAGGGGCGATAAGCCGGCCAGGCGGGAAGGGGAGAGTCGCCGAAAACTCGAGCGGAGGAGCCGATGTCGAATCTGCCTGCACTCTGCGATGAATGACTGACAGTCACTGTTGAGGTCGTAACTTCTAGTTCGGAATTCTGCTGATGATGAGACCAGAGGGGAAATCTTCATAACTGGAGCTAGGATGCCTCGAAATTTTGTAGAATTCTTCTGACGTCGATGCTGGTCCGGGTGGGGAGTCGAACAGAGTGACATAATCTGGGGAAGGCGGCTTCAGGTTCCTGGTAGCAGGTTGCAGAGGCTGCCCCGACAGCTCCCGGACTCCGAATGATGAACCGCTGGAGTTTCTGGAATCGTGGACAAGCCCTCTTCGTAGAAAAACTAACGGGGAAGCCGTCTAATGTCGGAGAGGACTGGGGGACTCAGAATAGTGGAGGCAGGTCGTTGCAGACTCTAGGAGGCATACCCGCGCAGCCGAGGGAGAAAAATGGTAACTTCGGCCCACGGACGTGGAACGAAGCTCCGCTTCTTGATTCTGAACATAGACTAGACGAGGGAGAACTTTGTAGAAGAGCTCAAGGCCGAATTCTTCCGTGGTCCATCGTGGTACAGGCTCTAACCTGGTTCAGGTACTCTGCAGGGGTGACTCTGCGCCGTCGGGGGAGATCGGTCCTCCCGGACAACCCCGGACTCAGAATGGGGCGGGGTTGCCTTGCCTGCGAAGCTGATTGGACGACCTTTCCAGAAATGTATGATACGGCTTCAGATGTTGCCGTATGACTCCGTGGTTGCTTCTGCAAGTTGACCCTTTCTGCTACACTAGAACTGAGAGCTGTAATTTGAAGAAGATGGGGGGGAAAGGGGGGTTTATGGGAGGGGAAATGAGGTGGATGGGTATGGGGATGACCCTTGGCTGTGATGGGGTCTGGGAGGGGGTGTTCCAAGAAGTGGGAGGGGGAGAATGAGGCCTGGAAGGAGGTGTTTGCAGTGGCTGAGAGGGGAGTTGCGAAATTGGGCTTGGAGGGAAAGGGGGAAGGTGAGGGGGCACAAGTGGGTGGGGGGGGGAATGGTTTCCCTCCTTTGGATTTGGAATGGGTTTAATGGAAAGGGATTAATGGTAGCCTAGAGAATGGGAAGGGTTGCCTTGGGGAGGGGAAGAGGTGTTTGGGAGAATGGATTCCCCCTTGGGAAGGTGAAAGGGTGAATGGGGAAGGGGAAAGGTGTCTAGGAGAATGGTATTCCACCTAGGAGGTTGGGGGGGAGTAAATGTGAGGTATAGGGAAGGGAGAGGGTTTAATGAGGAGTGAATGAGGAGGAGAGAGAGAGAATTTTGAAATTTTGGGGGGAAGAGAGAGAAAGTGGCGCCCTAGAGAGAGAGAGAGAGAGTAAGAGAGAGAGAGAAGAAGAGAGAGAGCTAGAGAGAAAGAGAGAGGTGCACTAATGCTTGGCAAATTCTATAAATACTTCATTAGCTTCAACTGATGGGATTGGGGTCCTATTTATAGGAATCCCACAATTCTACATAAGTCCTCACTTTTTGGACTAATGACAAAAGACCAAGGGGTGGTAGGGGGAGCCCATGGGCCAAGCCCATTGAAGTGGGCCCATTAACCCACTAGGCCACCTAATGACACTTAGACTTAGATAAATGACTCACTAACTTAGGTACATGACTCAATAAAAGGGAAAATTACATGATTAAGACTCAGAAAGAAGTGAAAATTACATAGCTAGACTCAGAAAATCGAGATGAACATAATGGCGAGCATCGGGACCCATGGAGAAATGGGAAGTGGTAAGCGATGTCCCCATCAGGGACATTCCCCATTAACGTTCCTACCGTTAATTCTCTCTAAATCGCCATAAGGTCATTGGGTCCCGTCTTTCCATGGCGTGGAGCCCCATGGGCCATTAAAGGTAAACAGAGATGGATCCTTCGATCCAACATTAAATCAAATCCACATCCCTCTAGGGAATTATGGTGGCCATGGGTCACGGAACCCCTTGTAGGCGAGCCCTCGGAGTCTCCTCCCATTCAGGCTGTCCTGTTGAATGATTACTGGCCCACGGAGTATTGGTGCCCCTAGTAGGCTAGCCCTCGGGGTTTTCATCCGTTCGGGTTCGCCGGTCGCCGTCTTGGCCTCCCGATATTCAGGAGCTTACCCCAGTCTCTGTGGGTAGGTTTCCACTTCTCCCCTGTGACCCTCTGGGTATGGGGAGATGCTGCCCAATTTTAATGTGATTAGTTTAACTAAACTCTGCTAAAAATCCAAATTGTGGTGACTGTGAACATATCTTGGACTGAGAATAGATTGTGCTTGAGTATTAACCTCGCACAAGTCTTGATCTATCATGCATGCCGGACAATTAGGACCTAAATTCACTTAATAACCATCACAAATTATCAACAAAATAGCTGTTCATTGAGTTAAGTTGCAACATAACTCAAATAAGCCCAGAATTTAGAAAATCTTCCAAAAATGACAAAGCCTCTAACCGGCGCGCCCTAATCCAGTGTCCACCCCCACCGCGCCGAAATAGCTCCCCTCTTAAATCCATAAAATCCTTAACCCCATCTATACGGCGCGCAGCCTAATCCGGCGTGCCCTTCATGCCCCGCGCCGGATTCAACCTCCTTTATACCCCGTGCCGTTTTCAACATCCACCACGCCGGTTTAACCTATCCCTACACTCTGCGCCGGATTAGAGTTTAACCATCCCCTCACGCCGATTTAGTCCCCACTTATACTTCTATCAATCCTTTTGCTCCCCGTCTCTCTGTCACACTTAGCTCATGAACGCTCCATAATTAACCAATAAAAATCATTGTTGGTTCTCATCCATTAGTTGCTTTGAGTCTGCTTTTGCCATGCATCTATAACACACATGCGCACATGCCCGCTCGTTATTGTTGCATATCTGTTATTATTCCAAACCTCGGTATATCAAATGGTGATTTGCTGAAGGCCAGATCAGGTCTGACTGGAAGCTTTCACTAAGTGTGATGGTGGTTTTCGGACCTATGTTCTCCTCCACGTACCGGGGGCTTAGGATAATGAATGTGATCGAACTGCATGTTTGAGCTTCTTTTCAGTTCCTACATTATGTGATATCATTCCGTTAATCTGCTCATGCTTATATATATCTATCCAGCCCCGGTGGTTCATTATCTTGGCAATTAATCAAGGGTTTTCCTTCTTCTCGGAGGATGTAATTAACGTCATAGCCTTTATGGTACGACGAACTTTTGGTCCTGACATGGACTTCACTTTTGTCTAACCAAGTCAGATCGAGCGCATAATAAATCTGTCACTTAGTGACTGGCACGCCTACGTAATAAACCTAATAAATGTAATAAAACCAAATAATAATAAATAATAATAAAATTATAAAATAATAATCTCATGTCCACAAGCTGGCATGCCCGGTGGGACTCAGTCTCCCTTCATCTCTTTGCCAAGATAAATGGGCCCTGGGGCCCTCCCAAAGAATGCTGATCGTTTGCTTGTTTCTGTGCTGACAGGAAGCAACGATGGCTGTCGGATTTGCAGCACTAACTTTCGGCCCCGTGATCGTAGTCAACCATGCTACCTCTGGATACCTGGCGGTACCGACCGTTTTTGGCACCTTTCCACTGGTAGTCGGCTTCCCTAATTTCTTGGGGGTAGCCTTCACCGACGTGCTGAAGGTCGAAGCTCTGGAGGTGGCCAGGGAGAACATTAACAAGATGCCTTAGGTGGCCGACACCAGAAGCTGCAAAGGCCTACCAAGAGGCCGAATTCAACTAACAAGCTGCATGGTCCACCACGTAGCTCAGGGGGCTCGCCCTGCCCACTACAACAAACCCGGGGGTCGCCGCCAGCGGAACTCTGGAAGGAAAGCTGCTGCTCCCATCATCGGATGGTTGTCGACGTCCGACAAATCCATTTTAATCGGCGACGTCTGAGTTTTTCTGGATGGATGCGACACCCAAGTGATCTCGGATCGGGTGGTCCCTGCTGTACCGACCCGCAACTCCTTCCATGCCCTGTCCAAAAGAAGGGCTGAGAAAGAAGTAGCCGGCCGCCAAGGCCGAAGGGAGCTGGCCCCAAGGTCGAAAACATTCAAGCAGGTGTGGGTCCCTAAGAAGATCCAGCCTGTCTGTCAAAATGCACTTGTTCATCGCTACCCCGAGCCTGCTGAGATGGGGAAGAGGAATGAGAAGGGCTTGGCCCCAAGAAGAGAAGAGACAATCGTGGACCCTCTATGCCGTGCTGCCCCCAAGGCCTACGCCCGACAAGCTGACATCCCTACAGTTGGGAGAAGATTTGACTGACTTGCTGGGAGAGCCTGGCTAGCTTACATCCCTCCAGTAGGAGGTCGACAATTATCCCCGGTCCTCCACCAAGGACGGGGTCAAGAAGAGATGACCAATATAGCCAGGAGCTACTTTAGGGGTCTAGGCAACCCCTCATTGGGCCAGCGACGACTGCTCCAAGTAGCTGTAGCCGAAGAAGAAGACTGCTTGCCAACAATGGTCGAAGAAGAAAGAAGAACAATGTCATCTATTGATGACAATGGATATGAAGATGGCCCAGATTACGAGGCCGATGAAGCCCCTCCCCAGCAGGAGGAGAGAAGAAGAATTTCTGTATTTGAAAGACTGACCTTCCCCGGCCATGCAAAGAGGAGGGTCTATAAATAGAAAAGAGAAATGTGAGTCTTTGCTTGCAATATGGCCGGGGTGACCAGCAGGTATGGAAGTCTGCCTGAGGAGCCCCAGGAATTGTCTCGACTAGTCGAGAGGCCATGGCCCAACACCAGAAGAACTGAAGCTATGAGGGAAATGACGAAAGCGGCAAAAGGAAAGCAAATACTGTTCGAAGAAGTCACTACCCTGACTACAAATGTAGTGATAGCTGAAGAGAAGGAGGTTCTGCTGAACACCTCGCCTGAAGGCGCTTCAGGGGAAGCAGTGGAAGCCATCCCCAGCGCAGTAGCCATAGACTCGTCGGTGTTTATGCTATTACAAAAATACCAGCAGGAGATAGAGCTTTTGAAGAAACAGCTGCATGAGAAGACAGAGCAGACTTCGGCTTCTAGGCAACCCGAGATGCAGGCTGAAATGACTTCCCACCACTATATACTCTGCCTCAGCCGGTAGAGCACAGCCAGGCGGCCACCCAAGAGCTCCCATCTCAGCCGATGATGCCACCAGTGCTACCTCAGGTGCACCAAGCACCTCCGTTGCTACGTCCTCCGCCGCAGGCAACCACCCTGGTCACCCCGTATTTGCAGCCAGCACACTTCTACCCCAAGCCAGTCGATCCAACCGCTGTAAACATGCTGATGGTGGAGAGGATGATTAAACTAAAGCTCGTCGAGTGAAATGAAGGTGACTATGTCACGTTTGACGCTTATCGGGTGCGATACCCGCCACATCATGCAGCTAAGCGGCTCCCTCCGAGGATCAGGAAGCCGCCTAAGTTCGACAAATTTAATGGGAAGGGATCCCCGAAAGAGCATATTGCATACTACATGACCGTCATGGGCGACCTAGCCACAGACGAGTCATATCTGCTGAAGTTTTTAGGGTCCTCACTGATAGGGCTCGCATTTGAATGGTACTCCAGCTTTCTGGCCGGGTCAATCAGTGACTGGCCGGACATGCAGAAGAAATTCAGAGAAAGATTTCATGTCACCGAAAGGGAGGTCACGGTGGCCGAACTTTACTCAAGAAGGCAAAGGATGGATGAAATGGCCCTTGAATATATTAAGAGGTGGAAGAATCTCGGAATGAGATGCAAGCAGCCCCCGCATTAGGAGGACGCTGTACAGATTTGCAAGCAGATTCTCAGGAGGGAGGTACTGGAAAAGATGATTGGCATGGAAATTTGGTCATTTGACCACCTGAACAACGTGGTGGCCGAAATTGAAGCCTTTCTGGCAAGGCCTGCCCCTACACCAGCCACTGCCACCACACAGAAGGCGAAGGCAGCAGATCGGCGCCCAACGCCTAAGGAAGCAAACACCCTGGACATCAAGGCGTTTGAACAGTAGAGAGATAAGGGCAAGAAGGCAGCTGCACCTCAGCCCGACAGAACATAAGAAAAGAAAGAGGGTCCCTTACTCAGGGACAAAATGAAAAAGGTCTACTCTTTCCCAAAGGAAAAGACCAAAGTTCTGTTTGATTGGGTCACCCAGTACAACAAGGTCACCCTACCTGAGCCAAAAAGGCCGGAGGACCTGGAGAGAAGAGGCAGTCTAAGATTCTACCCTTACCATCAGATGCTGGGGCATCCAATTGAAGACTGCTATGTGTTCAAAGATGTCATTGAAGGCATGATAAGGAAATAAGAA
This sequence comes from Amorphophallus konjac, assembly GCA_022559845.1. Classification (NCBI taxonomy): domain Eukaryota; kingdom Viridiplantae; phylum Streptophyta; class Magnoliopsida; order Alismatales; family Araceae; genus Amorphophallus; species Amorphophallus konjac. The sequence goes on from CM040127.1 coordinate 167,803,339, forward strand.
ATAGAGTTGAGGGAGTACAAGGTTGACCCTCCACAGCCTCATGAAGCACCTTTGAGAAGGGTTGCAACCAACATGATTTCTCTATACCAGGCACTGCCTAAAGAAGTCGCAGAAGCCAGCACTCAGCACACTTATGAGGCCTGCTTTCTGACGCCGATGAAAGAACAATAGGGATGGCAGCAGGTCCTTGCAAAGAACAAGAAGAAAGCCATGCCTTGCCCAAAGGTGGGGGCGCATGTCCGTGGCATCACACCACGACCCACTCCTCCGACGCCAGCGTTAATATGGACCAACCCGTCTACAGTAATCAGAATACACACCCACAACCGGAGGAGACAGACTCCGTTGCCGATAGTCAAAGAAATTAGTCCAGAGGTCCCGCGGCTTCAGGACTACATAAACGGGCGAGATGAATATGAACAGCCCGAGTTGAAACCCTTGCTGATAAGGGACCATGTCCCATGGCGAGAACTGGAACAGCTCTCACTGGAGCAAAGAGAAGAGACCGACAAAGCAGCGAAAAAGGACGACAGTCTGTTCTGGGGGCAAGCGCCATCGAAGAAAAAGTAAAAGAAGAAAAGCAAGGCCTGGAAGGTCAAGAAGGAGACGGTACTCTCCTGCAACACCCTGTCTGCCCTCTTCAATTTGCCCAGTGAGGAAGATGAGGAAGAAATATGCTTTACACCCGCAACCGGGAGAAGCTAGGCCGAAGTCGCGACCGCTACTCATGCAACCCGGTCAGGCTGAAAATGGGGGCGCCAGCCGCCCGCTAACTGATGGGTGTGAAGAACAGATCTAGAGGGGGGGGGTGAATAGATCAAACCCCAGAGATAAACACACAATAACAGTTTAAAAGAATTAGTGCGAAAATTAAATAAACTGCTATAAACTCATACACAAAGTTAGAGATGAATGATCCTACAAGCAACAGAAATCGACCAATAGTAGTGACTTAGTTGAAAGCATAAGAGGGAGAGAGGCAGATGAAAAAGGTAGACAAATGTCTATCCAATCAAACACATGCTAAACCATCAGCGAGCCTAAGTATTCATCTACTCGGTGATAAAACAATAAATCATTCACAAGACAAGAGATCTACGTCCACCCCTTACTCAACCGAGTAAGGCTTCCTGCTGCCACATAGCTTAAAGACTGCTGATCCATAGCTTTGGGGATGGAAATCCCTACAACCGCTGAGCCTTACAGCTTGCTTACCGAGGAACACCCTCGCCCGCTGAGCAATATAGCTTAGCTGTCCGAGGAACACCCTCGCTCGCTGAGCAATACAACTTAGCTCTGCTGATACACAACTTAAAGTAGATTTGAAAAGAAAACAACGGAATAAACGAAATACAGATAAGAGACAGAAATATAGCTCTTCGAATAGAGCAATCTGACTCTGGATTTGATCCAGAAGTCAGGAAGAGTCAGCCTCGCCCAGACTCTCTTCTTCCTCTCAACTCACTTCTTCTTCTCAACTCTCTTCTACGATACTCTGTTTTGTCTCCTTTTTCTGAACTCTCTCCTTCTTCTTCTTCTCTCGTGCTTCTCCTGCTTTTCTTCTTTCTGGCTATTCTATGGCCGCCTCTTGTCCACTCATCAACTTTTTGATCGCAGAAGATGCCTTCTTATAGGGCTTCAGAATGGGTTCCCACGACCTCACACATCCGGCGTGTGGAAGGCCCATTCCCACCTTTTCCAGAGAACCCACGTGTCGGGTGCAGACAAGACAACGATCCTCGTGGCAGAAAGGTCCTTGGATCACGTGCCAATCATTTGTTCCGTTAACCACTCACGAGCTCAAGCTTCAGGTGTGACTTTAAGTGATCACGTGATAGACGGTGATATCTGCCCTCATGCGGTTCAGATGCTCGAGTGTATGCCAGGTTGGAGGAAATGCCTTAGCCTGTTGAAGAAAAGTGCAAACATGGTTAGACCTTATATATATGTAGCACAGACAATATGCACTGACTATATATGTAGACTAACAAAGTATGCATCGACCTCGTATGCGGACCAGCAGAAGGTGTACCGACTCGATATGCATACTAGCAAATTATGCACCGACCTTATATGCATAAAACTAAATATGCACTGACCTTTATGTATGCATGAGAATAGTGATATGCACAGTCCTAGTTTCTGCCAAGAAGATGTGCACCGACCTTAGTTGCGCATGGCAAAACATGCACCGACTTTGTCTTGTGCAAAGGACAACATGCACCGGCCTTGGTTGCGCATGGCAAAACATTCACCGACTTCTATATGCATGATACAAAAGGTGCACATACCTTGAACACTGGACATGCACAAACCTTTATACGTTGAAACCAAGTGTGCGTAGACCTGAAACAAAAAGTGCATAGACCTTGAGGTGTAAGTGTGCAAAACCTGCACCGACCTTATATGTGTTTCTATAGAGACGTGCACCGATTATATGTAAGCATAATGCAGATGATGCACCAACCTTGTTTTTACACAAATGGGATGTGCACCGACCTTGGTCTTCCATATGGATGAATATGCACTGACCTTATGCTCAGACATGCAAGGCAAATATGCACCGACCTTGTATAGACACAAGGCGAGTGTGCACCGACCTTTATACATGAAAACTAATTGTGCACGGACCTTATATGAGTCTAACAAAGTATGCAACGACCTTGGCAATGCAGTATATAGAAATGTTGCACCGACCTTCTAAGTGAGCATGCATCGATCTTCATGAGTAAGCTACAGGAACATGCATTGACCTTCATTAGCCTAGATATGCAATAATCTGACTATGCACCGACCTGTAATAGCTAATGTGACATATTTTGACTTATAAGAAGATGATGTTGCAAAAGTCAGCAAATGGTCAAACTACTGTTGCCAATCATTAAAACCAGATGAGAATGACATCAAGTCAGAGGAGACACAACACTAACCACAACATTATTTTCAGGGGAGAGCAACCCTATAAAATACCCCCTCTAGAGGTCAAGGGAGTCCAAATCCCTCCTCCGTCAGGGCTATACAATCAGAGTGGGGGCAACAACAGTGTCCCTTCCTTCCTCGAATTTCTGAAGATGTTTAAGGGCAAGCAGCCATGTCAGCGTGCCAGCCCTGTAGTCGGGGGCACTCTCCCGCAACTTCAGCAACCCTCTGGTGCTCCAGATGAAGATAGGACCGGCCCGACGGCAAGCAGCAGGGGGAAACAAGAGGATGACACCGAGCAGAAAGGTGCATATCGTAGTCCGATGAAGCAGGTCCATCAGGGGCTGCAGTACAAGGCTCTTCCAAGCCGAGATGGGCAGAAGAAATGAAGCTATCCAATGTCCGAGCTGGAAGCAGGATAATGAAGTTGCTGAAAAAGCTCCCGGTAAGGTTCACCATCTGGGAGATTCTCTCCCTGAGTGAAGAGACCCGGCAAGCAATTATCACTGCTCTGCAGACGCCTGCCCAGTATGAAGCTTGTTTGGCTGAGACACTACCGGGGGCAAATGTGACCTTCACAGAGGAGGACATGTTACCCCCCACTGTCAGCCACAATAGACCGCTGTACATGAAGGGACAGTTGAATGGTCGGGAACTTAAAAGAATTCTGGTAGATCCCAGAGCAGCCGTCAACATTATTCCATACTGAATTTATCAGAGGTACTACTTCAATGTGCGCCTCGATAAAGTCAGAGATATGCGTATCGCCAGCTTCAATCAAAAATTTGAAGTGCCGTTGGGAGTGGCGGAATTCACCCTCACTATGGCAGATTTTACTACGAGAGTGCAGTTCCATGTCATTAACTCCAGCACCTCGTATAAAGTGCTACTTGGCTACCCCTGGCTACATGAAAATCTGGTGGTACCATCCACTTTACACCAGTGTATTAAATATAACCAGGAGGAGAAGGAGGAGAGGATATTTGCCGACCTCCACCCATTTGAAGTGTTCGAATGTCATATGCTCGATGTTTCTTTATATGCGGAGCAGTCACAAAAGACCTGTTGGGTCGCAAGACTGGATCTAGTGGGGGGGGGGTGAATAGATCCCCTTAAAAAACTTGAACTCAAATAGAGATTCACCCTACCAAGACCGGACAGATGAAGGTAAATACAACTGAAGCATACTTCAGCAAAGACACAAACACTTACCGTGTTGAAAAAGTAAACAAATGATGATTCACAGGAAAATCAGATCCGGAGTCATGCTACACTTAGATCAGATGAGATGCAAGAAGATTAACCGGAGATGCTAGTACGAGGCAGAGGTTGGAGTCCCAAAACTCTCCTCACGCAAGATGTATAAATACATCTTTTGATATACCAACTCCAAAATCTTCCACAGAAATTAAGCACACGATGAAGATAGGCTGTTAAGACTACTCTCGCACCACACACATATATGTATAAACATTTAGCAATCAACTGAACAAGAGTCGATCAAGTTAATCATGGGAGTTCTAATAGAACCGTTTCTAAGCATTTAGTGCACAACACATCCTGTGAAGTGGGAAGGAAGAAATGGATCAGTCACACAACGTAAACCACATGCACAAGCGATTTTTAGGTGGTTCAGTTCGCACCAAGCAAACCTACGTCCACCCCCCACTCTATCAGAGTGAGGCTTCCGCTGACAAATTACTTGAACAACTGATCCACAGCTTTGGGGAAAAAATCTCTACAATCAGCTGAGCATCACAACTTGTTTAACCCTCTGACTAACAGCTTGATGAATAAAACAAAGAATAAAGCAAACACAACGAAGAAACAAGACATAGAAAATAAAACATGGCAGATTTAGCTCCTGATGAGCACAGTGGTCTGGATTTGATCCAGAGACCACAGATCAGAAAATAGCTATGGTTGCACCCCTCTTTTCACGGGCTCTCTCTTTCTCTTTTCCTCCTCTCCTTCTTCTCACATTCACGCTCACTCTTCTTCTTTTCGCTCACCTCTTTTGAAAGAAGACGTCCCCTATTTATAGAATAGGGGCTGCGAAGATGCTTGGTGGATAAAGTGATTTTTATTCCAACCTCTTTCCATTGGCGCGATTCTTGTGGTCCCCACAAGATTCCATCTAGAGCATGTGGAGGGAACACTCCCGCCAAGAAGATGCTTCTGGAATGCGCTCATCCATGGTTCCACGTGGCAGAGAGAAAAATATCCTCTGACTTCATACCTCGGATCACGTGCCCATCATATGCTCTCTTTAATTCACGTGCCACTGCTTCGCTGGATCGAGCTTTCCAATTGGGTTTGGATTCAGGTTAAGAGTCTAGGATTTGGATCTTCAGATGTGTTGATGCATGAAGGTCTGCATCGACCTGATGACCTTGTCATGTATAGGTGCATTGACCTGAGTTACATGATAAACCTTGTTGCATTGACCTCACTAGCAAACGCTGATACTACTACATTAACCTATCTTTTGAGTGCTCAGACCTTTTTGGCTATGAGTTTGTTCTACTGCCTCAACGTGTCTCTTGAGTGCACCGACCTGTTTCCACAAAGCTTGTTCAGCTGCGTCAACCTGATCAAGGTAAAGATGCAATGTGCATCGACCTGATGCATGTAGAGAGCTAGATGGCATCGACCTATCTTGACCATCAGGCTATCTTAATGTTGATGCGTCGAGTTCACTGACTGTCACTTTGACCTGTTGTGTGTGAGACTCTTCAGGTGCATCGACCTGTCAGCAACAAAATCTTCTGCTGCATCAACCTGTCGATCTTGAAAGACTGAGGTGCATCGACGCAAAACCCTTAAGATGACTTCCTTAGACCTTACTGCCTCGATGCAGAATTCTGGAAATGATTTCCTTGATCATCACTACATTGGAGCACAATGAAGGCGTGCTTCTTCAGATGACTTCTGTGAACTTGACTGCATCAGAGCACAACAATTGTGCTTGTCTCCCACATGTCACTCTATTTTCTGTATAAGACTGAAGTATGCTTCACTGCCCGTTTGCCTCTTCAAATATGTTCTTTTCAGCATTCAACCACAGACTTCTATACATAATGATATCATGATAGAGTCAATTGCATTAAAGCAGCACAAACACATATAACATCATTATGAAGCACATGACTCTCATATGCACTGATCATTATGCACAGATTCAATAATGACTTTATAGTGTTTATGACATCATCAAAACCACAAGGACACAACAAGACCTCCAAAGCCAAGGCCCCTGTCAGGGCACCGAGAAACACCTCCGACGATGACTGGTTTCCACCACCACCGTCGGGATATGTGAATCCAAAGACGGTCTCGCACATCACCAGCACGGGGGACTTGGCCAGAGCTACACCTCCCGCCACCTACCCTGAAGCCAATGAAGCCGAGATCGACAAGCATCATGGCCATATAACTACAAGAAAAAGTGGCTATAGCGACCGCATTAGCGACCGCTTTAATCGGTCGCTAGTCGGTCCCAAATAGAGACCAATTCGGCGACCGAAATAATCGGTCGCACATCTGAGACCCATTGGCGACCGAACTAAATTCGGTCGCCAATCGGTCGCTGATCCCGTTATACTCCCCCCTGCGACCCCCGCCCGCCCGAGCCCCTCCCCGCCCGAGCCCTCCCTCCCGCCCTCCACCCTCCCGCCCGAGCCCCCGCCCGAGCCCCCTTCCCCTGCGGCCCCCTCCCCCTGCGGCCCCCTCTCCGCCCTAGCCCCCCTCCTCCGCCGGAGTCCCCCCTTCCCCTGCGGCCTCCCGCCCGAGCCCCCCTCCGCCGGAGCCCCCCCTCCCCCTGCGGCCTCCCGCCCGAGCCCCCCTCCTCCGCCCGAGCCCCCCTCCCCGTGCGGCCTCCCGCCCGAGGCCCCCTCCGCCGGAGCCCCCCTCCGCGCCGCTCGCCTCGCCGTCGTCGCCGCGCCGCTCGCCTCGCCGTCGCCGCTCGCCGTCGCCGTCGTCGCCGGCTTCCTCTCTCTCACACACAGGTACCTCTCTCTCTCTCTCTCTCTCTCTCTCTCTCTCTCTCTCTCTCTCTCTCTCTCTCCAACCCGCCGCGGCCCCCCCACAGGTACCCCTCTCTCTCTCTCTCTCTCTCTCTCTCTCTCTCTCTCTCTCCAACCCGCCGCTGCCCTCTCTCTCTCTCTCTCTCTCTCTCTCTCTCTCCAACCCGCCGCTGCCCCCCCCAAGGTACCTCTCTCTCTCTCTCTCTCTCTCTCTCTCTCTCTCCAACCCGCCGCGGCCCCCCCCCCACAGGTATCTCTCTCTCTCTCTCTCTCTCTCTCCAACCCGCCCCCCCACAGGTACCCCTCTCTCTCTCTCTCTCTCTCTCTCTCTCTCTCCAACCCGCCGCGGCCCCCCCCCCCACAGGTACCTCTCTCTCTCTCTCTCTCTCTCTCTCTCCAACCCGCCCCCCCACAGGTACCCCTCTCTCTCTCTCTCTCTCTCTCTCTCTCTCTCTCTCTCTCTCTCTCTCCAACCCGCCGCGGCCCCCCCACCCCAACCCCCTGCAGGGAATTTAATGTGAAAATTTTATTTAGGCCATGCTAATTTTTTGTTTAGGGCATTTCATAGTCCATGTTATTGTTAATATGATAGAATATTATTTTGTGCACTTTTCAGGTGTTTGGGTGCTTTATATTGCCTTTATTAACAGTCATATGGACCTTCCATTTTTTGTAGTAAAATACCAGTGCATGTAAATAGTCATTTTTGTGTGTTAGCATGATAATATATTCACAAACATGTGTTGTATTTGGATTGACCTCACCTCTCCTTTCCTAATGATTAGTGTAAGGTTTTTAAGGGTTTAGTGTTTAGTGTTTAAGGTTTAGGGTTTTAGATTTAGGTTTTAGGTACTAGATTTAGGTTTTACTCTTTTAAGGTTTAGGATTTTTAGGGTTTAAGGTGTTTAGGGCTTTTAGGGTTTAGGGTTTAGGATTTTAAGCTTTATGGTTTAGGGTTTGGGGCTTTAGGGTTAGGATTTAAGGGTTAGGTGTTAGGGTTTAGGAAGGGTTTCAGGGCTACAGGTTTTTGGACTTCGATTTTAAGTGTGGGTTTTTCGGTTTACGGTTGCTAGGCTTAGGGTTGAGGGGCTGTTTAGTGTTTAAGGTTTAAGGGCTTACGGTTTTAAGATTTAAAGTTTAAGGTTTGACAGTTTTGAGGTTTAGTAGTTTATGTATTAGGGGTGGGGTAAGGGGTTCAATGTGGGTTTAGGATTTTAGTGTTTTAAATTTTATGGTTTTTAATTATTTTAGGGTTTTACAGTTTAGGGGGTTATGAGTTTATTTTTTTATGTTTAGGGTTTAACATATAGGGTTAGGGTTTAAGGTTTAGGGTTATTTAGGGTTTAGGTTTTTGGGTTTAGGGTTAGTTGTCTGGTGTTTAGGTTTGTTTGCATTTTATATTTGGCATATGAGTTTAGGGTTTTGGATTTAGCATTTGGGGTTTTTGGTTTAGCGGTTAGGGGGGTGGATTACGGTTTTGAGAGTTTAGGCTTTAGGGGTTTTTGGTTTAGTGGGTCTAGTTTCTAAGGATTTTAGGTTTTAGGGTTTAGGGTTTTTCATGTTTTTAGGGTTTATAGTTATTACAATTTAGGATTTTTAGGGTTTAGGGTTTTTCGAGTTTTTATGGTTTATAGATATTATGGTTTCATATTTTTAAGGTTTAGGGTTTAGGGTTTAAGGTTTTCAAGATTTATGGTTTAATGTTTTGAGTTTAGGGTTTAATGTTTTTAAGGTTTAAGGTTCTTGGGGCTTTTAGGGTTTTACATATAGGTTTACATTTTTGGGTTTCTTTTATTTAGGGTTTGATGTTATTAGTGATTTTAGGGTTTATGATTTTAAATTTATGGTTTATGGTTTAGAGTTTATAGTATTAAGATTTTTGATTTTTAGGTTTAGGAGTTTTAGGGTTTAAGGTTTAGGATTTAGGGTTTTTCAGATTTAGTCTTTTATGTTTGTGGTTTTTAAGGATTTTAGAGTTTCTAGTTTTAGGGGTAACTCAAGATTTAGGGTTTTAAGGTTTAGGGTTTGGGATTTTTAGTTTGAGGGTTTGGGGTTTAGCAATCGGTGGTTTAGCAGTTTAGGAGTTTAAGGGATCGTAGTGGGGTTAGGGGTTAGGGGAGGGTTTAAGATTTATAATTTTTAAGGGTTTTATGGTTTTATGATTTAGGGGGTTCGGGGTCTGCAGTTTAGTGTTTTTAGGGGTTTTAGGGCTTACGTTTTTTTTTCTATAGGGTTTACAATTTTTACGGGTTTAGGGTTTAAGGTTTAGGGATTTGGGAATAGGTTTAGGTTTTAGGATTTTAGATTTAGGTTTGAGCAAATCGCTCAAAAGTGCAATTTGCAAATGCACTTGGTTTATAATCAAAGCCGTCGGGGTCCGGGGGTCCAGAATGTGAAATACTGATCCGATCGGCATTCCGATCATTCCAACACAACCTGGGAGGTAGACGTGACTTGTCAGAGCTGACGGATTCTAAATCGGACTACCGGTTTGAGCAAATCGCTCAAAAGTGCAATTTGCAAATGCACTTGGTTTATAATCAAAGCCGTCGGGGTCCGGGGGTCGAGAATGTGAAATACTGATCCGATCGGCATTCCGATCATTCCAACACGACCTGGGAGGTAGACGTGACTTGTCAGAGCTGACGGATTCTAAATCGGACATCCGGTTTGAGCCCGACGCTCAAAAGTGCAATTTGCAAATGCACTTGGTTTATAATCAAAGCCGTCGGGGTCCGGGGGTCGAGAATGTGAAATACTGATCCGATCGGCATTCCGATCATTCCAACACGACCTGGGAGGTAGACGTGACTTGTCAGAGCTGACGGATTCTAAATCGGACATCCGGTTTGAGCCCGACGCTCAAAAGTGCAATTTGCAAATGCACTTGGTTTATAATCAAAGCCGTCGGGGTCCGGGGGTCCAGAATGTGAAATACTGATCCGATCGGCATTCCGATCATTCCAACACGACCTGGGAGGTAGACGTGACTTGTCAGAGCTGACGGATTCTAAATCGGACTACCGGTTTGAGCAAATCGCTCAAAAGTGCAATTTGCAAATGCACTTGGTTTATAATCAAAGCCGTCGGGGTCCGGGGGTCGAGAATGTGAAATACTGATCCGATCGGCATTCCGATCATTCCAACACGACCTGGGAGGTAGACGTGACTTGTCAGAGCTGACGGATTCTAAATCGGACATCCGGTTTGAGCCCGACGCTCAAAAGTGCAATTTGCAAATGCACTTGGTTTATAATCAAAGCCGTCGGGGTCCGGGGGTCCAGAATGTGAAATACTGATCCGATCGGCATTCCGATCATTCCAACACGACCTGGGAGGTAGACGTGACTTGTCAGAGCTGACGGATTCTAAATCGGACTACCGGTTTGAGCAAATCGCTCAAAAGTGCAATTTGCAAATGCACTTGGTTTATAATCAAAGCCGTCGGGGTCCGGGGGTCCAGAATGTGAAATACTGATCCGATCGGCATTCCGATCATTCCAACACAACCTGGGAGGTAGACGTGACTTGTCAGAGCTGACGGATTCTAAATCGGACATCCGGTTTGAGCCCGACGCTCAAAAGTGCAATTTGCAAATGCACTTGGTTTATAATCAAAGCCGTCGGGGTCCGGGGGTCCAGAATGTGAAATACTGATCCGATCGGCATTCCGATCATTCCAACACGACCTGGGAGGTAGACGTGACTTGTCAGAGCTGACGGATTCTAAATCGGACTACCGATTTGAGCAAAACGTTTAAAATTATCATTCGTCAATTTCACTTCAATGAAAAACATCTTGCTTTTAATTTTCAAGAATAATTGATTTCTTTATTAAAGAATTGATTTTAATTTTTTTAAATGATATACAGGATCATCCGTCGCGAGATGTTGGACGAGACGACGACCAGGATGACACATATGCGGAGGATTTGTGATTTCATTTTAGTTATTTGTATGTTGCCATTTTATTATGGATGTATGATTAATTTGTGTGTTTGTATGTGATGAATTTGAAATTTGTGGAGATTATGAGTTGTGTAGTTGATTTATATGTTTTTATGAAATTGTTATGTAACAGGTTATTTATTTTATTAAATTATTATTTATCAGGTGATTTATAGTAGCTTTATATTAATTTTTGAAAAAAAAAAATTTTAATTAGCGACCGCATGGAGACCGAATAGCGACCGAAGTTATTACTTATTTTATGAAAATATTAACTTTGGCGACCGCATAGCGACCGAATAGAGACCATATAGTCGTTTATATAATTTTTTTTTAAAAAAATACTACAAAATTGGCGACGGAATGGAGACCGAATGGAGACCGAATAGAGACCGATTAACTCTGGGACCGTTCTTGCGACCGAGTTATATCGGTCTCTATGCACGACTGATTCGGCGACCGAAGTTATTCGGTCGCCATCAGCGACCGTATCCGCGACCGACTTATGTCGGTCGCAATTTAGCGACTAGTATATAGCGACCGAAATATTCGGTCGCTAAGTGGTGTCTGTTCGGTCGCTATTGGATTTTGCGACCGAAGAACGACTGAATAGAGACCGAATATGTCGGTCGCTATTTGCGAACTTTCTTGTGGTGATATATCAAGATCCCGGAGGGTCTCATCAAGCCAATAGCTGGCCTCGACCATCTCACTATTGAGCCTCTCAAGACATTGGAGGTGGCACAATCTGAAGGCCTCAACAGCTTATTCTATGTAGCTGAAGAGCACCCTGTACAGGAGGATACCGACTATCATCTCTCTGAAGACATAGAGAACATGTTAGTCCCCATTCAAGGGCTAACATTCACAATAGATCGGGTGGCTAAGATGTTCCGGAAGTAGCACATTCCCTCTGGCCAGCCTCGCAAAGAGAAAGAAGCGTTCAAAAGGCTTTGGTATCCTGCCAGCCTAGATAAAGAATTAAGACGTGTCTCCCAACAACTGGGGTTGGGCTTCACCCTTGAAGAATACTATTATAGTGGGCGCTATGAGGTGGATACCATCTCCACTTTCTTCTCGACAAAAGATAGTCCACTGGGGACAACTTATGATGAATACCCGGCAGAAGCTGAACATACCGGGTCGGCTCAATTGAGAGACCCAGAATAAGAAGCAATAGCTCCCTGCAGGTGTTGGGAGTAGGTTTACCCTGAAGAGACGGCTTTTCAAGCCAAGTTTGACACGGCCAGCAATAGTGAAGCCGAAGACACTAAAGAAGCATGACTTTCCTTCTCCTGTAGCCCTCCTTTAGCGATGACATTAGCACCCCTTGGGCCAATTAAGTAAGTTTCTGTTGAGATCGATCGGGAAATACCCACTGAAAAAGAACAAGCCACCTCCACTGAGGATGCGACGATTCAAAGCAATATGAGGACTGAATTATCCTTACCCATTGTAAAGCCAGAACGCCATCCCTCCGAGCTAGCAATGAACAAATGTCAGCCTCTCCAGACTACTAACTCACCAGCTGAAGCTAAAACTGCAAAAGGCCCACTATTAGAACAATTCACACAGCCGCCACCGGCTGAACTAGAAGCTCCCAACAGGGTCCAGGGGTAACACAATGAAGAGGTCAAAGTTTTTGAACTTGAGGATGATGTTCCAGACTTCATCAACCTTTAGCCGGCGCCCCCGGAAATAGAAGATGGAGGCCAAGCCACGGTCGACGAGCTAATAGAAGTTAACTTGAGAAGTGAGGATGACCCCAGGCCAACCTTCCTCAGTGCCCAACTTTCTCCATAAGAACAAAAGTTGTACGTTCAACTGCTACAAGAATTCCAGGACTGCTTTGCCTGGAGCTATAAGGAGATGCCAGGACTCAGCCCTGCAGTTTCATAGCATGAGCTGGCCATAAGTCCCGAAGCGGAGCCAATAAAGCAGTCACCACAGCGCATGAGGCCCGAGCTCATTACTCAAATATGCAAAGAAGTAGACAAACTCATTGAGGTGGGTTTCGTTGAAGAGAATCAATATACCACGTGGCTGGCCAATATTTTGCCTATGAAGAAGAAGAATGGGCAGATCCGGATATGTGTAGACTTTCGAGATCTGAATAAGGCATGTCCCAAGGATGACTTTTCGATGCCAATAACGGAGGTTATGATTGATGCTACAACCGGTCATGAAGCCTTTTCGTTTATGGACAGGTCGTCTTGTTATAATCAAATATGGATCGCAGAGCATGACTGGATCTACACTGCCTTTCGAACCCCCAAGGGCATCTACCACTACAAAAGGATGCCGTTCAGACTGAAGAACGCTGGTGCAACTTACCAGCGAGCAATGACCAGAATCTTTGATGAGCTGCTCTACCACAAGGTGGAGTGCTACATAGATGATATGGTGGTCAAGACCAGAAGAAAAGAAGACCATCTGCAGGACCTCCAAGTCATATTTTAGAAGCTCAGGCAGTATGAACTAAAGATGAACCCCATGAAGCGCGCCTTCGGAGTGTCGAGTGGCAAATTCTTGGGTTTTATTGTCAGATATCGGGGGATTGAAATAGACCCTGTAAAGATCAAGGCAATTCAGGGGTTACCTCCACCATGGAACATCTCCGAGCTGAGATCTCTTCAAGGCCGACTGGCTTATGTCCGACGATTTATATCCAACTTGTTGGGTCGGTGTCACCCCTTTCACAAGTTTATGATGAAAGATGTTCCCTTTTACTCGGATGAAGAATGCCAGACAGCTCTCGACAAGCTGAAAGATTACCTGAAAACTCCTTCAGTGCTTGGCGCATCGGTGAAAGGACGACCGTTGATTCTGTATATAGCAGCCACCTACTACTCTCTGGGGGCAATGCTGGCCCAGAATAATGAAGAAGGAAAAGAACAAACTCTTTACTATCTCAGTCGAAGACTGGTTAGAACCGAAGAGAAATACACCTTCATTGAGAAGGTCTGCTTGGCACTGGTCTTTGCAGTCAAGAAACTCCGGCACTATATGCTGGCGCATGAGATAAAGCTGATATCCAAGGCGGATCCGCTGAAGTATATCCTATCCCAACCGACACTCAAAGGCCGCTTAGGCAAATGGGCGGTAATTCTAATAGAGTTTGACATCTCCTATGTTCCGCAGAAAGCTATCAAAGGCCAGGCTGTCGCAAATTTCTTTGCTGCACACCCGGTGCCTGAAAACTGTCCGCTGGAGATAGAACTCCCTGAAGATGAGACGCTGGAAGCAGACCAAGTGCATCACACTCTGTGGCAGTTGTACTTCGATGGCGCATCCAGAATTGATACTCCGACAACCGGATCAACTAGAGTCAGAGCTGGTGCAGGCATAGTCTTGAAGTCTTTCGAGGGGGAAGTCATATATTATTCCTGCTCAATAAACAAGCCATGCATGAACAACGAAGCAGAATATGAAGCCTTGGTTATCGGGCTGTAAATTGCTATGTCCATGGAGATTCGAATGCTTGAGGCGTTCAGGGATTCCATGCTGGTTGTAAAACAAGTGGGAGGGGAGTTCGATGTGCGGAAGCATGAACTTCTCCCTTACCACCAATTGGCGTTGCACTTGATGGCGAAATTCTACTCCATCAAAGTCAAACACATCAATTGAGGACAAAATGCTCAGGCGGATGCCCTCGCAAAGCTGGCCAGTTCCTTGACAATCCTGCCAGACACGAGCCTGAATATAACCGTGATCAATAGACGTCAGGCCCCAGCATGACAGAGGTCCTATCCAATGAAGAAGAAAATGAAATGGCGAATGTGGAGGAAATCCAACAGCCCGATTGGCGAGAGCACCTCCTACGCTGATTCCAGCACCAGCAGCTCCCGAAAGAGAAAGATCAGAGAATGAAATTACTCAGAATCAAAGACTCTTATGAGTTAAGGAACAGAACTTTGTTCCGAATAATGGCAGATGCCCAAAAGAAGATTCTACTCCGTTGCCTATCTACAGAAGAAGCATGGCAGGTGATGAAAGAAGTTTATGCTGGGTCAGCGGGGGCCCACCAGGTTGGTCCAAAAATGAAGATCGAGATAAAGAAATTGGGCTACTATTGGCCCGCTATCTTTGATGACTGCTGCAAGTTTGCTAAGTCATGTTAGAAATGCCAAGAGCATGCCATAGTGCCTAAAAGGCCACCAGTGTCGTTACACCCCACTGTCCCAAGTTGGTCGTTTGCCCAATGGGGCACAGATGTAGTGGGGCCTTTACCAGCATCTTCGTGGGGGTGCAAGTATATTTTAGTAGCCACAGACTACTTCTCTAGATGGGCGGAGGTCGTGGCACTAAGAGAAGTGTCAGGGGAGCTGGTCACGAGGTTCTTCCATCAGAACATAATATTCCGGTTCGGGGTCTCCAGCCGAATTATTTCCGACAATGGCAGCCATTTCAGAAACCGAAGGTCTACAGGCTAGCCGATAAGTATAAAATTGATTGAAGGACATCATCCCCCTACAACCCACAGGCCAACGGACTTGTAGAGGCATTTAACAAGACTCTCTGCACCCTGCTAGCCAAGACCGTCAACTCTAGCAAGAGAGACTGGGAAGATAAAATGTACGAAGCACTATGGGCTTATCATACAGTCTATAAAACTCTAACCGACTGTTCACCATTCTCCCTGGTATATGGGTTAGAGGCAGTAGTACTAATAGAGCTCGAAGTGCCATCACTGTGAGTTGCTATACAACATGGCTTGATGAGCGGCAAACAAGCAAACATCGAAAGAAGACTAGAGGAGCTCGCTGAGCTCGAAGGAAGATGCCTCCGAGCCCAACAAAACATTCAACTATACCACGCTCGCATGGCCCGTGCTTTCGACAAGTTGATCAAAGGGTGAGAATTCAAGAAAGACAACCTAGTGATGGTCAAAAGAAAAGAAGTAATGGCCTCCAACCCTAAAGGGAAGTTGGTTGAAAACTGGGTTGGACCGTATGTTGTCCACCGAGTCTACGAAGGTGGTGCCTACATTCTCGTAGACCACAAAGGGGTAATTCAGTTCTCCCCTCTCAACAGGAAACATCTGAAGCTGTACCATGCTGTAATGCCCTAGGTTTTTCGGATATTGTTCGGATCGGGATCCGTGGGTTTCGGATCGCTTTTATGGGTCCCGGATTGAGTTTTACGATTTATGCGTGTTTTTATCTGTCGAACCTTCGGAACCCCGTGTAGGGCGAACCGTTGCGTTCTCCGACTCTGGGACATTACCACTGTGTTATGTGTTTTTCAAGGATCGTGGGGAGTATTTTTTCCTAGTTTTGATATTTTTTTTATAAATTTTGGATTTTCTATATTAAAACCTCCTTTTTCTCTCTCTCCACATCTCTCACATCTCTCCCTCACCCTCTCTCTTCTCTCATGCTCTCTCCTCTCCCCCTCTCACTCCGGGCGGCCGACGGAGGCGGCGAGGGCGGGGTGGCGATGCTCATGGGACCCAAGTGTTGTGGATTAAACACCAACTCCAAAACTACTTAGTGGATCTTGGTTGTGTCCCGATTCTGTGTGATAACACCACTGCTATCAACCTTGCAAAAAATCCAGTCCAGCACTCTAGGACTAAGCATATTGAGATTAGGCATCACTTCATTAGAGATGAGGTCTTTAAGAAGAACTTTGAACTGCATTTTGTTGATACATTAAATCAGATTGCTGACATCTTCACCAAGCCCTTGTGTAATGACAGGTTTACTACACTCAGAAGGGAGCTTGGTCTTTGCCAACCTCAGGCCAATAAAAATTGACATGATGATCTTGTTCAATTTAGTGTATGTTTTTGTAGATTGGTGTCCATGCATTATTTATATGTAAATATGTCATTTTGCATATGGTGTAGCATTGCATGTAGTCATGATGCATAATAAAGATTGAATTCATGTTCACGATGCATTGCATGGTTTGTGTAGGATCATTCTTGCATGGCCATGGTATATTAAATGTTGATGTATGGAAAGGCAGGCTATGCTTATCCAGAAGCACTCAATATACGTGAGGTTTCACCTCCGCCAAGTACCATGCGTCATTGTCGCATATAGGACATATAGTACGGGGGAGTTGTTTCTTTGCAGCATTCATGCATATATTTGATCTTCATTCTATTGACTTTAATAAGTGTACAACCATGTGTTGGGTCATGCATTTCATTTCTGCCAACTTCATATTCGATCAGGTCAACCCATGCATGGTTCTAGTCAACCTCTCCTGACAATTATCTTTTCACTTGAGAACATAAATCCTTGAGTGCATTCATTGCATATCCTTAGGGGGAGTCTTGTTGTCTTTCTTAATCTCTTGCAATCTGAACTTCACTGGCCTCCAGTTTGAAAATGAGATCATGAGACAGACAGAACTATAGCGTAAGAGCTTTCTATTATATGAACTGATGATTGTCCATTCAATGAAAATGGTTCAGATTTAATGATTTCCTTGAAGTTCTAACTGTGGTTTTAATAGATCTTAACTAGAGATTGCATGTTGTGCCTTGAATGACTCTCCTGAAATTTGAAAATTCAAAATTCATGACAATCTTGGTGATACACTCAGGCTTCGTATTATTTTTAAACATCTTGATGAGCTGAAATTCCTGAAAATCATTTTGACAGAGTAATGATATTGTTGCACGGAGAAATATGTCACGTCATCAAATCAAGTGACGAATGATATGTCATGATGTGCCCCTGTTATCTCTGTCTTAATTATTTTAGACTCTAGACAGAGCACTGGCATAATTGCTAAGAAATATATCTTCTCATCAAAGAAATGAGATTGGATATGTCATGACGTGACTGTTGGGTCCCACGATCAATGACACCCAAGAGGGGGGGTGAATTGGGTGATTACAAATTTTAAGGAAACTCTTCCCTTTTTAACAAGTGTAATGAAACAACAATTAAAACCTCAAATATGATGAACATGCAAGTAAGATTACAACCTACACTAACCCCCACACTAGACGACAAGACGAATGCTGCGTGGTGGAATAAACTCCTTACAACAAGATTAAGGAAGTTGATTATGCCAATAAACAGATTCTCTCAATCTCACCGTTCTCACACGATCATATAAGAGGATTCAACAATCAAACCAAGCCAACGCACAAAGAAAATCACAATGCACAAGGATTTTAAGGTGGTTCGGGACCTCGACGGGCTCCCTACGTCCACCCCTCACCAAACTAGGTGAGGCTTCACTCGGGGATAAATCCCCAACTGGAGACGACGCTCCAACCACACACGCAGGACGACGCCTGCACACACACACGGGGACGAGCCCCAGTAAACACACACACACGGAGACGATGTCTCCAACACGATCCAACAAGCGGATCAACAAAACGCACACACGCTGCGACAAGTGCAGCAAACCTCACACACACGTAGATCTAGGAAGACCTACGCACACACATGAATCAAATACGACACACACACATAACCACGGATCTAACAACGATCCACACACACACAAGTATGCAGTTTAAGAGATACAAA
Source organism: Amorphophallus konjac (assembly GCA_022559845.1). NCBI lineage: Eukaryota > Viridiplantae > Streptophyta > Magnoliopsida > Alismatales > Araceae > Amorphophallus > Amorphophallus konjac. The sequence goes on from CM040127.1 coordinate 167,821,733, forward strand.
TCTGAACTTTAAAACACAATAAGACTCAGTTTAGAAAAACTCCTGATTTGGCTCCCCTTTGAATGTAGGTTGTTGATCTTGAATGTGGCTTCAATCTCCACTTGATCAAAGCTTTAATCCGGGCTTACTTGGCTCTTCCTTTCCTTGGACAGCACCCTCTTGATCTCCCTTGGATCTCTCTTGACTCCCCTTAGATCGATCTTGAAGGATGATGAAGGATTCTAGCACGAATGGATGTTGAAGCTTGATGTCCGATGCAGCTCTTCGATGTAGATCTTGGGCTTTTATTCAAGCTCCTTCCTTTGGATTTCAGCTTCAGAGCAAGGTGGAGTAGGGCTTGAAGGCTGCAACTTCGAACCTGCACACACAAAATAGAACTCCCTTTCTCTTCTGCGAATTTTATCAAACACTTGTGCAGCACGATGACCGTTCTTGACGATCTTGGCTCGGATGTGGCTGAATCTCGATTTCGCTCGTAGCCAGCAGCAGAGGCTTGATTGGAACTTTGATTCCTCCTTCTTCCCTTCACATTCACGCACACACCAAGGTGGAACAAGGGCTGGAGGTGGCTGCTGCGACCTGCACACACAAATGTTATGAAGAAACTTAAAATCAGGACATACGAATTTCTCTTAGGGTTTTCATCCTCTACAAGATGTTATATAGGCCAAGGGTGGTCAAGGGACTGCCATGGGACAAGATCCACTTGTTATGGAGTGGATTAAGGACAGCCACACAAGTGTGGTTGGACCATTTGGTCAAAATGCCAAGAGTCCACAATCACGGCGCCGCCCAGACCAGAAAGGGTCGACCCTTGGGGTCGACCCTCGTGAGGGGCCAGATGGGCCAGACAGCATGGGTTGACCCTTGGGGTCGACCCTTCCAGGAACCAGTGCGGGTTTAAAAAATCTGCCAACAGGGGTCGACCCTTGGGGTCGACCCTTGCAGGTCTGGTGAAGGAGCCCGTCGGGTCCTAAAAAATAATCACCAGGGGTCGACCCTTACAGATGGGGTCGACCCAATGGGTCGACCCTTCCAGCTGGAGATGAAAGACCCACGGGGGTCGAGAGGTCCGATTGAAATGAAGGAATGGATAGACTTTGAAGAGTGTATAGACTTTGAAGAATGAATGGAGTTTGAAGAGTGTATAGACTTTGAAGAATGAATGGAGTTTGAAGAGTGTATAGACTTTGAAGAATGTGTGGAGTTTGAAGAGTGTATAGACTTTGAATTTGAGCTAGCAGCCAACGTAAAGACTTTGAGTCTGTGCAATCAGCCAATGTACAGACTTCTTGTTTCAGGATGTATAGACTTGCTGATGTATAGACTTGCTGGCTGTATAGACTTGCTGATGTATAGACTTGCTGTTGAAGGATGTACAGACTTCCTGCTGAAGAATGTACAGACTTGCTGATGTATGGACTTGCTGCTGAAGGATGTACAGACTTCCTGCTGAAAAATATACAGACTTGCTGCTGTATAGACTTGATGTGCCTGCAACCAATGTATAGACTTGTTGTGTAGCAGCATAAGAGATGCATCGACTATATGAATGAACCAATGCAAGATATGAACAGTGGTATGCACTGATGCATTGCTCATGCACACAACATGTTCGATGAAATGACTAACTGCTTAAACAAATACATAATGACATCATATGCAAGCACAATGTGACTTATAGTAGTTGTTATCATCAAAACCATAACAGTAATCATGGTGCACACGTATTCAACAATCTCCCCCTTTTTGATGATGGCAACACTGTGAGTCATTATATGGCAGAAATAGTCAAGAAGGCAAAGTTTATGACATATGTAACATGTGCAGCTCAAGATCCATGATAGTGAAGCATGTGAATGCAGATATGTATGCATGGAGAAGTAAAGTGTATGAATGCTATGCATAAACCCTCATCATAAATGAAGGTTCTCTCCCAATCATGAATCCCCAAACATGAATCCATCCAGCATGTTGTTCTCCCCCAATCATGAAACCAGCAAACATGAATCACATGAAATATTTCTCCCCCTTTGACATTATCAAAAAGCGGGGTAATGCCAATCATACTCCCCCATGAAGACGAAACAGAGGAGAGACAAATTGTAGCATGATAAATGTGTAAGGAATAGTAACTGACATTTGAAATTCTGATGAAGCAGGAGTAAGTTATAAATAAGTGGGTTCATGGAATGTATGGGAAACACCAATTGTTGGCTAGAGAGGATACCAAATGTTGATTACTTGGATGTGCCCAATTTTTCTCCCCATTTGCCAAGCAAACACAAGAATTTATTGAGCAAGTAAATAGCATGGGAAGTCCACTCAATTTTTGGTTTTCAGTATTTTCCAGATTTTTAATTTTTGATTTGTTGTTTGAAATATATGAGATGCAACTTATGCAAAGGATGGCATGTAAGATGTATACACAAGCAAACAAATAGATATATATATATATATATATGTACATGCAACACAGCTCCCCCGTACTTATTTAAGAGGGGATGGGTATAGGAAAGATGCAAGAGAGTCATGATAATCGGAATACACATGTGTAGCACATGGAGATTTTCCAATCATATAGGAGATTAATGCAATTGCTAATACAGTCAATTAACTTTCTGAATATATATTAAATCAAATTCTCAGATGTGTAAGTGAGTAACATGAAAAATGATGGTTTCAATATGGATATTTAGATTTTCAGATCAACACAGGGAGACATTTTACAGACTGCACTTCAATTTTGAGAACAGCGTATTGGAGGCTACGCTCTACCACAATTGAGTTTTCACCAACATTTTTTCATCTCAACCAGTATCACATGATAGTCAGAATTTTTCAAGAGTGATCAGGTCCAAAATGATTCCTTTTTACGCGAGTAGACGCATGGAGCTCATGTCAGAATCCCCGGTTACTTAGAATACTGAACCATCTCACATCATTTTGAACAGAGATACTAGTCCACACTTTTCAGATATGAACCACATCACGTCTCAGGTGACATGTGCCCAGTTTACTCAGTGAGACCAAGCATTGCTCTGCCGTTCATTTTTATTTTAGATTTTTCAACAAAGATAGGTAGGCAGCTTTTTCCTCAACTGTCTCTTCAACATACATGCAGCAAGTTTAACAACTCAAGAGTGTTGAAAAGAAATTCATATATCCTTATCTTTAACACTCATTTTCATATTTTGTGCATGAAATGTGCGAATTAGATTCAGCATATATACCGAAAATATCATGAATACATACAATACAACTCCCCCTAAATAGATGCACTTTTACTCCCCCCAAAGTGTACAACATGAAACACACCGATAATGACTTCAAATGCAACATTATTTATCAAGAAAGCATAAGGTCATAGAAATTTTAAGGATGGGGGTGAATAGCATATACTAACACACAAGCACACATTGGGAGTTTATGCAAATGCACTATGACATGCATGCGAGCAATGTGATGTCAATTTGATACCAATTGAATGGATGCCAAAAGAATGAAGTAAGTGCGACTAATACATGAGTTCTAATGCAATGCAGAAATTAACATGGGTGCAAAGTGTGTGTTTTTGGTTTTTCATTTGAGTGAACTAAATGCACCTAATGCATTGGATTCCGATGTATGCAACCTATAGCTGTATGAGACTGAAAGACAAGATGCAAAAATAAGATGAGAGCTTTGATTTCCAAGCAAGTGTGACAGAAATCTTATTGAGTTCATCCTCATTCAATCTATGAATCAGTAAACATTGTTTATGACAAGACCTTTATGAATAAGGGTGCATAAATGATCAAAAGTAAGCAATGCAACCCAAATTTCAGAATTGTTCAAAAATAGATTTTCAAAGGTCTTTCACAAGTTTTGAAATGAGAGTTCATCCAAAAGTCAAATGTATGGGTCATTTAATCACAAACATATTTTCAATTCACATAACTCATCTCAGGGATTCATTCAACAATTAATCAATCACAAGCCAATCAAGATCTAGTACGAGGCGGAGATTTTAGTCCAAAGACCCAACTCAACGCATAGGGAATGCTTCCAAGTGGATATAATCCGCTCTTTCACAAATGCCATTTGATATACCAGACATGCAATTCAATTCAAGTGACATTCAGTAACCAACCACTTCATGCACATCTCTCAGGGTTTTCATTTTGTTAAATCAATTGAGTATGTTCATCACATCAAACTAGATTCAACCAATTTGTCACAGCATGCTAGTAAATGACAACTCAAGTTTTTAGAATCAACACTTGTCATCTAAAGGTATCACCGAGTGACAAAAGGCTATTTCATGATTTAACAAGGCTGAATTACCTTGGTTCAGGAGACAAGATTGGAAGCCTTCAATCACTAAGATTGCCAACCTCACGGAGGTTGATATTTCAGATTTTGCTTTCTTACCTTTTCCTTGAGAATCCTTTTTCTTCCAAGTATTTCACCTATTGAACCCATCCTTCATTAACAGAGACACGCACTTTTCATACCATATCTTGGTTACTATCAAGATCACTTCCTATCTCCCGGTGGTGAATTGAGGAAATTTTTATCATTTTCATCCTTGCAAGGTATTCTTCATTTGATTCAAACTTGGTCACGGCCAGCCCATCAGCATTTGGATTTTGGGAGTGTAATCTGCATCCAAGAACAACAAGAATTGATTTGTCAATTTTGATTCAAATTTATTAACTTTGGCATCACAAATTATTTTAACAACCAAAATCCTCTAGATAGCTCAAGATGCAGTGCATGACTCATGTGTGAACCTAAGCATTGAACTCATATGGTGAATGTGGTTGCTCCCCCTTAGTGTGTGCAAGAATGTAAAATGTTCAGTAACAATCCAATGTCATATGCAGCCTTTTAAGTAAACGACTCATAGTACCAGGCGGAGAACTTAGATCCAAAGATCACATCACGCATAGTGATAGTTTTCAGACAGGCTTGACCTGCCCTTCCACATGTCACCATTTGATATACTGTGTTGTCATGGATGATGAAGGTAGGAGGATTACTGTGCATTATGACATGAATTCACAATGTTCAACTATAGCATGACAGAGTGTGAAAGGGTGTATGCAAACATGAGGGTGTATGCAAGCTCAACAAATGTAGTGAATTTTATTGATGGTTTTAAAGCACCACTTCAACAAGATACTATATGAGAATGATATGCACAAGTGTATGCAACTATCTATGGATGGAATGCATGAACAAACATGTACATTAACACAAGACAATTCAACACAATATGAATCAAACAATGACATAATTACTGAAGAGAGTGAGAGGGATATCACCTGAATTTCCAAATTTCAGTTTTAGTTTTTCTTTTAACCTGATTTATCCCACTTGTGTGCCTTACCTTCGTGATAAAAATAGATTTCATGCTCTACATTCCCAAGGCACACCTGCAAAACAAATTCGTCATTTGGCATTCTTAGGTACCCAAACCATCTTGGGTCCTTGTGGGTTAGCAGCATCTTTGGCACGTGGCTTCCACTTCATAACAACATTCAAATCATCAATTTTCTTCAGAGAACAATCATGCACCATATGTCTAAATTTACCACAGTAGTTGCAACATGACTTTGAGTTCTTAGAAGCACGAGGATTCTTTGAAGCATGTGATTTTTTGTTCCACTCTTGTTTCCCATTTGAAAATGTTTCATTCTTTTCCTACATGCTTCTAAATCATCATTCTTTCTCATAAAATAATCATGCATGGCATGTCCATGTTTTCCACAATAAAAATATGAGAATTTCTTTCTAGGTGGTTGTGTGTGTGTGGAAGAAGTATGTTCAACATGCATGGAGATGCTAGCAGCATTTTTAGATTTTTGATGCATGTTGATTTTATGATTTTTGTTTTCTTTTTGAAGCTTTTGGACATTCACATTGTTTTTCTGATTTGATTAGGTTCTTGATACAGTGGGTTGCTGGGAGTAAGATGTGGAGGTGGTAGGTGCACAATTGTCATGAACAAATGAAGTATATATTTTACTTTCAAATTTCTTTTTGTTCACAGGATTGAACCCCATCCCTTCTCTTTGAAAGTTTACTTTCATTCCCAACAGTTTATCCAAGTTTTCTTGACCATTGACAAATCTAGATAAAGAAGCATTCAAATCAGAAATTTCTTTTTCAAGTGATGAAATGTGCAATTCATAGGAAACCATCTTATTTTCACAAGTCTTGACTTGTTCATGTAATTGGGTGTTGATGATTTTGTAGGTTTCCATTTCTTGTTTCATCACATGCATTTCTTCACATTGATCAACAAGCAAACTTTTTCCTTTTTCAAAAATAAGCAATCTTTCAGAAATGGTATTGTTCAATTCTTTCAATTTCTCATTTTCTATTTCAAAATTTTTATAATGAGCAGCCTCATTTTGACCATTGTTCATAAGACTAACTCTCTCTCTCAGCTCTTTGTTTTCATTTCTCAAAGAAGAGATTTGATCTTTGTGAATTTCAATGTCGAACACATGATCATCAATCAATTCCTTCAAGTGTGAGCATTCTTTACAAGGAGAATCACATTTATTTTGACCAGCATTCTTTTTCAATTTTTTGTTTTCTAATTTTAACTTCTTGTGTTTTTCAGCAAGCTCATCATATGCATTTAACAGTTCTTCATAGCTAAATTCATCTTCACAATCGGAGTCAGAATTTACCCTTGAGCTTGATCCACTTTGCTGATCACTCCCTTGATCACTCGTGCCCGCTACAAGACATCTGTCTTTATGCTCTTCCTTGATGTCTGCCAATCCATCTAGTATTTCCTTCGCGGATCTGCACTGGGAGACAAAGAGGACATAGTTAGAATCAACTGAAGCAATAAGCAACTTCAAAACCAAGCAATTTTGATCATGTTTGTGCTTTTGATTTTCAGTCCAGACATTTTTGTCTTTAGGCAATTCATGAGGACCATGTGAAATAAGCTTCCATAGCTTAGGTTCATATGAATTGACTAGACTAAACATTCTACCTAACCACAAATCAAAATTACAGCCATCAAACATGGGTGGTGAGTTCAAGGTGTACATCATGGTGGTCATTGATCCGGATCACTCTAGATCGTTAGATCTATAAAATTAGAGCCTTAGCTCTGATACCAATTGTTGGGTCCCACGATAATGACACCCAAGAGGGGGGTGAATTGGGTGATTACAAATTTTAAGGAAACTCTTCCCTTTTTAACAAGTGTAATGAAACAACAATTAAAACATCAAATATGATGAACATGCAAGTAAGATTACAACCTACACTAACCCCCACACTAGACGACAAGACGAATGCTGCGTGGTGGAGTAAACTCCTTACAACAAGATTAAGGAAGTTGATTATGCCAATAAACAGATTCTCTCAATCTCACCGTTCCTACACGATCATATAAGAGGATTCAACAATCAAACCAAGCCAACGCACAAAGCAAACCACAATGCACAAGGATTTTAAGGTGGTTCGGGATCTCGACGGGCTCCCTACGTCCACCCCTCACCAAACTAGGTGAGGCTTCACTCGGGGATAAATCCCCAACTGGAGACGACGCTCCAACCACACACGCAGGACGACTCCTGCACACACACACGGGGACGAGCCCCAGTAAACACACACACACGGAGACGATGTCTCCAACACGATCCAACAAGCGGATCAACAAAACGCACACACGCTGCGACAAGTGCAGCAAACCTCACACACACGTAGATCTAGGAAGACCTACGCACACACATGAATCAAATACGACACACACACATAACCACGGATCTAACAACGATCCACACACACACAAGTATGCAGTTTAAGAGATACAAATCTGAACTTTAAAACACAATAAGACTCAGTTTAGAAAAACTCCTGATTTGGCTCCCCTTTGAATGTAGGTTGTTGATCTTGAATGTGGCTTCAATCTCCACTTGATCAAAGCTTTAATCCGGGCTTACTTGGATCTTCCTTTCCTTGGACAACACCCTCTTGATCTCCCTTGGATCTCTCTTGACTCCCCTTAGATCGATCTTGAAGGATGATGAAGGATTCTAGCACGAATGGATGTTGAAGCTTGATGTCCGATGCAGCTCTTCGATGTATATGATCTTGGGCTTTTATTCAAGCTCCTTCCTTTGGATTTCAGCTTCAGAGCAAGGTGGAATAGGGCTTGAAGGTTGCAACTCCGAGCCTGCACACACAAAATAGAACTCCCTTTCTCTTCTACGAATTTTATCAAACACTTGTGCAGCACGATGACCGTTCTTGACGATCTTGGCTCGGATGTGGCTGAATCTCGATTTCGCTCGCAGCCAGCAGCAGAGGCTTGATTGGAACTTTGATTCCTCCTTCTTCCCTTCACATTCACACACACACCAAGGTGGAACAAGGGCTGGAGGTGGCTGCTGCGACCTGCACACACAAATGTTAGGAAGAAACCCAAAGTCACGACATACGAATTTCTCTTAGGGTTTTCATCCTCTACAAGATGTTATATAGGCCAAGGGTGGTTAAGGGACAGCCATGGGACAAGATCCACTTGTTATGGAGTGGATTAAGGACAGACACACAAGTGTGGTTGGACCATTTGGTCGAAATGCCAAGAGTCCACAATCACGGTGCCGCCCAGACCAGAAAGGGTCGACCCTTGGGGTCGACCCTCGTGAGGGGCCAGATGGGCCAGACAGCATGGGTCGACCCTTGGGGTCGACCCTTCCAGGAACCAGTGCGGGTTTAAAAAATCCTCGAGTGAATGGACAAGGGTCGACCCTTGCAGGTCTGGTGAAGGAGCCCGCCGGGTCCTGAAAAATAAACACCAAGGGTCGAGCCTTGGGGTCGACCCAATGGGTCGACCCTTCCAGCTGGAGATGAAAGACCCACGGGGGTCGAGAGGTCCGATTGAAATGAAGGAATGGATAGACTTTGAAGAGTGTATAGACTTTGAAGAATGAATGGAGTTTGGAGAGTGTATAGACTTTGAAGAATGAATGGAGTTTGAAGAGTGTATAGACTTTGAAGAATACTTTGAAGAATGAATGGAGTTTGAAGAGTGTATAGACTTTGAAGAATGTGTGGAGTTTGAAGAGTGTATAGACTTTGAATTTGAGCTAGTAGCCAACGTAAAGACTTTGAGTCTGTGTAATCAGCCAACGTACAAACTCCTTGTTGCAGGATGTATAGACTTGCTGATGTATAGACTTGCTGGCTGTATAGACTTGCTGATGTATAGACTTGCTGGCTGTATAGACTTGCTGCTGAAGGATGTACAGACTTCCTGCTGAAGAATGTACAGACTTGCTGAAGTATGGACTTGCTGCTGAAGGATGTACAGACTTCCTGCTGAAGAATGTACAGACTTGCTGTTGTATAGACTTGATGTGCCTGCAACCAATGTATAGACTTGTTGTGTAGCCTCATAAGAGATGCATCGACTATATGAATGAACCAATGCAAGATATGAACATTGGTATGCACTGATGCATTGCTCATGCACACAACCTGTTCAATGAAATGGCTAACTGCTTAAACAGATACACAATGACATCATATGCAAGCATAGTGCGACTTATAGTAGTTGCTATCATCAAAACCATAGCAGTAATCATGGTGCACACGTATTCAACAGTGACTTTGCTATCTCTGTTCATTCTGAAGCATAACCGTCAGTCTTACCAAATACCTAGGGATACTCGCATCTAAACAACATGTATTCTTACGGCTAGGAGGCATGTACTAGACTTGATTGCTCGTAAAATATGAGTCATGTGCCTTCAAATTCAAAAGATATTGAAAAGCAAATTTGTTGAACTCATAAAATTCCATGCTTTAGTCATGATTGTTTAGCCTCAATACTAGTTTTTGTGTTATTCCCTTTGTAGTTATTGAATATGGATATATAAGACAAGGGAAAGTTAACCACTGCCATGATATGCACCTTTGGTTCATTTCTATTACATCTTGAATGTAGCTGCTTTTTGAACTCCGTTGATGATCTCGGATTTCATTAGCTTTGAACCATATATGTTGCTTACGGCATGTTTCAGGTTTGCATATAATGGCTTGCTGTCAAATCCTTTTAGCTCTGATCTCACAACTATCTGTCACCTTCTCTACCTTATCCCTCCTTTTTGCTGCTGTCAAAGGGGGAGAATGTCTTGTTATGAGTCCTTTATGAACTAATCCCTTTGTTCGTCCTTTGTGCGGCCTTTGTGAGTTGTCAAAGGGGGAGAGTGCATTGTGGACAGAGGAGAGTCAAAGGGGGAGAGAACCTTCAGCTGGGGGTTTGCATTACAGTCACATGCTTTGACCATCCTTGCATCATCCATGCATACAGATCCGCATTCACATGCTTTCACTATCATGGATCTTGAGCTGCACATGCCGCATATGTCATAAACTTTACCATCTTGGATATTACTGCCACATAATGACTCACAGTGTTGCCATCATCAAAAAGGGGGAGAATGTTGTGCCCCTGTGGTCATTTGAGTCATCTTGTGGTCACTTGGGTCATTCGACATCATCCTGTGGTCATTTGAGTTATTTGATATTCTTGGTTTTGATAATGGCTAAACACTATAAGTCATTGATGTTTTACCACTCTTATATGACTAAACTACTTGATGTTCTTTCATGACAGATATGTCGAGGACTGGAGTGGAGATGGCAAAAGTGAAAGCTCATTGATCGCGCCCAAGCAAGGATGTAAATATCTTCTATAATTAAAAGTCGACATTTCTCATTCGGCACGTCACATAGCCAAGGTCGATGCACAAAGAAGCATAGCCAAGAGAGCCCAAGGTCAAAGACTCACTTGACACCTTCAAGACAGTCAAGGTTGATGACATAGATGAGAACGGGCTTCTAAAGGACTCAAGCGACGGAGCTAAAGGGGTTAACGGACTGACCCGGCATAACCCGGGGTCTGCCCAGTTGGCGGTCGACCGCCCCTGCCAGCAGCTCACTGGCTTACGAATTCTCAGTGACGGTCGACCGCCAGCCCAGTAGCGGTCGACCAGAAATTCCAGAGATCAAATTTCTACAGGGTTTCTCAGTAGCGGTCGACTGCCAGCTTCTGCAGGTCGACCGCCAGCCCCGAGCCAACAAATGTTGACTTTGTTTTCCACTTCGAGAAGAGCCCCTTTCCTTTTATTTGTTTAACCCCAAGGTCACCCAATCTCCCATGGATTGTGGATCTAGTCTGGGGGATGTCCAAGGACCATTCAAAGGTTATAAAACACACACAAGAAGGGTTGGAAACCCTAAGGCTAAGAAGGGAGATCAAAGGAGGCTACAAGGGTGTGTTCAAGGGAGAGGAGTTCGAGTACTGTAGCTGTGAACAATACTCCGGGAAGAAGTTCTTCATCAAATCCTCAAGTGATTCAAGCTACTTCAAGAGGAGATCAACCCCAAGCCAAGTGAAGAAAAAGCTGCAACCATCGTTCTCTTCATCATCTCAAGGTGATCCAAAGAAGCTCATTGTCAAGGGAGATCAAATCTGCATCCTTTATCTTCTTCATCAACTCAAGGTGATCCAAGGAAGATCATTTCACAAGGAAGAAGATACCATTGAAGCATTCGATTCAAGCTCCAGCAATCTCATACAAGATCTTTTCTCTTTAAGCATACTCTATATCTTGTTTGAATAGCTTGATATTTGTTCTCTTTTCATTTCATTCAAACATTTGAAATTGAAGATTGTCCCTACCGGTGATTAGTAGGAAGGTAATGAGAAGTTGTCTGATATGCGGTATTGACGTCCCAACTGGTGGTTAGTAGGAAGGCAATCGGAGGTCTTTTCGATCTGCAGTTAAGTGCGTGGCACTAGTGGAGCCTCACCGGATTTGGTGAGGGGTGGACGTAGGACTGGGGATTCAGTCCGAACCACCTTAAAATCCTTTGTGTTGTGGTTTGTTTATGTGATTACTTCGTTCTAGATGCATGCTTAGGTTCAAATCGATATATTAATTACTCATCTTGCCAAGCGAATCATAGTGTTCTTCGATAAGCTAGTTACACTCCATTGCAATTTATTTTATCTAGCTATATAGAGGGTTACATTGTGAAAAGAGGGGCATATCTATTCACCCCTGCCCTCTAGATCCGCTGTCCACTACTCAACAAGTGGTATCAGAGCCTAATCTCTCATTATGGGGTCCAACGACCTTGAGGGAATTGGTGGATCCGCGTCCAAAGGTTTCTTACCTGAAGGACATTCTGTGAATAGGCCTCCTTATTCACTGGAACTAATTATCCTTATTGGAAACATCGCATGCAGGTGTTCATTCGCGCCCAAGACTACAAACTTTGGCGAGTGATCAGCAAAGGTCCGTATGAGCTCACGGATAATGAGGACTTGTGGACCAAAGAACAAATAATGCAATCCACTGTCAACTAGAGTGCTAAACACATCATGTAATGCTCACTTCATCCAGTAGAATTCTCAAGAGTAGCTACCTGCGCAACTACAAAACAAATGTGGGACAAGTTAGAGGTAATCTACGAAGGAACCTCTCAGGTACTAGAAACAAAGGCCAACATTTTAGTTTCTGAATATGAAATGTTCAGGATGAGGCCTGATGAGTCAATTCAAAACATGTATGCTCGCTTAACTGTGCTTACTAATAGTTTAACAGATTTGGGAAAGAAATATTTGGAACAGGAAATAGTGAGGAAAATTCTCAGATCATTGACTCCAGCATGGCACACGAAGGCGACCGTGGTTGAAGAATCCAGAGATCTCGCAACTACTAAGGTAGATGAACTCATTGGGTCATTGATGACCTATGAGATCAACCTTAAGAGCAAAGAGGCTGAGGCACCTAAGAAAAAGCCCCTAACTCTTAAAGCAGGACCCAGCGGTCAAGGCACTTCTGATGAAGGTGAGGATTCTGCAAGTGAGCGAGATGAGGATGACGTAGCCATGCTTACACGTAAGTTTAAAAAATTTCTGAGAAAGGAAGGTAAGAGCTTCATGAGAGGAAGGTCAAAGGTAAGAAATGGTTTCAAATCTAATTCTGAAAACTTTAAGAAATCTGACAAAATCATATGTTATTCTTGCAACAAACCAGGGCATTTCAAGACTGATTGTCCTGACAGATTCAAAAAGGCTGACAAATGGAAGGGCAAGAAGAAGAACAAGGCCATGGTGTCCACCTAGAGTGACGAGGAAGAAAGTGATGGTGGAACGAACTCCTCGGACAAGGAAAAAGATGATTTTTGTCTCATGGCCAGAGGTGATGAAGAAACTGAGGTAAACTCTCCATTTGAAAATTACACACTTGATGATTGGGAGGAAGCATATATACAACTCATGGAAAAATATGACATGTACAAAAAGGAGAATAAATCATTGAAAAAGAAAATTAACTTATTTATGCATAATCATGATATGAATGATAAGAATGCTCTACTTGAAACTAAAATTGAAGATCTTAAGAAAATGATTGAGAACTTGGAGGAAGGAAGAAAAGAAATGGCTGACTTGGAAACTGAAAATGAAGATTTGAGAAATGAGATTGATAGTATGAAGCTCAAAATGTAAACTTATGAAAAGGATAGTAAATTAAGCAATGAGAAGTATGAAGCTGTCAAACAAGTCAACATTCAACTCATGCAAAACATTGAAAACCTACAAAAAGAGTTGAAGGATAAGCAACAATCATTAGAAAAATTTGTGGATGGAAAAGAAAACCTAGATGCATTGCTAGGTACTAGAATGAACTTCAACAAGGAAGGGTTAGGTTTTGAACCTACAAACAAAAGGCCAATTGGGTTAAAGACTGTCACATTTGTTTCCTCTTCTGATGCTTCTACCTCAAAAACAACATCCAAAGGAAAAGAAAAGGTTGAAGAGGAAGCCACTGATATTCCCAAAAAGTCTGTCCAAAAACCTAAGAAAGGTCGACCTTCCCCGCAGCATAGGTCAACACTTCCTTGGCCATTGCATGCTCAATCTTCCAGATGTCACCATAACTGGATTGCACATTCATATAGGCCAACACCACCCTACTTTTGGGGAAATTACGATTCATGTGTTCACCAATCTTATAAGCCTCAATCCCCTAGGTGGCAAAACAATCTTTTTCAACCCAAAACCAACTAGTGGCCACAGTGGTTTAAGAAGCAAACTTCCTCAAACTTCAACAAATTCCAACAAAGAGCTTCTAAACAAAAAGTGAATGTCAAAGCTGAAAAGAAAAACCAAATCCCTGCTCTAAGCAAACAAAACATGAATGCTATCAAGGTTTGGATTCCAAAAGAAATGGTTTTATGTTTTGAAAATTTGAAGAGTTTGATGGGACCCAAATTTTGTTGGGTTCCAAACATAATTATTTAATTGCTTGTGCAGGAGTGTCTTGCAGCCATGCATAACATGTTGTACCTTGATAGCGGCTGTTCAAGACACATGACTGGAGATAAATCAAAATTTTGTCTCTTGGAGGAAAAGGAAGAAGGATACATCACATTTGGAGGGAACAACAAGGAAAAAATTATTGGAACATGTAATGTAGGTAAGAACCTCTCCAACTCCATTAGAAATGTGTTGTTAGTTGAAGGTTTAAAATACAACTTGCTCAGCATAAGTCAATTATGTGATAAAGGTCATAAAGTGTTGTTTGACTCTCATGAATGTAGAATCCTTGAACCAAAATTTGACAAGGTAAAAGTTTCTGGAAAAAGGGTCAACAATGTTTACATGATTGACTTAGATGATCCTGCTCACATAAATCTTTATCTTGCTGCACCAAAATCTGAGCTTGTATGGTTATGGCATCGTAGACTAGGACATGCTAGCTACAATGTCTTACATAAACTGTTAAAGCATTCAATGGTGAAAGGGTTGCCTGAACTATCTTTTAAACAAAAAAACAAATTGTGTGATGCATGTGCCCTAGGTAAACAAACAAGAAAATCCTTCAAAGCTAGATATGCAAACATGTCATCTAAACCACTTGAGCTAATTCATATGGATTTGTTTGGTCCAACCAGAACTGCTAGTTTAAGTGGTAGAAAATATGGATATGTCTTGGTGGATGATTACTCTAGGTTCACATGGATTTTCTTTCTCACACATAAAAATGATATTTTTGATGAGTTTCAGGCACTCTATATGAAGATAAAGCAAGACGGTGAGTTTAAGATTTCTAACATTCAATCTGATCATGGTGGTGAATTTGAAAATACTAATTTCTATAATCTTTGCAGGACTGAAGGCATTTCACACCGATTTTCTTCAGCAAGAACCCTAGAGCAAAACGGTGTAGTTGAAAGAAGAAATCAAACACTCATAGAAATGGCAAGAACAATGCTTGTCGAACGGCAACTCCCAAGGAAATTTTGGGCTGAGGCGGTAAACTCGGCATGTTACATTATCAACCGCTCTATGGTAAGGCCACACACCAAAAAGACTCATTATGAGTTGCTAAAAGGTAAAAGGCCTTCTCTCACACATATGAAAGTGTTTGGGTCAAAATATTTCATCCACAATAATGACAAAAGAGATTTAGATAAATTCAAGCCCAAGAGCGATGAAGGTATATTCCTTGGATATTCTGATAGATCTAGGGCTTATAGAATTTATAACATTAAGAGTCAAACTGTGGAAGAATCACCCCATGTCTCTTTTGATAAATATCATGATGATTCTAACAATGATAACTCTTGCAAGAAAAATGATGAAGACAGGGAATTCCTAAGCATGAAGGAAAAGAGTGATTCTCCACAAGAAGAAATAAAAGAAGATGGTGACCTAGCTGAATCAAGCAATACAAGGGATCAAGCTCCAGTAGAAGGTAATGATGCTACAGACATTAAAATTCTTAAGGATCATCCTTTAGAAAATATCATTGGAAGCTTGAATGACCCACGTAAAACCAGGTCACATTTTAGAATTATGGAAGAATTAGATCAACTTGCTCTTGTCTCTCAGCTTGAACCCAAGAACATTGATGAAGCATTAAAAGATAAAAACTGGATAAATTCAATGCAAGACGAGTTAAACAAGTTTGAAAGAAACAAAGTTTGACATCTTGTTCCTAGACCTTCTTCACAATCTGTCATAGGCACTAAATGGGTCTTTAGGAACAAACTCAGTGAGGATGGCAAGATAATAAGAAACAAGACTAGATTTGTCACACCCCGAGCGCGGAAGATACCCGGAGGTGCGCGACGTGTCTATATCAATCATGTCAATCAGAGTGGTCGTGTATTCGACACAAAGACAGAGATGCGCAAAATAGCAAGATAACCCAATCCTTTATTTCATAATGGATAGACTATTACAAATCCAATACTCTGTTTAATAAAAAGGAAAAGAATACATAGTTAACTCAAGGAAACTATAAAAAAAAGACTAGACGACACTTGTAGAATCTCTTCACTCTTGACTATTCCCATCCGATTGACTTCCATCGTCGTCGGACTTACCTGAAAAGTACAAAGGGACAAACGGAACGAGCGAACGCTCAGTAGGAAATTATATCTCAAGTACTAGCAAGGGGTTTAAGTAATTACATCTTTCATGAATGCAATAAAGCTATGCATGCTCGCATAAAACGACAAGATGGAGAGAATGTAATATCAAGGAAATAAGATGACTAATCATGATCTTTCAACAAGATAACAAGGGTATTCAAGATATTTAAGCAAGTACGTTTAACAAGTCATGTCAAGAACTTTGGCTATCATGTATCAAGCAAGTAAATTACCCTTTTTCGGGCCACGCCTTTCATGTCAAGTCAAGTACGATTTAAGTACAAGATGTGTGTGGAATGTCTAATCAAACAAGTCAAGTACTCGGTATAATGCCAGATACCTTATCATTTTAACTCCCATGGGCACAAGTACTTTCGGGTGCTCCTCCTAGGACCAGATCGGGCCCTATATGCGCAGGCATTTATCATGTATTTTTGACATCCACTCTTGTTTATATAGCCAATATAGAATTTCAATAATCAAGCTTGTAGACATGTATGACAACTTGGATAGAATAGAGTCCAAAATATGACAAAGGACATAGATTGATAATAACGGTATAATCACGATATCGACAAAACTAGGTAGAATATGGTTCCCTTAACTTAGGTACCATGACAAATCAGTATGGACATTCTTTATATAGAATTGAGGTCCACATGAACAGTATATCAAAGTAAGATACCCTCATTCTTATCATAGAATTGAGGTTTACAAGAACGACATGATATGTCATGATATCATCATCCCATTAAGAATTTACTTATGATATATTCTTTGTATAAACATAAGGGCCGGTATACCATGTTTCTTTAGATTGACATGGCAAGGATCGTGTAATGGGTTTTTAGGGTACAACCAGCTCAGTCGGCCTTGAGGGAATCCAAGGCTACGAGGAGTCTTACGGAGGTCTCTATGACTAACTCGCTAGTCCAAAGGAACGGAATGTCCAATGGAGAGCTTGTATGTCAATGAGAGTTGAGTGTGATCGATAAATCAACATGAAACGTGGGACTATACTCACGGAGTGGAGAATAGTGCCGATATATATATTATAGCATATGAAACCATCGGTTAACAGAAACAGTGGAAAAATCAGTTTTACAGTAAAATAACGACTTAAGTAGAGTCGTTTCTCAAGTATTTAACGTCTAACAGAAGGGCGTTTACATATTTTCCGTTTTGCAGAATTTTCAATAATTCAGTAATTTAACTAAAACGCGCCCTTGGAAGGGGCGTTTATTAAAGAGTTGACGACTTCACCAGAAGGCGTCTTCTTATTTACATATTTGACAGAATATAATTAATTTTCAGGAATTATAAAAAACGCGCCCTGGGCAGGGGCGTTACTATTCAATTCTATTTTTTAGAATAGATAAATTTCAGGATTTTAACTGATAAACGCCCTAGGAAGGGGCGTTACCTTTCAGATTCACGCCGTGATCGGGGGCGTTAACATATGGCAAACGACCTAGTCTAGGTCGTGAATTAAAGGAATTCAGGAATACAATTTCAAGAGACATGATATATGGTCATCACAGGAAAATTAGCAGAATTTCATAGGTAGAGTCATGCAAGATATTAGAATCGATATCTCATATTTAATGAATTTTTAAACAGGATCAATTATTAATTACATGCGATTTTCATGAAAGTAACGCCTGCGTGCAGGGCGTCAAATGTGAAATTGACGACCTGGACAGGGTCGTTTCTTGTAAATTAGCGCCCTTTACAGGGGCGTTTCTTTCAATAATATTCCAGAAACGAAAATAAAACTGTATGCATGCCATGCTTATACATATATCTTGCGTTATTTTCATTTGGGCTACAATAACTTGAGAAAACCTACCTTAATAATGGATTTGAAGATGACCGTGAGGGGTTTGACTAGCAGAGGATGATGCTCGGTTAGGCTCCTGAAGACCACGGCTATTGGTTGATGGAAGAAGACGATGGCTTTGATTGTAGAAGAAGAACTGCGGTTATCCTATAAAAAAATAAAGAAACTATATCAGTTTCTTTGTGATCTGAACATCATACGAAGGTAAATAATTTTTTTACCCGGATGAAGCACTATGCTTCTTCAAAATGTAGGGGCTTCTTAACCTGTAACAGAAGAAGATGAAGAACTGTTAGTTCTTCATGTAACAGACGTAGGGATTTAAGGAAAATAAGAAGGAATGCTCCTCTTACGTACCTCTGCAGACGAACGAATCAAATAGGTTTAGGGTTTAGATGAACGAGAGTTTTTTATAGGATTTTGGGTGTCCTAGTAGGGTTGGTGATTGTGTGGAAGTAATACTTCTATGATAGAGTCATTACCACGTTTGAACTCTTTCTAATGCTTATCACTTACCCTGGATGAGTTCTGGGTTCGAACGGTTCACGAATGGAATTAACGTCTTAGGTCAGGGCGTCCATTCTTGAATTGACGACCTTGTTTAGGTCGTTTATTAAGAAACGTCTTGGAGAAGGGCATTCCTTGTTTTTGAAACACGCCCAAGATATGGGCGTTTCTTTTACTTGCCTATTTGGTCGCGTGAGAGTTGACGACCACATGTGTGGGCGTCCTTTCTTTAGTCACGCCGTTTATAGAGGCGTTTCTTTTTAAATTAACGCCTTACTAAGAGGCGTTATTTGTACTTTGTTTTATTATCTGTATTACTTCTGTAATATATATGTTTTTAATTTTATTTCAATATTCATTTATCAGGGTTGCTACAAGATTGGTGACTCAAGGGTATAATCAAGAGTTTGGGGTAGATTTTGAGGAATCTTATGCTCCATTTGCTAGACTCGAAGCCATCATAATTCTACTTGCCTTTGCATGCTCCCTTAGAATAAAACTGTATCAAATGGATGTAAAAAGTACTTTCTTGAATGGCTTGATCAAAGAAGAAGTCTATATTGAGCAGCCCCCTGGCTTTGAAAACTCTAACCATGCAGATTTTGTATACAAGTTAGACAGGGCACGTTATGGCTTAAAGCAAGAACCAAGAGCTTGGTATGAGAGACTAAACTTGTTCCTCATTGAGAAAGGGTACACACGAGGTAAGGTAGATCAAACACTTTTCACCAAGAAGCAAGGTAAGAACATCTTGATTGTTCAAATTTATGTTGATGATATTGTGTTTGGTTCTACTAAATCTAAAATGTGTGAGGAATTTGCTAACCTCATGACTAGCGAATTTGAGATGAGCCTAATGGGAGAACTCCAATTTTTTCTCAGTTTGCAGGTCAATCAAGGAGAAGATGGGTGCTTCATAAGTCAAGCCAAATACATCAAGGAGCTGCTGAAAAGATTCGACATGACCAGCTGCAAATTAATTGCAACTCCTATGAGCACCACAACATCACTGGATTCGGATGAAAATGGTAAATTAGTGGATGTAAAAATCTATAGAGGTATGATCGGTTCTTTGCTTTACTTGACTGCATCCCGACCAGATATCCAGTTTAGTGTATGCCTTTGTGCTAGATTTCAAGCTAGTCCTAGAGAATCCACTTGACTACTGTCAAACGTATCCTTAGATATCTTGCCGGCACTCAAGATTTGGGAGTGTGGTATCCGTCATCATGTGAATTTTCTCTTCTATCTTATTCTGATGCAGATTATGCTGGATGCAAGCAGGATCGCAAGAGCACTAGTGGCTACTGCCAGTTTCTAGGTAAGTGTTTAGTTTCTTGGGCCTCCAAGAAACAACACTCGGTTGCCCTCTCAACAACAGAAGCAGAATATGTTGCTGCTGGGAGCTGTGGCACCCACGTGTTGTAGATTAAACACCAACTCCAAGACTACTTAGTGGATCTTGGTTGTGTCCCGATTCTGTGTGATAACACCACTGCTATCAACCTTGCAAAAAATCCAGTCCAGCACTCTAGGACTAAGCATATTGAGATTAGGCATCACTTCATTAGAGATGAGGTCTTTAAGAAGAACTTTGAACTATATTTTGTTGATACATTAAGTCAGATTGCTGACATCTTCACCAAGCCCTTGTGTAATGACAGGTTTACTACAGTCAGAAGGGAGCTTGGTCTTTGTCGACCTCAGGCCAATAAAAATTGAAATGATGATCTTGTTCAATTTAGTGTGTGTTTTTACAGATTGGTGTCCATGCATTGTTTATATGTAAATATGTCATTTTGCATATGGTGTAGCATTGCATATAGTCATGATGCATAATAAAGATTGAATTCATGTTCACGATGCATTGCATGGTTTGTGTAGGATCATTCTTGCATGGCCATGGTATATTAAATGTTGATGTATGAAAGGCAGGCTATGCTTATCCAGAAGCACTCAATATGCATGAGGTTTCACCTCCGCCAAGTACCATGCGTCACTGTCGCATATAGGCCATATAGTATGGGGGAGTTGTCTCTTTGCAGCATTCATGCATATATTTCATCTTCATTCTATTGACTTTAATAAGCGTACAACCATGTGTTGGGTCATGCATTTCATTTCTGCCAACTTCATGTTCGATCAGGTCAACCCATGCATGGTTCTAGTCAACCTCTTCTTGATAATTATCTTTTCACTTGCAAACATAAATCCTTGAGTGCATTCATTGCATATCCTTAGGGGGAGTCTTGCTGTCTTTCTTAATATCTTGCAATCTGAACTTCACTGGCCTCCAGTTTGAAAATGAGATCATGAGACAGACAGAACTATGGCGTAAGAGCTTTCTATTATATGAACTGATGACTGTCCATTCAATGAAAATAGTTCAGATTTAATGATTTCCTTGAAGTTCTGATATATCTTTTGAAATCATATATGTTATGTGATTTTAATAGATCTTAACTAGAGATTGCATGTTGTGCCTTGAATGACTCTCCTGAAATCTGAAAATTCAAAATTCATGACAATCTTGGTGATACACTCAGGCTTCGTATTATTTTTAAACATCTTGATGAGTAGGAATTCCTGAAAATCATTTTGACAGAGCAATGATATTGTTGCACGGAGAAATATGTCACGTCATCAAATCAAGTGACGAATGATATGTCATGATATGCCCCTGTTATCTCTGTCTTAATTATTTTGGACTCTAGACAGAGCACTGGCATAATTGCTGAGAAATATATCTTCTCATCAAAGAAATGAGATTGGATCTGTCATGACGTGACTTTACTATCTCTGTTCATTCTGAAGCATAACCGTTAGTCTTACCAAATACCTAGGGATACTCGCGTCTAAACAACATGTATTCTTACGGCTAGGAGGCATGTACTAGACTTGATTGCTCGTAAAATATGAGTCATGTGCCTTCAAATTCAAAAGATATTGAAAATCAAATTTGTTGAACTCATAAAATTCCATGCTTTAGTCATGATTGTTTAGCCTCAATACTAGTTTTTGTATTATTCCCTTTGTAGTTATTGAATATGGATATATAAGATAAGGGAATGTTAACCACTGCCATGATATGCACCTTTGGTTCATTTCTATTACATCTTGGATGTAGCTACTTTTCGAACTCCGTTGATGATCTCGAATTTCATTAGCTTTGAACCATATATGTTGCTCACGGCATGTTTCATGTTTGCATATAATGGATTGCTCTCAAATCCTTTTAGCTCTGATCTCACAACTATCTGTCACCTTCTCTACCTTATCCCTCTTTTTACTGCTGTCAAAGGGGGGGAATGTCTTGTTGTGAGTCCTTTATGAACTAATCCCTTTGTCCGTCCTTTGTGTGGCCTTTATGAGTTGTCAAAGGGGGAGAGTGCATTGTGGATAGGGGAGAGTCAAAGGGGGAGAGAACCTTCAGATGGGGGTTTGCATAGTAGTCACATGCTTTGATCATCCATGCATCATCCATGCATACAGATCCGCATTCACATGCTTTCACTATCATGGATCTTGAGCTGCACATGTCGCATATGTCATAAACTTTGCCATCTTGGATATTACTGTCACATAATGACTCACAGTGTTGCCATCATCAAAAAGGGGGAGAATGTTGTGTCCCTGTGGTCATTTGAGTCATCTTGTGGTCACTTGGGTCATTTGACATCATTCTGTGGTCATTTGAGTTATTTGATATTCTTGGTTTTGATAATGGCTAAACACTATAAGTCATTGATGTTTTACCACTCTTATATGACTAAACTACTTGATGTTCTTTCATGACAGATATGTCGAGGATTGGAGTGGAGATGGCAAAAGTGAAAGCTCATTGATCGCGTCCAAGCAAGGATGTAAATCTCTTCTACAAGTAAAAGTCGACATTTCTCATTCGGCACGTCACATAGCCAAGGTCGATGCACAAAGAAGCATAGCCAAGAGAGCCCAAGGTCAAAGGCTAAGTTGACACCTTCAAGACAGTCAAGGTTGATGCCATAGATGAGAACGGGCTGCTAAAGGACTCAAGCGACGGAGCTTAAGGGGTTAACGGACTGACCCAGCATAACCCGGGGTCTGCTCAGCTGGCGGTCGACCTCCAGCCCAAGGACGGTCGACCGCCCCTGCCAGCAGCTAACCGGATGACGGATTCTCAGTGGCGGTTGACCGCCAGCCCAGTAGCGGTCGACCAGAAATTCCATAGATCTAATTTCTACAGGGTTTCTCAGTAGCGGTCGACCGCCAGCTTCTGCAGGTCGACCGCCCGCCCTGAGCCAACAAATGTTGATTTTGTTTTCCACTTCGAGAAGAGCCCCTTTCCTTTTATTTGTTTAACCCCTAAGTCACCCAATCTCCCATGGATTGTGGATCTGGTCTGGGGGATGTCCAAGGACCATTCAAAGGTTAGAAAACACACACAAGAAGGGTTGGAAACCCTAAGGCTAAGAAGGGAGATCAAAGGAGGTTACAAGGGTGTGTTCAAGGGAGAGGAGTTCGAGTATTGTAGCCATGGACAGTACTCCGGGAAGAAGTTCTTCATCAAATCCTCAAGTGATTCAAGCTACTTCAAGAGGAGATCAACCCCAAGCCAAGTGAAGAAAAAGTTGCAACCATCATCCTCTTCATCATCTCAAGGTGATCCAAAGAAGCTCATTCTCAAGGGAGATCAAATCTGCATCCTTTATCTTCTTCATCAACTCAAGGTGATCCAAGGAAGATCATTTCACAAGGAAGAAGATACCATTGAAGCATTCGATTCAAGCTCCAACAATCGCAGACAAGATCTTTTCTCTTTGAGCATACTCTATATCTTGTTTGAATAGCTTGATATTTGTTCTCTTTTCATTTCATTCAAACATTTGAAATTGAAGATCGTCCCTACCGGTGATTAGTAGGAAGGCAATCGAAGTTGTCCGATCTGCGATATTGACGTCCCAACCGGTGGTTAGTTGGAAGGCAATCGGAGGTCTTTTCGATCTGCAGTTTAGTGCGTGGCACTAGTGGAGCCTGACCGGATTTGGTGAGGGGTGGACGTAGGACTGGGGATTCAGTTCGAACCACCTTAAAATCCTTTGTGTTGTGGTTTGCTTATGTGATTGCTTCGTTCTAGATGCATGCTTAGGTTCAAATAGATATATTAGTTGCTCATCTTGCCAAGCGAATCATAGTGTTCTTCGATAAGCTAGTTACACTCCGCTGTAATTTATTTTATCTAGCTATATAGAGGGTTATATTGCGAAAAGAGGGGCAAGTCTATTCACCCCTCCCCTCTAGATCCGCTGTCCACTACTCAACAGCCCTTCCGAGCTCTTCGGCTCGTGGGCGGCGGGCCAGGATTCGAATGGTATCAGGTTCTTCCCAGTATCCGGATCTTGGGTTGTTACACATACAACCTGTTGGCCCAGACTAGATGGCGGATAAGAAGGGGGGTTGAATTGTCCCCCAACTGAGATGTCGGATTTTAAAAACAATCTAAACTAATTACAGCGGAAATAAACTTAGCTACTTTAATTAGCCTAAAGTCAAGTGAGATTTAACATGTTCTCTCGATCTTTTCGATCTCACACGGATTAATAATGCAAATAACAAATAAATTTATGCCCAACACGGATAGCGGATGAAGTGATGTGCGATGGTGCAGTGAATAAAAACCAACATAATTGACCTGTGAATGAAGATTGAGGAAATGGACAATCACACAGGCATCCACACGGAACACAAGGATTTTTAGGTGGTTCGGGACCACGACGGGCTCCCTACGTCCACCCCTCACCGAAACCCGGTGAGACTTCACAACACGCTACCAGACGTAGCAACACGGGGACGAGCCCCAACACCACACACGCTGCTTCCGCAGCAATACACACACGGGGCTTGGCCCCAAAACCCTGCAACCGCAACACTCACACACACACAGTCGGGGAACACACCCCGGACACAAAACCCACACTGAGACACAGCTCCGTCTGCACACAAACTCGGGGAACCTTGCCCCGCAAGAAAACCAAACACTCGGAGATGCAGCTCTGCCCATAAACGATAATATATCAAGTTCGATGAAAAGAAAGGATATACAATAAACGCCCACAATATGAATCTATGTTCAAATAAAAGAGTAGAAGTGAAAGAAGAAGAAATTTTTCTCAGATCTGCAGTATATCCCACTCAATGGAGTGATGGGGTGCGCTGGAAGCATTTGTCCGCAGAGTGGAAGTCGTCCAAGCTTGTCGGAGAAGCCGCAAGTATAGTCTTCAGCAACCACGCTTGATGCTGGATCAGATCGGTAGATGAAAGCTAGTGGATGGCATTCTCCTCTCCTTCATCTTCCTCCTCCAGGTGGTGGCGTCGCCCCTCTCTTCCACGTTCTTCTTTTCCTGCAAGCAGATGCGAAAAATTAGCCTAAGGTTGTTTCCCTCGATAGATTTCGTAACATACATATACCCAAAGAAAGCCAGCTTAAAAAGACATGAATGCCCTTCTAAAAACCCTTCAAAAACACACCCAATATATGGGAGAAACCCTAAGGGTAATATGGAAAAAACTCAAGCAAGATGGACCAAGAAAACCTGAGTTCGAAACCAAAACGGCAAACCCGACTCGGGTCACCCAGAAGAAGTGTCGACTTAAGGAGTCGACACTTTCTTCAACTCATTCTGTCCCGTTTACAAAAAAAAATAGGACCCAGGTTGAAAGAGTCGACTCTCAGAGTTGACTCTTTTCACCAGCAGTTCTGTTGCGATTGAAACCCAATGCAACCTAAAAGTGTCGACTCCTTGAGTCGACACATTTCAGCAGAGGTTCTGTCTGCCTCACAAGCAGACCCCTGGCACCAAGAGTCGACTCAAGGAGTCGACTCTTGCAGAGTAAAAATAGAGAACAACCTAATGTAATGAAATAAAGCACAATACCAAATTAAATGATTCAAGCCTAATCTAGGCACATGGAAGTCCAGTAAAAATAAAATCTTACCATAGTTTCAAAGATTTGTGGGCATATTTAAACCTGCATTTTCCAGAAATTCAAATTCATGAGAATTATAAGTCAATGCATTTGAAGAAACCATTTTCAACCCATTCGTGCACACTTAACTATCTCAATCAACCTGCAGTATAGAATGCAAAAATGCAACTTCAAGAGAAGTACATTCAAACATGGACGCTATTTTCAACTCAAGCAAATGTATACCTTGATCACTTGATATTGAATCAATTCACACATGAGTATCATATGTAGTCCAAGCCAGATTGAACTCACACAATCCAAATAACACAAGTGATCAATTGTATAAGCAATTCATTTACAGCTCAAGATGGCCATTCAACATGGAAGATAATATATTGAAATGCAGCTTCACACATCAATTATGATTAAAGTAGCCCAACCATGAGTTTCATGATCAGACCAAGACTGTTTAGATCAGTCCAAGATTTCAGTCACAAGCTACGCAAGCTCACATATCAAGGTGCAGAACATGCATTAAAAGGCTATTTCAAATTCAGTTCAATCAAACCTCTCATGAGTTGCTAATTCAGTCCAAAGCAACCTGAAATCTTATTGTTCTTTGACATCAGAATCCAAAAGCTCAAGAGTGTGTGCATTTCAACTTTTGCGCAATGAAACCATTCATATAACTAATTAAGCTATGGTTCTACAATTCAATGACCAGCTGAACAACCCATTCATCCATACAATATGACTAAGCCATATAACAAGAATTCATCATTGTCAACATGAGTAGAAACCACACAATCAAGACACATGAACAACCATCATACCGTCGACCCCTCTCCTGTAGGGTCATAAGCATGAATGATGACTTCTTTAAGGCACTAGATTCCACAGTTAAAATTAAAACATGACTTTCCATGCATTCATAAAAGTATGAGAATCTTTCAAACAGTTTTTCAAGAATAACATGAAACATTTGAACCCTTTTGTCAGAATGACTATCTTAATGAATAATATGCGTGGAGTACAATGAAGGCCTTGTCAACCCATGAACTCTAACATGAAAACCCATTCATTTATGCAAAATAAGAGCATCATGCAACCAAGTGCAAACATGAATCTCATTCAACCCAAATAGATCAATACTCACGTGAAGCAAGATTTTGAAGGACAAGTGAAAGAGTGTTCATGAAAACCCTTGTACACATATGCAAATCACACAGTATTTTGTAATCATCAAAACCATTATCAAAGACAAAGAGGGAGGGTAGCGAACCCAATAATCTCCCCCTTTTTGATGATGACAAATATTGTGGCCATCCAAAACTCTCTCCCCCTTTGGCATTATCAAAAAGTGGGGGTGTAGAGAACATATGTGAAACTTCAAGGCGAAAGAGACAAAAGTATGAAGTAAAGGCGCACGAACCCAGCAATCAACCTACCATTACGGAAGGTGTGTGAACCATGAACACAGAGCAAGAGAATGAAATTTGACGTGCAAAATGCAAGATGTTTGAAATATGTTTAAATGCTCTATTTTTGAATTATGTTCAAAATGTATGACCAAACTATGCACAAAAAGTATGACTAACTTGGACTGTATGCAAGTGTCTCGCTGAAAAGCACATTGTTATCCCCCTTTTTGTCAAAAACAAAAATTGATTGACAACGGGGTTATTTAAGCTGATATATACATGTATGATCAAAAGATGCATCAATATGAAATGAAGTATGATATGAATAAAAAGGATCAGGCAATCAAGCACTCAAGCATGCATAATAAGATATAAAAGTAAGCAAGTCCCTTAGGGACATGTGTAAGAATAATGCAATTGATTGTCAAACATGATGAGCATGAACAATACTAAGAAGGCCGTGCTTACAAAAAGATGGTACTACATTAACCATGAAATATGACTGATTCATAAGGTACATTCACACAATCAAACCCAAGGTGTATGTGCAAAAATTGAGCAATGAATTCCAAAGCAATATGGATCATCAGATTTTCCAATGGACACTAAAAGGAGCCGTTCCTCCATACACTTCCATACACAATGCTCGAGTATTGGTAGCTACGTATAACCCCCCCTTTTTTTAAAGTAAATGAACACAAGAAGGTGACTAACCTTTTGACGTGAGTTGTACCCTTTGTTTCAGGGGCACTTCCCGATTACTCAGTTTCATCACTTATCTTAAATGCGGACTTTGTCACTTTTCGGCGCGAGTTGTACCCTTTGTCTCAGGGGCACTTCCCGGCTACTCGGTGCCAAATCCCACTTATTTTTAATAGTGGATTTGCTTCACTTTTCGACGCGAGTTTCCTCCTTTGTTTCAGGGAAGATTCCCGGCTACTCGGATCCACGTTCCACTTATACAGATTTTTGGTGGGGCAAACAACTTTTTTCTCACGAGACTTGCGATTTCCATGTAGAGATTCAAGAGCCCTTAGGAGTGTTGAGTAGAAAAACTGTAATCCTTATTCAATGAATCATTTATCTCAAAAAGTGCAATTTGTGTGTGGGTGGTTGTATTGAATGTAAGATATGAATTAGTCTAATCATAGTTATATCTCCCCCTAAGTGTATGCATAGTTATGAGTAAAACCTCCCCCTTAATATATGTCATGTAACAAACATGTTTAAATCAATGCAATTTTATCTAGCAAGGAAAAAAAGGTCATAGGATGTAATCAAGGAAGGGTGATATGATATATACACTCAAACATCCATCAAGGTAAAGTTTTCACACAGTTGATTACCGGTACGTGGCTGAGAACGTAGGTCCAAAGACCACCATCAAGCATGAGGAAGGCTTCCAGTTGGACAAAATCCAACCTTCCACAATCGCCATTTGATATACCAGATAATCATGATTTTTAGGCACACAAGTATGTAGAGTATTTGCAAGTATATGCATGTAAATGAAGAATGATTGAAGACTTTCTTTATTTAGAAGTATGCAAAGATGTGTATAATATGTGCAATGTGCATCATGCAACTAAGTATGTGTTCTATGTATGCAAAAATGAACTATTATTTGCAGGATGTGAGTAAAAGTATGAAAGACTTTATGCACAGACCAAAGCATTCAAAATTGAATTATTATTTACAAAACGAAGGAAAAGGTGTATATGAAAAACTATATATGTGCAATGTTAGGCATTCAGAGCTTAAATTATTCATAAGATATGTAAGGAAAAGTGTTCAAGTCATCTAAACATTTTTCTCCAAACTCAAATTTCACTTTTTCAGATTTTTCAAAATGAACCTAAACAAAATGGCTTTCAAAATTAAACCATTTTTCTTTCTCACCTTGAGAGTCCTTTATTTATTAACATTCCTTGGCCTCAAGGCGCCCCTGCAAAATAGATTCTCATTTTGGAGATTTGGGTACCCAAGCCATCTTGGGTCCCGAGGGGTTAGTGTTAACACGAACAGATGGATTCCTATACCTTCTAGCAAACCGATCATCATCAAATCGCATTGTGGAACAATCACCCATATAATGACTATTCTCACCACAATAGTAACAATAAGAAAATTTTCTTTTCATGGATCATTTTTCATCATTTTTCATTGAAAAGTAATTATTCATCATATGTCCAAATTCACCACAATAATGATAAGAAAAATTCTTTTTGACAGACCACTCATCATCATTTTTCTTTGTAAAATAATTTTCAAAAATATGACCATGTAACCCACAATAGAAACAATGAATGTTGAGATTTTTTGTGTGGATTTCTTACAATTTTTAGAACCATCAGTAATATTCATTCTTGATTTCAATACTTCATCATCATCAAGCTTCATCAAACAACAATCATACATTTCATGGCCAAATTCCCCACAATAAAAGTATGAAACATTCATTCTTTTTCTAGATGCATGAACATGTTTAACAATTGAGGGTTCTGCATACATACAAGAATGATCATTGACATTTTTATGTTTCAGATTTTTTTTATCACACAAAAGTAAGGACTCATTCAAACTCATGATTTCATTTTCCAAAGATGAAATGTGCAATTCAGTACTAATTAATTCTTCCTCACATGACGTAATTTTCTCATGCAACAAAGAATTAACCGTTTTGTGACTTTCAATTTCTTGTTCAAGAATATGTAATTTATCACAATCATCATCAATCACACATTTTCCTTTTTCAAAAATGTCAAGACTTTTCAATTTACTTTCAAGTAAGAAAATTTGAATTAGCAAAGCACTGTTTTCGTTTTGGAGTTTTTCAAATGAATTTTCGTTTATGGAAGTGTGTTCAAATTCGTTCTTTTGAAAACTCACTTTTTCATCAGGGATTGCATTCATGGTTTCATTGGAGTCGACAGACTTAGACAAATCATTCTTCAGATTTCTCAACTCCTCTTCCAACTCAACAGTTTTATCATTCATGTTCTTAAAAATTTCTATCTCATGTTTTAGCTCCTTTAGCCTTTCAGATTTGTCAGCATTCAGAGTAGCTTTCACTTTTTCAAGTAAGAGCAGTTTTTCAGATATAGCAATATTCAACTCTTTCAGATTCTCATTATCTTCAACTATTTGTTAAAGTTCTGAAATTTTAGCCAGTAAAGATTTATTTTCAGTTCTGAGATTATCAATTATCTCTTTGTGTCCTTCAACATCTAACATGTGAGACTCAATTAATTTTTCAAGCTCAGTGCATTTTCCATATGAAGAATTATCAAGTTTCTTCTTCAATTTTCTGTTGTCAGATTTTATTGTTTTATGTCTAATAAGCAATTCATCATAAGCATTAACCAATTCATCAAAATTAAGTTCGTCTCCACTATCAGAATCAGAGTTTACCTTAGAACTTTCCTCGCTTTGACAATTACTCTCGTTGTTTGCCACGAGGCACTCACCATTCCAGCTTCCTTCTTGGGCTTCACTTAGCCCATCCAAGATCTCTTTGGCTGACCTACAAGATGAGACAAAAGTAAATTGATTAGTGTCCACTGTAGCCTTAAGAGCATTCAAAACAAACAGATTATCAGAATTCTTTTTCTTATCTTCATCGGTCCAGCATGACTCATTTTTAGGAAGACTGTAAGGACCATGAGTAATTAAGCTTATAAGCTTCGGATTAATACCATAAATCCAAATATAGAGTTTTCCAATCCAAGATATATAATCAAAATCATCAAAGACAAGAACTGAATTCAGACTAGCCATCATGAATTGATCTTTTCTCCTAGACCGTGAGGTCCGCGAATGAAAATCAGAGACTGTGCTCTGATACCAATTGTTGGCCCAGACTAGATGGCGGACAAGAAGGGGGGTTGAATTGTCCCCCAGCCGAGATGTCGGATTTTAAAAATAATCTAAACTAATTACAACAGAAATAAACTTAGCTACTTTAATTAGCCTAAACTCAAGTGAGATTTAAAATGTTCTTTCGATCTTTCCGATCTCACACGGATTAATAATGCAAATAACAAATAAATTTATGCCTAACACGGATAGCGGATGAAGCAATGTGCGATGATGCAGTGAATAAAAACCAACATAATTGACCTGTGAATGAAGATTGAGGAAATGGACAATCACACAGGCATCCACACGGAACACAAGGATTTTTAGGTGGTTCGGGACCACGATGGGCTCCCTACGTCCACCCCTCACCGATACCCGGTGAGGTTTCACTACACGCTACGAGACGTAGCAACATGGGGACGAGCCCCAACACCACACACGCTGCTTACGCAGCAATACACACATGGGGCATGGCCCCAAAACACTGCCACCGCATCACTCACACACATACAGTCGGGGAACACACCCCGGACACAAAACCCACACTGAGACACAGCTCCATCTGCACACAAACTCAGGGAACCTTGCCCCGCAATAAAACCAAACACTCGGAGACGCAGCTCTGCCCACAAACGATAATATATCAAGTTCGATGAAAAGAAAGGATATACAATAAACACCCACAATATGAATCTATGTTCAAATAAAAGAGTAGAAGTGAGAGAAGAAGAAATTTCCCTCAGATCTACAGTATATCCCACTCAATGGAGTGATGGGGTGCGCTGGAAGCATTTGTCCGCGGAGTGGAAGTCGTCCAAGCTTGTCGGAGAAGCCGCAGGTACAGTCTTTAGCAACAACGCTTGATGCTGGATCAGATAGGTAGATGAAAGCTGGTGGATGGCGTTCCCCTCTCCTTCCTCTTCCTCCTCCAGGTGGTGGCGTCGCCCCTCTCTTCCACATTCTTCTTTTCCTGCAAGCAGATGGGAAAAATTAGCCCAAGGTTGTTTTCCTCGATAGATTTCGCTACATACATATACCCAAAGAAAGCCAGATTAAAAAGACATGAATGCCCTTCTAAAAACCCTTCAAAAACACACCCAATAGATGGGAGAAACCCTAAGGGTAATATGGTAAAAACCCAAGCAAGATGGACCAAGAAAACCCAAGTTTGAAACCAAAACGACAAACCCGACTCGGGTCGCCCAGAAGAAGTGTCGACTCAAGGAGTCGACACTTTCTTCAACCCATTCTGTCCCGTTTACAAAAAAAATAGGACCCAGGTTGAAAGAGTCGACTCTTTTCACCAGCAGTTCTGTTGCGATGAAAACCCAATGCAACTTAAAAGTGTCGACTCCTTGAGTCGACACATTTCAGCAGAGGTTCTGTCTGCCTCACAAGTAGTCCCCCGGCACCAAGAGTTGACTCAAGGAGTCGACTCTTGCAGAGTAAAAACAGAGAACAGCCTAATGCAATGAAATAAAGCCCAATACCAAAATACATGATTCAAGTCCAATCTAGGCACATGGAAATCCAGTAAAAATAAAATCTTACCATAGTTTCAAAGATTTGTGGGCATATTTAAACCTGCATTTTCCATAAATTCAAATTCATGAGAATTATAAGTCAATGCATTTGAAGAAACCATTTTCAACCCATTCTTGCACACTTAACTATCTCAATCAACCTGCAGTATAGAATGCAAAAATGCAACTTCAAGAGAAGTACATTCAGACATGGAAAGCTATTTCCAACTCAAGTAAATGTATACCTCGATCACTTGATATTGAATCAATTCACACATGAGTATCATATGTAGTCCAAACCAGACTGAACTCACACAATCCAAATAACACAAGTGATCAATTGTATAAGCAATTCATTTACAGCTCAAGATGGCCATTCAACCTGCAAGATAATATATTGAAATGTAGCTTCACACATCAATTATGATTAAAGCAGCCCAACCATGAGTTTCATGATCAGACCAAGACTGTTTAGATCAGTCCAAGATTTCAGTCACAAGCTACACAGGCTCACATATCAAGGTGTAGAACATGCATTGAAATGCTATTTCAAATTCAGTTCAATCAAACCTCTCATGAGTTGCTAATTCAGTCCAAAGCAACCTGAAATCTTATGGTTCTTTGACAGCAGAACCCAAAAGCTCAAGAGTGTGTGCATTTCAACTTCTGCTCAATGAAACCATCCATATAACTAATCAAGCTATGGTTCTACAATTCAATGACCAGCTGAACAACCCATTCATCCATACAATATGACTAAGCCATATAACAAGAATTCATCATTGTCAACATGAGTAGAAACCACACAATCAAGACACATGAACAACCATTATACAGTCGACCCCTCTCCTGTAGGGTCAGGAGCATGAATGATGACTTCTTTAAGGCACTAGATTCCCTAGTTAAAATTAAAACATGACTTTCCATGCATTCATAAAAGTATGAGAATCTTTCAAATAATTTTTCAAGAATAACATGAAACATTTGAACCCTTTTGTCAGCATGACTATCTTAATGAATAATATGCGTGGAGTACAATGATGGCCCTGTCAACCCATGAACTCTAACATGAAAACCCATTCATTTAAGCAACATAAGAGCATCATGCAACCAAGTGCAAACATGAATCTCATTCAACCCAAATAGATCAATACTCACGTGAAGCAAGATTTTGAAGGACAAGTGAAAGAGTGTTCATGAAAACCCTTGTACACATATGCAAACCACACAATATTTTGTAATCATCAAAACCATTATGAAATACAAAGAGGGAGCGCAGCGAACCCAACACAGCCTTGTCGGCGTTCGAAGAATGACCCAAATCTACCTTGGTCTTGTGGCACTCCGCCCTGGCCGAGCTCTCCAAAATACCCACCCAGTTCAAACCAACTCCGGGGCCATTGGCTCACAATTGCAAAAGTCTCCCCAGTGTGCACTAATCCCAGGGCTTCTTGAGAACTCCACATAGTCCCACTGGGCTACCACTTTACACATCATCACCATGTTGGACCCTACGTCTGCATTGGTGCATAAACCATTTCCTTTGTGCTAGCGTTATCCCCACGCCCGTGAATACGCAGTTTCGGTGCAAGGCTTTATGCCCTGGCCGATGTCTACACGTCAACACCATGTTGGACCTTACGCCCACATTGGTGCATAAACTGTCCCCTTTGCATTGGCATTATCTTCTTGTTGACGAATAAATCTTTTCCGACGCAAGGCTTTATGCCATAGCCGATATATCCACATTATCGCCATTGCGGACCTTACGTCCGAATCGGTGCATAAATCTTACCTTGCATTGGCATTGCTTTCTCGCCAATGAACACACCCTTCTCAGGCGCAAGGCTTTATGCCCTAGTCGATATTTACGCATTATCGCCACTATGGACCTTATGTCCGAATCGGTGTATAAACTCTCTTCCTTGCGTTGGCATTATTATCTTGCCGACGAATAAACCTTTTCCGGTGTAAGGCTTTATGCCCTAGCCGATATATTTACATTATCGCCATTGCAGACCTTACGTTCGATTCAGCGCATAAATCTTTTTCCTTGCATTAGAATTAATTTCTTGCCAATGAATACACCCTTCTCCGGCGCAAGGCTTTATGCCCTAGCCGATATCTACGCATTATCGCCACTGCGGACCCCACATCTGAATCGGCGCATAAACTATCTCCCTTGCATTGACATTATCTTCTTGTCAACGAATAAACCTTTTCGGCGCAAGGCTTTATGCCCTGGCCAACATCTACATGTCACTACCACGCGAACGAATCAAACAGTCGGAATGGAGCACCATACGCCGGCTCATTATTTCCTTTCAAAAAAAATGGGGCTTAAAATAGAGGTGCCCCACCAGTCTTGTTCAGATATCCTGGACAAGGGCAAAAATGGCCGCAACCCAGCTGTGGCGAAAACCCAAAAGGGCGCTACAGGTAAAATTGGGTACCCCGCCACGTGAAAATCCGAAAGGGCGCGTGGGCAAAAGCAAGAGGGGGCTGGCCCCGGTGAAAACCCGAAAGGGCACTTGGGTTAGTAATGTGCTAATCAAAAGTTCCTCTTCGCCTTCATCCCTATGAAACTCCGGATATGACGTTCATCACTAGTCCCACCAGAGGTCTGCTTCTCTCAAACCGTTAACCCGGACCTTTCATCCTCGTTAATGACTAAACCTATCTTTTGCTTCGCCATTTAGCCAATGTCGATGAACAAACCAACGCTGATCCTTGTCATCATCGGCAAGGTCAGTCAATGAACCGTTAACCCGGACTTTTCATCCTCGTTAACAAATAAACCTATCTTTTGCTTCGGCATTTACACTACAAGAAAAAGCGCGATTACAGACGGAAATTTGTGACGGACATTTGTGACGGAAATTTCCATCTGAAATTTGTGACAGATTAGTTTCCGTCTGAAATACTGTCTGAAATATGTAATTACACACGGTATTTCAGATGGTACTTCACACGGAAAACATTCCGTGTGAAATTTCACACGCAATTTGTGACGGATTATTAAACTGTTCGAAATTTATGACCAAGAATATGTGACGGCCGACTCCGTCCGAAATCCATCTGAAATCCATTACAAAGGTGTTTTATGATGGATTTTCAGACGGATATCAGACGGATGTGGCCGTTTGAAATCCTATTTTTTCTTGTAGTGTTAGCCAATGTCGATGAACAAACCAATGCTAGCTGATCCTTGTCACCATCGGTAAGGTCAGTCAATGAATCGTTAACCCGAACCTTTTGTCCTCGTTAACGAATAAACCTACCTTTTGCTTCGACATTTAGCCAATGCCAATGAATAAACCAACGATGATCCTTGTCATCATCGACAAGGTCAGTCAACAAAACTGTTAGCCTGGACCTTTCATCATTGTTAACGAATAAACCTACCTTTTGCTTCGGTATTTAGCCAATGCCGATGAACAAACCAACATTGATCCTTGTCATCATTGGCAAGGTCAGTCAACGAAACCGTTAACCCGGACCTTTCGTCCTTGTTAATGACTAAACCTACCTTTTACTTCGGCATTTAGCCGATGCCGATGAAACAAATCAATGCTGATTCTTGTCATCATCGGCAAGGTCTGTCAATGAATCGTTAGCCCAGACCTTTCGCCCTCGTTAATGGCAAAATCTACTTCTTGCTTCGGCATTTAGCCAATGCCAATGAACAAACCAGCACTGACCCTTGTCATCATCGTCAAGATCGATCAGTATCCCATTAACCCGGACCTTTCGTCCTCGTTAATAAATAAACCCATCTTTGCTTTGGCATCTAGCCAATGCCGACGAACAAACCCCAACTCGCCTTGGCGTCAATTCTGCAAATCAACTCATTGCCAAAAGCCTTGGCAAAGATAGGCAACTATGTTGCAAATAAAAAATGATGAAAAAATATATGAAAATGAAATGATGTTTAAAATAGAGGTGCCTCGCCAGACTTGTTCAGATATCCGGGATAAGGGCAAAAATGGCTATAGCCTGGCTGTGGCGAAAACCCGAAAGGGCGTTGCAGGTAAAATTGGGTACCCCGCCACGTGAAAATCCGAAAGGACATGTGGGCAAAAGCAAGAGGGGGCTGGCTTTGGTGAAAACCCGATAGGGCACTTAAGTCAGTGATGTGGTTTAAAAAAATGATGATGAAAATGATGTTGCTACCTCATTTATCATTCATGTCCCACGGGAATCCCTATGTCTGACAGATATATCACGTCCCACTGGCATAAGCCTTATGCCTATGCTGCAACAAACTCCTTGCTTCGGCATTTAACCCATGCCGATGAACAAACCTACCGTCGATTTTCGTCATCATCAGCAAAATCGATGAATAAACCATCGGCTCGGACCTTTCATCCCCGTCGATAAACAAACCTCTTACTTCGACATTTAACCCATGCCGATGAAAACATCTACCGTTGATTTTCATCATCATCGGCGAAATTGATATACAAACCATCGGCTCGGACCTTTCATCCCCGTCGGTAAACAAGCCTCTTGCTTCGGCATTTAACCCATGTCGATGAACAAATCTACAATTGATTTTCATCATCATCGGCGAAATCGATAAACAAACCATCGGCTCGGACCTTTCATCCCTGTCGGTAAACAAACCTCTTGCTTCGGCATTTAACCCATGCCGATGAACAAATCTACCATCGATTTTCGTCATCATCGGCAAAATCGATAAACAAACCGTCAACTTGGACCTTTCGTCCCCGTCGATAAACAAACTTCTTGGCTTCGACATTTAACCCATGTCGATGAATAAACTTACCCTCAACCCTCATTTTCATTAGCAAAGTCAATGAATCGGCCCTTAACTCGGACCCTTCGTCCCTGTCGAGAAATAAACTCACTCCTTGTCTTTGGCATTTAAACGCCTCGACAAGTATGTCATTTGCAAACCTCGTCACCATCGGCGTGGTCTATGAACAAACTATTGGCTTCACCCTCTGGCCATGTCAGCCCATAAACCCCCTTTATCCTCCGACATTCAGCCTATGCAAATCAAAATTTGGCCTCAGGAGAAGATGCCCCGCGGTGGAGCGAACCCCTCATACCTTCCCTGAAGGCATGAGCGCTCTCCTGCCCTAGCAGCTAATATACTTCAGGCTAGGTAAATTGGCTACATACCTATGTCTAAATTGGCCGAAGAAAAAAGAAAGGAAGGAAGGAAAGCTGTAACTCAGCAGCAGATGTGCAAAGCAGATGATGAAGAAATTTCATTTGCATAAAAAGAAGAGTACATAGCACTCGGGGCATCCCCCGGGATACATGAAAATTCACAAAAAAGGGGGAAAACAAAAGAACTACTGCAATGAATGACGGAAGATGTCCTCAAACTCCAAAATCCCCAAAGAGGGATGACGGATCAACTTCTGTAACGGGATTCTTCGGCCTGCAGCCGCATCAGTTTCTCCTCAAACAACGCGGCTTGCCCTTCCACCAACTCCGCCTCCTCTATATTCTGGACTTACAGCTACTCAGTCGACTCCAGTTCTACTTCAGCCCGAGTGAGTTCGGCACGTAGTTCAGCTATCCGAGCCTTCAAAGAAGTGCGGCGTTAAGTGGAATCGTCGACAGCATCCCGCATCTATCGGGCAGTTCCCCTCAATGATTGAAGGGTAGTCTGATACTCTGCATGTTCATATTTTATGGCCGTCAGCTGGTCTGCTAGACCGTGGCCGATGAACTCCATTCTGTTTACATACTTCAGAAGCAAAACCACTCGCTGTGTCCAGTCCTCTATGGGGCAGTCGAAAGCTAATAGCGTGCGGGAGAGGTACTCTACCAGGCCCCTTAGCTGCACGTAAGACAAGTCTTGGTAGGTTGTCACGGTCTGCCTCAGAGTCTCCAAATATTGCCATACCAGGTCGCTCGATGATTGCAGACCGAGTGATGGCGTGTCAAGGAGATGAAATTCCCCTCGATTGTCGACCGTGGCCCAAATATCATCATCCGGTTCTGAAGATGACGATGGCATGTCCTGCATGGCACCTGCACTGGGACCGGCCCCTACGGTTGGCGCAATAGAGGGAGTGTCAATAACAACAATCTCTCTCTCAACCTCCGGCGAAGGCATCGTGGCTTGAGCCTCAACAGCAAGAAGTGGCTATTCACTATCTTCAGTTCAGCCAGCCTCTGCCGATGCCGCTTCGAGAGCCAAAGCCAGAATTGTGGTGGCACCGGCAGCTTCTTCGGCAATGTCTCCCGCTTCTATTACAGGAATATCCTCTTAGCCCTGAAGTAGTTCATCACCAACACCGAGTTGCTGCTGCTTCAGAGCCATGGTCGGCTGGTCAGACCCGACAATCAGTCCTGGCACTTCCAAGCTCACTGTCGTGATATAATCCTTTGGATACTGTAGGGCTATAGGCCTTAAGACAGGCGGGAATACCGGCGGGTCTACACCAAGGGGTGGAAGGGATATCTTTACGGTCATGGTCGGCAAGGTCACTAAGGCTGGAACAGCAGGAACCTTCCAAAAAATGAGCATAAAATATCTCAGGGGGCTGATATAATGACCAATGAGCATAAGCACAAGACTAAAGGGGAGACTCTTACCTCAGCTGGCACCAAGCTCAAATCTCCGGCAGCATAGACCATCAGCTCCATCATCTCTGCCCCCTCTCCTACGGAGGGACCAGGTGGCCCAAAGCTACTCCATGTCAGCCGTGGTGGACTGAAAGTTGTGAAATCACTTTCATAAGCAAAAGATAGCCCGACATCTTCGGTCTCTGTTTCTACCATGGGAAACTCCTCATCTCTGGAGCCGCCACCATAGTCCACCTGCTCCGTCGAAGATGAGCTTTGTTCCAGCGACGGACCCTTCCCTTTAGAAATAGACAGCTCCTCAACTGGATGGCCTACGAGAGGAGCGTCTTGCTCAATAGAAGCCTGCTAGGCTGGTTCTACAGCAGGGTCGACAGGCGAATGAGCTTCGGGAGTAGGCTGACTCCTTGAAACAATCCCTTGCTCGGCAAAATTTCCTTCGATCAGCTCCACAACAGGGGGAGAAGGCAGTCGGATCTCGACTGAAGCTAAAATGAGAAGCACTCGTGTAAGCCCAAGGCATGATAAATTGTAGGAACCCTAGAGGACAGACCACAAATTACCTTCTATCTCATGGTTGGGCATGGGAGAAGGCAAATTCTCCTCAAGGGGAGCTATTGGCACTCCATCTCCCCTCTCTTCAGCTCTCGCAGGGGTGGTAGCCTCTTGCGTAACCGTTGCAGATGAAGTAGCAGCAGCTGCAAAATAAGAATTAGCCTATGCGACCAAAGTAGAGGTGGGGTGCAGAATGAAGGATATACCCTCGGTTGCGCACGCCTGCGCGTGAGAAGCCTCAAACTCTTCAAACGAGACCACAGTTGGGGGAACAGCTGTCGGCTCCAAGCCTACTATTTTCTTCCCGCGGGCTCGCTTCGCTCGAGTGACCGCCTCCCTTACTTGGGACCTCGTTCGCTTCCGCGAATCACCAGGACACAGAGGTGTCATGGTTGGAGCTGCCTCTGGGGCTTCAAAATATAACAACTTTTGAGGCTTTATGATCAGCTCCCTGAAATGCTTTGTAACACCCTGGATAAAATATAGGAATAAAAATTTCCTAAATAAATAAAACCTCCAATTAAATAGTCAAAGAGCCCAAATCAAACAAATTATAAAGTCTTAATGAAGAAACGAAAAGGCCTTAACCTTTATATGGGCCTCAAAAGTACAACCCTCTCATTTAAACATATGGGCTTCTTGTAAGAGGGTCACGAATAGGTAAGTGGGCCTTACAACCAAGGCTAAATACCTATTTAAGTACTTATGGGCCTTAGGATGAATATATATATAATATGGGTGAATTCAAAAACAAATATAGACTTTTTCCTCGCGTTCGAACATGCATGGCTTAGGGTTTTGAACTTCAACAAGATAGCGGCTGTGGATATAGCAATATATAGATTAAACATAGAAGTTTTAAACCCATTAGGATTATTACGTGGGAGCTTAATTCCTAATAGGATTCTAAACCCCAGATCCTATAAATCAAGCCTCTGTCGAGCGAGCTCTGGCTACTGCTGCTATTACGTTCGTAGGGAGCCCTTGCCGCGTGCTTCATCTTCCTCCTGTCTGATAGTTCACACAATGGGTGAGCTAGAAGGAGGGGGATGAATAGATTACCCCCAATTCAAAAATTAATTCAAAGACTGACTTATGAAGTTCAGAAACGCAGTAGGGAAGCTTTTCAGTCTTGCCACGTAGCAGACAGATAGGCAGATGCTTAAGGAAAAATGAGAGCTACTATGTGAAACAGTCGAATAGCTGGCGTTCAGAAAACAATAAGAAGGACAGATATGCAAACCACACCAATGAGACAGAGAGTTTTAAGGTGGTTTGATTGCGATCTGCAATATACATCCACCCCTTACTCCTCCGGAGTAAGGCTTCCTTGCACTAAGCAAATAGAACCGTAGACTCAGTCTGCAACACCAGCTGCCTTACAGCTTGCCCCGAGGAACAATCTCCTCGATCTTCCTATGACCGGAAGAAACACTGGAGGTCCAACCTCCCTTCCTTTGCACACTTCAAAGGAGACCCCATGAATTGCTCCCAACAACTCACTAACCAGAGGATCAATCCTCTCTTCCTCCAAACACAATAGAGGGAAACCACGAGTAGTAGACCACTACTCGCAACCGGAGACAGTCTCCCTTCCTCCGATTGAACTTGGAGGGCAACATACAGGAATTGAGAAATGCAAAACAAAACTCGAAGATGAAAACAATCAGAAAGCAATCGCTCAGAGATAGAACAATGTAGCTTCCGTAGAAGCAAGCTTTCAGAATCTAATTCTGGCAATCACTCAGACTCTCCCATTTCTGGACAGACTCTCTTCTTGAATGGGGAAGGTTCAGTACTAGCTCAAGCTTCAGATGCTCTCCCTTTTTTTTTCTATCTTTTGCTCCACTCTCTCTCAGCATTCGATCCCTTTTTATAGGCAGATGATGGGCGCGTGGGTACCACGATTCCCGCCCAATCCTTTCACACAGATCTGATCCTTGGATCACGAGCCATTGACCTGGTACTTTATATATCACGTGTAGTTTGCTCAGTAGATGCTCGACTTTATAACTCACCTGGCAAGGACAGTAGTCAGTGTTAGCCATTTGATAATAAGCACTGACCTTAATGCACAAAGACAAGCACTGACATCGACGTTAGATGCAACTAGCACCAACGTTGTATGCGAGATACACAACTAGCACCGACTCAGTTAAGTGTAGTCTAAAGCATGCACCGACCTTCTCTATGCCAACTGCAGATATGCACGGACCTTGTATGCACAAGGCGAAGGCTGCATAGACTTGATCATGCTACTGCCATAAAACATGCATAGACTTGCTTATGCTGTTGTAAGAACATGCACGGACTTGCTTCAACATTTTAAAGCATGTGCTCAGACCTGATATATATATTTATGCACTTATGCTCAGACTTAGTGTCAGTGCGTTCAGACTTGATACAGCACAAAATCAGTGTACACTGACTTCCATTCTGCACAAGAGAGATATGCACAGACCCTGAAAACGCTGTATGAAAAACTTGCACAGACCTTGTCATGTGATACGGGACGGACACGCGACCTGGGACTCTAGCTCGCGGACGTCCCTCGCGAGGGAAACACGAGATCTTGCGTGGTTAAGGAACATGCAATGAGTTAGGTAGTCGGCTCTTTTTCGTGCCCGGATTGGGTCACGGGATGGCTTTCGCTTTCTCTCGCAGCGGTGATTTAAATTTGAAAGAGCTAGTAACCTATCACTCGCAGCGGCATATACAAATAAATACGAAATTAGCAAGTGCAATAAGAGAGTGGCGAGTTTACCTCCGCGCTATCGGGCGTGGGGAAGACGATCCCGGCCAAGACAGTAACTCCCGGTACAATAATTACAATAATTTACAGAAATGAATTTCTATGCCCAATCCACGCAGGGAGGTAACAGGCTACAGGTGGGGCCCGAGAGGACAAATCTTGGGTTGATGGGCAATGTGTTAGACAGCTCCGTCGGTTCCGGTACACGACTACTCGGGCGGCAGCTTGCTATCCCGAACTGGGTCTACTGTTGTCAGCACTGCGCGACTCGGCGAGAAAAATTACTGCGATCAGCACGGAGGTCGGATCGACGCAAAACCAGCGCCGTTACGAAGCTGACTCAGAGATCTTCGAACACTTGTTGTTACAATAATTTTGCTGTCTCTGGAATTTTCGTGGCTGAATTTACAACATC
The DNA here is from genome assembly GCA_022559845.1 of Amorphophallus konjac. Classification (NCBI taxonomy): domain Eukaryota; kingdom Viridiplantae; phylum Streptophyta; class Magnoliopsida; order Alismatales; family Araceae; genus Amorphophallus; species Amorphophallus konjac. Next base: position 167,864,595 of record CM040127.1, read on the forward strand.
CAAAATAGTCAGGACGGAATTAGATCTGCCTGAGAACATGGGTTGACCGAATATCAAATGGTGGACTTTGGATCTGAAACTTTTATGACAGGCAGGTGGGCATGTGAGGAACACGTGGATAATTTTTTTGTAAAATTTGGAGGTGATTTGGGTGGGGAAATGATTTTTGTGGTGGAAGTGGTCGGATCTGGACTGCACAGGATAGAACAGATTTAGGAAAAGACAATAGTTTTTAAAAATGGTAAACGAATTCCAAAAATCCTAATAAATTTTTTGGAATGGGGTTTCGGTGGACAGAACACCCAGTTAAATTTTCAACTCATTCAGAAAAGGAAAAGTGGGTGAAAAGGACAAAGAGGTGGCTTGCTGGTTGGTGTATCTGCACAGGGACAGATTACTAGGGGTGGAAAGAATAGGTTGGGAAAAATGTTAAACGAAAGATAAATGACCTGAATTTTTTTTTGGAGGCTGGGGTGGATGTGGGGAACTCACCATCCAAATATCATCACGATTTGAGCTCTTAATTGAGAGCTAAAAAAGCGCGGACTCAGCTTCTGTCCAGAGTGGGCAGAACACTAAAGAAGTGGCGGTGGCGGCGCGACGACGGTGCGATGGCGGCGGTGGCGGTGGAGATGAGTTTCACACTCAAAGGGGGATGGATTGGGAGGTATCACACCTCAAAGATCTGAGCTCTCATAGCCGCAAGGGGAGAGAGGAGAGAGGAAGGGGGGGCAAATGGCCTCTTGGGCAATTTTCCAACAAATTCTTTCATTAATTCTACAAATGACACTATACACACCCTTAAATAGAGAATGGCAAGGGGAGGGGCTGGGAATCTCGTGAGAGAAGGGGAGGGGTGAGGGGGGGGGGCGCACTTGCCAAGTGGGAGAGGGAGGGGGACCAAGGGGGGGCCAAGGAAGCTTCCTTCCTTTGAATTTTCAAAGGAAGGAAGTCCAAGTTTGGTAGGTTGCGTACCTTGGACCAAGAAAGGAGGCTCCCCCTTCTAGAAGCCTACAAGCCACCAAGCCCCTTTCACACTATCCCATGAAGTCCCGCGATCAATGACACCCAAGAGGGGAGGGTGAATTGGGTGATAACAGATTTTAAAAACTTTTACCCGATTTAGAACAAGTATTAAGAGCACGCAACAAACAAGAATAGATCTGATGGATTCCAAAATGAATCTTGCTAAGTCGACCCCTACAATAGTTCTTTGGTACCAGGCAGAGTCCAGGAATCTGAAGATTCTCTCACACAAGGTATTTTCCTCCCGACAGGACTGACCGTGTCGATCAGAAGCTACCTTTTGATATACCAAAGATCTCCCATAACAAGGTTAATAAAGCTAGATATAAACAAAGGAACTATGTGATAACACAATATGCAAATGAGCTAGAGCAGAATAGAGGTAGGAGATAAGGAGCAAACCACACAGAACACCATGATTTTTAGGTGGTTCGGATGCAACAACTGCAACCTACGTCCACCCCTCACCGACTGTGAGGATTCACACACTATATTGTAGAAGGTTACAAGATCAAGACACACACACACACTCGTGTGAGTTCAGAACTCTCACTAAGGTGCACAAGCACCGAAGCACAAAGAGAGGTGAAGAATAAAGAGATCACTAACACACACACACGGATCTGTGTAGATTCACACACACACACATAGGTGTTTGAATATTACAAGAACATAAAATTAAAGCCCAGCAAGATTGGAATGAGAAAGCAAAAAATGAAGACACAATTTCAAGCTCCCCCTTAGTGGATGAAGATGGTATTTGATGAAGCTAGCTCCTCGCTCGATCTACACTTCAATGGCCTTCAAATCAACTTGAGAAGCTTGCACTTGGATGAAGAACTTCTTGCTCGAAGCACTGTTCACGGAGCTACAGTGCACCCCTTCTTCTCCTTTGATGGCTTCCCTTGATCTTGCTTCAATCAATTAGGTTTTTGACCCCAATGAGATTATTTATAGATCTTGGGTGGTCAAGGGACATGCCACAGACCAGATCCACAAATCATGGTGAAATTGGTGGCTTTGGGATTAAACAACTCCTAGAAGAAAGACTTCCCACGTTAGGAACAAGAAGTCAAAAATAGGGGCTTTTCGAAGCTGGCGGTCGACTTGAAATTTACAAGAAATGCCCGTTCGGTGCTGGGAAAACCAGTCAACCGCTAGAAGCTGGCGGTCGACCGCTGGCTGAAATTTCTACAAAAAATAAAAGGTTAGCCAATGCAAGATCATACATGGATGAATTAGTTTATGGCTACCTTGTTCCAATCAAGGTGAGTGGGTTTAAACTTAACCTAGGTGGATTAGAAACCAAAATAAGGATTTATGCATTTCGAAGGGTTTAAACAATTAAGCATGATACAAATTGAAGTAGGCTTTAAATGCGTGTTGAAACTGAACTTGATTGTTGAAACATAGCACGTGAGAAAACACATAACCTGGGTTTTGTTATTATCAAAATCACTTGGATATACTCAACAATCTCCCCCGTTTTGATGATGACAAAACTGAAGGGGTTTTGAAATACATGAACGTGCCTTTGAACAATGTTTTGAAAATAGAGATCAAGGTTCGAAATCAAAGCATTTCACTCACATCCCGTTATGCCAGCGAACACAAACCATTCAACATGTTATTTGCCAAATAGAAAGGAAATGAGATATAGGAACCAACCATTTGAGATCAAACACCATTTGCATTCAATTCATCATTTCATTACAAGGTACATTAGTGCAAAAGTGAATGCACAACTCTAGACTCAAGGGACTAAACAAATGTATAAAACAGACTCATGATCCTCACATGTCAAACATGCAAACATACAACCACACACGGACATACATAAATATGTAAAGCCCTACACCACTACTTCTCCCCCTTTGGTATCATCAAAAGGTGATAGGATAGACAAAGGGGGACCCAAGTTACATAAGACCAAAGGACAGCAAGCTAAAGGGAGAAAAAGGAAAAATCCTCAAGGTGCATCTGCAGGTGGCTGATCCTCTGGAGGAGGAGGGGGCTGGTAACCAAGGAGACTGCGGATGTCTTCAAGAGCATGAACTTGAGCGTGAAGAGTATCCCGAATACAGCCAATGGAGAGATCACGAGCCGCATCACGATGAGCCATGCTAAGAAGTGTATTGTTCATGATGTGGAAGGACTGGCTAGAATCAGCAACACTGTTGGTGAGGCTAGTCATATGAGTGGTGAGTGTGGCCATTTGAGTGGAGAGAGTATCCAGAGCAGTGGAGAAAGAGTCTATGGGACCTGACATGGTATCAATCACATTGCCCATGGTGTCAACGCGATCCCCGAGAGTAGAAAGTCCCTCCCCAGAAGTATCCACACGAGTCTCTAGCCCAGTGAACTGCCTGTCAAAAACCTCATAGTCTACCCAAGTAGGCTAGGTGGCTCCCTGTTTGGAGGACTCTCCATGATGAAACTGAGTAGGAGGAGGCATCTCCGGATCCATATGCTACGGTGAAGGTGGAGGAGGCAGCTCATCGGCCTGAACTGGAGGGGATACATCCCCTTGAACATGCTGCTCCTGTGGTTCCTGCTCATCCTCACTGTCATATTCATCTCCATAAGTAGGCACATCCCGACGTAGCTCACCATCGGGACCATAGTAATATCCCATATCTATGCAGATCTTATGCTTATTGTAAATGTCATCCTGGCGAACATAGATGAACTATTCTTCTGCTAAATTAATCCCAGCATGAATGAACACCCCAGTTAACTGTGAAGCATACGGCAAGGATCGCCGCAGATTTGTTCGGCAAGATCCAATGAGGGTCGTCATGAGGCGACCCATGTTGATTTGTATACCATTCATGACATTATAAAATAGGAATTTATGAACTTCTGTAACTTCATTTCTGCTGCCACTCTTTGGATAAATGAGGGATGTAAACATATGATGCAAAACACGCTGCAGTGCTGGAAAATGATTTGCATTCAATTCAATCAAATTGTTGACACCACGCACGTAATAACAGCCTGTCATGGCAAGAAATGTATCCTCAACCTCCCCATGACCATAAACCAAGTCGGCTCCTCTAGTCGCAACTCCTAAGCACCTCTCAAATAAGGCGGGTGAAATGTGAATCTCAACCCCTTGAACAACAGTAAATAACTTCTCATTTCTTGCAACCAAGTTCCCGTAGAACTACTGTACTAGATTGGGGTAATGACAGTTATATCTAGAGACGAAATCAATCCAACCCGGCTGAATCTCAAAGACTGCACATATATCGGGCAAGAGCTTATTCACCTCATAGAAATCGACCAGTCGAGGGTCGATGATGGGACGAATAAGTAACCTAGGTGCTCGACGCGGTGCAGGCGCCCGCTGTGGTGGAGGGGCCGGTGCCTCGCGTCGCTGTCCACTCCTTTCCCCTTGGGTAGAACGCCGAGAGCTTCGTCTAGATGGCATCCCGAACTAAAACACCCAATAGAAAACCCTTGAAGAGAGAACCCTCGTCCCGGGGGATGAAGATAGAACTATGGACACTCCAGGGGCTTGCAAAGATCTTCTCCACAAACTGGAACCAAGGTGGGAACTCCACAAACGCACGAACGACCGAATGGAGTTCGTCCCGAAAACGTGACGAACACGCTGGATCTTGTGCGGGTGGAGGAAAGATGAGGTTTGGGAGCTTGAGAGGTGGAGTTTGGAGGTGCTAGGGTTGGGGAATGAGGTATGAGAGTGAATGGGGGTGATAGAATGAGTGAATGGGGTATTAGACCCCTTTATAAGCTGGCTCGGTTGGGACCCGATCGGGCCGGTTCGCCGCCACCGATCGACCGGTGCGAGGCTGGCGGTCGACCGCTAGCCCAGGAAAAACCCCAATTTTTGTATTTTTTTCTTTTATTCTCCTTTTTTTTATAAATGGGGGGACTAACAACCGACCTTTTGAGTTGAGCCAACGTCATGAAGTGGAGGAAAGGAAATATAAGCAGATTTGAGGAAAGTTTCTAACTTCCCCTCAGAAGTTTCCTAGGTCCGACATCACTGAGTCCACAATTATTTATCCAAGGAATATTTGGCCTTAGAAAGATTTTTCAAGGTGGGCTATACATATAATTACATTCAAGCATGCAAGAATGTATGTGAACACACAAGGTATAAGAAGTAAAGACAAAATGCATGTTTTCCTACCCTTGATGCATATGAGTTTCTACAAGTACAGAACTTGACCTAAGTGAAAGCCTATGCATGAATGCTCTCACCCTTGCACATCCCAAGTTCTCTTCTTATCTTGTTAAATTGATCCTTGTTGAGGGGTTTGGTGAAAATGTCAGCTAGCTGATTGTGTGTGTCAATGAAGTTCAATTCAAAGACCCCCTTTCCTATATGATCTCTCAGAAAATGATGACGAATATCAATATGCTTGGTTCTAGAATGTTGAACAGGGTTTTTAGATAAACTGATTACACTGGTATTATCACACAAGATTGGCACACATTTCATCTCAATATCTAAATCAAGCAGTTGATTTTTGATCCAAAGTGGCTCCACAACTTTCGACGGCTACATTTTTAGCCTCCGCCATTGAGAGAGCTACTGAATGTTGTTTCTTGGAGGCCCATGAGATTAGGCGCCCACCAAGAAACTGACAGTACCCACTAGTACTTTTACGATCTACAATGCATCCGGCATAATCCGCATCGGTGTATGCAATTAGATCAAAAGAACTACCGATGGGAAACCATAAGCCAAAATCTATTGTGCCAAGTAAGTATCTAAAAATGCGTTTAACAGCCGATAAATGAGATTCTTTAGGGCATGACTGAAAATGGGCACAAAGACATACACTGAATTGAATGTCAGGGCGGCATGCTGTAAGATACAGTAGTGATCTGATCATACCTCGAAACAGTGTAGGATCTACTATTTTACCATTTTCATCTTTGTCTAACTTCGAGGTTGTGGCCATTGGAGTTGACAAAGGTTTTGCTTCAGCCATCCCATATTTCTTCAACAGCTCCATTGTGTACTTGGCTTGACTTATGAAAATGCCCTCAGATGTTTGCTTCACCTGCAATCCAAGAAAGAATGTTAGTTCACCCATTAGGCTCATCTCAAATTCACCTTGCATGATTTATGCAAATTCATCACATAGCACATTATTAGTAGCTCTAAAAATTATGTCATTGACATACACTTGAACTACTAATATATCTTTACCTGATTTCTTTGTGAAAAGTGTTTGATCAACCTTACCTCTCTTGAAATCATTTTCAATCAGAAATGACGTGAGCCATTCATACCATGCCCTTGGTGCTTGCTTCAGTCCGTACAAGGCCTTCTGGAGCTTGTACACATGTTGTGGATGTTTGGGGTCTTCAAAACTTAGAGGTTGTTCTATAAAAACATCCTCTTTGATATACCCATTTAGAAACGCAGATTTAACATCCATTTGAAATAATTTAAAGTTAGATGAGCAAGTAAAGGACAATAAAATTCGGACTGCTTCTAGACGAGCAACTGGTGCAAAAGACTCATTAAAATCAATACCCATCTCCTGGCTATACCCCTTGGCCATGAGTCGGGCCTTGTTCCTAACAACTAATCCCGTATCATTTAACTTATTTCTGAAAACCCATCGGGTTCCGATAATGGATTGATTCTTAAGTCGTGGCACTAGAGTCCACAGCTGGTTTCTTTCAAACTGGTGCAACTCTTCATGCATAGCCTGGATCTAAGATTCATTTTGAAGAGATTCATGGATATCCTTAGGCTCTTCCTGTGAGATTAAGGCTATCAAATCTTCTTCTTCTACTTACCTTAGAGATGCTCTGGTTCTTACCCCATCTTGAGGATTACCGATTATGTTTTTAGCTGGATGATCCTTTAAAAATGTGGAGGTGCTTGGCAAATCAGGGTGCTGCACTTGCTGCACTTGTAGTGTCTCAATTGAAGGATCTTCATTTTCTTCACTCTTGCTGGGTATTCCTTCCTTTGGTTCATCCTTGGCTTTAGATGTTCCAGCATTGGTTGAATCTTTGGGGGCTTCTCCTTCATCCACAATTTGAGTAGTTAGTTTTAGTTCAGATTCATCAAAAATTACATGAGGACTTTCTTCAACAACTAAAGATTATTGAACACTCGATAGGCTCTAGAATTAAGTGCATAGCCTAGGAAGGTTCCCTTGTCACTTTTCTCATCAAACTTACCTAGGTTGGACTAACCATTGTTCAGGATGAAACATGAACAACCAAAGGGTTTAAGATGGGAAATATTTGATTTCTTACCCTTGTAGAGCTCATATGGAGTTTTCTTCAAAATGGGCCTTACCATTGCCATGTTGATGATGTAACATGTTGTACTTACCGCCTCAGTCCAAAAATATTTTGGTAGAGAGTTTTCACTTAACATGGTCCGTGCCATGTCTATCAATGTTCTATTTTTTCTCTCCACCACTCCATTTTGTTGGGGCGTCCTTGGTGATGAGAAGTTGTGTGTATACCCGTGCTCTTCACAGAAATTGCTGAACTCATGATTTTCAAATTCGCCACCATGATCACTTTGGATAGTGGCAATAAGGTAGCCTCTATCATTTTGGATTTTCCTACAAAACACTTGAAATTCCATCAATGCATCATTTTTATTAGATAGAAATAACACCCAAGTGAATATGGAATAGTCATCAACAATCACAAAATCATAGGATTTCCCTCCTAGGCTGGATGTTCTAGTTGGGTCAAACAAATCAAGATGCAACAATTCCAAAGGCTGGGAGGTAGAAACAATGTTCTTATTTTTGAAGGATATGCGTGTTTGCTTACCTTTTGTGCAAGCCTCACAAATTTTATCACTTTCAAACTTTAGTTTTGGCAAACCATTCACCAAGTCATGTTTAGACAACTTGGAGATAACTCCAAAACTAGCATGACCCAGTCTTCGGTGCCATAGCCATGCATTATCATGATTGTTAGCTACCAAACACATATCATCACAAGAAACATCATCAATATCAATAGTAAATACATTGTTGCTCCTCTTGTCGATGAATCTGATTTCATTGGAAGTTTTATTTATGACAAGACAGTGGGTTTCATCAAAAATAATCTTAAAGCCTTTGTCACATAGTTGGCTTATGCTCAGCAAGTTATGATTCAAACCTTTCACCAAAAGAATATTTTCAATCAAGGTTTCAGAATTCTTACCTATGTTGCCAATTCTAATTATTTTACCTTTGTCTTTTCCACCAAAAGCAACTGAGCCTCCATCCTTATCTTGCAGCATAGAGAACGCTTTCCTGTCCCCTGTTATATTCCTTGAGCAGCCACTGTCCAAGTACCACTTGCTCTCCCTGGCTTCAAGATATATCTGCAAGAAATAACATTCTCATGCAAATGATTTTGGTACCCAAGCTAGTTTGGGTCCGTAGGAGTTAGTCCAGTTCTGTGCATATCTTTTCTTGGTCCAAAAAATATGATTTATTGGTGGACTTTGTTTGAACTAGCAATTTGTAATAACATGACCAAATCTACCACAAAGATAACAATTAACATGTGCAAACTTTCTTTGAAATTATCGTGCTTTGGGTTGGACATGTTTTGGTTTAGAATTGGAATATGAAGCATGGTTGTTATCTTTTTCGTGAACAAAGGATGTGGTGATCTTATGCTCAAAAGATTTTTTATTTTGAGGAGTGTATCCCAGTCCTTCCTTTTGAAAATTGACTTTAACTCCCAACAAGTTATCTAGATTTTATTTGCCCTTTACAAATCTTGACAAGGTGGACTGAAGTTCAGCCACTTCTTTATCCAAACTCACATTTTTCTTTTCAAGTTCTAAGTTTGTGGATTTAAGAATTTTTTCTCCAGTTTTCATTTTTTCATACACTTTCTCCATTTCAGACATTTTGCAAGGTAGCTCTTCTTTGGCTTTTTCACAATCTGAAATCGTTTGTAGCAGACTTTCTTTTTCTTCCATTGCCTCAAACCATTCCTGTTCCAATTTTTCAAACTTAACAAAGATATCTTCATGTGACAAATCATCAATTTTCTTTTTGAGAGTTTTATTTTCAGATCTGATTTTCTTGTATTTAGTATACAATTTTTCATATTCAGACTCCCATTGTTCATTGGAAATAAAATCAGGGTCAGAATTTACCTCCGTTGAATCATCCTCGTGTGCCATGAGGCGCAGACTATCCACGAGTTCTTGTATCTCCTCATCGGACGGTTCGTCCTCTTCATCGCTCCACGTGGCGACCATGGCTTTGGGCTTTCTAAAATTATCTTTTTTGAATTTCTTCTTCAGATCTGGGCACTCTCCCCTCATGTGCCCAGGCTTCTTGCATTCGTAGCATATGATGCTACTTGGTTTGCTTGGCTTGCCCTTGGTTTGAGTGGGCTTCCTTTACCCCTTTCTGAAATTGCCTTGGAAGTTTCTCTTCTTCCTTAAAAACCTTTTCACTTGGCGAGTTATCATGGCCAAGTCTTCTTCTTCGTTGCTTCCTTCACTCGATTCTTCTTCTTGAAAGTCTTCATCAGATTGATGAGCTTTCAATCCAATTACTTTCTTCTTCTTCGTATCTTCCTCGGCTGTCCTCTTCATATTTATCTCATAGGTCATCAGGGACCCTATGAGCTCTTCGAGAGTGAGTGTGGACAGATTCTTGGAGTCTTCAATGACTGTGGCCTTGGTGTGCCATGCAGGAGGGAGGGATCTCAGCACTTTTCTTACAAGCTCAGAATTAGTGTAATATTTCCCAAGGCTTTTGAGACCATTCGTGATCTCGGTTAGCCTTGCGAACATCTCTGAAATTGTCTCTTCAGGCTTCATCTTGAAGAGCTCATAATCTCGGACCAGAAGGTTGGCCTTGGTCTCCTTGACCTCCGAGGTTCCTTCATAGATTAGCCGCAACTTATCCCACATCTCCTTTGTTGAACTGCACATGGATACACGAGAAAACTCATTAGGATGTATAGCACATTGCATAATGTTCATAGCATTAAAATTTACAGTGCATTTCATAATTTCCTCGGGTGTCAATTTTTCTTCATCCTCCCCGAGTTTGTAAGGACCCTTGTCCACAACTCTCCAGATCTCATACTCCTGGGCTCTTAGAAAGACATGCATCCTATTTTTCCAATAGGAATAATTTGAGCCATCGAAGTAAGGAGGACGATGAATGGAGTGGCTCTCAGGCATCATACCCTTGTTTGCCATTGATCTGGATCTTACTCTAGATCATAAAATCTGAAAGAAATAGAGCCTTAGCTCTGATACCAATTGAAGTCCCGCGATCAATGACATCCAAGAGGGGGGGGGGTGAATTGGGTGATAACATATTGTAAAAACTTTTACCCGATTTAGAACAAGTATTAAGAGCACGCAACAAACAAGAATAGATCTGATGGATTACAAAATGAATCTTGCTAAGTCGACCCCTACAACAGTTCTTTGGTACCAGGCGGAGTCCGGGAATCCGAAGATTCTCTCACACAAGGTATTTTCCTCCCGACAGGACTGACCGTGTCGATCAGAAGCTACCTTTTGATATACCAAAGATCTCCCGTAACAAGGTTAATAAAGTTAGATCTAAACAAAGGAACTATGTGATAACGCAATATGCAAATCAGCTAGAGCAGAATGGAGGTAGGAGATAAGGAGCAAACCACACAGAACATCACGATTTTTAGGTGGTTCGGATGCAACAACTACAACCTACGTCCACCCCTCACCGACTGTGAGGATTCACACACTATCTTGTAGAAGGTTACAAGATCAAGACACACACACACACACACACTCGTGTGAGTTCAGAACTCTCACGAAGGTGCACAAGCACCGAAGCACAAAGAGAGGTGAAGAACAAAGAGATCACTAACACACACACACGGATCTGTGTAGATCCACACACACACATGTGTTTGAATATTACAAGAACACAAAATTAAAGCCCAGCAAGATTGGAATGAGAAAGTAGAAAATGAAGACACAAATTCAAGCTCCCCCTTAGTGCATGAAGATGGTATTTGATGAAGTTAGCTCCTCGCTCGATCTACACTTCAATGGCCTTCAAATCAACTTGAGAAGCTTGCACTTGGATGAAGAACTTCTTGCTCGAAGCACTGTTCACGGAGCTACAGTGCACCCCTTCTTCTCCTTTGATGGCCTCCCTTGATCTTGCTTCAATCAATTAGGTTTTTGACCCCAATGAGATTATTTATAGATCTTGGGTGGTCAAGGGACATGCCACAGACTCGATCCACAAATCATGGTGAAATTGGTGGCTTTGGGATTAAACAACTCCTAGAAGAAAGACTTCCCACGTTGGGAACAAGAAGTCAAAAATAGGTACTTTTCGAAGCTGGCGGTCGACCTGAAATTTACAGGAAATGCCCGTTCGTTGCTGGGAAAATCGGTCAATCGCTAGAAGCTGGCGGTCGACCGCTGGCTGGGATTTCTGCAAAAAATAAAAGGTTAGCCAATGCAAGATCATACATGGATGAATCAGTTTATGGCTACCTTGTTCCAATCAAGGTGAGTGGGTTTAAACTTAGCCTAGGTGGATTAGAAACCAAAACAAGGATTTATGCATTTTGAAGGGTTTAAACAATTAAGCATGATACAAGGTGAAGTAGGCTTTAAATGCATGTTGAAACCGAACTTGATTGTTGAAACATAGCACGTGAGAAAACACATAACATGGGTTTTTTTATCATCAAAATCACCTGGATATACTCAACAGCCCATGGGCTTGGCCCATTTAAAAGTCCAATAACTCTAGACCACTATTCTAGCCCATAACAAGACCATAGGCCCATTAGCCTTATTACAATAGTACAACCCAATAATTGTCCATATGTTCTAAATAGGGCCCAACAAGGCTTAAAGGCATAAAATGAAGATAAGTTGCTTGACTTGGCGTCCCTGTCCCCCGTGAGCTAAGCGGGCCCCGGCGTATCCTCGGCCACCAATGCGTATTGTGGCGTGTGTCCGCACTAATTCTCCCCAGGTGGGAGGAACTCGACCCCGTCGAGTAAGAGGTGTGGCTGCTCGTGTGGCTCCGGCGGATCTGTCACCGACCTGGTAGCGCGGAGTATGCTCCACTCCAGGTAACCGTCACCGGCTCATCCCGTATAGATTCGATATGCACATGCTGCTATGAGAATGAGGCTAGAGGTGGACACTTCGGGGTGGGGTCACTCTCAAAGAAAGGAGACGGCTCAATGACTCACTAAGAATCACCGCTGAATCCCTATATGTGACTAGATCCGACACATAGATAGAGCTGAACCCAAGTTCCGGCAAGCCTACAACGTACACATTGGATCCGACTTGCCTCCCACTTGAAGGGACGGACATTGCGAGCCGACCTCAGATTGACTTGACTCGACACATGCCGACTCTCACAGACTGTACGAAACAAACAAAGACTCATACACATGACCCTAGACTCATACCTAATGCATGACATCACCCCTAGGCATCCTGGGTGTCAATAGGTTCCTCCGGGTCATCTCCATAGAATTCGTCAGCTCATCCCTGCTCAGCCTCATAGCTGACTATCACAAGTCCTGATGGTGAGGCTTCTCCAACCCTTTGGTCCCCAATGACTAGAGATGTACGTGTGGGGCACTGGCCTGCAAAGTGACCGAACCCCTGATAGGGATAACACTGTTGGCGTGACCCACTAGTCTCTCCGATAAGTGGTCCCTTACCCTTATCCTCTCGACGGACAGGGGGTGTAGGCAACAAGGGTGGAGGTGTGGGTGTTGGTAGACAGGCAATAGGTGCCGGGGGACGGGCTATGGGCGCCGGTGGTTGGGATGGATGTAGATCCCTTGGTGGGGGAGGACAAGGCCTTGGAGCGAATTGCTCCTGACGGGTGGGCTCCTGAGGTCGAGCCATCGGGGCCCTCGGGTATGGGCCTAAGGAGCTACGAGGCTCGGCACTACGAAGAGGGACGGGGCCCAACCGTTGGGTAGACTCGAACTCTCCCTCAAACTGCTCCATCTCGAGAGCAACCTGATATGCGTCTTCCAACTTGGTCACGTTGCGGTGAAAAAGCTCATAATGATAGTGGAGCCGCAGACCACGACGGAAGTGGGAAATGGGCATGGTGCTCTCCTCCGTGACACCACATCGCAAAAAGTACTCATCAAACTCAGCGATGTACTCGGAGATGGACCGATCTCCCTGACTGAGACTCTGCCACTTATCGATGAGTCACTGACGGTATATGGTAGGAAGGTACTTTTGCCGAAGCTTGACCTTCATTTCACCCCATGTCTCAACCTGGGGCTCTTACCGATGAAATAACTGGCTCTCTACATTCTTCCAATATATTTGTGCCTGTCCCATCAGTTTCATGGTGGCGAATCAGACTCTTCGACGGTTCGACATATCGAACCAATCGAAGTACCGGTCCATGCCGGACTCCCAATCTAAATAGACTTTCGGATCCAAAGATCCGTCAAAAATGGGAGGGTCCACTCGCATGGTCCGAAGGACCCTATCGTCCTCCTCATCTCTCGGCTGCAAACCATGACGACGTCGACCATACCCCTCATAAGCATTATTGGATACATAGTCTTCAAGACCAGGGTCAAGGAGCTGTGGTTCGCAGGCCCGGCGAGGGGCGGGCTGAGGAGCATGTGCCGGTTGGGGAGCATGTGCTGGCGGGTCCTGGGCCACAGGGGAGGGCTGGACTTGGGCCACGACTTGGCTTTAGGCCACCACTGGAGTGGGTGTGGGAGGGCTCGGGACCGCTCTAGGAGGGTCTCCGTGTGACATCCTTTCCAACCGTCCGAACAGACCTTGGACAGATCTGTCGGATGACTCCATCCGTTCCTCCATGGCGTTAAGTCGGCAATCCATACGGTCCGAGAAGCTCCTAAAGGTTGCCTCAGATTGGTCCATCCGGGCTACGAGGGCCATGATCGCCTCATGCAAGGACTGAAGGTCTCCTGCGACGGTATCCCGTGGGTTGGCCATAGGTGCGGGGCGATGGTATTGGGTACCTCGCCGAGTGGGCATGCAATGACACAAGTTGGAATGCACTAACTAATGCAAACTAAGGAGCCTAGACTTAATCAAAATCCGATACTTGGCAGAGTTACGGGATCCGAAGATCCTCTCTCGCAAATGTGCGACCTTCCCGATAGGCGTAACCTAACGTTCGGACAACACCTTTTGATATACCGGGTATTGGGATGCAATGCAACCTTGGACCGCGTAAATGACTCTCTTTTTTTTGTTTTTGTTAAGCAATGACTAATGACTACCCTAGACTCAACCCAATGCTCTGATACCAATTTGATGCGGGACGGACATGCGACCTGGGACTCTAGCTCGCGGACGTCCCTCGTGAGGGAAACGTAGGATCTTACGCGGTTGAGGAACCGACAATGAGTCGGGTAGTCGGCTCTTTTTCGTACTCGGATCGGGTCACGGGATGGGTTTCGCTCTCTCTCACAGCGGTGATTTAAATTTGAAAGAGCTAGTAACCTATCACTCGTAGCGGCATATACAAATAAATACGAAATCAGCAAGTGCAATAAGAGAGTGGCGAGTTTACCTCCACGCTACCGGGTGTGGAGAAGACGATCCGGGCCAAGACAGTAACTCTCGGTACAATAATTATAATAATTTACAGAAATGAATTTCTATGCCCACTCCATGCAAGGAGGTAACGGGCTACAAGTGGGGCCCGGGAGGACCGATCTTGGGTTGACGGGCAGCGTGTTGGATAGCTCCATCGATTCCGGTATATGACTACTCGGGCGGCAGCTTACTGTCCGGAACTAGTTCTGCTGCTATCAGCACTGCGCGACTCGGCGAGAAACATTTCTGCGATCAGCATGGACGTCAGATTGACACGAAACTAGCGCCGTTACGAAGCCGACTCAGAGATCTTCGAACACCTGTTAGTACAGTAATTTTGCTATCTCTGGAATTTTCGTGGCTGAATTTACAACATGCTAGTTTACGGATCCAGAACAGTCAGGACAGAGTTAGATCTGCCTGAGAACATGGGTTGACCGAATATCAAATGGTGGACTTTGGATCTGAAATTTTTATGACAGGTAGGTGGGGATGTGAGGAACACGTGGATAATTTTTTTGTAGAATTTGGAGGTGATTTGGGTGGAGAAATGATTTTTGTAGTGGAGGTGGTCGGATCTGGACTGCACAGGACAGAACAGATTTGGGAAAAGACAGTGATTTTTAAAAATGGTAAACGAATTCCAAAAATCCTAATAAAATTTGTGGAAGGCGGTTTCGGTGGACAGAACACCCAGTTAAAATTTCAACTCATTCAGAAAAGGAAAAGTGGGTGAAAAAGATGAAGAGGTGGCTTGCTGGTTGGTGGATCTGCACAGGGACATATTACTAGGGGTGGAAAGAGTAGGTTAGGAAAAATGGTAAACGAAGGATAAATGACCTGAATTTTTTTGTGGAGGCTGGGGTGAACGTGGGGAACTCACCCTCGAAATCTCATCACGATCTGAGCTCCTGATTGAGAGCTAAAAAATCATGGACTCATCTTTTGTCTAGAGTAGATAGAACACCAAAGAAGTGGCGGTGGCGGCGCGACGGCGGTGCGATGGCGGCGGTGGAGATGAGTTTCACACTCAAAGGGGGGGGGGTGGATTGGGAGGTATCACACCTCAGAGATCTGAGTTCTCACAGCTGCAAGGGGAGAGAGGAGAGAGGAAGGGGGGGCAAATGGCCTCTTGGGCAATTTTCCAACAAATTCCTTCATTAATTCTTCATTAATGACACTATACACACCCTTAAATAGAGAATGGCAAGGGGAGGGGCTGGGAATCTCGTGGGAGAGAGGGGTGGGGTGAGGGGGGGGGGGGGCGCACTTGCCAAGTGGGAGAGGGAGGGGGACCAAGGGGCCTGCCAAGGAAGCTTCCTTCCTTTGAATTTTCAAAGGAAAGAAGTCCAAGTTTGGTAGGTTGCCTACCTTGGACCAAGAAAGGGGGCTCCCCCTTCTAGAAGCCTACAAGCCACCAAGCCCCTTTCACACTAGCCCATGGACTTGGCCCATTTAAAAGCCCAATAACTCTAGACCACTATTCTAGCCCATTACAAGACCATAGGCCCATTAGCCTTATTATAATAGTACAACCCAATAATTGTCCATATGTTCTAAATAGGGCCCAACAAGGCTTAAAGGCATAAAATGAAGATAAGTTGCTTGACTTGGCATCCCTGTCCTCCATGAGCTAAGCGGGCCCTGGCGTATCCTCGGCCACCAATGCGTATTGCAACGTGTGTCTGCACCATCATGCAAGGGGCAAATGTGCACCGACCTTGGAAGGTCATGTGTACAGACTTTATGCTTGAAGCAAAAGAACTGCACCGACCTTGTAGAATTGTGCACGGACCTTTAATACACATGTGCACAGACCTTGTGTATGCATCTCTGCAAAGTAGCACCGACCTTACATGCAAGGCTATATGTACTAACACTGACCTTAGTCAAGCACAAAAACAACCTTGCACCGACCTTAGTCGTGCGAAGGGCAAATGTGCACGAACTTCAAAAAGCATGTGCACAGACTTAGGGGTGTGCACGGTCCGATTTGGTCCGGTTCACCTCTTTTTTTCCTCAAACCGAACCAAACCGGTTTGAGTCTTAAACTGACCCAAACCAAACCATTTTACATGATGAACCGAACCAAACCAAATCGACGCAAATCGATTCGGTTTGGTTCAGTTCATCGGTTTGGGCTTACAATTTTTTGGCCTTGAGCAATGCCCAAAATAACTGCACAAACAATAGAATGAGACTTCTAGAGGGTAACATGCTCATCATTCTCCACATAAAATAACCAAAAAAATGAGATTCAAGAAAAATATCATGGTAATCAATGTCATTTTTCTGTAAACACATAATTAGGACACACACGCAGTCTACGCTTGGCCGCTTGGGTACGTGTAATCGAGTTATGTGGACCGGTTCGATTTTCTCAAATAGAAAACCGAACCAACTCGTTTCAATTTACTATGGTTCGGTTTGGTTCACCGAACAGCAGCATGAATAACACGATCCAAACTTGGTTTTTCGGGTCGGTTTGGATCGGGTCATCGGGTCGGTCCGATTTCTGCACACCCCTACACAGACTTGAACAGTATGTGCACCGACCTGTGTGTGCGCGATGCAGGATATGCATCGTCGTTATGTGCTATCTATCAACAAAGTGCACCGACTTTATATGAAGGCTAGCAAATGTGCACAGGCCTTTGTGAAGGTATGAATAGTGATAGCATCGACCTTATATGTAGTCCAAGAAAATGTGCTTAGACTAAATGTGTAGGTGTTTGACTTTTTATGATGTCTGACATTTGACTTATGGTGCTTGTCATCATCAAAACCACAGGGACATAACACTGTCGTCATTCTCCTGTTGGCGTAGAGAAGCACCCGCTTCTTCCTCTTCCCTACGGACCGATCGTGCTACCGTAGGAAGCCTGCGGCCATACGTGAAGAAGAACCTCTACTACTTCTTCTTCCTCTTTCGTCGTACTGTAGAGGCAGCCATCTTCTTCCTCTATTGTTCAAAGAGTTGCAGTTGCTGTTGCTGCAGCTTCTTCTTTCATTCTACGTTGGCCATCTGTTGCTGCAGTTGTTATTGTTATTTATATTCTCTTCAAATCAAGCCAAAAGGTAGATGTTCTCTAATTCTATATTAAACCCATCTAAGAATTGTAAAACATGGTTACATGATCATGCATCACCTGTCATGCATCTCCTGCTAGTTCTCTGTATAGTTTTTGAAGTTTTCCTGCATTAATAGAATGAGCGATCGTTTGCGTGGGCGCAGATTCCTGGATTCTGCGACTTCATGCAAGGGCGCCCATTAATTAGATACCAGTATGCCTGTCGCCAATTTATTTGGTTAATTAATAAATACATCATGTTAAAAATTTAATAACTATGTAACCTTACCTCTAAAATTCATGCTCTTTATATATCTAGATTCTCTGTATTTTTCTCTACTTATTCACATCATCATGTTCTTGATTATATAAACTGAAAGGAAATGAACAGTGTTATGTGTCTAGTAGCGCACCTGCCGATGCATATCAGATTTAAAGAATAGATGACTGTCTCACAGTCGCCTATTTATGAATGAATGCCCTCGTAAAAGGGCGCTGTTTTGTAAAAATCCAGTAAATAGAAAATATATTGAAAATCATGAATATGCGACCTAAACCATGACGCTCTTTAAAGAATGAACGCCATCACATACGGTCGCTATTGATAATTATAAATATTAATTTCTAAAAAATTCTAGAATTAGCGGCCGTATACAGTGTCGTTGATTTTCATTATTTTCTTGGAAATTCTATTATAATTAAGATTGTGCGACCTTTGAAAAAGCCGCTATGTCTTGAAATAGTGACTTCTGATGAGGCGCAGATTCCTGCCTCTCGGTTTTATCGCATTTCTGGCCCATACCGCGGGTCTTTTGGCACTCTTATCCCAGTCCATGGATAGAGTACATGTTTCTCACGTTGTTCTACACTTACACCTTAATTCTTGATGTTGATTGGACCCTCCATGGGATATTCCTTCCTTTAGACTGGTACTTTCTTCATTGAGACCTCTGTAAATCTCCGTTAGTCTTGGATTCCCTCAAGGTAGCCGAGTTGGTTGTACCATAAAAACCATGGAACCCTTATCGTCATGTCACTCTGAAGAAACATGACAAACTAGCCCTCATGGAGTGCTGTTCTGGCCTCTTTTGAGAAGTCTATCTCTATCAGAAATTTGCGACCATGACTTGGGTGCTAGAAGGAATTGGCGACCAGGCCAGTGGCGTTATTTCCCTGATTTAGCGACCAGAGTCTGGACGCTATTTCATCGAGCCTGCGATGTTCACAGGAATTAGCAACCAGACAGTGGGTGCTATTTCTATAATTGACCCCGACTGAGTGGACTCCAAATACCCAGTTTCATGACGTCTTGACTTTCTTGTGATTTATCGATAAGTCATACTTGTTCAAGTTCTGCCCTTGAACTCCATCATTCGTGAAATCTACCTTATTATCCTACAATGGCTTATTCTTGTAATTCTATATTAGCTATAAACTATAGTGGATGTCTAAATGTTACATGACTGAATGCTTGCATATATAGGGCCCGATCTGGTCTTTGGCGGAGCACCCGAAAGTACTTGTGCCCATGGGAGTTGATTAATCACGGTGTGACATTGCACCGAAGTGCATGACTAGCTTGATTTTTGGCATTCCGCAATCTTTAAAAGTGTTTGACTTGATACATGACATGACTTGACTTGCGTGGGCCGGAACGGGTATTTACTTGCTTGAATTAAATAGCCAATATCTCATAACTTGACTTGATATTACATGACTTGGTACTTGAATCTCATGAAATACTTGTTTATCTAGCAAACTCTTGTTATTCCTTATCAATATCCTCTTGCGTTCTTGCATACACGAGCATGCCACTATATCAATTGGTTAATTGCTTTAAGACATGTCTGGAATAGAGATATAATTTCTACTGAGCGTTCGCTCACCTAGTGTTTTTCCCATATTTTTCAAGTAACTCCGATGACGAAGCTCATTCGGATGGGAATAGGAACGAGTAAAGAGCGTAGAGCCACCCAATCATGGAAGCGTCTATCTAGTCGTGTCTTTTCCTATTTCTTGAGTCTATCATTGTAATTTTCCCTTTTTATCAAGTCTAAGTTTGTCATTTGGTATTCTCCTACTTGAAGGTTATGTAAGACAATTGGTAGTTTCAATGAATAAAGGATTTGGTTTATATCTCTACTTTTGCGGGCTCTGTCTATAAGGTCGAATTCCTTATGCTCTGATTGATATGAATGATATAAACTTGTCACACGTACCGGGTTCCTTCAGCGCTCAGGGCGTGACATGCTTGGTCTCCTCTGAAGTGAGCCGAACTGCACATGCACAAGGACGGAAATGAGGCACACTACAGCAAAGGGAGAAGAGAACCAAAAGTTAAAGACAATGAATGAAAAATACATGCCGGCCCCGTGTACAGAGGAGAAAGTGGCCAGTAAAATAGTGAGGGTTCTTTGTCCCTTGAATCAGCCTCGCAAATCAGCCATCAAATATCTCCTATTATTTCGCATTGTTCGGCCAGCGACGCCAAGTCTGAATGGCCGCGAGAGGACAAATAATAATATAAGCCGAGGTGGTCCAGCCCCCATATGTCGGCATATTTAAAGGAAATGAGAAGATGTTGGCTCAGTACGACTTCGCTAGGGCCACCTACTGAAAGACCATGAGAGCGGAGCAGCGCAAACAGCCACGGGGTATTACTATAAAGTGTCGGCCGTCGGTCCTCTCTTCTGATGAAAGTTCTGTAAAGATAAAGTCGGTCCCTCTCAAGGCGCCAGGAGGCTGTTGAGGATAGAGGCTCCTCCACTGGCAAGGGGATCTGTTGAAGAACTAATCATTCACCGCTCACGCGGCATAAGCCCTGAAGCATCTTCATGAAGCTATCTTTGCTGATCTCCGGCAGTTTTGGCTCGATCTTGGATGAGCGCTGCTTGACAGTCTTACGAGCCTCCAGATAAGCCATCACTTTAGCATTCGTCTAGAATCTCAATTTCTTCAGATAAGCTGGGTCAACATTCAGAGCCGACACTGGCTGAGAGTCCAAGAATCGACGTTCAACAACTGCCCATCCTTCTCTTCTCGAGCTCCTATAAAAGCCTGTGTGCGCATTCCACCATTGGATATATTCTGAAGTCACACGGGGAAAGCGTGCAGGGGCTGGAACTCTGAATGAAATCGCCTCTCGGCGATGAAAATAGTCCCACCATACGCGAGCCTCGTCGTTCGCTACCTGGCCAGCCTAGGCCCTGTTCGACAACGCGAACTGTGTGGAGGAAGCGGGGATGTGCTGATCATAACCAAAATTCTGACTGAATCGGAATGGGTAGTAAGGCTCCACCCATAAAATCCCGCTCTTATGAAAAACCAAGACGCTCAGCCTTATCGACAACGCCTAGTCGACTAGCTCTGACTCCAGAATTGGCCTTGTGCACCTGGCACCAGAAATGGGGTGAACATGCTCTTCTATTTCATGAAGGCGGCACTCCCGCATCTTGTTCACTAATGGACTTGAGTGGGCAGCCAAGCTCCAAAAATACAAAACTCCAAGCGCATCCATCGAAACTTTAGTCAGTTTTCCTCGGATAGGAAAAAGCTGGTCCGCTGTCGGGTCGGCTCGACGCTTGCAAACTCTATCATCCTCAGAACTAATTGTGCCGACTGGAGTGCCCGAGGAGCAGCTTCTGGGAATAATGTGCAAACGCAGACATTGAAAAAATGAAGTGGACAGACCATTTGCAGATTCCTGGGAAGACAAGATCGATGCAGGTCTCCCAGCATTTTATATATTAAGCACAGTGCAACCGGGCACAATGAAAGCTTCATGCCCCATGCCATCAGACAGGCAGGGTAAATTGCCTTCGCCCTGATCACACTCTCGTCGCCCTGTGGAAGAGTGAAGGAGCAAATCCAGTAAGTCAAATACGTAGCACAATGGGTGACTGCGTCAACACCAGCAGGATTTGGTCCTCCCCGTTGACCTTCCTTCAGTGAGAGAGGGAAAGCAGCTTATCGCCGAACCCTCTTCTTCCGCTGAACAGGAGCCGGCGCTACTAAAGGGAAGTCTTCATATTTCTGCTCCCCTCTAAAAAAAAATTGAAGCCAGGTGCCCATCCTCACGCGCCTCTTCTCTCCGGGCTTACGTGCTTTCCGGGTATCGTACGAAGAGTGGCAAAGAGTACGATACGCCTTCATCAAATATCGGTAGGCGAAGCCGGTCAAATATCGCCCCTCACCGTCAGTCTGATCCTTTAGCCAATCCGGCTAACAAACTTCCTCATACGGCTCACCGTCAATCGGGAGGCCGCTTAGCTGGAAAAAACTCCAAAGGTCTAATGACGTCTCTCCTTATGAAGTATAAAAGGTGTTGTACTCTAGGCAGAACACCTGAATCATACCGCAGCATAGACCTTTGGAAATGGGGTAACGATACCTCGATGCATGCACGCTATGGTATATGTCGGCCTTAATCAGGATTGGAGCGTAATGTTGCAAGACATAGTCGGAGAATTCCATTGCTCCTGCCCAGAAGGCATGGGCGTCAGTAGCCTTCATGTCAGCAAACCAACCCACAGAAATCTGGTGCTTGAAGCGCACTGCTAAGCAGTCCAACAAGAAAGGCTCCTCTCTGTATCCCCATTTCAACGAGGCTAAGAATAAACCGAAAGATGGCTTCTCCTGGTCAACACGGCCTGCGGCTTCATTCCATCTGGCTGGGATGAATTCAGGGCTCTGGTAAGTAGCCCGTCCTGTGGAGTCAGCTCCTGGGGTCCAAGCACGTCACTCCACTTCTTGGGCTCACCCGGTAAATATATGGGTCTTCCCCGCACACTGAAGTCTGTTAAACTATCTCGTTCAGCAAGTAGCGCCTGCTCAGCCTTTCGAACAAGGAGCAAGTCCCACTTCCCCTGAAGATTGAATTGCTTCAAAAAGGACATCAGATGCTTATCTTTAGGATGGTCCACTCTGTAGCCGTCACGGCGATCATACTTGAAGGAGTCACTCCCAATGATTAACAGATGGCTAGTGTCTACTGTGTCAGTGTCTGAATCAGAGGACTCCCCAACTATAGCCAGTTGATCATGGTTTCTGTCCAAAGAAGAAACATCCCCCCAAGTCACCACAGCATGAGAGGAGGAGGGAGAACCAGATGCCATGGTACCTACATCAAAGGAGACACAAAAGAAAATAAACAAGGTCAGAAAAGGGTTGTTGGAAACAGAATTCTGACAAAATTTCGGCAGAGTCCCCCCTAGCCGGGGAGCGTGCCAAAGAAAAGTGGGAACACGTCCATTAAGCGACGGTCCCTGAAACAGGACGTGGGTATCACACCGAGGCCAAACATGACACCCGAGGGTATAGCTCCGAGGACTAGCCTACTAGGAGCCTCCCTGGGCCTGGAAAAGAAGAGGTTTAACCCCCCGAATCAACTAATAGGAGGCTTTCGCCCTCACCAATATCCGCAGCCGTCGCTGCCGTCATCATGAGCGCAGGGGAGAGGAGGCCGCCGTCGTGAGAAGAAGGGAGGAGAAGAGGAGAAGCTAGGGTTTGAATGGGTTTAAATGAGAAGAAAGAGAATAAGAACGGGGTTTTATAACCCGTTTCAAACCAGGTAATCCGACGCGGGGGTAGGGTGCGCCGTTTTAGCACCCTCTCGTGCCGGTTTGGCCAATTTTGCACGCCGATTAAGGGCACGCCGAATTAACGAGGACATGAACTGCCATTTTAATGACAACAAGCACGGCCTTGCCGTTTTACAAGCAATTGTCACGACCGCGCTGTTTTAAGGCCAAAATGCCATCTTCGTGCCGTTTTAAGGCCGTTATGAAGCCACGCCATTTTAACGGCACCACGGCTGCGCCGAATCAATGGTCTATGCTGATCAAATAAAGAGTTTGCTCAGTCGAAGTACATCCGCCAGTCCCGTGTCGCTCATTCCTCACTTGCGACACCTACGGCTGGGGGGCATTTGTTGGCACCCTAAATATAATCAAATGGCAATCACGCCTGAACGACCGAAGGATGCGGCCCGCCAAATTGCAAGAGCCGAAGAAAATCAACAAACAAGGGTCCTCTCGGACTGCTTAAGCCTCAAGTCACTTGACAAGAGCATCAAGGACTCCACGATTCATCACCTCGAGATGGTCGGAAGAAATCTACAACAAACCGGCAATGCCGTACGGACTGCCCAACAAACTGGCGTCAACTCGATCGTGCCGAGCAAACCCCATCCTTCGTCCGATCAGAACGAGAACATACCTGGTGGTCCGCCACCTGATAAGAAACCTTCCCGAGGTGAAGGAACGTCCTTGGCTTCTTAGAACAAGGTGCCGAAGGCCATGTCAGTGGAAGACCCGAGTGACCCGGCGCGGGAAAGTCTTCTTACCGGATAGGTCCATTAGTGACCAAATAGCTGCCCAACTAGGGCGGAAGTACCCCGGGAAGTGACCCACTCCATGGGGATGTTGCAAATATAAATGAATCCGACCCGTTAGCACATGTGATAGTGCCGAAGGCCATGTCAGCGGGAAACCCGAGTGACCGAACTAAGGGCACGGACGGCGCTAGAATTGGCCGGTCAATGGCCTGAAGACTTTCCCGATACTTCTCATGAAGGTCCCATAGGGCCAGAGTGAGATGAAAGTTCGAGCTGACTCCCAGAGCCAGTCCGAAATCCACGGACCAACTCGGCCCGAAGAAATGCCAAAAGAAGTTGAACTCGACGCGCCCTAATCCGGCGCGCTCCCCTCCACCGGTGCCGTCCAATCCGACCCGCAAAGAGCAGTCGAGCGGCACTTAACCGGCATGCTCACTCCCCACGCCGGATTAAGCCAGCCCACTTAAAGCCTATAAGAAGGCTTCATTAGCGAATAGAAAAAAAGAGGAAGAGAGGAGAGAAGAAAGAATAGAGAAAGAAAAAGAAAGAAAAAGGAAGAGAACCCTACCTAGAGAAAACCCCAGAGAGAGAGGCCACCGTCCCGTTCCCTACAGAGCCCGCTCACACAGTGAAGAGAGAAACCCCATTCTCTGGTGCTCTATTTCTCGCCTGAGGAAGCACAGGTGGGTTCCGTGAAGATTCTGCCTTCCCATCTCCCCTCTTCTCCAAATCGTCTGGGATTTGCTATGTAAAAGGGCAATGATATGAGCCCACCGCCGTCTAGTTTCTGTTTAGTTTTCTTTTTTAAGATATAAGTATCTTCTTCCTCTGTATCTGTTCGGAATGGGGATGTACGAATGGTGGTTGGCCCTTGAGCGACAACGCCAGGCCGTATCGGTGTGAGTGTTGTTTTGGCATCTCTTCTGCAATATAATGGCATGTCACCTTGGATGAGAATGTGTGTGCGCACCTGAGCCTCCCCTCTCTCCTGCTATATTTCTCTTTATTTTGTCCGAGCATTACCGTCTGGGCTTACGTGTGAGCGTAGAATATGCCCTGGGCTACCCCAAGGGCTATACTAAAATCACATCCCTCCCCGGGGTACCCTCAATTGACCACGTCGAATTCTCCGTTCAGTAACAGAGTTAACCCCCCATCGCTCCCCCTTCTCAATATCGTGGGATGGGTGGAGTATGGTCATCCCTGCACTCCAAGCACCGTGTGTCCAAGCATCCGGACCCCTCTTATGCATGTACGCTCGTCAGTTGTGTTGTGCCCCTGTGGTCAATTGAGTCATCTTGTGGTCACTTGGGTCATTCGACATCATCCTGTGGTCATTTGAGTTATTTGATATTCTTGGTTTTGATAATGGCTAAACACTATAAGTCATTGATGTTTTACCACTCTTATATGACTAAACTACTTGATGTTCATTCATGACAGATATGCCAAGGAATGGAGTGGAGATGGCAAAAGTGAAAGCTCAATGATTGCGCCCTCGCACGCGGATTGACCTGCGCGGTCAGGTCGCGGGGATCGACCTGCCCGGTCAGGTCGCGGGGGTCAAGGGGACAGCGCCCCTTGCGGGGGTTTCCGGGGGTGGAGCCCCCGAAATTTTTTTTTGATTGAAGACTCAATAATAAAACTTCAAGACAGTCAAGGTTGATGTCACAAATGAGAATCGACTGCTAAAGGACTCAAGTGACTAAACTAAAGGGGTTAACGGACTGAACCGGAAAGACCCGGGGTCTACCCAGCTGGCGGTCGACCGCCAGCACAGGGGCGGTCGACCGCCCCAGCCAGCAGCTCCCAGTCTGCACGAGTCTCAGTGGCAGTCGACCGCTAGCCCAGTAGCGATCGGCCGGAAATTCCAGGGACCATTCATCTACAACGTTTCTCAATAGAGGTCGACCGCCAGCCCCGAGCCTTCAATGTTGACTTTATTTTCCACTTCGAGAAAAGCCCCTTTCCTTGTATTTGTTTAACCCCAAAGTCACCCAATCCCCCATGGATTGTGGATCTGGTCTGAAGGATGTCCAAGGACCATTCAAAGTCTATAAAACCAACATAAAGAGGGTTAGAAACCCTAATGCTTCAAGGGGATTCAAGGGAGGCTACAAGGGTGTGTTCAAGGGAGAGGAGTTCGAGTACTGTAGCTGTGAACAGTACTACGGGAAGAAGCTTCTTCATCCTCAAGTGATTCAAGCTTCTTCAAGAGGAGATCAAGCCCAAGCCAAGAGAAGATAAAGCTGCATCCTTCATCTTCTTCATCAACTCACGAAGATCAAAAGGAAGATCGAAGCTACATCCATAGTTTTCTTCATCAACTCAAGGAAGATCATCTCTCAAGGAAGAAGACACCATTGAAGCATCCGATTCAAGCTCCAGCACTCTCAGACAAGATTTTTCTTCTTTAGCATATTCCATATCTTGTTTGAATAGCTTGATATTTGTTCTCTTTCCATTTCTTTCAAACAATCGAAACTGAAGATCGTCCCTACCGGTGGTTAGTAGGATGGCAATCGGAAGTTCTCCGATCTACGGTGATTGACGTCCCTATCGATGGTTAGTAGGAAGGCAATCGGAGGTTTTTATGATTTGCGGTTCAGTGCGTGGCACTAGTGGAGCCTCACCGGATTTGGTGAGGGGTGGACGTAGGACTGGGGATTCAGTCCGAACCACCTTAAAATCCTTTGTGTTATGGTTTGTTTATGTGCTTGCTTCGTTCTAGATGCATGCTTAGGTTCAAATCGATATATCAGTTGCTCATCTTGCCAAGCAAATCATAGTGTTCTTCGATACGCTAGTTATATTCAGCTGTGATTTATTTTATCTAGCTATATAGAGGGTTGCATTGCGAAAAGAGGGGTATATCTATTCACCCCTCCCCGCTAGATCCGCTGTCCACTAATCAACAAGTTGCTCGGGTATATGCCTGATACAATGGCTCTAAGTTACTACCCTCTCTTCCTACGGGCTTCATAGTCCATGTGTTTCCCCGACTAACCCTTAATGATGATCAATCAGATTCTGTGTGCTTGACCCCTTGGTTTACTGATGATCAAGTAAGTTACTATGTTCCCTTTTACCCTGAGAACGGATTGGGGGATGGTCCGTCAGAATGACCTACCACCCTCCTTGTTGTATGGGTGACATTTGGGCACTATTGAACATCATCCTTCTCTAATAATGTCAATTTGCTAACCGGGGAGGAGGACATTCTCCATTAACGTTCCTACCGTTAATTCTCTCTAAACCGCCATAAGGTCGTAGGGTCCCGTTGATGGAAATCCACACCGGGCACTAACTTTTTATTTTGTATTTGTGTCCTTTTAGTTTGCATTTATATCCTTGGGAAGTAGGTTTGTAATTGTAAGGCTTTATAAGCCAAAGTATTATTCCTTAAGGATCTTTGGGTTTTTATGTAAAAGTCTAGTAGGACCAGCAAGGGGCCTCATCTCCTTCCCCATTGGTCCACCTAAGCCTTAGGGTCCCATGTGGGGCTGGTCAAAAGTCCAAGGTGGGCTTCTAGAAGCTTGACCATTCAAGGGGACAATGTGTTTACAAAGTCCAAGTTGGAACATCAAAGTCAAGGGGGCACCCCCTACATAATGTATTTTATTTGGTTCCAAACCACATGGGAGAATCAAATATGATCTCCCCCATTTGCCCCTCCCCTAATTTAGATCTGAGGGTAGTTTAGGTCATTTTACATTTCTTATATAAACCTTGTAATTTATGAATTACATAGCATTAATGAGAGAAAAATTCATTTGTGCTCATCAAGGGCCAAGGGCGCCCCTCTCTCCCCCTCTAGAGCTATGAGAGCTCTCCTTTCAGAGGTGTGAAGTCTCTCCTCCACCACCTCCCTGAGTGTGAAGCTCAGCACCACCGCCGCCGCCGTGATCGAGTCGCCATCGCACCGCCACCGTCTTGCCGCCGGAGTTCTGTCCAAATCAGGACATAGGCCCCTTGTCCGAATTTTAGCTCCCAATCCATGGATCTGCTAGAGCCCAAATTTTGAGGGTAGGTTTCCCGCGCCAATGTCCTCTCTCAAAATAATTTTCCTATTTTCTAGCCATCGTTTTCTATTTTTCCCATTTCGTGTTTCCCAGCCTCCCAGATCTGCGAGTGTTCTATTTTGTGTCACATCAACCTAGTTCTTCCTCTGTTCGACCCACTTCCCCTTTCTTGATTGAGTCCAAATTTGTATTGGGTATTCTGCCCACCAAAGCCCCTCTCCACAAATTTTCTCTCAATTTTAGAAGTTCTTTTTCCCCACCAAAAAATTAAAACCCAGTTAAAAGTCTGTTCTGTCCTGTGCAGTCTAGATCCGACACACCAGTGTTAGAAAATCTATTTCCACATCTAAACATCCACCATAAATTTCACAAAAAATATCCACGTCTTCCTTACTTTCCCATCTCCAACTTTCATGAAGAGCCCAACGCCCAGATCTGAAGTTTGAGTCATGGTCAATGCCTGTTCTCAGGAAAATCAATTTCTATCCTATGTTTTCGGAGTCTGTCAGTCAGTCTGTTCATAAATCCACAAAGAAAAATCCAGAGCCATCAAAATTCCCGCCACAGTCCTTGGTCGAAGCTCTCTAAAAGAGCTTTCCAACGGCACTAATTTCGCTTCGATCCGACGTCGGGATTGATCGCAGCAGTAGATTTCGTCGGGTCGCGCGGGTCTGAAATAGCAACTCAGATCCGTGGGCAGCAAGCTTCACACTAGGCGACCGGAGCCGCCCGGCCTCCTCCCAGCGTTCCAGCCCGACCACCTTCCAGGGAGCGTCCCTCCAGGTGTCCCCTTCGCAACGGGACCCACCTCGCCCAGCTCGGAGGTCTGAGCAGCACGTGGGCCCCACCACCTGCAGCAAGCGTCTTCCAGATGGCACCGACGAAGCAGATCAAAGTGCTGCCCGTCAACCCAAGATCGGTCCTCCTGGGCCCAACTTGTAGCCCGTTACCTCCCTGCGTGGAGTGGGTAGTAGAAATCATTTCTGTAAATTATTGAAATTATTTGTACCGGGAGTTACCGTACTTGGCCGAGATCGCCTTCCCCACGCCCGGAGCGTGGAGGTATCGTGTCCACTCCTCTGTCGGCAGTTTGCTTTACTCGTATTTACTTCTATATGCCGCTGCTAGAGAGCATGTTAGGATCCTAGCTCGTATATTGTTATTCACCGCTGCGAGCGAGAGAGCGAAACCCGTCTCGTGACCCAATCCGGGCACGAGAGAGAGCCGACCACCCTAGCTCACTGCCGATTTCTCAACCGCGCACAGTCCCACGCATCCCTCGCTTAGGGACGATCGCGAGATTGTCTAGAGTCCAAGGATCGCATATCAACTTGGAGTCGAGTCCGCTGTCCATCCCGCATCAATTTGGTATCAGAGCCGAAGGTTGAGTCTAGGGTAGTCTTTGTTTAAACAAAAAAAAGAGAGTCATTTACGTCGATCCAAGGTTGCATCGCATACCTTTATTCGATATATAGAAAGGTGTTGTCCGAGCGGTAGGTTACACCTATCGGGAAGGCCGCACACTTGCGAGAGAGGATCTTCGGATCCCGCAACTCTGCCAAGTACCGAATCTTGGTTGTGTCTAGGTTCATAGTCGAGTCGGCATTCCAACTTGCATTGCCATTTAGGGTCGTGTCTAGTCAGTTTGTCTTGTCTCTTTGTGTCGGCATGTCCACCTTGTAGTTCCCAAGTGTCCAATGGACTCCAAGTCGCCCAGGCGATATCACTGGTTACATGACACCCATGGGTTGGGCAGCCATCCTCTCCACTTCCGTAGGCCCGAAGCCTCGGACTTTTATGGCTCCAATGACCCGGGTGACTACCTCAAGTGGGAGGCCGCCATGGACAAATATTTTGAATGTTATACCATGTCCGAGGCCGGGCAATTCTATTTTTCCAAGGAGAGGCTTCTCCACGGGGCTATCGAAAAGTGGAGAGACATCGAAGGCTTGAGAGAGGTTAGGAGGCAATGGCCCATCGAATCATGGTGGGACATGAAGAGAGAGCTTAGGAGGGTCTACCTTCCCCATCCGGTCCCCTCCAACCCGTCCCACCTAGTCACCTCAACCTACCCCACCCATTTACCTCCAACCACGTGGGTCACACCTCCAGCCGACCCCACCAAATCACTTCCAACCAAGTGGATCATATCCGTAGGCAAGAAGCCCCTCATGTAGCCGAGCCTAGGTCCACACCCAGGATGAGAGACGATGAGCGAGTCCACCACGATGCCCCTACTCTAACCCGCACCTTTGTCGAACTCTTAAAAATATTTTCGGACCGGTTGGATAGGATGGATAGGACACGTGCTCATAGTGATGGACGCCTACCCGAGCCTAAGGAGGTCATCATTGGTAGTCTTAACCCGGCCCCATCTACGGAGTCCCCAAGCCCTCTCCCCATCATGGAGGATGTCCTCTCCCCATCCGAGGGTGACAATTCACCATGGCCTTCACCCATGAAACTCCATACGTAGCCCCTCGTGCTCCTAAAGGGTGAGGTAATTATTGAGGAGCCATTATCTAGTTGGATAAGGAAGGGTTTATTTCTGGATACCACACTCCCTTGCTATCCTCCCATAGAACCAACCCTACAGATAATGTCCACCACAGCTTTTAGCACCACTTGCCAATCCTCTTACTTCGTGGACACCATGGATGACCTGCTTAAGGGAATGAGTAGGCAAATGGAGCTGACCAGTCTGTTGGCTCTCAGGCCCGACCCACCTAGGTGGCTTAGCTTCATATACCCATCCTTGGGTTCCATCACCTCTGTCTGCACGGTGGGTCCATTCACCAGTGAGCTCATCTTGCTCTTACCTCTACCAGACGAGCTCCACCACTTTCCCTTCCATGACCCCTTCTCTCCCATAGAGAAGTCCACACATCCTAGGGAGTCAGCTGCTTCCCTGATCCCCTCAGGTGACGAGGGGTGGGCTTACATTGGGGATTTCTACCCGGGGTCAAAAGGGAGCCACATTACTGGATCCCTAACTCTTCTTGATCCTTTTGACCCTTTCCCATGGGAATCCATCATGGTAGGTCACACTTTCTTCGTTCCTTTCGACCCCTTCCCTAGGGAGCCCCGTGACCCACCACTTCCCATCCACGCCCTTTCTTCATGGGTCAGTCCTTCAATTCACTCGGGAATTGGAGAAAGTGAATTTAACTTCCCTGGTCCACCTAGACCACCCGAACCACTCGAACCTCCCACACCCAAGTCCAATAGGACGTCATTGCCAGACTAGTTTATACTGGGTGTCTCGGAGTCCACCATGACGTCAACCTCCGGTTACGTAACATGCATGTATGGCACACATTCAGATGTCCTGGTCCACCTTTGCACGTGCATAGGTCGGACTAACAGTAGGTATGTCTAGGGTCTTGTGTGTCTGTACATGCATGTGTCGAGCATATTAGGAGTCGCATAGTCGGTCTATGTCAGCTCGCGATGTTAGTCCCTTTCGAGTGCGAGACAAGTCGGATCTATTGCGTACATTGTAGACTTGTCGGCATTTGGGATCGGCTCGACCATTCTCTATCTCGGATCTAGTCACATATAGGGACCAATCGGTGATTCCTAGTGAGTCTTTGAGTCACCTCCTCCTTTGAGAGTGACCCCACCCCAGAGTGTCCACCTCTAGCCTCATTCCCCAGTAGCGAGTGCATATCGAATCTATACGGGATGAGCAGGTGTCGAGTACTTGGAGTGGAGCGTACTCCGCGCTTCCTGGTACGATGACGGATCCGCCGACGTCACGAGCAGCCGCACCCCTTACTCGACGGGGTCGAGTTCTTCCCACCTGGGGAGAATTGATGGAAATCCACACCGGGCACTAACTTTTTATTTTGTATTTGTGTTCTATTAGATTACATTTATATCCTTGGGAAGTAGGTTTGCAATTGTAAGGCTTTATAAGCCAAAGTATTATTCCTTAAGGATCTTTGGGTTTTTGTGTAAAAGTCCGGAAGGACCAGCAAGCGCCCCCCATCTCCTTCCCCATTGGTCCACCTAAGCCTTAGGGTCCCATGTGGGGCTGGTCAAAGGTCCAAGGTGGGCTTCTAGAAGCTTGACCATTCAAGGGGACAACGTGTTTACAAAGTCCAAGTTGGAACATCAAAGTCAAGGGGGCGCCCCCTACATAATGTATTTTATTTGGTTCCAAACCACATGGGAGAATTAAATATGATCTCCCCCATTTGCCCCTCCCCTAATTTAGATCCGAGGGTAGTTTAGGTCATTTTACATTTCTTATATAAACCATGTAATTTATGAATTACTTAGCATTAATGAGAGAAAAATTCATTTGTGCTCATCAAGGGCCAAGGGCGCCCCTCTCTCCCCCTCTAGAGCTGTGAGAGCTCTCCTTTCAGAGGTGTGAAGCCTCTCCTCCACCACCTCCCTGAGTGTGAAGCTCAGCACCACCGCTGCCGTCACAATCGAGCCGCCATCGCACCGCCACCGTCTTGCCGCCGGAGTTCTGTCCAAATCAGGACAGAGGCCCCTTGTCCGAATTTTAGCTCCCAATCCATAGATCTGCTGGAGCCCAAATTTTGAGGGTAGGTTCCCCACGCCAATACAATCTCCCAAAACATTTTTTCTATTTTCTAGCCATCGGTTTCTATTTTTCCCATTTCGTGTTTCCCAGCCTCCTAGATCTGCCAGTGTTCTGTTTTGTGTCACAGCAACCTAGTTCTTCCTCTGTTCGACCCCCTTCCCCTTTTTTGATTGAGTCCAAATTTGGATTGGATATTCTGCCCACCAAAGCCCCTCTCCACAAATTTTCCCTCGATTTTAGAAGTTCTTTTTCCCCACCAAAAAATTAAAACTCAGTCAAAAGTCTGTTCTGTCCTATGCAGTCCAGATCCGACACACCAGTGTTAGAAAATCCGTTTCCCCATCTAAACCTCCACCATAAATTCCACAAAAAATATCCACGTCTTTCTTACTTTCCCATCTCCAACTTTCATGAAGAGCCCAATGCCCAGATCTGAAGTTTGAGTCACGATCAATGCCTGTTCTCAGGAAAATCAATTTCTGTTCTGTGTTTTCTGAGTCTGTCAGTCAGTCTGTTCATAAATCTACAAAGAAAAATCCAGAGCCATCAAAATTCCTGCCACAGTCCTTGGTCGAATCGCTTTGAAATAGCTTTCCAACGGCACCAATTTCGCATCGATCCGATGTCGGGATTGATCGCAGCAGTAGATTTCGTCTGGTCGCGCGGGTCTGAAACATCAACTCAGATCCGTGGGCAGCAAGCTTCACACTACGCGACCGGAGCCGCCCTGCCTCCTCCCGGCGTTCCAGCCCGACCGCCTTCCAGGGAGCATCCCTCCAGGTGTCCCCTTCGTAATGGGACCCACCTCGCCTAGCTCGGAGATCTGAGCAGCACGTGGGCCCCACCACCCGTAGCAAGCGTCTTCCGGACGGCACCGACGAAGCGGATCAAAGTGCTGCCCGTCAACCCAAGATCGGTCCTCCCGGGCCCCACTTGTAGCCCGTTACCTCTCTGTGTGGAGTGGGTAGTAGAAATCATTTCTGTAAATTATTGAAATTGTTTGTACCAGAAGTTACCGTACTTGGCCGGGATCGCCTTCCCCACGCTCGGAGCGTGGAGGTATCGTGTCCACTCCTCTCTCGGCATTTTGCTTTACTCGTATTTACTTCTATATGCCGCTGCTTGAGAGCATGTTAGGATCGTAGCTCATATATTGTTATTCACCGTTGCGAGCGAGAGAGCGAAACCCATCCTGTGACCTGATCCGAGCACGAGAGAGAGCCGACCACCCTAGCTCACTGTCAGTTTCTCAACCGCGCATGGTGCCACGCATCCCTCGCTTATGGACGATCGTGAGCTTGTCTAGAGTCCAAGGATCGCATATCAACTTGGAGTCGAGTCCACTGTCCATCCCGCATCACCCGTCCTTCCGTGGCGTGGAGCCCCATGGGCCATTAAAGGTGAATGGAGATGGATCCTTTGATCCAACATTAAATCAAATCCACATCCCTCTGGGGAATTGTGGTGGCCATGGGTCACAGAACCCCTTGTAGGCTAGCCCTCGGGGTCTCCTCCCATTTAGGCTGTCCCGTTGAATGATTACTAGCCCACGGAGTATTGGTGCCCCTAGTAGGCTAGCCCTCGGGGTTTCCATCCGTTCGGGTTCGCCGGTCGCCGTCTTGGCCTCTCGGCATTCAAGAGCTTACCCCAGTCTCTGTGGGTAGGTTTCCACATCTCCCCCGTGACCCTCTGGGTATGGGGAGATGCTGCCCAATTTTAATGTGATTAGTTTAACTAAACTCTACTAAAAATCCAAATTGTGGTGACTGTGAACATATCTTGGACTGAGAATAGGCTGTGCTTGAGTATTAACCTCGCACAAGTCTTGATTTATCATGCATGCAGGACAATTAGGACCTAAATTCACTTAATAACCATCACAAATGATCAACAAAATAGCTGTTCGTTGAGTTAAGTTACAACATAGCTCAAATAAGCCCAGTGTTCAGAAAATCCTCCAAAAATGACAAAGCCTCTAACCGGCGTGCCCTAATCCGGCGTCCACCCCCACCGCGCCGAAATATCTCCCCTCTCAAATCCATAAAATCCTTAACCCCATCTATACGGCGCACGGCCTAATCCGGCGCGCCCTTCACGCCCCGCGCTGGAATCAACCTCCTTTGTACCCCGCACCGTTTTCAACATCCACCACGCCGGTTTAACCTATCCCTACACTCCGCGCCAGATTAGAGTTTAACCATCCCCTCGTGCCGATTTAGTCCCCACTTATACTTCTATCAATCCTTTTGCTCCCCGTCTCTCTGTGACACTTAGCTCATGAACGCTCCATAATTAACCAATAAAAATCATTGCTGGTGCTCATCCATTAGTTGCTTTGGGTCTGCTTTTGCCATGCATCTATAACACACATGCACGCATGCCAGCTCGTTATTGTTGCATATCTGTCATTATTCCAAACCTTGGTATATCAAATGGTGATTTGCTGAAGGCCAGATCAGGTCTGACTGGAAGCTTTCACTAAGTGTGATGGTGGTCTTCGGACCTATGTTCTCCTCCACGTATCGAGGGCTTAGTATAATGAATGTGATCGAACTGCATGTTTGAGCTTATGTTTAGTTCCTGTTTTATGTGATATCATTTCGTTAATCTGCTCATGCTTATATATATCTATCCAGCCCCGGTGGTTCATTATCTTGGCAATTAATCAAGGGTTTTCCTTCTTCTTGGAGGATGTAATTAACGTCATAGCCTGTATGGTATGACGGACTTTCGGTCCCGACACAGACTTCACTTTCGTCTAACCAAGTCAGATCGAGCGCATAATAAATCTGTCACTCAGTGACTGGCACGCCTACGTAATAAACCTTATAAATCTAATAAAATCAAATAATAATAAATAATAATAAAATTAGAAAATAATAATCTCATGTCTACAGTCAACAACCGGGGTCGAGGGTCTCACCAGGGCCCCAGTTCCCGTCGGCAATCACAGGAAGCTTCATCCTCTACTCGACCGCATCGGGAAGTTGCCACTGACGACCTCGCTGAGATGCGCCAGCAGATTCAGGCCCTGACCGGTTTATGTCAGGGCCTCCTGAACAGAACCACGGGCCCCCAACGCGTCCTGACGGAACAACAACATAATGGAGGGGCTCTGACCATCACGGATTCCCGTCGAGTGCAGGAGGCTTCCCACGCCTCCGCTGCGTGAGATCGGTGACCATGCAGCTCACATGCACCAAGGGAGCGCAACTGATGCGGGACGAGATGCCACTTGATGCCAATTTGGATGCGAACTAGGGACTATAGGCAAGCTCGTGACTCGTCCCTAGCAAGCGAAGCGTGTAGATGCGTGTGGTTGAGAAATCGGTAATGAGTCAGGATGGTCAAACTCCTTCGTGCCCATATTGGGTCACGGGACGGGTCTCACACTTACTCTCACAGTGGTGATTGAAATAATATAACGAGCTAAGACCTATCACATGCAAGCATCAGCATATAGAAATATATGAAGTAAGCAAAATGCCAAGAGAGTTATAGACGATACCTCCATGCTCCGGGCGTAGGGAA
Source organism: Amorphophallus konjac (assembly GCA_022559845.1). Classification (NCBI taxonomy): domain Eukaryota; kingdom Viridiplantae; phylum Streptophyta; class Magnoliopsida; order Alismatales; family Araceae; genus Amorphophallus; species Amorphophallus konjac. The sequence goes on from CM040127.1 coordinate 167,900,704, forward strand.
AGTTGGATTTTTCAGCGTCTCCCATAGGGATTTGTTGCTCCACGTGGATTATGGTGTCCATGTGGGGCATCGGTGCGTTGGCAGCCTATCCCGCCGCATGGATTATGAAGTCCCGCGATCAATGACAGCCAAGAGGGGGGGGGGTGAATTGGGTGATTACAAATTTTAAGAAAGCTTTTGGCCTTTTTAAGAAATGTGATGAAGCATCAATTAAGAGGTTCAAAACTATTTATTCACACAAACTAGGTTTATCAAAATCTATTTGGTGATGAGATGAATTATTCAAGATCTACGTGATTAAATCTGAAACGAAGTATGCATTAACAATCACATAGAGTGGGGGTAGAAGAAATGATCCAAACCACACAGCTCAAACCACAATGGACGGTGATTTTTAAGGTGGTTCGGATGCAACAACGGCAATCCTACGTCCACCCCTCACCAAAACCTGGTGAGGCTTCACTATTGGAAACCAGCACGGGGATGAATCCCCAACACGGAGATACACTCCAACCACACACGCAGGGTGACGCCTGCACACACACACACGGGGATGCGCCATAACACACACACGGAGACGAGCTCCAACATACACACGGAGACGAGCTCCAACACGATCCGATGACCGGATCAACAACACACACACACACGAGCTGCGACAGATGTAGCACTCTACATACTTATACAATCGGATCTGGATAGATCCGCAGACACACACGTAGATCTAAGAAGATCCACGCACACACATGAATCTGAGATAACTGAACACACACGACCACAGATCCGAATCGATCCACACACACACGAATGTTTGCGGTTTATGAGGGACATAGGTTTAAGACTTAAAACACAAAGATAATGAAGCACAGTTGAGAAGAACTCCTGATTTAGTCTCCCCTGAATGTATGATGTAGATCTTGAGCGATGCTTCCTTCTTCACTTGAATGGAGCTTAAATGGCTTCAGATAAAGCTTGAAGAACTTGGAGATGGATGAAGAAATCTTCCACATAGTAGTTCTTTCTTCTCCCTTGGGCAGCCTCCCCTTGAATCCTTGCTTGCTTGCGTGCTTCTTCTCTTGATTGGAGCTTTTGTTGGATTCAGATTGAGCTTGAATAGCTTTAGATGGATGAAGAGATTGCTGGACGGAGTACTGTTCACGTAGCTCTTCTTGTTCTTGCAGTAGCTCACTTTCCCCCTTGATAGCCTCTCTTAGATCTCTCTTGAAGTGATTAGGGTTTATGACCCCATTAGGTTATTTTTATATCTCTTGAATGGTCAAGAGATATGCCCCAGACCAGATCCACGAAACATGGCTTAATTGGGGGCATTGTGATTAAACAAATGGGAAGAAAGACCTCTCCACGAGCTTGAACCACAAAGTCAAACAAGGCTGCATCGCGGATGGTGGTCGACCGGTGGTCATGGGGCGGTCGACCGGAATTTTTCAGAAGGAGGGCTTTCGTTGCTGGGAAAATCGGTCGACCGACCCAATGCTGGCGGTCGACCGAAATCTAGGATTTTCCAGATTTCCAACATTCAACCCCCTAAACCCATTTGCAGTCCATGGGATCAAACTCCTTTGACCTTGAGAATTTGTACTTAGTATTTTGACCTGCAAGAACATAGACAATTGATTAGAACTATAGCTCAAACATTCATATGATGCATGCATGAACTTCATGTCCTCATTCATTCCATGTATTTTTGGGTTTGGTTTAACTTGGTTTATACATTTGGAAGGCTTAAACCATTTGAGCATTTGTCATGATTGGAATGAGAGACTTATGCATTCAAACTGAACTGGTACGCTAGCAAGCCATACAACCATTGTGAACCGCAACTACCATGACTGAAGTAGGCTTGAAACCTCTTGTAAAACAAACATTCTCAGCCAAGGGTCAAAACCATATAGCCATGCATTTGACCAACATGTTTGAGCCTCAAGCCATTTGTCATCTCAATCATATTTGAACAACAACATGAATGCACACAGTCATTAAGAACATGGGCAATCAACCATTAAGTTTAGTTATCATCAAAAACATATGCAAGGCATATACAACAATCTCTCCCTTTTTGATGATGACAAACTTTATGACGGACACCGACTTTATGATGGACATCGACAGCATATTTTTCTCCCCCTTTGACATGATCAAAAAGTGGGAGGAAAGCAACGAAGTTCAAATTACAGCAGACAGATTCATAAAGCAATGAGGGACCACTTCAGAAGTGCAAGTGCGGCAATAGCAAGGCAAGGATACGGTGATCAAAACATGTTGAAACTAATTGAAACTTATGGAGATAGAAAGGTATGCAGACCTCATTGAAGATTCACAAAGCAAGATGATACCATTCAAGGCAAAGACATTCAAGCACGTATTGATTACCAATTGAAGGTAGTGGTTGGCCTCAAGGATATGAACCAGTGGTGGAAGATGTTCACAAGATGAGGTGTGCAGTATGATAGCATTCAAATTCTAGAACCCATTTCAGAGTTTCACAAGATGCAAGAGTAAAGCAACAGCAGGATGGCATATCAAATGATTTTCTTTGATTTTCAAATTTTCTGATTTTTATATTTTCTGGAAATACACAAAAACTCAATACAAGCATATGATGCTACTATGAATGCATGCAATGCAACTAAACAGACATGATAACACTATGAATGCAAGCACACAATGAAATGAAAGCCAACTGGGGCAATTGTTGAATTAAAAAAATGTGATGATTAATTCTATGTGAGGGTCACAAAATTTTGATTTTCATGATACCAATTGAGGACAAATACCCCATATAGTAAGTGTAAAGAAATTGAAGTCCAAATTTTTAGAATTTTATTAATATTCAGATTTATACATTTTCTTTTGAAGTGCATGAAGCTAGTGACATACAAATGAATTATATGAAATGCACACAATGCAACTAGACAGTTACATATAAATATACATGCAAGCATATCTCCCCCTTACTTATATAAGTAGGGAATGGGTATAAGAAGGATGCATGAGAGTCATGACAACCGGAGTGCACATGTGTAGCACATAGGAGATTGTGCAATCATATAGGAGATTCATGCAATTGCTAAAGCAGTCAATCAATTTTCTGAATACATAATAAATCAAATTTCCAGATGTGTAAGTGAGTAACATGAAAAATGATAGTTACAATATGGATATTCAGATTTTCAGATCAACACAAGGAGACATTTTACAGACTGCACTTCAATTTTGAGAACAACGTATTGGAGGCTTTGCTCTACCTCAAAAGATTTTTCACACCAAATTTTAATGATTTCACAAAGATAATCAGATTTTTTTTCTAAGAATGATCGGGTTCAAATAATTCCTTTTCACGCGAGTAGACGCATGGAGCTCATGCCAGAATCCCCAGTTACTCAGAATACTGAACCATTTCACCTCATTCTGAACAGAGGTACTTTAGTCAACACTTTTCATAAATGAACCACATCACATCTCAGGTGACATGTGCCCAATTTACTCAGTGAGACTGAGCATTGCTCTGCCTTTCTTTTTCATTTCAGATTTTATCAACAATGATAGGTAGGCAGCCTTTTCCTCAACTGTCGCTTCAACATACATGCAGCAAGTTTAATATCTCTATAGTGTTGGAAGGAAATTTCTATATCTTTATTTTTAACACTCATTTTCATATTTTGTGCAAGACGTGTATGAATTTGATTCAACATGTATACCGAAAATATCATGAACACATAATAGTGTAACTCCCTCTAAATAGATGCACTTATGAGATATGAACTCCCCCAGAGTGTATGACATGAAACACTCCAATAATGACTCAAATGTAATATTATTTATCAAGAAAGCATAAGGTCATAGAAATTCTAAAGGATGAGGTTGAATAACATATATAAGCATGCAAGCACACACTGGAAGTATATGCAATATGCAGTGCAAAATAAAAAGATATGCAATTTTAGTTCTTGAATTGTTGGCCCCAAGGATATGCATGCTGAAAATGCCAACATGTAATAAGGCACACGATGAGCTTCATTTTTTAAATGCACTATGTGAATGATATGCGGATATGATATGCACATATGCAATGTGATGTAAAATTTCATATCTTTATTTGAATGTTCTAAATGCATTTCAAATTTAACATGGATGCAAAAAATGAATTTTTTAGATTTTCATATGAATGATCTAAATGCAATGTAAAGTGCAAGATGTAGCATGGATACAAATTACAAGTTTTCAGTTTTTCATTTGGATAATCTGAATGCATCTAATGCATTGAATTCTAATGCATGCTATACTTATATGAGAATGAGATGCAAGAAGCAGAAGCAAGATGCAAGACAAGATGGGAAGGCTTGATTTGCAGAACAACATGACAGATTGCACAAGAGAGCATTCACGTTCAGATGATTATCAACAACATGTTCGTGATATTGCCTTTATGAATAAGGGTGCAAATATGATCAAAAACAAACAATGCAACCCAATTGTTTTCAAAGATTTGTGAAAAAAATAGATTTTCAAGATCATTTCACAAGTTATAAATGAGAGATCATCCACAAACCAATTGTTTGGATCATTCGAGCAGAAACATATTTTCAATTGAAGTAGCTCAGTTCAAGGATTCATTCACAAATCAACCATTTGACTTCTCTGAGTTCTAGTACAAGGCGGAGAATTTTGATCCAAAGATCAACTCACGCATAGTGAGAGTTTCCAAGTGGACGTAATCCACCTTTTCACTACTCAGTATTTGATATACTAGATACTTAATTTAGTTCAAATGTCCTCAAGCAATTTAGATTGAAAGATGTTCAATAATTAACAAAGTCTTTAGAATTTGCAATGCCATTCAACAATTTGACAAGTTCACCTCATCATGCTAGAAAGATAACAAGTCAAATTTTTCAGACATTGATACCTGTCAAATGAGCAACATCACCATAGCAGGCTGGGGAAATGACAAAGCAAGTTTTAGAATCAATACCTGAGTTCAGCAGGTACCACCATATGCCTTCAAGCACCCAAATCACTAACCTCAAGAAGGTTAGTATTTCAGATTTTTATTTTCTTACCTTGCCCTTGAGAATCTCTTATTTTTCTCAGTTTCTCCATTTCCCTCAAGTCACGTCCTTTTTATCTTTGTCTAACTTCGTGGCTGTGGCCATCGGAGTTGACATTGACTTTGCTTCTTCTATGCCATATTCCTTTAGAAACTCAATGGCATATTTGGCTTAGATTATGGGGATTCCTTGGAGCATTTGCTTAATCTGCAAGCCAAAAAGGAGAAGGATGTCATTTCACTAACTAAGCTCATTTCAACTTTGCCCTGGGAGATTTTAGCAGATCCATCACACACGGCATTGTTAATAGTTCAAGATAATTCAAGAGATGACATAGTTTTTATAAACATGAACCATTAGCATGTCTTTACCTGAGTTTCTTGTGAATGGGGTCTGATCAACCTTACCTCTCGTTAGTCAATTTTTAGGTAAGAATGAGATGAGCCTCTCATACCATGCCCTTAGTACTTGCTTTAGTCCGTACAAGACTTTCACCGCCTTGTACACAGTAATGAATGTTGAGTCGATCCTAGAAGTTGTTCTATAAGGACATCCTTACCTATCTCTTGGTAATAGTTGAGAAAGTTCTCATCATTTTTCATCCTTGCAAGGTATTCCTTCAGTGAATTCAAGATTGACCATAGCTAGCCCAATCTCACTTGTATTCTTGGGAGTGTGATCTGCATCCAAAATTGAGAAATTTGATTTGTCAATTTTGATTCAGATCTATTAACAATAACATGAAGAGTCACTTTGACAACTATCATCCCCTTAAGAACTCCAGACTTGATGCATGACTCAGGAATGAGCCTAGGCACTAAGTTCACATGTCTATGCTAGGAACTCCCCCTTAAATGTGTAAGAATATGAAATGTTTAGTGCAAATTTCAATGCCATATGCGGCCTTTAAGTAACTGACTCATAGTACCGGGCGGAGAACTTAGATCCAAAGATCACCTCACGCGTAGTGATAGCTTTCAGACAGGCGTAACCTGCCTTTCCACATGTCACCATTTGATATACTATGTAGTCATGCGCCGACGGGATCGCCACAAGCCCTCTCCCTCTGCCAAAAAATGAAGCATGTGAGAGGGCTTGTGGCGATCGTGTTTCCCTCCCCGCCGACGGCGGTGGAGGGGGGTTTTCTCTGCCTGAACTTCTTGGTGTTGGGTGGAGTAGAATAGTTGCTAGGGTGACGGCGTGCTGTTGCTTCTCTGGATTTTTTATGCCGAGCATGAAGGTGGTGGGTGGAGTTTCAGAGCCTGCGGGGAGGGGTTCTTCGTCTGGAGCTTCCAGATCGGTAGATAAGAGGGGTTCTCCCGGCGGACTCATTGATGTCTCTTCGGTGGTTAATAAGACAGGGGGCGATGTTGAATCTTCTGGGTATGTTGAGGCGTTTGACGCTGGGGTTTCTCTTTGCCAGTCCGCAGTTGTAATTGATGTTGGGGCCTCCTTTCCTGCGCTTGGTAAGGCGGTGAGTCCTCCGGGGTCTGGTTTAACAGCTGGTGAAATTCCGACAAACAACATTGCGGCGGGTGGCAATTTGGTGGGCTACAAATCCTTTGCGCAAACTTTGATTGAGGGGAAACTAAGACCCTGTAGTGGGAAGATAGTGAAGCCACCAGCCTTCACCACCGATGGAGAACCGGCTGTATTTTTTACTATGGAAGATATTGCTGACTCATGCGAGGATCTGCTTCATGCTGTTATCGCAAAATGCTCCTATGGGCGACCCTCCATTCCAGAGGTAAAATCACATATAATCCAAGCTTTTCATCTAGATGGGGTTGTTATCAGTAGACTTGATCCCCGGCACCTTCTCATCCGATTGAACAACGAGGAGGACTTCATTAAGCTTTTGCTGCAGAAGAGTGCCATTATTAAAGGTTTTCTGTTCCGTTTCTTTAAATGGCAACTTGACTTTGATTTCAAAGCCGATCCTCCGGTTATTCCAGCTTGGATATCCCTTCCTGGTTTGCCTGCTAATTTTTTCCGCGAGGATATGTTAAAGTCCATAGCTAGCAATATCGGACCTGTATTGCGCATACATGATACTACTTTAGCTCAGTCCAATACTACAGAAGCCATTGTTTGTGTTGAGCTAAACTTAGAAAAAGTTCGACGGGATAGAATTTGGATTGGTATTGGAGGGGGTGGATATTGGCAGAATGTGGACTATCGTAGAGTTCCTACCCTGTGCTCATTTTGTCATAAAATTGGGCATATTGAGCTGAACTGTAGAAAGAAGACAAATAAAGTTGTTTCCAAAACAAATGAGATGGGCACTTTGGCTCAGAAACAGGGGAAACAGGAATTCAGACCGAAAAAGAATGCCTTAGTTGAGGCTATATCTACAAGAAACAAATTTGGGGTTTTACATCAGCTTGAGGATGATAAGACTAATGAGGTCAGATCTGATTCTCAGGCTGTTGGGGTGATAGTTGAGAATATTGACCTTGATATCCCTGGTTCATCTGCTATTAGAAAAGGGAAGTCTGTCTCCTTAGCCAGTGGTTCTTTATCCAGTATCCAAGAAGAGTTAATTTCTGAAGATTCTGCTGCACAATTGTTTACGAATGTGGATGGTCTGGTCAATATTTCTTCTCCTGAAGAAGTGAAATCAGTTCTGAAAAGGAGGAATGTAGGTGCTATTTCATCCATTTCCTTAGCTGAGAATTCCAAGATGTTAAGCACTGTTAGTAGTATTTTGCAACAACCTCCCAAGATGGCACCCCCATCTATGTTTCCTGGGGACTTGTTAAGTGATGTGAGGCTTACCAGAGCTAAAGCCAAAGTGTTGGCTGGGGATATTCCTACTGTTCCTAATGATTAGTCCTTTATTAATATGGAATATCAGGGGCATTGGCAATTCAGCCTCTGTTAGAAGCTTGGGCCAGTTAGTTAGATCTAATGGCATCCAGATGGTTGCTATATCTGAACCTAATATTAAATTCAGTTCTGCTCAGGGGATTGCCCGTAAGATTGGATTGCATACTGTCATTGGTAATGAAGCTAATGAAGGGGATATTTCTAAGATATGGTTATTCTATGTTCCAGGTTTGAATATTCAAGTAGTTCAAATGCATCATCAGTTTTTAACTGTGGGTCTTATTGAAAATAATGAGATCAGCATGCTGTTTTCTTTTGTATATGCCTCATGTAATTATGTTACTAGAAGAGTTCTGTTTGATGAACTCATCTCATTTGGTGAAGGGGTTTCAGTCCCTTGGTTGGTTGGAGGAGATTTCAACTGTGTTACATCTCCTGATGAAAAAGTGGGTGGAAGACCTCCTTTTATGCCCTCTTTGACTGACTTTCATAGTTTTCAATCTGCCTCTGGACTTATAGATGCTGGATTTTCTGGTTCTCCATTTACCTGGTCAAATAATCAGTTGGGTTCCTTTCACATTAAGGCCAGATTGGACAGGGTGTTCTATAACTCCTTTTGGTTGGACAAAGGCTGGAACATGAGCATTAAACATTTGGTAAGGGGGGTGTCTGATCATGCTCCTTTGTTGGTCTCAATGGCTAATATCACACCTAAGCCTGGTAGATTTATTTATCAGGCTATGTGGCACACCCATGATGATTTTTTGAGTTTCGTTAAAGCCCGGTGGGATGAAGTTAATTGTGTCACTGTTAACCCCCTTTTCCTGCTTCAACACAAACTGAAATCTTTAAAGGTTCACCTTAGACAGTGGAACAAGACTGTTTTTGGAAACATTCATAAAGCAAAAGATAAGGCAGTGACTGATTTAGAAAAAGCTCAGGCCAATTTTGATAATATCCCTTCAGAAGAACACAAAATGAGGTTGAATCTAGCTCATGCATTACTTAAGCAAGCCCTGGTTAGGGAAGAAATCTTCTGGCTCCAGAAATCTAGAATCCAATGGCTGAATTATGGTGATAGAAATACTCAGTTTTTTCATCATTTTGCCAAAGTCAGACAACAAAAGAACTTCATTCAAAGACTGAAACTTAATGAAGCTTGGGAAGAAGATCAGGAGATCTTAGCCCAGGGGGCTGTTGATCATTTCCACAAACTCTTATCTTCTGAAATTCACAACATTGATCCAGACATGCTGACTGTTATTCCTCATCTGATCTCTGGTGGATTAAATGAATCTTTATGCATGATTCCTTCTGCTGCAGAGATTAAAAGAACCGTTTTCTCTTTGTCTAGCAATAGTTCCCCTGGTCCAGATGGTTATACTGGTAGCTTCTACACCTTTTGCTGGGAAATTGTGGAACATGATGTTATATGTGCTGTCCAAGGTTTTTTCCAAGGTTGGGGCATTCCTCAAGGCATGTCTTCAACTATTATTTGTATGATACCCAAGGTGAAAAGTCCTTCCTGTTATTCAGAGTTTAGACCAATCAGTCTCTGCAACTTCTCCTTTAAGGTAATAACCAAGATCATGAATGATAGGCTCCAGCATGTTCTTCCTACTATCATTTCAACACAGCAGAGTGGTTTCATCAAAGGCAGATTGATATCAGACAATTTTCTGTTAGCTAGAGAGCTATTTATGGAATTAGACAGACCGGTCAGAGGGCATAATGTTTTGTTTAAATTAGATATGGCTAAGGCCTATGATAGAATTGAGTGGGATTTCCTTTTGATGGTCATGAAAAGATTTGGTTTCTCTTCTAGATTTACCTCTTTGGTTGGTCAGACCTTGATGAATTGCTGGTTCTCCATCTCTTTCAATGGGCAGTTGAAGGGCTATTTCAAATCCACCAGGGGTGTGAGACAAGGGGATCCCCTTGCTCCCACTTTATTTATCATAGCGGAGGAAGTGATGAGTAGAGGTCTCTCCAAGCTTTTTCAATCTGGTGATTGTAGTTATTTTCATGTTCCTCGTGGTGTTCCATTGCACTCTCACATTTTATATGCTGATGACAGTATTATATTCTCAAATGGTTGCAAGAAATCAATCCAGCATCTTCTTAATTTTTTGGAAAAGTATGAAAGGTCTTCTGGCCAATCTATCAATTGCTCGAAAAGTTGTTTCATTGCATCTCAGAGGATGCCTGTTGCTGCTATTAATAGGATTAAATCCCAGACTGGTTACCTTCATAAGAAATCTGTTATCACTTACCTGGGGATACCTCTTTTCAAGGGCAGACAGAAAATTGTTCATTTCAAATATTTGGTTGATAGGATTCAAAGCAAACTTGCTGGTTGGCAATCCAAATTCATCTCTCAAGCTGGACGGGTCACTTTAATTAAGGCTGTTTTATCATCTTTGTCTATTTACACTGCCAGTGCCATATCTGTTCCTAAGTCTATCTGCAGGCAGATTGATAGCATCTGTTCAAACTTTTTCTGGCAAGGGCTTGATCATATTCATAGAAAACACTGGATTTCTTGGCGGAGGATATGCTGTCCAGTTGATCAGGGTGGGCTTGGTATTCGAAGTATGGAAGATATTCAGGTATGCTTCCAGGTTAAGCTTATTTGGTTAGCTGCTGTTAGTAATTCACTGTGGGCTCAGTTTGTTAGAAACAAATATCTGAAAGGATCTCATGTCTCTGACTGTGTATATCCATTCCCTGCTGGTATCAGAAAGTCAGATTTTGACAGAGCTAAAGGCTTATTATTGGAGGGTTTTCGTATGTCTGTTAGGAATGGCAACAACACAAATTTTCTAAAGGATCATTGGTTTAGAATCCCTTTAACAGTCTCTGATTCTTATTCTTCTGATCTTTCTCACTGCACTGTTAGAGAGGTATTGACTGATCATTCTCACCCAGTGTGGTCCATTCTATCTGATGAAGCTGTTATTCAGGAGTTAAAATCATTTACATTATTGGAGGGAGATGATATCCCTGTTTGGGCTTTTACTGATTCTGGTGATCTGTCTGTTAAGTCAGTGTATAGACAATGGAAGAAACATGTTATTCTTCTGTCCCCAGTTGATGGCAGCATTAAACTTTTATCCAATAAACTGCCCCCAAGGGCTGGTCTCTACTGCTGGAAGCTAATCCACAAGGCTGTTCCCATTGATTCCAGGTTGCAGAGTATGGGTATTGAGATTGTGTCTCGTTGTTCCTGTTGTTTAGGGAATAATGCTGTCGAAGATTTTGACCACTTATTTTTATTTAGTGAATTGGCTGTTGCATTATGGAATTCTATCAATCCCCTGCTAGCAGATTACAGATATAGATCAGGGAGTTTCCTGGGCTGGTTCACTTGGCTGATGCGAGAGGTGAAGATAAATTCCGCTGTTGGTTTTATCACTTTGGTTACACTTGTGACTACAACTTGGGAGATCTGGAAGGTTAGGTGCCACTGCAGGTATGAAGGAGGTAAACCTTACATAATCAGATCTGTTGCTGATATCCTACATACAGTTAGAAACTCTGTCCAGAATATCAAGTTTAATACGCCAGTTAACTCTGCTTATATCAATGCCCTTCATGCTTTTAATATCAAAGCCAGATTTAAACAAGTTGCATTCAAGTTAGTTCGATGGATTCCTCCATTAGTTGATCACTGTATTAATAGTGATGGTTGTTTCAAGCCCAATAGTGGTTTGTCTGGTGGAGGTGGGTGTATTAGAAATGTTCATGGAGATATTATTTTAAGCTTCTCTTTTTGGTACGGTTTGGGCGATATTATCCAGGCAGAAGGGCGGGCAATTCTGGATGCATTGAGATTGGCTTTTAGCCTATCCATTCCTATATCTGTCATTTACTCTGATTCTCTTTTACTTGTGAATACCATAGTTAACAAAAAGTCCCCTCCTTGGGTTCTTTTCCCATGGTGGGATGAAATTCTTTTTCTCCTTTCTTCCATGAGATGTTCTATTATTCATGTTTACAGGGAAGCTAATCAAGTAGCTGATTCTTTAGCTGACTTTGCTACCACTCAAGCTGAAAATAGGGTATTTTTTACTCACCATGAGCTACCGTCAAGGGCGAAAGCTTATGCACTGGCGGATGCAGCTGCTCTTCCAAACTTCCGCAGAAGCCTTGTTTAGTTGTTATCCTTTTTTGTTTTCTTCACTTGGCGAGATTTGAGAAATATTTCCACCTTTTCTGGGGCTTTCTTTATTGCTGGCCGTTTGCCATTTTCTGTAAGGCTATGGCCCTCCTCTTGTAAATGCCACTTTACATATAATAAAAGCAGCACTTAGTGTTCTTAGGTGGAGTGGGAACATTCTCTTCCGCTGGAAGTGGGTGCACTCTCCCTTTTTCACTAGGTGACTCGTAATTTAGAGAAAAAAAAAGTCATGGATGATGAAGGCAGGAGAATTGTAATGTATTATGACATGAATTCACAATGTTCAATTTTTTTGCAAGACATCACGTGAAAGTATATGCACACTCAGTGTATGTAATTTGATTTGAAAAATTTTCAAGCTCCACTTCAACATGATGCTATATGAAGGTGATATGCACAAGGATATGCAAACAACTATGGATGGAATGCATGTACATACATATGCATTATCATAAGATTTCGCATAAAATAAATCAAGACATAGCATCTTTTCTAGAGAAGTGAGAGGCATATCACCTGAGCATTTAGATTTCAATTTTTAGATTTTCTTTTAACCTGACTTGTGCCGCTTGGCCCGTGTGCCTTACCTTCTGACTAAAGTCATATTTCATGCTTCTCATTCCTAAGACACACTTGCAAAACATATTTCTCATTTTACATTCTTAGGTATCTAAACCATCTTGGGTCCTTGTGGGTTAGAAGCACTCTTGACATGTGATTTTCAATTTTTGACAACATTGAAATCATCATTTTTTATAAAGAAATAACCATGCATCATGTGCCCAGATTTACCACAATAATCACAGCATGACTTTGAATACTTAAAAGCATGAAGATTCTTTGAAGGATGTGACTTTTTGTTCCAGTCTTGTTTCCAATTTGCAGGGGGTGTGTTAAACACATTAGAGATCCTAGGTCGACCTTCCCTTGGTTTTGGCTGAGGATAATGGGTCCAGAACACAGGATGTGTTGACACTATAGGTTGATAGTGTTGTTTAGCCTTGGGGTGCGTCGACCTACCTTTGCCTTTTCCATTGTGCATTCTATTCCTGCATGCTTCCAAATCATCATTCTTCATAATAAAATAATCATGCATGGCATGTCCATGTCTTCCATAATAAAAGCATGAGATTTTCTTTCTAGATGTATGTATGTGTGTGGCAAAAGTATGTTTAACATGCATAGTGGTCCTAGTAGCATTTTTAGATTTTTGATGCAAATTAATTTTTTGGTTTTTATTTTCTTTTTGAATCTCTAGAACAGAAGACTGCTTTGGAGGTGAAGTAGAGGTACTAGCTGTACTTGAACTTTGAACAAACGAGGTATAAACCTTATTCACAAAAGACTTCTTTTTTATAGGATTGTAGCCAAGACCTTCCCTTTGAAAATTAACTTTCATGCCCAAAAGTTTGTCCAGGTTATCTTGTCCCTCCACAAATTTGGTCAGCGAATTGTTCAAGTCCTGGATTTCAGATTGAAGAGATGAAATATGCAATTGAGTGTTGGCGAGTTCTTCTTCACAAGTAGCAAGACTGACATTCAAAACATCATTGGTTTTCCTAAGACATTCAACTTCTTATTTTATTTCCTCCACATCTTCACGCTCATCCAAAATCATAGATTTTCCTTTTTCTAGAACCATCAATCTTTCAGAAATGGCCGTGTTCAATTCCTTCAGTTTCTCATTTTCTCTTGTAAGCTTTTGATCATGAACAAATTCATTTTGACCATTGTCCATTAGACTTATTCTCTCTCTTAACTCTTTATTTTCAATTCTCAGGGAGGAGATTTGATCCTTGTGAAATTCAACATCGAACACATGAACCTCAATCAATTCATCTAAATGTGAGCATTTTTTACAAGAGGAATTACAGTTGTTTTGTTCAGCATTCTTTTTCAATTTTTTGTTTTCCGATTTTAGCTTCTTGTATTTATCAGCAAGCTCATCATATGCAACCAATAGATCATTAAGGGATATACTTTCATAGTCTGAATTTACCTCTAAGGATGATCCATTCTGATCACTCCCTTGATCACTCGTGTCTACCACAAGACATCTGTCTTCATACTTTTCTTGGAAGCTAGCTAAACCATCCAATATGTCCTTAGCGGAGCTGCAATGGGAGACAAAGGGAAAATGACTAGAGTTAACTGCAGCAGAAAATAACTTTAGAACCAAGCAATTTTGATCATGATTGAGCTTATAATCTTCAGTCAGACGGCTTTGTTTTGAGGCAATTCATAGGGACCATGTGAAATAAGCTTCCATAGCTTAGGATCATATGAATTGACTAGACTGCACATTCTTCCTATCCACAAATCAAAGTTAGAACCATCAAACACCAGTGGAGAATTCAAGGTGTACATTTTGGTAGTCATTGATCTGGATCTCTCTAGATTGTTAAATCTATGAAAAATCGAGCCTTAGCTCTGATACCAATTGAAGTACCGCGATCAATGACACCCAAGAGGGGGGGTGAATTGGGTGATTACAAATTTTAAGAAAGGTTTTGGCCTTTTTAAGAAATGTGATGAAGCATCAATTAAGAGGTTCAAAACTATTTATTCACAAACTAGGTTTATCAAAATCTATTTGGTGATGAGATGAATTATTCAAGATCTATGTGATTAAATCCGAAACGAAGTATGCATTAACAATCACATAGAGTGGGGGTAGAAGAAATGATCCAAACCACAGAACTCAAACCACAGTGGACGGTGATTTTTAAGGTGGTTCGGATGCAACAACGGCAATCCTACGTCCACCCCTCACCAAAACCCGGTGAGGCTTCACTGCTGGAAACCAGCACGGGGATGAATCCCCAACACGGAGATACACTCCAACCATACACGTAGGGTGACGCCTGAACACACACACACGGGGATGCGCCCCAACACACACACAGAGACGAGCTCCAGCATACACACGGAGACGAGCTCCAACACGATTCGATGACCGGATCAACAAAACACACACACACGAGTTGCGACAGATGCAACACTCTACACACTTATACAACCGGATCTGTATAGATCTGCACACACGCACGTAGATCTAAGAAGATCCACACACACACATGAATCTGAGCTAACCAAACACACACGACCACGGATCTGAATCGATCCACACAAACACGAATGTTTACGGTTTATGAGGAACACAGGTTTAAGACTTAAAACACAAAGACAATGAAGCACAATTGAGAAGAACTCCTGATTTAGTCTCCCCTGAATGTATGATGTAGATCTTGAGCAATGCTTCCTTCTTCACTTGAATGGAGCTTGAATGGCTTCAGATAAAGCTTGAAGAACTTGGAGATGGATGAAGAAATCTTCCACGAATTACTGTTCACGGAGCTACAATAGTTCTTCCTTCTCCCTTGGGCAGCCTCCCCTTGAATCCTTGCTTCCTTGCGTGCTTCTTCTCTAGATTGGAGCTTGTTTTGGCTTCAGATTGAGCTTGAATAGCTTTAGATGGATGAAGAGATTGCTGGACGGAGTACTGTTCACGCAGCTCACTTTCCCCCTTGATAGCCTCTCTTTGATCTCTCTTGAAGTGATTAGGGTTTATGACCCCATTAGGTTGTTTTTATATATCTTGAATGGTCAAGAGATATGCCCCGGACTAGATCCACAAAACATGGCTTAATTGGGGGCATTGAGATTAAACAAATGGGAAGAAAGACCTCTCAATGAGCTTGAACCACAAAGTCAAACAAGGCTGCATCGGGGCGGGCGGTCGACCGGTGGTCATGGGGCGGTCGACCGGAATTTTTCAGAAGGAGGGCTTTCGTTGCTGGGAAAATCGGTCGACCGACCCAATGCTGGCGGTCGACCGAAATCTGGGATTTTCCAGATTTCCAACATTCAACCCCTTAAACCCATTTGCAGTCCATGGGATCAAACTCTTTTGACCTTGAGGATTTGTACTAAGTATTTTGACCTGCAAGAACATAGACAATTGATTAGAACTATAGCTCAAACATTCATATGATGCATGCATGAACTTCATGTCCTCATTCATTCCATGTATTTTTGGGTTTGGTTTAACTTGGTTTATACATTTGGAAGGCTTAAACCATTTGAGCATTTGTCATGATTGGAATGAGAGACTTATGCATTCAAACTGAACTGGTAGACTAGCAAGCCATGCAACCATTGTGAACCGCAACTACCATGAGTGAAGTAGGCTTGAAACCTCTTGTAAAACAAACATTCTCAGCCAAGGGTCAAAACCATATAGCCATGCATTTGACCAACATGTTTGAGCCTCAAGCCATTTGTCATCTCAATCATATTTGAACAACAACATGAATGCACACAGTCATTAAGAACATGGGCAATCAACCATTAAGTTTAGTTATCATCAAAAATATATGCAAGGCATATACAATAGATTATGGGGTCCATGTGTGAAGCCCCTCATGCCCGCCCATAGCACGGATAGATGTGAGGTTCTGTAATGCCATAAGGAAATACGACCGCCTTCGCTACCAGCTCAAGCTTTTAGCGCAACGGTTGGAGCATGATCCTGTAAACTGGTATCAGAGCAAGGTCGCAGGTTCAAATCCCCTAGGTGTCGCTGAGGGGGAGATTGTTGGATTTTCCAGCGTCTCCCTTAGGGATTTGTTGCTCCACGTGGATTATGGGGTCCACGTGGGGCATCGGTGCGTTGGCAGCCCATCCTGCCTCATGGATTATGGGGTCCATGTGCGAAGCCCCTCATGCCCACCTACAGCACGGATAGACGTGGGGTTCTGTAATGCCATAAGGAAATACGGTCCGCATTCGTTACCAGCTTGAGCTTTTAGCGTAACGGTTGGGGCATGATTCTGTAAAACTCATGAGTCCATATGTGTGCACCGTAACGTCATGCACAGTCTCAAAATAAAAGGCCCTGATAACTCTCGAAACAAGAGAGACGTTACTGAAATCTCCCTTGGAATTATAGATAAATGATCAAATAGATAATAAACAACAATAAAACTAAACACTGCTACCTTGTATCCTTGCATGAGCCACTTCTCCAGTATATCAAATGGTGATTAGCTGAAAGTCAGGTTATGCCTGGCCGAAAGCTTCCACTATGCGTTATAGCGATCTTCGGACCTAAGTTCACCGCCTTGTACTGGGAGTCGGCTTAATAAATAAACACTACCATATTGTGTGCTTGCATGCAATCACATCTTTCATATATTTTATGGGCCCCATGGTCTCTTTATTTTGGCGATTAATCAAGGGTTCTCCCTCTTTCGGGGGGACGTAATTAACGCTGTAGCCTTTACAGTACGGCGGGTTTCGAGTCTCGACACGAACCTCACAATCGACTGACCACATCAGATCGAGCGCACAATAAATTTGTCACGTTTGTGACTGGCACGCCTACGCATTTTCATTTTTCATTCTCTGAATAAGAATCGATGTCACCAGATGCCCATGCCCTCTTCCTCCTCCTTTTGCATTGTGCTGCTGGAGATCTCTCATCCTCGACACTCGTCCTCGCTCGTGGAACCCTCATCCATGGCCACTTGCTGCCCGGAAGCGTGGAAGAGCCCGATTCGTCTGGTCGCCCTCCCTGTCTGTCTTCTGGGACAGAACCCTGAAGAACAGGTTAGAACTACCATTCCCATCACCTGCTCACCCCCACCTCGCTACTGCACATTCCTCCCACCTTCCCCTATCTCCCATAGCCACCCCATGCCACCAGGTCACCGTTTTCCCTCCCTACCAGCCTCTCCTTCCTGATCTATGCAGTCTGCCTCTGTGCAGATCTGCATAGACAGGGTTGGGTACGCCATAAAGCCACGCCCCCAAATCTTTCACCGCTCACCATGAAATTTGGCTCACGCCTTTCCCACATCCCCAGCCATCTGCTAACGCCACCCCTCGCCCTCCTGAGCCCGTTTACCCTTCCTACCATCTCCCTCATTCTGCTGTGTGCAGTCTGTCTCCACAGGACTGTAGACAGGTGCCCCGCCTCCTACCTCATCCCACGCCCAAAACCTCTTCTACGCATGACCCCGAGAACCCTCTGGCATCTTACCACGTCTCCACACTACCTCTCCACAAAATCCCAGCCTGGGACTCCACCCGAGCACCCTGTTCCCACTCTCATCTCTTGCTGTCTGTCCGACTGCCTGTAGACAGACCAGACCAGATAGTCACCCGCTTATCAGGCCGCCCCGATTTCCATGAGTGGTTCGAGTGACCCATCTTCACTGAGTACTTTGAGGTGATACACGTCAATGTCCACGCCGAATTTCTTGCTTAGAGGATGACCAGAAGCCACCGTTCTAGGCTTCCCATCTTATTGGTCGCCTGTCCCTGTGCAGTCTGGCCTGTTTCAGCCTGCTGGACCATCGTGACCCCGGAGTGACTAGTCGGCCCTCCCGGTCGCCATCTCCAAGCGGGGCGCTCGTCATCCTCTACAGATCATCATCAGAGACCCCTTGCTCCGATCCCGACGCCCCGTGATGCTCCTTCCATGCTGCTAATCGGAGGTTGTTCAGAAGACACCATCCAGCCCGTGACGACCAGCAATGTGCCGTGCCACCATAGTGCCATCGACTGGCTGCCCGTGAACCCAAGCATATCCCTCCCGGATTCATCTTGTAGCCTTTTACCTCCCTGCGAGGAGTGGGCCATTGATTTGGGTCTGTACTCATTTAGTTTTAGTTGTACCGGGAGTCGTATGTCTTGGCCGGGAGTCTTCCCCATGCCCCAAGCGTGGAAGTACGCATTCCACACCCCCTATACCGGGCTTGCTAGTTCCATATGTGCTCTTGCAGCCGCTATTTGTGCGACTATGACCCTAGCCCATTATGATATTTCACTGCTGCGAGTGAGAGAGTGTGACCGTCCAGTGACTCGATCCGAGCACGAGAGTGAATTGACCACCCTTGACTCTGCCGGTTTCTCAACCGCGCTGATCCACGTGCCTCCCCACGCTTGGGACGATTGCGAGTTTGTTGGGGACATACCCCCTCTTAGGAGCTCTTGGTGTCGAGCCGAGGTAGCTTCATTGTGTGTGTTCTGGCTGGTTGCAATTGTCTACCTTAGTCGAGTCTTCGGTTAGAGTCCTGTTGACACATAAAATATATACGTATATATAATAATAAATGAGAGAAAAGAGGAAAAGAAAATAAATAATAACAATAATAACAAAAGATAAAAAAAAGAGAAAATATATAGCGATAATAATAGAATAATAATAAAATGATAACACAAGTGATATAAATATTAATGCTAACATATTTTCATCTTATATCTCTTATTTTCCCAGGGATAAAGGGAAACGAAGGAGAAGCCCACGTCGAAAGCATCGGCGCCGATTGGTTCGTGGACCGAAGAAGGCCCAAGGCCCAGGTAGAAGCCACATACGTCGATACCTCCACGACCTAGGGCGCGCCGAGACTCAGGATGAAAGGACGAAGGAAGCGCGCCGATAAGAATAGGGTTTGACACCCCCTATATATAACTCTCCAGCTCGATGAAACCAGAGGGGATCGGGGCCGAACAGAAAGGGGGGATCAGCGGCCAAAGAAAAAAAGAAAGGGGCGGCGTTAGAAGAAGAAAAAAAAAGGGGAGATATCGAAAGGATAGCCAGAAACAAAAGGAAGAAGAGAGCCTCCGCTGAAAGAAAAGAGAAGATCTGAAGAGAAAGAAGAAGGAAAGGCTCCAGGTGGGCTGCTCCGGGGAGGGAGAGGAGTCAATGCTCTGCCCTCCCCATGTTTTCTTTCCATTTCTTTGATGTAGTCTAGCGAGTTTTCTTCTCGATTTATCAGATGTAGCCGGACAATCCCGGTTCTGCTTTGTATCTCTGCTTCTTATTTTCCCTTCATGGTTGATGTAAGTGTGAGACGATGCAATGAAATGGAATGCTGCAATTGTAGTGATGAATACTGGGCAATCGAAGTTTTTCCCCTTTGCATCCCGTGGATCTATATCTTCTATTTGAAATGCATAATAGTATACACAGTACTGGTTTCAGAATTCCCGTTGGTTCTCTGAAGAGGGATGAGGATAGGGCCCCCACCCCCATCTAATGGGTGATTGGGCTCCATCCCCTTTTCATTCCCTGTCTCAATGACAGATTCTCTGCATATGTTTCGAGTGTTTCCCCTCGAACCGTTCATGTTGTTCAGGAACCCGAGATACCAATCTCTTGGTTCTCTGAACCGCCAGGCTTTGGTGAATAATGATTTCGATCATTGGGTCCTCCATTCTAAGCCTTGAATGCTTAGGGCCTGGAGTTTCGATGCCAGAAGCCCATCCATCGCCAGTTTTTGACGCCATTAGGTTCGTCCAGGGGATCAGAGCCAGTCATCTCTTGATCCCCCAGACGGCTGACGGCGAACGGAGAAAGCTTCTCTGGGTTCAGATGATGATCTTTCTTTTCCTCTGGCTAATTTGATCTCCCAGCTCCCCTGGCATCCTCCTAACAGAAGCCCCCATGAAAGCCCCCTTTTCTGTGCTCCAGATCTTGCCTTAACCTGAGCCAGAAATCTCAAGAAACCCCCAAACAGAGCATCGTTTTTGAGCTCTGGAAACCCTGAAATCTTGTAGCATTCCACCTTCTCGGCGTGCTAAATTCCCCGCCGAAAACCCCTCAGCCGAGAGGCCTCCCTCTCCTGCTAAACGACGAAAAAACCTATTTCAAACCCTTCCACATGAGCCTCCCGGCACCAAGCTCCCGGCGTGCCAATTCCCCGCCGAAAACCCCTCAGCCGAGAGGCCTCCCTCTCTTGCTAAATGACAAAGAAACCAACAACCCCCCCCCCCTTGGGAAACCCCTCTCCACATGACCTTCCCGGCCTGGGCTTCCCGGCGGCAGGTTCCCGGCGCGCTAACTAGCGCGCCGGGAAGCCTTGCGCCGAGAACCCCCCCTTTTTTTTTTGCCATTTAGGCCCAGGCCGAGAGCCTCTCCCGGCCACTTCATGGGCGCGCCGAGAAGCCCCCCCCCCCTTTGGCCACTTCATAGCGCGCTGAGAAGCCCCCCTTTGGCCACTTCATAGCGCGCCGAGAAGCCCATTTTTGCCCTGGCCGAGATCTTCCTCTCCTGGCCAACAGAAACCACGCCGAGAGCCCTCTCTCTTGGCCGATTCAACCCATGCCGATACCCCTGCTTCGGCCAGTGAAACCCAGACCAAGGTTCATCTCTGCACTATTATACTTCAACTCTTTAACCTCTCCATACATCCGTCGAGAGGATGCTTAGAGATCATCAGATACACCCTGAGGAGATACAGCAATGGGGAAGACCTCCCCTACATTCCTATGTCCCGAATTGGATTCACATGTAACCCCGCAGGTTCAGCGGACCTTGTCTTTGCAAGGGTTTCGTCGACCTCCGAGACGGGGAATAGTGATCGATGATAGAGACATGTACAGTCTCCTTGAGCCTTAGTGCTCCCTTGCTTTTCGGCTTTCATCCCAGCACTATGTGGATGTCAGCCTATATCATCCCCTGGCAGATGCTAAGTCCAGGGGAGGTGCTGCCGAAATTCTCTCAAGATGATAAAGTCAACATTCCCTGTCTCAAGATGATAAAGTCAACATTGACCCCCGCGACCTGACCGGGCAGGTCGATCCCCGCGACCTGACCGTGCAGGTCGATCCCCGCGACCTGACCACGCAGGTCGATCCGCGTGCGAGGGCGCAACATTGAGCGTTCGCTCACTTTCCGTCGTCCCGCATCGGGTTCATGAATAACCCCTTTAGCTCGGGAGGGCTCTGCCACTGCATGAGTTCCACCAGCTTCTACAGGGAATATCAAACATTGCCCCATGGCAGATAAGCGATTCGGGAAGTTCAACACTTCTCTCTTTCGGCTTTCATCCCGGCACTCCGTGGGTGATAGTCTATTTCCCCCTGGGCATGATCCAGATTAAGGGGAAATGCTGTCGAAATACTGATCGATGTTTTAAACCTCATCACGGTCGCGGCTCAGGCTACCTATGATTGAGATCCTCCTTCCCCCCTTAACCCCGGGCTTTGAACCACTGACTTAACGATATCATCTGTTTCTATGGCTGATGTTATTATCTTGCCCGCCTTCACGGCTCTGGTATGAAGTTCAATTTGCGCACATGAATATATGTTTGCCTCTCGAGGCCTCCTATTTTTGGCGTTTAATCAAGGGTTGTCTTCCTCAGGGAGGACGTAATTAACGTCATAGCGTTCAGGGTATGACGGACTTCTAGTCCAGACACGATCACTTACAATCGACTGACCAAGTCAGATCGAGCGCACAATAAAAAATCGTCACACATGTGACTGGCACGCCAATAAATCAATAAATAATAAATAAATAAATAAATAATAAAATCCGCGTCCACAAGTCCCAGGTCCACACCCCAGGTCGGCCTGCACATCGTCCCGCATCATTCTTTGGTATTCATCTTCTTCTGGATCGGGGAGGCTGGTGTCGACCACTACGCATTAAGATGCCACCTGGATCTCGATGGGGATGATGGCTTGGACCCCATAGACGAGAGAGAATGGTGAGCACCTCATAGGGGTCTTGTAAACTATCTGGTAGGCCCATAGCGCTTCGAGCACTTTTTCGCCCCCATCACGTTTGTGGTGGCTAATTATCTTAGCCAAGAGCTTGCAGAGAGTTTTGTTGAAGCACTCAGCCAATCCATTAGCTTGAGGATTATAGACCAAAGATGTCCTCCAGTCGATGTGAAATTTTACCACCAGTTGATATACGGCCCTATTCTTGAATAGTGTGCCATTATCTGACACAAAATGGCTGGGAGTACCAAACTTGTAGCACCCGGATTAAATTATAGTAAATAAACCCCTTTAAATAAATAAAATCCCTAAGTGAGTAGACCCAAAAAGAAGATGCTTAAAGCCATGGTTTCTTAAACAAAACCCAAACACCTTCAAGGGTCCAAAATCAAATAATTAACCTACATATATGTATTAAAAAGAGCTTTTATCTTTATATGGGCTTTAACCAAATAAATACATATATATATGTAAATGGGCTTTTATGGGCCTCAGTAGCCAAAGCCCAAAATGATTCATAGCCACCTACGTAGAAAGTAGTATAGGATATATATATAAATATACATATATATAAAAGGTTGTTTTGTGAACCCTAACCCACGTAGAGGACCAAATGGGGATTTGGGACCCCCTACATATATATATAAATTTGTTTAATTGGCCTTAATTGCCCAATAAGCTCTCTCACGTTAAAAAGAGATATATTTTTATATATCCGTTTACATAGGTTACTTTCAAAAGCTCGAAGGCCTTCCTCTTTTCGTAAGTCACATGGGCATTGGCTTCGTAGGAAAGTGGCTGCTATTTGGGATAGGAAAGATATATGTGAGGTAATTCTAAATCTAATAGGAATCTACGAAGGAAGTCTATGTACCAATGGGATTCTAACACCTTGATCATATATATAAACCCCAGTAGCGAGCCTGGTTTTGGTTATCGATCATATTAATCTCTAAGCATCGACCCCATCGTCATCCTCTGCTGCCATTACGGGAAGAAGTCCTGCAGAAGCTGCTGCTTCTTCACCTTCTTTTCTTCTTCCTACATAGTCTTGCTACGATTGAGGGAAGGAGATGCCGTCCTTCTTACCATTACGGTGTTATTTGTTCAAGAGTTGCTGTTGCTGCTCTTCTTTGTTCTTCAACTGTAACCCTGCTGTTGTCGTATCTCTTATATTCTCTTCCGATCGTCGTCCTCGATCAATTAACAAGTAGGTGTTCTCTCTCAAAGCCAAACAAGTTAATCTTGCATGATCTCTACATGATTTGTACAAGTTTTACACCATGAATTACATGTTTTACACCAACTTTAAATATCTACAAAATCATGTAAAGAAAATAAGATATAATGTACATTCTATTAGGTTTTACATAACACGTTATAATACGGTAAAATACTATAGCAATAGTTAGATTTATTGGCTTTAACGTCTTATTCGTGGGCGTCGGAGTGGCCTTTGGCCATAAAATTTTACGGGGGTATTATTGGGATGGTGACCGAGGTAGTGGGGAAGGTATCTCTTTTTTTCGATCCTCCTAACTCAAGATAGCCCTCCTCTCAAGTAAATTTTTTTTTGAACATCATGTTAGGTAGAGTTTTTCGAGCCCTTCATTTTGGTATATAGATTGCGCGATTCCGACGTGTGTGCGACGAGAACTTGAAGTTTAAAGAAATCGACACTATTCTTTATTTAATTAACGACAACATGCCATGTCATTGATTCTTATATATATATAACGTAAATACCTAAATTGTGACTCTCCCATGGTCGCTAAATCTGTGAATGGCGATAGTACCTCTTCCGCTATTTCAATTGAACGCCTTTAACCATGTCGCCAATTACTTAGATAATTATTAATTTCGCCATCTTTCAAATTTAATAACTATAGAACCATGTACCCTAAAAATATGTTCTGCATATTTCTGGAAACCTGTAAGTTTCTTTATTTTTCCATACCTTTTGTTCTATGAAAACCTCTAAAATCTAAAAGTGGCACAGTTCATGAAACTACTGTAGTTTTACCTATTTGCGCCTGAACAAGGGGGCATTAAAGTGAATTTTCGACCCTCACGTGGTCGCCCTTCAAACAATTTATACTTGATAAATAATTATCGAGAAATTTCTAATACTATGTAATAAATATTTAGAAAGAAATGTGTGCCCTTGGCAAGTATGCTAATTCATGAATTAAGTCCATTTAATGGACGCAAATTAAGCAAAATTAATATCTGGAATCATATCTGAAAGAAACGATTTATATATATAAAGAAAAGGAATTTACGCCCTGGATAGGGACGCCAATTCTTGAATAAAGTCTCTTCTGTAGACGCCTATTTCTAAAAGATGTCTTGGCCCTGGACACTATTTTTCGTGACAGATTTCTTCACATGTTTTGATCCAAGACCGCTAGATCTCTTGGCACCACTGCCTCACGTCCGTAGACTTGGTCCCTATTTTATTTTCTCGCTTACACACTTAACTCTCGGTGACGAATGAACCCTCCGTGGGATATTCCTTCCTTCGGACTGGTGGCTTTATCATTGGGACCTCCATAAGACTCTGCTGGCCATGGATTCCCTCAAGACAGCCAAGCTGGTTGCACCTTAAAAACCCTGGATTCGATCCGTGTCACCCTGGTTTTTTGAAAGCTTGTATATCTCTGAACTACGACCCTGACATGGACGCCTAATGGAATTGGCGACCAGCCTAGGGGCGCAGATTACCTTTCTAGCGACTTGGTACTGGACGCAAATTTGAAATAAGCGACCACATAAAGTGTTGTTATGTGCCTTTTTGCCTATCTTGTAGACGCAGTTTCTAATTGACGACGATATAATGGACGCCAATTACCCAGTTTCTCGGATTTATCTCGAGTTAGTTATATCATGCATTTTCATAGTTGACTTTTCAATTAATCCATGACACTCTGTCCCTTTCTGGGAATTTCCTTGATATTATCTCGGGAACATAACCCTTTTGACTCTGTATTTGGCTATATCTGATTCTGAAATATTAAAGGCTCTGGGTCCGCAACTTTTCAATGCTAGGCAAGGACGGAAGTCCAATTCTGTAAACCGTGGGAATTCTGGGTGTGGCATTACACCAAAGTCTGTACATCTGTTATATTCTGATATTTTGTTATATCTGTTATTCTGTAAATTCTGTGAATTCTGGAAATTCTGTTATTATGATATTTTGCTGTTCAATTATTCTGATAATTTAGATATTCTGCTAGATTGTTTAATTCTGCTTATATTTATTGAAACTATGTTATACTCTGGCCAATTCTGAAGTTTTGTTCATCTAAGTATCTGTCCTTGTTATATTTTGGTATCTTGTCCTTGGCTCTGCATGGGAATTTATCCCTAACTCTCTTGAGCTTATAACTGCCTTTGGCCTTGATATTCATCCTTTCTACTAGATTGTTCGTCATGATTTTCAGGTTGTATCGTTTCATGCATTGCATAGTCATGAACATGATTAAAAATTGACTAATCACTTATATTCTGCTTGATGAGAAATGCAATTCCTACTGAGCTTTTTTCTCACCATTTCAGGTAATAATGCTGAAGTCAATCAATCAGACGGGGAAGGACAAGAGTGAAGAGTGTTTTAGAGAATCGAGTCAGTGTCTTTTATGTTATTGAGTCTTGTCCTGTCACTTGAGTATTTTCCTTTTTATCAGGTGTAGTATTGAGTCTTTTCTTTTCTTTATGTAAGTTGAGTCAAGTTATGTAATTCAAATATTTGAGTATCAATAAAGATTATGTTTGTCCATATTGTCTGGCCTTGGAATTTTGTGTCTTATGTTTGCTCTGATTATTCACGACTGTTTCACTGCCACGTTTCGAATAACACGTTCTGCTGTTATCGGTTCGGGACGTGACAGTTTATGGTATCAGAGCCTAGGTATATTAAACCCTAGGTCTTGACTATAAGTTGCCTTAAGTTCTAGGTTCAATCCTATTATTACCCGGTGAGATTGGGTAGAACTTGGGTTAAGTGCTAAAAATAATTATAGCATTAATAATATCGGCTTATAAAAATGGCTTAGCAGCTTTCATGAGATTAAACTATTAATCTTATATAATTTATCTTGTGTCTTGTAGAGCTAGATAGCTATCAATGGCCGCTGAGCGTGCACAATGTCGGGAGATGCAAAGGACAGTTCAGGGCTTGACCCAGGCTGTACAACGAGTAGCCGAGGGTGGATCAAATTGTGGAGCTGGAGAGTTGCATCACGAGTTTCGGAGCCTCAATCCCCCTAGGTTTAGTGGGACCCCTGATCCTGATATAGTAGAAGACTGGACTAAGGAGATGGAGAAAATTTTTCGAGTAATGCAATGCTCGGATCGGGATAGGGTTCTTTTGGCAACATTCCAACTAGAGAAAGATGCAAGGGCTTGGTGGGAATCCGTGGAAGCAACCTTGCCAAATGACCAAGTGGCATGGGTAGAATTCTTAGAACACTTCAACGAGAAGTATTTCTCGGAGAGAGTTCGGGAGAGAAAGGCGGGAGAATTTGCCTCGCTCAAACAAAGAAGCTTGTCCGTGGCAGAATATGAGGCTCAGTTCTCGAGGTTGTCACGATATGTGCCTCATTTAATCATGACGGAGAAGATGAAAGCTAGGAGGTTCTTGAATGGTTTGAGACTGCAATACATACCCCAATTAGCACCGATGGATATTCAATCATATTCCAAGATGGTTAAGAGAGCACAATTATTAGAAGACGCCACGGAATTATCTGACAAGGTCAAGGCAAGAATGGAAAAGAAGAAGGTAGATAATGGTAATAAAAGGTTTAATGATGGAAATGGAGTTCCAAATGACAAGAAGCCTAAAGAAGAGAAGTGCAAGCATTGTGGCAATGAAGGTCATCAATCCGAGAAGTGTCACTGGAAGAACGGAACTTGTTTCCGCTGTGGAAGCCAAGAACACAAGGTATCTGAGTATCCTCTTCCGAAAGATCAACCTCAGCAGGCAAAGGATCGTAATAAGGAACGACGTCAAGGATGAATGCAAGCAATAAGACGAATCGAACCTGCTGACCAAGAAGTAGCTAGAGGTACCCCTTAACCTAAGCCTAGTACCTTAGTTTATTTTGCTAGCATGACTAGATGATCTCGTTTTGCGATTGAGGAATAGAACTAGATGCCCCACTGATATATATATTGGGAATCAATGTCATGTGAATTTGGGGACCAAATTCTTTCTAAGTGGAGGAGGATGTAGCACCCGGATTAAATTATAGTAAATAAACCTCTTTAAATAAATAAAATCCCTAAATGAGTAGACCCAAAAAGAAGATGCTTAAAGCCATGGTTTCTTAAACAAAACCCAAACACCTTTAAGGGTCCAAAATCAAATAATTAACCTTCATATATGTATTAAAAAGAGATTTTATCTTTATATGGGCTTTAACCAAATAAATACATATATATGTAAATAGGCTTTTATGGGCCTTAGTAGCCAAAGCCCAAAATGATTCATAGCCACCTACGTAGAAAGTAGTATAGGATATATATATAAATATACATATATATAAAAGGTTGTTTTGTGAACCCTAACCCACGTAGAGGACCAAATGGGGATTTGGGACCCCCTACATATATATATAAATTTGTTTAATTGGCCTTAATTGCCCAATAAGCTCTCTCACGTTAAAAAGAGATATATTTTTATATATCCGTTTACATAGGTTACTTTCAAAAGCTCGAAGGCCTTCCTCTTTTCGTAAGTCACATGGGCATTGGCTTCGTAGGAAAGTGGCTGCTATTTGGGATAGGAAAGATATATGTGAGCTAATTCTAAATCTAATAGGAATCTACGAAGGAATTCTATGTACCAATAGGATTCTAACCCCTTGATCCTATATATAAACTTCAGTAGCGAGCCTGGCTTCGATTATCAATCATATTAATCTCTAAGCATCGACCCCATCGTCGTCCTCTGCTGCCGTTACGGGAAGAAGTCCTGCAGAAGCTGTTGCTTCTTCACCTTCTTTTCTTCTTCCTACGTAATCTTGCTGCGGCTGACGGAAGGATCTACCGTCCTTACCATTGCGGTGTTATTTGTTCAAGAGTTGCTGTTGCTGCTCTTCTTTGTTCTTCAACCGTAACCCTGCTGCTGCCGTATCTCTTATATTCTCTTTCGATCGTCGTCCTCGATCAATTAACAGGTAGGTGTTCTCTCTCAAAGCCAAACAAGTTAATCTTGCATGATCTCTACGTCAAGTTTTACACCATGAATTACATGTTTTACACCAACTTTAAATATCTACAAAATCATGTAAAGAAAATAAGATATAATGTACATTCTATTGGGTTTTACGTAACACGTTATAATACGGTAAAATACTATAGCAATAGTTAGACTTATTGGCTTTAACGTCTTATTCGTGGGCGTCGGAGTGGCCTTTGGCCATAAAATTTTACGGGGGTATTATTGGGATGGTGACCGAGGTAGTGGGGATGGTATCTCTTTTTTTCGATCCTCCTAACTCAAGATAGCCCTCCTATCAAGTAAATTTTTTTTGAACATCATGTTAGGTAGAATTTTTCGAGCGCTTCATTTTGGTATATAAATTGCGCGATTCCGACGTGTGTGCGACGAGAACTTGAAGTTTAAAGAAATCGACACTATTCTTTATTTAATTAACGACAACATGCCATGTCGTTGATTCTTATATATATATATAACGTAAATACCTAAATCGCGACCCTCCCATGGTCGCTAAATCTGTGAATGGCGATAATACCTCTTCCGCTATTTCAATTGAACGCCTTTAACCATGTCGCCAATGACTTAGATAATTATTAATTTCGCCATCTTTCAAATTTAATAACTATAGAACCATGTACCTTAAAAATATGTTCTGTATATTTCTGGAAACCCTGTAATTTTCTTTATTTTTCCATACCTTTTGTTCTATGAAAACATCTAAAATCTAAAAGTGGCACTGTTCATGAAACTACTGTAGTTTTACCTATTTGCGCCTAAACAAGGGGGCGTTAAAGTGAATTTGCGACCCTCACATGGTCGCCCTTCAAACAATTTATACCTGATAAATAATTATCGGGAAATTTATAATACCGTGTAATAAATATTTAGAAAGAAATGTGTGCCCTTGGCAAGTACGCTAATTCATGAATTAAGTCCATTTAATGGACGCAAATTAAGCAAAATTAAAATCTAGAATCATATCTGAAAGAAACGATTTATATATATAAAGAAAAGGAATTTGCGCCCTGGATAGGGACGCCAATTCTTGAATAAAGTCTCTTCTGTGGACGCCTATTTCTAAAAGATGTCTTGGCCCTAGACACTGTTTTCCGTGATAGATTTCTTCACATGTTTTGATCCAAGATCGCTAGATCTCTTGGCACCACTGTCTCATGTCCGTAGACTTGGTCCCTATTTTGTTTTCTCGCTTACACACTTAACTCTCGGTGACGAATGAACCCTCCGCGGGATATTCCTTACTTCGGACTGGTGACTTTGTCATTGGGACCTCCGTAAGACTCCGCTAGCCTTGGATTACCTCAAGGCAGCCGAGCTGGTTGTACCCTAAAAACCCTGGATTTGATCTGTGTCACCCTGGTTTTCTGAAAGTTTGTATATCTCTGAACTACGACCTTGACATGGATGCCTAATGGAATTGGCGACCAGCCTAGGGGCGCAGATTACCTTTCTAGCGACTTGGTACTGGATGCAAATTTGAAATAAGCGACCACATAAAGTGTCGTTATATGCCTTTTTGCCTATCTTGTGGACACAGTTTCTAATTGACGATGATATAATGGACGCCAATTACCCAATTTCTCAGATTTATCTCAAGTTAGTTATATCATGCATTTTCATAGTTGACATTTCTATTAATCCATGACACTCTGTCCCTTTCTGGGAATTTCTTTGATATTATCTCGGGAACATAACCCTTTTCACTCTATATTTGGCCATACCTGATTCTGAAATATTAAGGGCTCTGTGTCCGTGACTTTTCAATGCTTGGCAAGGACGGAAGTCCAATTCTGTAAACCGTGGGAATTCTGGGTGTGGCATTGCATCAAAGTCTGTACATCTGTTATATTCTGATATTTTGTTATATCTGTTATTCTGTAAATTCTGTGAATTCTAGAAATTCTGTTATTATGATATTTTGCTGTTCAATTATTCTGATAATTTAGATATTCTGTTAGATTGTTTAATTATACTTATATTTATTGAAACTCTGTTATACTCTGGCCAATTCTGAAGTTATGTTCATCTAAGTATCTGTGCTTGTTATACTTTGGTATCTTGTCCTTGGCTCTGCATGGGAATTTATCCCTAACTCTCTTGAGCTTATAACTGCCTTTAGCCTTGATATTCATCCTTTCTACTAGATTGTTCGTCATGATTTTCAGGTTGTATCGTTTCATGCATTGCATAGTCACGAACATGATTAAAAATTGACTAATCACTTATATTCTGCTTGATGATAGATGCAATTCCTACTGAGCTTTTTACTCACCATTTCAGGTAATAATGCTGAAGATAATCAATCAGACGGGGAAGGGCAAGAGTGAAGAGTATTTTGGAGAATCGAGTCAGTGTCTTTTATATTATTGAGTCTTGTCCTGTCACTTGAGTCTTTTCCTTTTTATCAGGTGTAGTATTGAGTCTTTTCTTTTCTTTATGTAAGTTGAGTCAAGTTATGTAATTCAAATATTTGAGTATCAATAAAGATTATGTTTGTCCATATTATCTGGCCTTGGAATTTTGTGTCTTATGTTTGCTCTGATTATTCACGACTGTTTCACTGCCACGTTCCGAACAACACGTTCCGCTGCTATCGGTTCGGGGCGTGACAAAACTAGTAAATAATGTTGTGCCGGATGAAATAGGCCACAGCTTCTACATTGACGTCCCGTAGCGAGACAACCTCGGCCCATCGAGAGATGTAGTCAGTGGCAGCCAGAATGTATTTGTGACCTTTGGAGGACAGTGGGAAGGGTCCCACGATATCCATATCCCATTCCGCGAATGGCAGGGGCCGTTGGATGCAGCGGGTTGGTGTGTAGGATCAAGCCCCAACCGTTGTGCTAAAGGCTCGAGCTATTAGCGAAGGCGACCAATATTTCCTTCTGGCATTACAGAACCCCATATCTATACGTGTTGTGGGCGGACCGGAGGGGCTTCGTACATGGACCCCGTAATCCATGCGGCGGGTTGGGCTATCAAGCACCGACGCCCCACGTGGACCCCATAATCCACGTGGGACAACGAATCCCTAAGGGAGATGCTATACCCCATAATCCAACAATCTCCCCCCTAGCGACACCTGGGGGATTCGAACCCGCAACCTCGCTCTGATACCAGTTTGTAGGATCAAGCCTCGACCGTTGCGATAAAAGCTCAAGCTGTTAGCGAATGTGAACTGTATTTCCTTATGGCAATGCAGAACCCCACATCTATACGTGCTGTGGGCGGGCCTGAGGGGCTTCGCACATGGACCCCATAATCCATGCGGAGGGTTGGGCTGTCAAGCACCGATGCCCCACGTGGACCCCATAATCCACGTGGGACAGTGACTCCCTAAGGTAGACGCTGGACCCCATAATCCAACGGTGTCTACTTTACCTCTCTTGAATTCATGCTTTACCAAGAATGAGCTTAGTCGTTCGTACCAGGCCCGTGGAGCTTGTTTTAGCCTGTAAAGGGCCTTATGTAGTCTGTAAACATTATCACTCTTACTTAAATCTTGAAACCCAGGTGGCTGTCCTACATATACTTCTTCTTTGATATAAATAGTTAGGAATGCACTCTTGACGTCCATCTAATATAATCTCAAACCTTGTGCAACCGCGTATGTTAGGAGAATTCTGATAGCCTCGTGCCTTCCAACCGGTGTAAATATCTCATCATAATCAATACCTTCTTTTTGAGAATAACACTACCAGAAAAGGCGGGATTTTAGACGGCCAGTTTCCATCTGAAATTCCGTCTAAACTCCGTTTTGTAACGGATTTCGGACGAATTTCGGATGGAAACATGTCGTCTCATATTTTTGGTTACAAATGTCGGACAGATTATTATCCGTCTCAAATTCCGTCTTAAATTTCACAAGGATATAATTCCGTGTCAAATCCCGTCTAGAAATACAAGTTTTGGATAGATTATTATCAGTTACAAATACCATATGTATTTTGACACGGAATATTTTCCGTTTTAAATACTATCTGAAACTAGTCCGTCTGAAATTTCACACGGAAGTATATTCCGTGTGAGATAACGTGTGAAATTATCCATCTGAAATACCGTTCCAATATCCGTCTGAAATTTCAGATGTAGATTTCAGACGCATTCGCTAGAATCCGTCTGAAATTTCACACGCACTCATAGAAATACAAAATTAGATCTGTCAAAATCCCTCTGAAAAAACTTCTATTAATTTTTTTAAAAAATACAAAATTGTTTTAAAAAAACCTTTTAAAATTCAAAGTAATGACTAAAAATAAAACACATAAATAAGAAACTCCACATTCATAGATATAAAAATATGCTGATCAAATATCCTCCTCCACATCGTCCATATGCTCGTCGCTGCCCTGCTCATCTCCTCTGTCGCTGCCCGTAGAAGGATCCTCCTACATTAACAAAATAATAACATTCATTCATAGATAAAAAATTTAGTGCGGAGATAAATTAGATATTTTATTACATTGGATAAATTGAAATCAAACATAATATAAAATCGATAACTGCATAGATTTTATAGACCCCAACAAACGTAGCGGTCATCAGTAATTTAAATTATTTACATTTACAAAATGCACTTTCGAGCGTCGGCCCCAAATCGGGTATCCGATTTGGATTCCGCCAGTTCTCACAAGTCTCTTTTATGTCCCAGGTCGTGTTGGAATGATCGGCACGCCGATCAGATGGGTATTTCAGATTTTAGACCTCCGGACCCCGACTTCTTTAATTTTAGACTAAGTGTATTTACAAAATGCACTTTTGAGCGTCGGCCCCAAACCGGGTATCCGATTTAGATTCCGCCAGTTCTCACAAGTCTCTTTTATGTTCCAGGTCATGTTGGAATGATCGGCACGCCGATCAGACGGGTATTTCAGATTTTAGACCCCCGGACCCTGACTTCTTTAATTTTAGACTAAGTGTATTTATAAAATGCACTTTTGAGCGTCGGCCCCAAATCGGGTATCCGATTTGGATTCCGCCAGTTCTCACAAGTCTCTTTTATGTCCCAAGTCATGTTCGAATGATCGGCACGCCGATCAGATGGGTATTTAAGATTTTAGACTCCCGGACCCCGACTTCTTTAATTTTAGACTAAGTGTATTTACAAAATGCACTTTTGAGCGTCGGCCCCAAATCGGGTATCCGATTTGGATTCCGCCAGTTCTCACAAGTCTCTTTTATGTCTCAGGCCATGTTGGAATGATCGACACGTAGATCAGATGGGTATTTCAGATTTTAGACCTCCAGACCCCGACTTCTTTAATTTTAGACTAAGTGTATTTACAAAATGCACTTTTCAGCGTCGGCCCCAAACCGGGTATCCGATTTGGATTCTGCCAGTTCTTACACGTCTCTTTTATGTCCCAGGTCGTGTTGGAATGATCAGCACGCCGATCAGACGGGTATTTCAAAATTTAGACCCCCGGACCCCGGCTTCTTTAATTTTAGACTAAGTGTATTTATAAAATACACTTTTGAGCGTCGGCCCCAAACCGGGTATCCGATTTGGATTCCGCCAGTTCTCACAAGTCTCTTTTATGTCTCAGGTCCTGTTGGAATGATCGGCACGTCGATCAGACAGGTATTTCAGATTTTACACCCCTGGACCCCGACTTCTTTATTTTAGACTAAGTGTATTTACAAAATGCACTTTTGAGCGTCGGCCCCAAACCGGGTATCCGATTTGGATTCTGCCAGTTCTCACAAGTCTCTTTTATGTCCCAGGTCGTGTTGGAATGATCGGCACGCCGATCAGACGGGTATTTCAGATTTTAGACTCCCGGACCCCGACTTCTTTAATTTTAGACTAAGTGTATTTACAAAATGCACTTTTGAGCGTTGGCCCCAAATCGGGTATCCGATTTAGATTCCGCCAGTTCTCACAAGTCTCTTTTATGTCTCAGGTCGTGTTGGAATGATCGGCACGCCGATCAGACGGGTATTTCAGATTTTACAACCCCGGACTCCGACTTCTTTAATTTTAGACCAAGTGTATTTACAAAATACATTTTTGAGCGTCGGCCCCAAACCGGGTATCCGATTTGGATTTCGCCAATTCTCACAAGTCTCTTTTATGTCCCAGGTCCTGTTGGAATGATCGGCACGCCGATCAGACGGGTATTTCAGATTTTAGACCCCCGGACCCCGACTTCTTTAATTTTAGACTAAGTGTATTTACAAAATGCACTTTTGAGCGTCGGCCCCAAACCGGATATCCGATTTGGATTCTGCCAGTTCTCACAAGTCTATTTTATGTCTCAGGCCGTGTTGGAATGATCGGCACGCAGATCAGACGGGTATTTCAGATTTTAGACCTCCAGACCCCGACTTCTTTAATTTTAGACTAAGTGTATTTACAAAATGCACTTTTCAGCGTCGGCCCTAAACCGGGTATCCGATTTAGATTCCGCCAGTTCTCACAAGTCTCTTTTATGTCCCAGGTCGTGTTGGAATGATCAACACGCCGATCAGATGGGTATTTCAGAATTTAGACCCCCGGACCCCGACTTTTTTAATTTTAGAGTAAGTGTATTTACAAAATGCACTTTTGAGCGTCGGCCCCAAACCGGGTATCCGATTTGGATTCCGCCAGTTCTCACAAGTCTCTTTTTTGTCCCAGGTCGTGTTGGAATGATCGGCATGCCGATAAGACAGGTATTTCAGATTTTATACCCCCGGACCCCGACTTCTTTAATTTTAGATTAAGTGTATTTATAAAATTTACTTTTGAGCGTCGGCCCCAAACCGGGTATCCGATTTGGATTCCGCCAGTTCTCACAAGTCTCTTTTATGTCCCAGGTCGTGTTGGAATGATCGACACGCCGGTTAGACGGGTATTTCATATTTTACACCCTCGGACCCCGACTTCTTTAATTTTAGACTAAGTGTATTTACAAAATGCACTTTTGAGTGTTGGCCCCAAACCGAGTATCCGATTTGGATTCCGCCAGTTCTCACAAGTCTCTTTTATGTCCCAGGTCGTGTTGGAATGATCGGCACGCCGATCAGATGGGTATTTCAGATTTTACACCTCCGGACCCCGACTTCTTTAATTTTAGACTAAGTGTATTTACAAAATGCACTTTTGAGCGTCGGTCCCAAACCGGGTATCCGATTTGGATTCCGCCAGTTCTCACAAGTCTCTTTTATGTCCCGGGTCATGTTGGAATGATCGGCACGTCGATCAGATGGGTATTTTAGATTTTAGACCCCCGGACCCCGACTTCTTTAATTTTAGACTAAGTGTATTTACAAAATGCACTTTTGAGCGTCGGCCCCAAATCGGGTATCCGATTTGGATCCCGCCAGTTCTCACAAGTCTCTTTTATGTCCCAGGTCCTGTTGGAATGACTGGCACGCCGATCAGGCTAGTATTTCAGATTTTAGACCCCCGAACCCTGAATTTTCCCAATTCTTCTAAACTAAGTTACTTTTGAAAACTAACTGAGTTTTTAAATTAATTATGAATATAATTGAGTAATTTTTCAAAATAAAAACATAATAAACACGAACCTGATGGGCCTGTGCCGTGGTGGTGGTGGATCCATGATGGAGAATTCCCGCCTGGGAGAGGAGGCCACTGATTGCCTGCTACATGGTTGCCTGCTGGCTAGATATCTGCTCTCGGATGTGCCGCGACATCTGCTACTGCAAATCATCAATCCTTCTTTGGACGATGTCCATGATGTCGCTGGCCTGGGAATTGGGGGCAGGTGGAGGTACACTGAATGAACTGTTACAGGTTTGGGCAGAGCTTGAACTCGCACATGATGATATCACCGCGCTAGAGTCCAGGCTCTCCCCAAAACCATATAGCCGGCCTTTCTTGGGTACGCCAACTGTTGCCACCCATTCCGCCGGATCGAACTCCCGCTGCTGCGTGTCTCCCTCCCCGTACTTCTCTGTCACAGCTCTGCTATATGTTTCCTAGAAATTGAAACTTTTGACTAGTCAATTTCATATGAATCAATCCGATTTAAATGAACGGTAGAAGTTGCATATGTAGATAAACTTACCGCTACTGAGTGAGCTCTCTCACTCACAAATTGATATGTCCCCTTCTTTTTGTGTGTTCTATCGAACACCTCGAGGAACGACGGAGCTCGATTAAGCTCCACAGCCTGTTATACAAACGATGCAAAAAAACATCATATATATTAACATAATGTAAGAAGATAAATTGAAACATTACTTACCATTTTTTTTTATGAGCCGCGAAAGAGATGCACCCACTCGTATGCAAATTTACGCCCGATTTTGACGCCCTGTTTGCTTTGGCTTTTTCAGACTTTGCTATCTAGCTAGAATCGGCAAATTTGTCACATGCTATCTCCCAATCCTCCTTCCTCATCCATAGAGGGCGGTGCTCCTTCCATAGTTGTCGGTCTTCACTCCCACCAGCCTTATTTTTAGCGTGTGCTCGGATCTCATGTACTTTCTTTCAGAAATTGTCCTTCATAGTCTTCTCCTAGGCCCTCCGACATCTCGCCGCGTCATGTCCACACATGAATTGATAACTCCACTGTAAATAAAATAAGTTTCACACTTAGTATACTGTTAAAAATTGAGTTTGGAAAATACTTGAATTAATTGATGTAATTACGTACTGAGAACATGTCCCATAAGTTGTCGCTGACTTCTATGGGAAATTCTTTGAAAGACGTTGCTGCGCCGGGCACATGTGCCAATACTAGGGAGTTAGAATGATGGACAGCCTCGTAAGGTTCAAATTTCTTACTGCAATTGTAAATGTCAAAATATTCATATTAGACAGTTGAAGGCTAAATAATGAATGTAATAACCTTATAAATTTACCAGGATATCCAGGACGGGCGATGTCTATCGCGGGTCGTGCCTCCCTCGTGACGACTGCCGACATCGTCAAGTGGCTGAGTGCTAGGGGTGTGCCTTGTTTAAAGACAAGGGGGAGGGGACTGTGAACTATAAGAATTAAATATCATAAGTAAAATGACGACTGTGCTGAAAATAAAAATTTACATAATTGGGAAAATACTGCGAACTATAAGAATTAATAAACATAAGTAAACTGTTAAGAACTGGAAGGCTGGAGCTAATCAGATCTGTTCCTTCATCCTACTCAATCTATTGGGCAGCTGCCTTCATGCTACCTGCAGGGTTAATCGAGGAAGTTGAAAGACTTCTACAGAAAAAAAAATCTTTATGGTATTCTTGGATCTAGGTATCAAGTCACATTGTTTACTCAATTTCAAATGGCCAAGGCACAAATCTATGGTCTGACCCGTGGCTGAATGCCAACAGCATCAACCAATTGTATGGAGATCAAATGTGGGCCTCTTTATCTCTGAAGGGCAGTGGGTGCTTCCCACTGCACTGTCTATGGAAATGGCTGATTTGTGGAATCTTGTTAGGCAAGTTCCAATTCATAATGAATCTTTAGATGCCATCAAGTGGAAGAAGGGCTTTAATAAACTTCCTACAAATATACTACACAAATGCCTTCACATTACACATGGCAGGCGGTTCTTAATAAACTGCCCACAACAGATAATCTACAAAAGAAGGGCTTTAACATTCCTAGTATGTGTGTTTTATGCAAACAGAACAGGGATACTCTAGATCATCTATACTTTGAGTGCCCATATACCAAGTGGATAAACATAAGCATATTCTACTCAGATTTGACCTCCATAGGCAACCGAAAATTAATACAAGCTCTGAAAATTAAAACATACATACCTGTAGCGGGAGCTGGTGGGGATGGCGTCTGTAAAAGAACAGGTGGGAGGCCACTGGGACCTGTAAGAATTAATAAACACAGGTAAAATGATATAAATGATTCTATGGCCCATATTTGGGTTTTTTGGAAAGGATCATTGAATTTCTCTGTGCTATGTCAGGTTGAGCAACATATTTCTCTTATTCAAACAAACTCAAATATGCATTTTGAATGTGGATGAAAAGCTAGGGGGTAATTCTCCAAAAATGGTGTCCATGTCAGATTTTAAGGAATGTGTGTCCGACTATGATCTTGTTGATGCTGGTTTAAAGACTTGTTTAAAGACTCAGTTTTGGAGACCAAGATTTCATTAGATTAGTAGATTTCATTAGCTAAGCAGATTTCATTAGATTAGCATCTTTCATTAGATTAGCAGATTCAGATGCGATTATGCATGACATGTAGTGAAGTCCAATAAGAAATGAGACTATAGAAACAATAATGCCGTTTGAAAGACTATGAAATGTAGTACTGAGACAACCTCTTGATTCAGGGTACTAGGTGGAGGTTAATCCTCAACACATGATATGGACTTTCAGACAAATAGAATTTATCCTTCCATCTCGAATCATTTGATATACCTCTGAAATCAAGATAACAAATGTATAATGTCCATCAAGTATTCACAAGACAAGGTCTGAATCTTTATTCAGAAGTAAGGAACAGTCAATCATAAAATCATTCTTAACTATATCAGGTCATTTCTTCAGTTTAGTGAATTGAAACTAATAACTGAATTCAGAGAAATTATTCAAACATGGATTTCCAGATAGACAAATCATGAGCCAATTTCAGTCAGATCAGTAGATTTATTCCAAGGCAGCCAGAGAACTCATTAGATGGAGTTAAATATCTTCAAACTATCAATAGCCAGTCGGCCCTCATTGAATGTGATTCAAATATCCTTGTGCAGAGTGTTACCAGACAGATATTTTACTGAAAATCAAATATGGTTATGAATTACAGTAGGGCTTTCTAAAAATAAAATAAAATATTCTGCTCAAAATTAAAACATACATACCTGTAGCGGGAGGTGGTGGGGATGGCGTCTGTAAAACATTTGGGAGGGTATTGGGACCTGTAAGAATTAATAAACATAAGTAAAACGAATTTTTTGCTGAAAATTAAAACATACATACCTATAGCTGGAGGTGGTGGGGGTGGCGTCTGTACAACAGGTGGGAGGGTATTGGGACCTATAAGAATTAATAAACATAAGTAAAACGAATTTTTTGCTGAAAATTAAAACATACATACCTGTAGCGGGAGGTGGTGGGGGTGGCGTCTGTACAACAGGTGGGAGGGTATTGGGACATGTCAGAATTAATAAACATAAGTAAAATGAATTTTTTGTTAAAAATTAAAACATACATACCTGTAGCGGGAGGTGGTGGGGGTGGCGTCTGTACAACAGGTGGTCGTGAGTCGACACTTGGACCTATAAGAACATTCTTTTAAACTAGTAAATGATTATAACATTTATATAGCTAACTATTTTAATAGTTATACCTATACCCGAAGAAGACGCGAAAGAGGAGGGAGTAGAGCCCCTGTCACTGCCCTGTCTCCTCCCACTCCCAGTACGGCCTCCTCGAACCATTTCTTTATTACTAACAAAACAATTAATACATATTCACACTCAATTAGATAAGGCTAGACCATTGTTATTAAAAATTATGAAAAAATGAACAGTTATCTTACAGAATTATAAAAATGTGCCTCCCTCGATCATGCTGATGATATATCTAACTCATCATCATCTTTGTCATCCATACTTGTCTCATCAGATTCAAACTCTTCCTCTTCATCCGATTCCTCCTCCTCTCTAACATCAACATTTAGCTCCGTCGGATCGACTTCTTCCACTTCATCTCCGTTACGTAATGACAGCGGCTCATCAGGTTCATCCAGATTAATATGCGTGCGACCGACAACACCGACTTCGTCTGATTAAAAATATTCAGCACTGGCAACTTCTGAGGGGTTTTCACTCATATTTAACTCATAAGTGGGAAAGAGTTTTGATTTAACCCTACAAACTGCCCACCAATCTTTATTCTTCGATGATGGGTAGCTTGAATAATACACTTGTTGGGCTTGTACGGCTAAAATGCACGGTTCATAGGTATTAAGTTTAGACCTATGTTTGACATCGACAATCCGATAAGTTGTGTCATGTCGGACATAATTAGGATCAAACCAATGACACTTAAATATGTATACGTGATTGTCTCGTCCCAAATACTGTAGTTCTAAGACTTCGTCAAGAAGACCGTAGTAGTCCAATTCTACTTCGTTGTATAAACTTCCGTTAACAGATACGCCGCTGTTCATCGTAGACTTACTTCATCCATAATCCCTCGTATGAAATCTGTATCCATTCACAATATATCCTGGATAGACGCGTGCAACCGTCGAGGGGCCATAAGCTATTTGTTGTACTCTTTGATCAGTAATGAGACCTTGTCCAACGTATATGTAAATTCTGATTAGTTATATGAAGGTTCAATCTCCTCAACATACATAACCTCAAACATATATATTCAACGATCGACACTAACCCGATGTCTCAGCCATTTGGCAAAAAACTTCTCGCATTCTTTTTCAATCTCCACGTCCTGGATATTCGGACATTTTTGTGCTAATTCTGAATCAAATTGTCTACAATATAAATACACTACTACTTTAAATGAACTGCAGAACAAGAATGAATAACTTATGGACATCGCTAGAAATGTGAGTCTAAGAACTTACTCAACATAAGGTTCAATCTCGATGCAATTCATAAGAATATATATCTCAGCGGCATATAACTCTCTATCTTCGAGCGTGCGCATCAAAGAGCGTCCGAACGCACGTCCAGGATGCTTAAATATAGAGAGCCGATCGGACGAATCATCAACTCCCCCATCATCATTACGTGGAGGTCGAGTACGACGCGTTAGAATCTCTGGCTCAAAGTACATGGAACAGAAGTTCGATATTTCTTCAAGAATATATGCCTCAGCAATCGAACCCTCCACCTTCACCTTGTTGCGAACTTTCATTTTTAATTCATGCATGCACCTACAAGAACATGTTACATGGCAATAAAATGTACCAACCATGGACGACATTTAACTTAAAAAAAATATGACATACCTCTCAAATGGATACATCCATCGAAATTGTACTGGTCCTCCGACAATAGCCTCGTATGGCAAATGGACGACCAGGTGTTCCATCAAATCAAAGAATGCCAGAGGAAATATCTTCTCGAGCTTGAAAACGGTTGTGACCACATTTTCTTCGATAGTTTGTACATCCCTCAGTCTGAGTTCTGATGCACATAAAATCTTGAAAAACAGACTCAGCTCGATCAGTGCTCCCCATATAGGTTTTGGCAATATGTCACGGAATGCAATGGGCAGAAGTCTCTCCATGAACACATGACAGTCGTGACTTTTCAGACCAAATATTTTTTCCTCATTAACATTCACACAACGGGCTATGTTGGATGCATATCCATCTGGGAATCTCAACTGTTTCAACCACTGGCACACTTCCTTGATCTGTGTATCATTAAGCACGTAAGTTGCTTTAGGCTGCACAGTTTTTCCATTTACGTGCTGTAATTCTAGTTATGGACGTTTATAAAGCATCTTTAAGTCCATACGCGCTTTGGCGTTGTCCTTTGTTTTGCCTTTAACATTCATGATCGTATTGAACACATTATCAAAAAAATTCTTCTCCGTATGCATAACATCCATATTGTGTCGTACAAGAAGAGTTGACCAATAAGGCAATTCCCAGAAAATACTTTTCTTATTCCAGTTGTGATCCTTTTCAAAGCCAGAGAGTTGGCGTGTGCTACCAGACAATTGTACTACATCTGGTAAATTTTACACCCGTGTCGCCATATGTCGACCTGACACCCTTTGCAAGTCTGCTTCATCCATTTCAGCTGTAATTTTTTTAAAGGAGTCTTTTTGCCTTCGAAAAGGATGGTCAGTTGGTAGCAACCGCCGATGGTAATCAAACCAGCATGCTTTCCCACCATATTTCAATACAAATGATTTGGTATCTTCCATGCAGTAAGGACATGCTAACCTCCCATGTGTGCTCCAACCAGATAGCATTCCATATGCAGGGAAGTCACTTATTGCCCACATCAGTACAACCTTCATTACAAAATTTTGCTTCCTACAGGCATCATAAGTAACAACTACATCAGTCCATAATAAATTGAGCTCATCAATCAACGGCCTGAGATATATGTCCGAATTTTTTCCAGGACTTTTTGGACCAGGAATTACTAAGGACAAAAATAGATTTTCTCGCTTCATGCACATGTCCGGCGGAAGGTTGTACGGTGTCATGAACACTGGCCAACAAGAATAAGATGCCACTGAACCACCGAATGGATTAAACCATCTGTGCATAAACCCAATCGAACATTATGTGGCTCCTTTGAGAAAGCAACATGCGTACGACTAAAGTGCATTCAAGCTTCACCATCGGCAGGATGACTGATTATATCATCGGCACGGCGTACTCTTTCGGTGTGCCATGTCATATGTCGAGCCATCTTCGAGGACATATACAACCGCTATAGCCTAGGTAACAGAGGGAAGTATCGCAATGCTTTGTAAGGTACATCTTTTTACTTTGCATTGCCCCCTCTTTTAGGTTTGAATCTGTCATGGTAACAAATAGAACATGATATCTTATCTGCATCATCTTTATAATATAACATACAGTGAATCGGGCATGCATCGATTTTCACATATCCAAGCCCTAGCTCATTGACCATCTTTTTAGCACGGTAATAAGTTTCTGGCAACTTCTCGTCTCGAGGCAACATACTCTTGATCAAGAGGAGGAGACGGTCAAAACAAGTCTCATTGATGTGAAATTCAGATTTCAAATTCAACAATTCTGACACTGCAGACAACCGAGTGTGCTTTTCACAACCATCCCACAACGACTCATCAGCATCCCTAAGTAGTTGATAAAATCTTTCGGCTGTCTGATTCGGCGCTTCTTCCATGTATGCAGGTTCCTCAACAATATTAAAACTAGGACCAGCAGCATCTGTAACCATATCCACGTACCCACTTGTGCCTGTAATATTTTCAGGCTCATACCTTAAGTATTCCTCACCATGACACTTCCAATTCGTATAACCATCCACGAACCCTTTAGTGTACAAATGATGTTGCACATCCCATGGTGAATGCCACCTCAAGTTTCTACAATTTGAACAAGGGCATCGAATGTGACCTGCACGATCTGTTGCTGCATTGGGATTCCCCAATGTAAATTCAACAAAACTCTGAACTCCATGCTTAAATTCATCCTACACCACCCGATCAACTATTCTACGATACATCCATGAACGATCTGTCATCATTTTACCTACACCCAATAAATGTTAATACACATCATAACTTTGAAATCATTACTCCTAAAAATATTCACAATTATTTTCTCACATCGTTCGCCGTAGACCATTTGCAGTTGGAAAGGGACTATTAATTAGATTATCACTTTTTAACCCATCCATGAAGGTTTGATCGCACAATCACTTACTATATGTGTTGCACGATTTGCTGAAAATTTTGGCAGCATCTCCCCACACTTCTCCGATATACCAAAATATTTATTGATTTTAAAATTTTCTTAAACACTTACTCATAAGTGGTTAAGAAAACACTCAAAATCAATAATGGTATATTAGAGAAGAGTGAGGAGACGCAAGCGAAATTCTCAACAAACCATACAAACACATATAGTAAATGACTGCCTAAGTGCGATCAAACATTCACAGA
The DNA here is from genome assembly GCA_022559845.1 of Amorphophallus konjac. Classification (NCBI taxonomy): domain Eukaryota; kingdom Viridiplantae; phylum Streptophyta; class Magnoliopsida; order Alismatales; family Araceae; genus Amorphophallus; species Amorphophallus konjac. The sequence continues at coordinate 167,945,111 of CM040127.1, forward strand.
CTGTCCTAATGGGACAATTCAAGACTTTGAGATAGATATATACATTCTCGCCCCAAAAACGAGAACATACACATCAATCCCAAAGTCTTGAACGAGAAGGTTCATTGACACAATTTTAACACGCTCTCCTAAGATGCGTGTAATGTTAGGTTGCACCCACGCACCTCAACTCACAGTGAATACCCCATATATTTATCTAACATAAAATTAAATAATAAGGCAATTATCATTATGCATATAACAAGTTAAAAAACATCCAATTGTTAAAAATTTCCAAATGAATAACATCAAAGCGAAAGAATCCACATTGTTTAGTCAGATCAACATCAAAGATAAATAAGATAAATAAGATAAAATAAACAAATGAAGCCACATCAGATAGAGGGCTTCAATTTCTTGGTGAGATACCTAGTGGGTGATAATCCTGGATGCTACATTTTGGCACATGCACCAGGGTCAGGAAATACTTTCATGCTCATTAGCTTTCTTCAGAGTTTTTTGGCTAAATATCATTATTCCTAAAGGAATTCTACCAACATCCTTGGGAGCTACACATTGGCAAGTAGAAGAACTTCCTCTGTATGACTTCTACTCTGTTAAGGCTGACAATAGATCTCAGCAGCTTGATGTTCTCAAAAATGGGAGGAGAACATGAGTATTCTTTTCTTGGTCTATAAGTAGTTTTCTAGAATTGTGTGCGATGTAGGAGACGAGATAGGGGCTACATGTCAGGAGAGGTTAGTAAAGGTCCCTAGCCTTCTTATTTTAGATGAAGGCCATACTCCCAGAAATGAAGACACAAATATTCTCCCTATGCTAGAAAAGGTGCAAACTCCTCGTAAGATGGTCCTTTCAGGGACACTATTTCAGAATCATGTCAAAGAAGTTTTTAATATATTGAATCTAGTGTGTCGTAAGTTTGAGAACATGGACTCAGCACGATCTTGTAATGATGAGTCCAATGTTCAGGAAAACTTACGACACACTAGATTCAATATATTAAAAACTTCTTTGACATGATTCTGAAATAGTGTCTATGAAAGGACCACCTTGCAGGGAGTTTGCACCTTTTCTAGCGTAGGGAGAATATTTGTGTCTTCATTTCTGGGAGTATGGCCTTCATCTAAAATGAGAAGGCTAGGGACCTTTACTAACCTCTCCTGACATGTAGCCCCTATCTCGTCTCCTACATCGCACACAATTCTAGAAAACTATTTATAGACCAAGAAAAGAATACTCATGTTCTCCTCCCATTTTTGAGAACATCAAGCTGCTGAGATCTATTGTCAGCCTTAATAGAGTAGAAGTCATACAGAGGAAGTTCTTCTCCTTGCCAATGTGTAGCTCCCAAGATATACCATCACGAGATGCCATGAGACGAAAGTATCCTGAGTAGAGCATGTATATCAGGTGGCAGTAGGAGGCACTTGAAAGTTGATGCAGAGGTAGGTTTCTTTGATATAGTGGAAGAAATATTGAAAAATGAAGATCATTGTAAAAGGAGAATTTCTATCATAAATGACCTTCGGGAGATGATCAGAGATGTCTTGCACTACTACAAAGGTGAATTCTTGGATGAGTTACCATGACACATTGATTTCACTATGCTATTGCATCTGAGTCCCAAATAGAAAAAACTTCTAGGATACTTTGGGAAATATGAGAAGTTTAAGAGAATTGCTTAAGGCCTTTTTCAGTTCTGGCACTGCAAGTGTCGACTCTTGGAGTCGACACTTGTAGCCCAGCTTGCTGCCTGGGCGTAGCAGGTTGCAAGTGTCGACTCCAAGAGTCGAAACTTACAGTCCAGAGAGCGCTTTCTGCTGCAGATAGAACCTCCGCCAAAATGTGTTGACTCTGAGAGTCGACACTTTCGATTGGATCCTTTATTTCTTTGCTCGAAACAGAACTCTCGATGAAATGTGTCGACTGTGAGAGTCGACACTTTCACCCTGTGTTCAGATTTTGTTCTTTGACAAAACACCCGTGAACAAGAGTCAACTCCAAGAGTCGACACTTGTCCCGGGCATCCGGAAACGGGACATCTTTAATTACGTCTCATTCCAACTGTAATGAATAAACTATTAAAATATGTAAAACCAAACTAGTACTTTAATCACTCAAGTTCTGAATCTAAAGTGCTATATATACTTAAATTTGACTTTATTTTCTCTCTCTGTGTGCATAAGAAGCTACCCGCATGTGCAAATCACTATTGACCCTACATGCAAAGTTTTTCCTACATGTATATTGTCAACGCTTACAAACTAATGAGCATTATTCTTGAGGTGATTTTTCTATATATGAAAACCTCCCATAAAGACATACCTCATCTTACATCTAACTTATATATTAAATAACATTCAAAGAAAAAAAAATGTAACACTCTTATTTCCCTACCTATAGAAGGGTGGGGAACCTTCTCTCATCACAGCAATGAACTAGAGAGAGAGAGTAAGTGAGATAGAGGATGGGACGTCAGTGAAGGGGGGAAAGGGAGAAAGATAAAAAAATTAACTAGATTTGAAGGCGGACATATACTCCACAAAGATTGGATCTTAACTACATTTGAGAAATACTCGCTGCATATATCATCGTGTGTACTTGTACCGTGTCCTCTTTCATACTCCACTTTTATTAATCTACGGTTGTGCGAATTCGATGAATGTAGTATGTACTATAATTAATCTGGGTTCGTACAATTAGATGTATGTGTTATGTATTAAGCGGAGTTAAAAGATCACATCTATATTGAGATTTGAAGTTGTTGAGCATTGCAAAAAGTATTAGTATTCGAATATGAAAGTTCATTGAATCGGTCCGCCCACTAGCTATCCTCCCTAGAGCCACTGTTATTCATCGCCCAACTACTCCGCTAGATTTCTCATCATAAAAAAAACCTTCCTTTTCCCGAATCCAAAGAATACCTACATTTGATTAACATTGATGTAACACTACCAGAAAATCTAATTAATAAATTAATTTACATGCTTTATTTGCCCCTCCCATCACCCTAACAATAAATCTATTTAGGGTTACATAAATTAAAATAAATTGAAACAACATATAAAAATAAAATAAAATTTTTACTTACTGTTTATTCACAAAAAAATTCTGATTCTTTCGTTCCCGTCCTCTCGACCGATTATCCTACCATGAATAAAAAATATATATAATAAAATAAAATAAAATTAATTTATCTAATTCACACAGTGAGGGTGAGAGAGGGCGGGAGTAGGGAGGGGGAGGGAGGCCAACGGGAGAGGGAGAGAGGGCGGGAGCAGGGAGGGGGAGGGGGGCCAACAGGGCGTGTGTATGTGTTTGTGTGTGCGTGTGTGCGTGTGTCTGTGAGGGGGAGGGGGGCCAACTGGAGAGGGAGAGAGGGCGAGGGAGGGGGCGGGGGGCTGCCAACACAGAGAGGGAGTGGGACAAGACCGTGAGAGGGGGAGGGAGAACAGGAGAGGGAGAGGGAGGGGGTCGACCACCCTCGGCCGACGCCTCCTCTGCCGGGTGAGCGCCTCCTCTGCCGAGTGTGTGCGTGAGAGGGAGTGATGGAGCTGGAGAGGGAGAGGGAGTGAGGGAGACTAAGAGGGGGAGAGGGAGAGTGTTATAGAGAGAGGGAGAGGGAGAGGAATCGAGAGGGTTTACCTACCAAAGAGAGGACGGCGATGGCGAGTTTTGGCCGGCGATCGAGGATGAAGACGGCGACGGCGAGGATGACCACGGCCGACGACAACAGGGAGGACGGCGACAGCGGCGGCGATGGCTTCGGCGGCGACGACGGTAGGGAGATGGATGAAAGAGAATATGAAAGGGAGAGTGGGGGGAAGTGAGTAAGAGGGAGTGGCGGGGAGGGGCCGATTTGGGCGCGGGAATTCATGTTTTTCAGACGGCATTTCAGACGAATAATATTTTTGTCTGAAATTTTAATAAATTTAAGACGGAAGAGTTTTCGTCTAAATATAAGTGTCAAATTGAGACGGATAGTGCGACAGATAATTATTTGTCTGAAATAGAGATGGAAATTTAGACGGAATCTATCCGTCTGCAATTCAGACAGATATTAAGACTCAAATTATTCTGTTTGAAATTCCCGTCGCTAACAGCGCCTTTTCTTGTAGTGTAACCTTGTGCTACGAGTCTGGCTTTATTTCTAGTGATCACCCCTGACTTATCAAATTTATTTCTGAATACCCACTTAATTCCAATTATAGGGCGATCCTTTGGTCACTCTACCAGACTCTATACTTAATTCCTGGTGAAATGATTCAGCTCTTCCTGCATAGCTAGGATCCAAGCATCATCCTCAAGAGCTTCTTCTACATTCTTTGGCTCTACCTGTGAGATGAAGGCTGAGAAATCACGAGAAAGCATATTTCATCTGGTTCTTACGCCAGCCTGTGAATCTCCAATGATGTTTTCTTTAGGATGACTTTTGACATATTTCCACTCTTTTGGTAATTCTTGATCCATTTCCCCATCTTGTTGAAGCTCTTCTATTGGTGGATCTGGTTGATTCTATTTCTGGATTGAGAGATTTTCTACTTGCGTGGTCAGCTCATCTGTATGATAGATAGACTTTCCTCTTTCTTTTGAGAGAGGGTTAGATTCATCGAATTTTACATGTGCAGTTTGTTCTACAAGGAAAGTTCTTTTATTAATTACTCTAAACAAATTTTCTTTAGAAATGCACCCCAGGAAGATACCTTCATCACACTTTGAATCTAACTTTCTGAGGCTGTCTTTGTGTAAGACCCCAGAATTTTTATAAATTATTTTTGGAATATTTAATAATTTTCTAGAATTCATAAAGGTCTAAATAAATTAATAAAAAGAATAATAGATCAATAAGTCATTATAAGGCCCAATTAGGTTAAATAATTAACCTAGCCTATTTAAAGATAATCCAAAAGGTTAATGGACCAAGCCCATTAAGTTTGGCCCATATTCTAGAAGGTTAATTGACTTATTCACGTATTTTAAAGATAAATACTATTTTTATAGATAATTATAAAGGATAAACGAACAAGAGAGTTTTATTTAATTGAAACTCTGTATACGTTTGGTGTAACGGTCTATCGGGCGACCGCTACAAGCATGTAACACACCTAGGCTGATGCGTTACACTCTTACAGTTCCGTGAAAGAAAGAACGAGCAAAAAGATTAAAACTTTGAGATCTTATCCACAAGAGATCGACTTGGGAGACCTTATAACATTACTAAGGACTCTTAGGGATTAGGTTTTGGCAAATTAAGGACTCTATAAATAGGACCTAGTTCTGAACTGAGCGACCCTTACTTTTGGCTCGTGAAGAATCAAGGTAAGGAGATATAATTTCAGGTAAGTTCTTTAGAAGATTTTGTTTAGTATACTTTAGACTAATAGTTCTCCAAATTTCGTACTAGGAGATCAAGCAACTAAAGAGATTGAAGCGTCCAAAGTTGCTGGTTTGACCATAGTAACCCAGGAATCAGAGCAAAAGGCCCCTGAAGATCAGGGAATTAGGACGTCTAAACAAGGTAATTAGAGTTCGATTATTTAGAACTTTTTGTTCACCTTAGTTTCGTCTACTTACCCTCAAAATTTCACGTCCTTAGGTCAAGAGGCTGAGGAGCTAGGGCAGCGTGAAGTTACTGAAAAGTCAAAAAAAGAGAGGAACTAGGGCGGTCCTTAAAAGCTCAAATTAGAAGTTTAAAGCCTAGTTGAGCGGTAGGTTATCTCATGATTGGCAAAAACACCTTGTTAGGGATAAAAGCCCTCTAATTGTGTTTGATTTCATGCATTATAGACTATGAATTTCATGTTTTAATGGGTTCATGCATGCATATTCTTAGCCCTAATCAAAGATCAAAGATGTTATCTTGTTAGTTCACTGCAACCTATGCATCTAGATGACCTTTTTACTTTGTTTTATCATGATTGGGGTAGTTAAATCTTTTCAAAACATAACATGATTTCAAATCTTAATCTTTTATTTCATTACACTGTTAGCAGGGACTTTGACGCATTATACTAGGACCGTCAGATGACTGTAACGGTGTTACGATAAGCCGTCACAACCCCTGTTGTATTTAAAGTTTCTCCGTTGTCTCTGACGCACCATAACAGGAGCGTTACAATACTGTAACGGTCCTACGATCAACCGTCACAGCCCTATGATGAACCTACTCTCGACCGTCAGAGTAATCGTAGATAGAATTGAAAATCAGTCAAGTTCACTTATAAATAAGCCTAGTTATCTAAGTTTGGACTTGATTTCATGTCTTTAAGATTATCTACTGATTCATAATAGGAATTGTATGGTTAAGGTATTTTAAGTTATTTTAAGTTATGTTAAATTCATGTGCCAAAATTCTATAGTTTTGTATCTAAATCATGACTTTCCAAAGATGTATTGACGGAGTTTTTATCATGATTTCCTATTGTTACACATTCTTTTCTATCTATAGCGTCATTTCTTTAAGTACATGGGATATATTCAGGTATATGTCCATTAGTTTACACATTGCACTATATGAACACTATTCTTGGACATGAGGACCTCTCTATTGGATATTCCTTCCAATGGACTAGGAAATCTTGTTTCAAGGCCTCCGTAATTCTCCGCGAGCCTGGGATTCCCACTAGGACGCCGAGTTGGTTGTACCATTAATACCCAAGTGATTAGAATACACTATTGAGGTTTCTGGTTATCAGTAGTGTAACGGACCTATATTGGACCGTCAGGCACATGTAACGGCCCAATATACAACCGTCACATTTAACTGAGTCCAGTTACTATTTCTGGATTTAGTCATTCTAACGCATCAACTCTAGACCGTCACATCATGTAACGGCCCAGTACACGACCGTCACACTGCTTGAGTATGTTAAACCAAGGTTTGACCAAGGGTTGATTTTCCAAAGGTTTCTAGATAGACACTTGATGATCTAGAACTTATCATATTGATCAAGAAACCTAATATAATGAATGGAAGATAAAGAATGTACCGTTATGCTACTGATTTATTTCAATAAGCATAACATAGTATAAGTCATTCTTGATTTCTCATGATTCTTATTAAAGCATTCATTCATTGAATTATTGTTATCAAGAGCTTGTTGGAATTGTACGTTCTTGGCCATACTTTATTACATGCGTGGAAAAAGCTTGATTTATACTTGAAGATGCGATCGAGCACTGATTGTGTTCAAGGGCTCTATGCTAGTCCCCTCGGCTGATTGTCGGAAACATACTATTATAAACCATGGGGTATGATGCTACTGGCATCGCATTACGCTGGGAGTACTTTCTTTATAAATAAGTGAAAATCCACGGCACGACATGACATTCTTGTACATGACTTTCTTGCTTGATATTCCATAGAAATTCATGAAGTACTTGCTCATAAGCAAAAGATACTGGAGTGATGATTATGTGGCTTGCTAGTACATTCTCGTTACATTCTTGTTCATGAAAGGCCATATCATGTTCTTATAACATTCTTGCTAGTTCATACTTGCTCTCATTCTATCCTACATACTTTGGTTTAATCACATGATTGATCGCATTCGCATGATTTTACCTTATTTCTCTAGAGTTAAAATTTTTAATTACTTTAATGATGCCTTCATATTGATGCGAAGATACCTACTGGGCAAGTGTGCTCATTACCTATTTCCATTCTTTTCAGGAAATGAAAGTGATTCGAATTTGGATTCGGGTTATACAAGTAGCGGGTCCGAGAGCGAATGAAAGTATTGTCAATGATGAGCGAAGACTTATGAAGTCTATATTGTTTAGATTGCGTCTATGTAATTTTCCTATTTCTTGAGTCTGATAGATTGGAATAAGTTGAATTAGTGGTTGTATTTTGAAATACTTGATTATTATGAAATAAAGTTTGAGTTTGAGTAAATATTGTGCAATTGCATTTATGTGTGTGATTGTCTTACGCTCTGATCATTCTTGCTTGCCAGAGGCTTACCATGCTGGCTGTTCTCGTTTCTCAAGCGAGTCTTCTGCTGTCATAAAGGCTCGGGGCGTGACAGTTAAGTTGGTATCAGAGCCTAAGTCTCATGACTTAGGAGGAAGAGTCATGTCATAGGATAAGTCCAAGGTTTAAGGACCCATACCTATGAACTAAGGAAGAAATTTCCACACCCATGTGAGAATTGGGTAGAGCCCGGGATAAGATAGTTAATTAGTTTTAAGATTGATTTTCCTTCCAATTGCACGAGAAATAACAAGTTGTTATTTTCTCTCAGGTACCCTATTATTATCATGGCTCATCACGTAAATTGGGATGGTATGCAGCAAACAGTTGCTGGCCTCACTCAGGCGTTACAAACCATGGCGCAAGCTGGCGCAGGAGCAAGGGCTGGTGATTTACATCGCAACTTTCGGAGCTTAAATCCTCCGCATTTTTATGGTTCTTCTAATCCTGACGAGGCAGAGAACGGGATAGATGAAATGAATCGTATCTTTGATGTTATCCAGTGTGCCGATCAAGAGAAGGTGTGTCTTGCAACCTTTCAACTTAACAAAGATGCTCGCACATGGTGGAAGTCGGTTCCGACACCTCCGACCGATGCACCTCATATATGGGATGATTTTCTTACCCTATTCCATGCCAAGTACTTTTCTGAGCACGTAAAGGAACGAAAGGCTATGGAGTTCGCCGCTCTTCGGCAAGGAATGATGACGGTTGCCGAATATGAACTGCAATTCTCAAGACTTGCACCTTACGCACCGCATCTTATCAGCACCGATTTATTGAAGGCCAATCGGTTTATGGACGGGTTGTGACTCGGCTTCATTCAGCAGCTCAGGACCCAAAATATCCGCACCTATGCGGAGATGGTTCAATGAGTGTATTTGTGTGAAAGAACCTTGGAAAAGGTCGAAAAAGTAAAAGGGAAAGGAGAGGAGTCTAGTCGACGCTCAGATCGGCATTATAAGAAAGAAAAGTTCAGCATCACAGAGCCCTACAAGAGCCGTGATAGTAAGAAGAGATCCAGGAATGGTAATGGCGGAAGTTCCCATAAGCAAAAGAAAGTCAAGGAGGAGAAGGAGTAGGTCGCCACGGCTTGCACATTTTGTGAAAAATTCGGCCATTCGGCTGAAGAGTGTTGGAAGCGCCTTGGCGCTTGTTTATGTTGTGGAAGCAGGGAGCATCGCATGCCAGATTGCCCCCTTATAAAAGACCAATCGTCTGGTGGAGGACGTAGAAGGCTGGCTCGCCTCAATGCCGTCTTAGAAGAAGAGGAAGCGCCCATGGATGGTGGGCTTATGGAAGGTACCCTTCAAATTTGTTCTCGTCCTGCATTTATGCTATTTGACACTGGTGCCTCTCATTCTTTTATCTCCACTACTTTTACAAAAATATTACCAATTGCATCAGTCCCCTTACCTTCAGACCTCTCTATTTTCACACCCTTAGGTTCTGGAACAAAGCTTACCGACTATTATCCTGATAGTGAAGTGATAGTAGAAGGTCACAATCTCCCCGCAAACTTAGTATGCCTTGATATGAAAGGTTATGATGTCATTTTAGGGGTAGATTGTCTTGTAGATCATGATGCTTATATCAATTGTTGAAATAGGATTATATCCTTTCGAAAGCCCGGTCTTCCAAGATTCTCTTTTCTTGGCATCCAGTACAAGAAGCATCCTACTATTATATCTTCTCTTCACGCTTGCAAACTTATCTCGCAAGGATGTGAAGTTTTTCTTACTTCTGTCATTGTTGCCGAATCCAAGGAGATTATCTTAGCAGACATTCCTATTGTAAATGAGTTCTCAGATGTATTCCCATCCGAATGACCTAGTTTACCGCCCGAGAGGGAAGTGAACTTCACTTTTGAACTCATCCCTGGAGCAGCACCTGTTTCTATAGCCCCTTACAGGATGTCTCCCACAGAACTCAAAGAATTAAAAAGGTAGTTGTAGAAACTACTAGACAAAGGCTTCATCAGACCTAGCACATCCCCTTGGGGTGCGCCGGTTCTATTTATCAAGAAGAAGGATGGTTCTCTTAGGCTATGCATCAATTATCGGCGACTGAATCCACTCATAATTAAAAACAAGTATCCATTGCCGCGTATTGAGGAGCTCTTCGATCAGCTTTTCGGAGCAGAATATTTTTCTAAGATTGACCTCAGATCAGGTTATCATGAGCTTAGAATTAAAGAAGAGGACATTTATAAATCGACTTTTCAAAGTCGTTATGGCCACTATGAATTCGTGGTAATGCCATTCGGATTAACTAATGCACCGGCAGCATTCATGCAACTTATGAACAGTGTCTTCCAACCATATCTGGACCAGTTTATCATTGTCTTCATTGATGATATCTTGATATACTCTAAGACAAAGGAGGAACATGGAGAACATTTGAAAATAACTTTGCAAATACTTAAAGAACATAAACTGTATGCCAAGCTAAATAAATGCGAATTTTGGCTCAAGGAAGTCTCATTCCTAGGCCATATTATCTCAAAAGAAGGTATTGCGGTGGATCCTTCTAAGGTAGAAGCTGTCAGAAATTGGAGCCGGCCAACGACTGTATCAGAAGTAAGAAGCTTTCTGGGTCTAGTTGGTTATTATAGGAGATTCATTAAGGACTTCTCAAAGATTGCGGTTCCTTTAACTAGACTCACGAGAAAAGAAAATCCTTTTGTCTGGTCAGAGGAATGTGAGAAGAGTTTCCAAACTCTTAAGAATCATCTTACCACAGCTCCTATTCTATCACTACTGATGGAAGGTGGTGGATTCGAAGTATATACGGATGCATCATGCATTGGCTTAGGGTGTGTCCTTATGCAAAATAAAAAATTAATATGTTATTCTTCAAGACAATTGAAACGTCACGAGAAAAATTATCCTGTACATGATTTGGAATTAGTAGCTATCATGTTTGCCTTGAAAATTTGGCGTCATTATCTCTATGAAGAAAAGTTTACGGTCTACTCGGACCACAAAAGCTTGAAATACTTATTTTCTCAAAAAGAGCTAAATATGAGGCAGAGAAGATGGTTAGAATATCTTAAGGATTTTGATTTTTCTATTCAATATCATCCTGGCAAGGCTAATGCTGTTGCGGATGCACTCAGCAGAAAACTAATGGGTATGCTATCAAGTCTTATGATTAGTATGACTAATCTTATTCCTCAATTTGCTCAGTTGAACTTAGATATTGACAGGAAGGAAGAAGATTGCTTCATGGCTAATATCCGAGCTCAACCTACCTTAATAGAGGATCTAGTCAAGTTACAGAATGATGATCCTATATTTCTAGAAATTAAGGCTAATATTGAACAACGGCCGGATTTCTCTATTACGGAGGATGGAAGATTGCTATTCAAGGGTCGAGTGTGTGTACCGGATCATGAGGATACGAAGAAATTGATTCTAGAAGAAGCACATAATTCCAAGTACACCATTCATCCAAGTAGTACAAAAATGTATCAAGATCTTAAAAGAAATTTCTGGTGGCCCAACATGAAGAGATAAATAGCTGATTTCGTGTCTCGCTGTCTCACTTGTCAACAAGTAAAGTCAGAGCATTTTAGACCCGCATGTAAACTGCATCCCTTGAGTATTCCCAAATGGAAGTGGGAAAGTATAGGGATGGATTTCATTATGGGGTTACCTAAGACAAGAGGTGGACACGATGGTATATGGGTAATCATAGACCGATTAACTAAATCTGCGCATTTTATACCAATCAAAAGTCGATAGTCTGTGGATATCCTGGCAGCATTATACATAAGGGAAATTGTTAAATTACATGGTGTCCCAGTCACTATTATATCTGATAGAGATCCTCGATTCACATCACAATTCTGGAAGGGTCTACAACAGTCACTAGGGACTAGATTGAATTTTAGTACGGCCTTTCATCCACAAACTGATGGTCAGACAGAAGGAACAAATCAGGTGGTAGAAGACATGCTCAGGGCTTGTGTTATTGATTTTGGAGGTAGTTGGCATGATCACTTGCCTCTAGTAGAATTTGCTTATAACAACAGTTACTAGGCCAGCATACAAATGGCACATTTTGAAGCTTTATATGAAAAAAGTTATCGATCACCAATATGTTGGAGTGAAATAAGGGAAAAAAAATTTCTAGGCCCCGATATTATCATAGATTCTATAGAGAAAATCAAGCTCATTCAAGAGAGAATGAAGATGGCCCAAGATAGGCAAAAATCTTATGCTGATAATCGAAGGCGTGACTTGGAATTTCAAGTAGGAGACCATGTGTATCTCAAGGTTTCTCCAGGTCGTGGTATTCGGAGATTTGGCATTAAGGGCAAACTAACTCTAAGGTTCATTGGTCCGTTTGAAATTCTTGAAAGGGTCGGTGAAGTGGCTTATAGACTGGATTTACCTCCACAATTAGCAGGAATTCATGACGTATTTCACGTCTCTATGCTGAAGAAGTATGTATATGATCCTGACCATATTATCACTTATGACAATCTGGAGATTCAGAAGGATATGACGTATGAGCAAACGCCAATAAAGATTCTAGAACGGGAAGTGCGTCAACTAAGAAATAAAGTTATTCCTATGGTCAAGATTCAATGGAAGAAAACATGGCCATATGAAGCAACATGGGAAACCGAAGCAGCCATGCAGAAAAGATTTCCAGAATTATTTAACTGTAAGTACACTCTCCATAATCCATGTATTAAATTTGGGGACCAAATTCTCTTAAGTGGGGGATGGTGTAAGACCCCAGAATTTTTATAAATTATTTTTGAAATATTTAATTATTTTTTGGAATTTATAAAGGCCTAAATAAATTAATAAAAAGAATAATAGATCAATAAGTCATTATAAGGCCCAATTAGGTTAAATAATTAACCTAGCCTATTTAAAGATAATCCAAAAGGTTAATGGACCAAGCCCATTAAGTTTGGCCCATATTCTAGAAGGTTAATTGACTTATTCACGTATTTTAAAGATAAATACTATTTTTATAGATAATTATAAAGGATAAACGAACAAGAGAGTTTTATTTAATTGAAACTATGTATACGTTTGGTGTAACTGTCTATCGGGCGACCGCTACAAGCATGTAACGCACCTAGGCTGATGCGTTACACTCTTACAGTTCCGTGAAAGAAAGAACGAGTAAAAAGATTAAAACTTTGGGATCTTATCCACAAGAGATCGACTTGGGAGAGCTTATAACATTACTAAGGACTCTTAGGGATTAGGTTCTGGCAAATTAAGGACTCCAGAATCGATCTAATCTTCAAAACCCTATAAATAGGACCTAGTTCTGAACTTTGGCTCGTGAAGAATCATGGTAAGGAGATATAATTTCAGGTAAGTTCTTTAGAAGATTTTGTTTAGTATACTTTAAACTAATAGTTCTCCAAATTTCATACTAGGAGATCAAGCAACCAAGGAGATTGAAGCGTCCGAAGTTGCTGGTTTGACCATAGTAACCTAGGAATCAGAGCTAAAGGCCCCTGAAGATCAGGGAATTAGGACGTCTAAACAAGGTAATTAGAGTTCGGTTATTTAGAACTTTTTGTTCACCTTAGTTTCATCTACTTACTCTCAAAATTTCACGTACTTAGGTCAAGAGGCTGAGGAGCTAGGGCAGCGTGAAGTTGCTGAAAAGTCACAAAAAGAGAGGAACTAGGGCAGTCCTTAAAAGCTCAAATTAGAAGTTTAAAGCCTAGTTGAGCGGTAGGTTATCTCATGATTGGAATAAACACCTTGTTAGGGATAAAAGCCCTCTGATTGTGTTTGATTTCATGCATTATAGACTATGAATTTCATGTTTTAATGGGTTCATGCAAACATATTCTTAGCCCTAATCAAAGATCAAAGATGTTATCTTGTTAGTTCACTGCAACCTATGCATCTAGATGACCTTTTTACTTTGTTTTATCATGATTGGGGTAGTTAAATCTTTTCAAAACATAACATGATTTCAAATCTTAATCTTTTATTTCATTACACTGTTAGCAGGGACTTTGACGCATTATACTAGGACCGTCAGATGACTGTAACGGTGTTACGATAAGCCGTCACAACCCCTGTTGTATTTAAAGTTTCTCCGTTGTCTCTGACGCACCATAACAGGAGCGTTACAATACTGTAACGGTCCTACGATCAACCGTCACAGCCTTATGATGCACCTACTCTCGACCGTCAGAGTAATCGTAGATAGAATTGAAAATCAGTCAAGTTCACTTATAAATAAGCCTAGTTATCTAAGTTTGGACTTGATTTCATGTCTTTAAGATTATCTACTGATTCATAATAGGAATTGTATGGTTAAGGTATTTTAAGTTATTTTAAGTTATGTTAAATTCATGTGCCAAAATTCTATAGTTTTGTATCTAAATCATGACTTTCCAAAGATGTATTGACGGAGTTTTTATCATGATTTCCTATTGTTACACATTCTTTTCTATCTATAGAGTCATTTCTTTAAGTACATGACATATATTCAGGTATATGTCCATTAGTTTACACTTTGCACTATAGGAACATTATTCTTGGACATGAGGACCTCTCTATTGGATATTCCTTCCAATGTACTAAGAATTCTTGTTTCAAGGCCTCCGTAATTCTCCGCGAGCCTGAGATTCCCACTAGGACACCGAGTTGGTTATACCATTAATACCCAAGTGATTAGAATACACTATTGATGTTTCTGGTTATCAGTAGTGTAACAGACCTATATTGGACCGTCAGGCACATGTAACGGCCCAATATACAACCGTCACATTTAACTGAGTCCAATTACTGTTTCTGGATTTAGTCGTTCTAACGCATCAACTCTAGACCGTCACATCATGTAACGGCCCAGTACACGACCGTCACACTGCTTGAGTATTTTAAACCAAGGTTTGACCAAGGGTTGATTTTCCAAAGGTTTCTAGATAGACACTTGATGATCTAGAACTTATCATATTGATCAAGAAACCTAATATAATGAATGGAAGATAAAGACTGTACCGTTATGCTGCCGATTTATTTCCATAAGCATAACATAGTATAAGTCATTCTTGATTTCTCATGATTCTTATTAAAGCATTCATTCATTGAATTATTATTATCAAGAGCTTGTTGGAATTGTACGTTCTTGGCCATACTTTATTACATGCGTGGAAAAAGCTTGATTTATACTTGAAGATGCGATCGAGCACTGATTGTGCTCAAGGGCTCTATGCTAGTCCCCTCGGCTGATTGTCGGAAACATACTATTATAAACCATGGGGTATGATGCTACTGGCGTCGCATTGCGCTAGGAGTACTTTCTTTATAAATAAGTGAAAATCCACGGCACGACATGACATTCTTGTACATGACTTTCTTGCTTGATATTTCATAGAAATTCACGAAGTACTTGCTCATAAGCAAAAGATACTGGAGTGATGATTATGTAGCTTGCTAGTACATTCTCGTTACATTCTTGTTCATGAAAGGCCATATCATGTTCTTATAACATTCTTGCTAGTTCATACTTGCTCTCATTCTATCCTACATACTTTGATTTAATCGCATGATTGATCGCATTCACATGATTTTACCTTATTTCTCTAGAGCTAAAATGTTAATTACTTTAATGATGCCTTCATGTTGATGCGAAGATACCTACTGGGCAAGTGTTCTCATTATCTATTTCCATTCTTTTCAGGAAATGAAAGTGATTCGAATTCGGATTCGGGTTATACAAGTAGCGAGTCCGAGAGCGAATGAAAGTATTGTCAAGGATGAGCGAAGACTTAGGAAGTCTATATTGTTTAGATTGAGTCTATGTAATTTTCCTATTTCTTGAGTCTGATAGATTGGAATAAGTTGAATTAGTGGTTGTATTTTGAAATACTTGATTATTATGAAATAAAGTTTGAGTTTGAGTAAATATTATGTAATTGCATTTATGTGTGTGATTGTCTTGCGCTCTGATCATTCTTGCTTGCCAGAGACTTATCATGCCGGCTGTTCACGTTTCTCGAGCGAGTCTTCCGCTGTCATAAAGGCTCGGGGTGTGACACTTTGCCATTATTGAGAATGTAGCACTTGCATCCAAATGGCTTGAGGTGATTGATGTTTGGTTTCTTTCCCTTGAATAGTTCATAAGATATCTTCTTCAATATTGGTCTATTGATGGTTCTATTGATGACATAGCAAGCTGTGTTGATGGCTTCGGCAAAAAAATATCTTGGAAGATTATAATTTGCTAACATTGTTCTTGCCATGTCCAACAAGGTTCTCTTCTTCCTTTCAGCAACTCCATTCTGTTGAGGTGTTTTAGTAGCTGAGAAGTTATGCTCGATTCCGTTTTCCTCATAGTATGACTAAAATTTATCATTCTAGAATTCTCTTCCATGAGCACTTCTTAATGCAATTATGTTGGTACTTCTGACTTTTCTGAACTTTCTTGTTGAATTTGATATACGTTTCAAAGTTGTCATCCTGGTTTTTCATAAATGAACCCATGTAAATCTCAAATAGTCATCCACTATTACTAATTCGTAGTTTTTTCC
This sequence comes from Amorphophallus konjac, assembly GCA_022559845.1. Lineage (NCBI taxonomy): Eukaryota > Viridiplantae > Streptophyta > Magnoliopsida > Alismatales > Araceae > Amorphophallus > Amorphophallus konjac. The sequence goes on from CM040127.1 coordinate 167,961,613, forward strand.
TCTAAGACTTGTTCTTCTCATTGGTCCAAATAGGTCTATGTGGAGTAGTTCTAGAGGTTTGCTGGTAGTTACAATATTCTTGTTTTGGAAGGAATTTCTAACCATTTTTCCTTTCATGTAGGATTTGCAAATTGGTTACTCTATAATTTTCTTCAAGGGAAGACCTTCAAGTAAGTCATATTTTGCTAACTTCCTTATAACTCCTTGACTTGCATGGATGAGTCTTTTGTCATAGAATAGCTTCATCTTCATCCTTGACTGTAAGGCACACTTGTTGTGATCTCAGATCATCTATATATACTACGTACATATTTCTCTCTCTTTGTGCCTTGAATATGACCTTGTTTGTTTTAGACTCAAGAATTACATAGTGATCATTTTCAAACTTCACTAGATGTCCTTTTCACACAATTGGCTGATGCTTAGTAGATTGTGCTTTAATCCTTCCACATATAGCACCTTATCTATGCATTGGGCAGTCTTAAATTTGACAGTTCTTAGGACTTAGGTCATAGTCTCCATTGTCTCCATAGGTCATAGTCCCTCCAAACTTGTCTTTAATTCTAGTGAACTGAGACCTATCCCCTGACATATGCCTTGAGCAACCACTGTCAAGGTATCACTTTGTGTTACTTGCTTCAAGATAGGTCTGCAAAAAGGAATTAATGTTGAGTTTTAGGTACCTAAATCATCTTGGGTCCTTCGGGGTTAGTGATAGTATGTAAGGAGGTTTTAAGAATCCATTTCATATTCTTACTTCTTTCCACTTGTTTTGTTTTTGGATTTCTTTTGTATACTCCCTTCAGAGGGTTTACTGTGCTCTTGGCTTTTACAAATGTTGGTAGAGGATATTTCTTATATGGATTTACTGGAGATTTATCTTTATATCTTTTATATCCAATACCTTCTCTTCTAAAACTTGCTATTTGAATTAGTACCTCTTTTAGCTCTTTTTCTCCTTTTTTAATTATTTCTAGGGTTTTCTTGAGGCATGCTTCTCTTCTTTAAGTTCAATAGTTTCTTCTTCTTTAGTTAGTAATTTATTGTTTTGATCTTTCATGTGATCTATGTTTTTGGTTGTTGTTTTAGTGCTTTCTTCTAGTTCCTCATAACATGTTTTTAGTTCAAGTTTCACTTCTTCATTTTCTTTAGTAAATTTGGTAACTTGTGTTTTTAAGGATTCACACTGTAAACATTTTACATCTTTTAAGTTTTGATATTCTTTCTTAAGATCTTTAAGCTCTTTACTGACTAATTTAAATTTTTATAGAGTTCCACTAAAACATCTTCTAATGAATAATCTGAATCAAATTCAGAGCTATGGTTAGAATCATGTACCTAATCTTCATCATTATTTGTCATTAAGGCCAGATTTACTTTTTCCTCTAATTCTGAAGCTGATGTACAAGATGTGGATTCTTCGTCATCCCATGTGTTGGGTCCCGTAGTGCAAGAATACGAATCTAGAGGGGGGGGTGAATAGATCCTACTACTAAAAACTATGTCCAATTAAAAACGCAACTAGCACACAACGGAATATACAAGATTGATAGGATTGAGGAAATTAATCTAAACAAGTTTAAACTAGATTCACTCAATCTTACCGAGCTCACACGTTTGCACAAACCGATAGGATAGTGAACACACAATCACAAGAAACAAACCACAAGACACGGAGATTTTTAAGGTGGTTCGGGACCACGACGGGCTCCCTACGTCCACCCCTCACCAAACCGGTGAGGCTTCACTACACGCTACAAATGTAGCAACACGGGGACGAACCCCAACACACACACACTGCTTCCACAGCAATCCACACACGAGGCCTTGCCTCAAACTACTGCCACAGCAGCACACACACACACTTACACACACAAACACTGGGGAACACACCCCAAACCAATTCCTCACACGGAGTCACAACTCCGACCACACACACGTAGGCACTGCCTACACAACTATACGGGAGTAAACTCCCAATCACACATGCGGATATACTCCGCACAATCAACACACATATATCAACACACACACTCGGAGACCCCCTTCTCCGAACACCCACACAAGGTATTGTCTCAAATGTATATGAATCAAAACATATATATGCTATGACCTCCCAACAAATTATAGAGATGAAAACTAGAAGTATGCATCAAGTATAAGGCTCCCCCTTCTTCATCAAAATCTGATTCTCCTTGGCTCATTGACGAATGATCATCAACTTCTTCCTCTCCTCGTGCCGCTCCTCTTTTCCTTCAAATGCTAGCTTCAATCAAACCTTCATTCATTAGAAAAGTGATTAGCCTCATAAACTCCTCTCCTCTCAACCTTGTGGCTGCACTCCTTCTTCTTCTTCTATTTTCATCTTCACCTGAAAGAACACATGAGCATTAGGATTGTTGTATCATAAGATCGCAACTCATATATATATATATATATATGCAAGAGAGTGAACAAAGAACATATAAACAAGTTCAAGGAGATGATGTCTATAGCCAAGATCTAGAACAAAACTAAGAGCAACTGGAGAAACAAAGGCAAATGGATTTTTCAGTGGATAGAGCTCCCCCTTTTTGTTTCATCAATTAGGCTTAAGCTTTTCTGCAGGAACATTCTTGAAGGAAGATGATCGATTCTTGCAAAAATGAACTTGTAACTTGATTTCCCACGTAGCTTCCAGTAGAGGATTGATTGGAGACTTGAAAACACCTTCTTCCCTTCACTTACAAGCTCACAACAGCGTGGAAGAACCCTTGGAGCAGCTGCTACATCCCTGCACTCACAAGTGTTAGAACAAGAGAAGAAACCTTCTAAAAATCCCTCTTCCATTAGGTTTTCGACCCAAGGGGATGTATAAATGCTTCTAGGTCGGTCAAGGAACACTCCAGGGATAAGATCCACGAATTAGGGAGTGATATAGGCCAGTTGGAATTGAAAGGTTGGACTTTCGAAACAAGGGCAAGAAAGTCATCTTTGACGGCTCCGCACAGGTGTCGACACTTGGTGCCCAGGTGTTAACAAATGCCAAAAATCGAGTGCTGGACACTGGGTGTCGACACCTGGTGTTGACACCTGGTGTCGACTCCTGGTGTCGACACCGATTTTTTGGGCTGCTGCCAGAGGCCTGACAGAATTGCTGATTTTCAGGTGTCGACTCCTGGTGTCGACTCTTGCACCTGCAAAGAAACAAGAGACCCATTAAGCTAAAAATGAAAGCTCCAACTTCACCGTGAGTTATGGGATGATGAAAGAAGGTTGTGAGGAGTTCTTCCAACCTGCAAAACACATAGAGAGATTAGCTTTGCTTCAATGTTAATCTCACAAATCAACCCATTTCATTTCACCTTCTCTGATAGATTCATGATGACTCGTGAAAGTATAATCAAGTGGGATCTTATCCAAGATTGTTTCCATTGCTCATTCAAGAAGAAAATGATGAGATATATTACATAACAAACACATATCAGTATTTACCTCATCATTTTACCTGAATGCACCATTGATCCTCAATGCCTTGTTTATTGGTTGAATTGTCCATACACAGAGTCATGAGGTTCCAAATATGATTCACCATTGCATGATTGAATAAGTTTGGAATTAAAGAGTAAGGAGCAAAGCCACACAAAGTAATGTTGAGTCACATTCAATTTGATCATCATCCAAACTCATCAATCCACACATCATGTATTTGCATCTCAATCAATCATTAAGCATTACCATGCATAGCATGAGGCTCAATATGACATTTATCCAAGCATGTTTTCCACAAAGACTTTCTCATTGAATACACTCATTAAATACAGAGCAATCTCACCAAGTGTAGATACAATGTACATGTAATGTGTTAACCTCAATGCACGTATGAGCCTTATAGAAGAATACATGAAGAAACATTCACGCACAAGGCCAAGCAACAAGGGCATTTTATAATCATCAAAATCACATACACAACAATCTCCCCCATTTTGATGATGACAAAATATCATGCTATAATGCTCTCTCCCCCTTTGACATAATCAGAAATGGGGAGCATGATGGGGAATCCTAAATGGCAGCTATGCAGGAACGAATGACAAAATTGTTGGATACCAATTGTTGAAAGATGGAATGCAAATGTGGACAATATGGTCATGTAGAATGCAAGATGAAATGCGAATGCTCACAAGTGGCAGCAATTGGAACTACTCAGCAAGAGGACAAAAGGATACCAATGATGCTCTCTCCCCCTTTGATATTGACACACAAGATGATTGGCTTTGATTTTCAAATTTTTAGATTTTTAATTTGCTTATGAGATGCATGAAACAGGATATATAAAACTGATGAGACATGAAATGCATACAATGTAATCAATCAGAGTTGTAAATATACCAATTATTTTTTCCTTTTGTTTTATGTATGCATGAACTAATCTCACAACATGAAATGCATGTATAGACACTATGGACATGCTTAATGCATGGAAAATGATGCATTATGATTGATCACATGCAAATAGATATATATACATGCAACATAATGCCTCCATCTTATTTAGAGTGAAGAGATAGGTGTACGAAAAGTACAAGTGAGTCATTAAGATCCGAATGCTCATGATTATATCTAAGAGATTTTGCATATAAATAGGAGAAGACATACGGCAAGTCATGCAATTAATCAAATTTTCAGAATACATATCAAATCAAATTACCATGTGTAAGTGACTAACATGAGTATGAATTTTAGCCATATGGATAACCAGATTTTCAAGTAAACACAATGGTAAGTGAACAAACTACATTTCAATTTAGAGAACAACGTATTGGAGGCTTCGCTCTACCTCAAGCAAACATATCATCAGAAATTTGCATACTGACAATCTGAATTTTTCTAAGAAGGATCAGGTTCAATTGATCCCTTTTTACGCGAGGAGACACATGGAGCGCATGCCAGAATCCCCGGTTACTCAGAATACTGAACCTTGTCATCTCATTTGAACAGAGATACTGTAGTCAATACTTTTCAGAAATGAACCACATCACGTCTCAGGTGACATGTGCCCAGTTTACTCAATGAGACTTAGCATTGCTCTGCCTTTCATTTTAGCCATCTTTTGTATGTGGAGGCAGGCAGCTTTTTCCTCAACTGTCTCGTATCATCCATGTAGCAAGTTGAATTACTTTAGAGTGTTGAAATGAAATTCCTATATCCTTATAAATAACACTCAATTTCACATTAAAGTGCATGAAGTGTACGAATTTGATTTAACATGTATGGAGAAAATTTAACTTAAAACAGGATAGTGTAGCTCCCCCTATGTAAATACAATAAGCATGAAATGCTTCCCCTGAGAGTTTGACATGAAGCACACTTGTTAAGACTCAAATGCAACATTATTTAACAATGAAGTATTCGGTCATAGAAATTTCAAAGGAAGGGGTTGAATAGCATATAATAACATGCAAGCATACAATGGAGATATGCATATATGCAGTGCAGAATGTGAAGATATGCAATTCCAATTCTGAATGATACCAATGTTGGCTCCCAAGATATAATGTTGGGTCCCGAAAGATAAGATACCATAGTTGGAAGAATTCAGTTTTGGCATTTATCCAACATGGAATGTTCAAAATGATGCATTTCAAAATATGCACTATATGTATGCTGAAAATGTCAACCATACAACAAGACACACGATGAGCTTCATCTTCCAAAAGCACTATGTGAATGATATGCAAAGAATGATATGCAAGTATGCAATGTGATGCAAGATTTCAGATTTCACACGACACTCTATATGCACCTAATGCAACTAATACATGACACGCATTACCATTTGTTCAAATGTGAGGACACTATTTTATTCTGAAAAGAGAATTCAGAAAATTCATTCAAAGCATCAAAGACATCACATGTGAGCTTTTCTTGAAAACAGTTGTGCTTTTATCCAAAAAGATGAGTGGCACATTGGTACAGACCATGGAACATTGATCAAGCTCAATCCTCAAAATGTTCAGCCACGGAACAACATTATCATGCTGAGAGAATGGAAAAACATCATTTTCAAAGTTTTCAGCATGCAAAACTCCCCCATAATCAATGCATGATTTCAAAAAATTCATTTAAGTTTGATGCCATATGCATAGATGATTTATGGTACCGGGCGGAGACATATTCTCACGCATGGTGATAGCTTTCAGACATGCTTGACATGCCCTTCCACATGTCACCATTTTATATACCATGTAATCATTGAAATGAAGATCATAAATATATAATGCATTCCCATATGACATGGGGGGTATTTCCACATAGTCAAAATTTAACATTCAATTTCCAAACACTTTATTTTCCCACCTTTGTCTTGTGTTACCTTTGTTAACATCTTCAAATTCTTAGTTTCATTCCGCTTGTTGTCTTCTTCATCAACAAGCTCCAAAACTCAATGGAATTAGATCAAATCTCACATTGAAGTCCTTTTGTGCTCCTTCCTTTCTCTCATGTAAGAAATATAATGATATTAGCCAAAGGAAATGGAAGTGGGTCAAATCTGGTGTTGAAGTCCTCTTAAGCTCCTTTCTTTCTTTCCTGTAAGAAATAGAACGATATTAGCCAAAGGAGTTCCCTTGAAACCCAAATTTGCATCTTATAAAAAACAGCATGTAAGGATATGAAAATACCAAGAGCCCCCATTCCAAAACCCTTGAAAAACTCCTCTAGGATAAGAAGAGAAACTCTAAAACCAATCGGTCCTCAAGATAGGCATTTTGACACCAACTTAGGAACAATCAAAACTGCCTACAGCAGTTAATCTAATCCCAGAAAAGCCAAACATGAATTAAACTCAATCTAGGCACATGATAATACACTCAAACATTTGAATTCTTACCATGATTTCAAGGGTTGATGGTCATAATCAAACCTGTACTGTAAAGAGCTCAATTCATGTCAATATTAAGCCCATGCATATGAAGAGACTTACTTCAAGGCTTTTCATCACACATGACTCTCTCTCTCTGCCTGCAATATCAGAAACTCAATTCCATATCAACCTTAATTCAATACAAATGAGAAGACCAATCTTTGTGCTTTTCTTCCATAAGACAATCTCCCTTGAGCTGCAAATGTGAATGATGAGTTGCAACTGCCAATATGAGTGATTCACTCAAGGTTAGATCCCTGGAGTTCAGCAATACTTTAAGAAGTGCATTCCACTGAAAATTCATTTTCTATGCTTGTACCTTGAGCATTCATCATCTTCCAAGCCTTACACTTGGCTTCAAGGCAACCCTGCAATAAGGATCTCATTTGGTTGTTTTGGGTACCCAAGTTTTCTTAGGTCCCGTATGGTTAGTTGCACCTCTAGTGGGTGCCTTCCACAATCTTTGGGTATACATATCATCAAAATGCATCAAAGAGCAATCATGCATGGTATGTCCAAACATTCCACAATAATGACAACATGTTGAAGACTTCACAGAATTCTTATAAACATGATAATCAAATTTATGTGATTTAGCATGAATGTTATCATTATTAACATGGAAATTTCTCCTCTTCACAACAGGATGAGCATGAAATTTTTGTGGGTTGGCAAAAGTATAATTATTTTTAACTTTGAAATTCTTTCTTTCATTTGCTTGCCAACACTGTAACATATGGTGTCCTAGCTTTCCACATGTAAGACAACCACCCCTTTTTCTTTTGGAAATAAGTTCATTTTTGCATGCTTTCAAATCATCTGATTTCATCAAAAAGTACTTATGCATCATATGACCAAGTTCACCACAATAAAAACATGAGATTTTCTTTATGGATGCATGTTTGTGTGCAACATGATTTTTCATGGCATTCATCGTGACACCAACAACATTTTTAACCTTTTGATGCAAGTTTTGTTTCTTTTTCAGACTTTCATTTGATTGCTTTGTTGTTTGAGGAACATATTGATTTGGAGACCCATTTGATGTGCTGGCTATATTAGAACTATGGACAAAGGATGTATGGACTTTATTTTCAAAATTCTTTTTATGCACAGGATTATAGCCCAGCCCCTCTCTTTGAAAATTCACTTTAGTCCCCAATATCTTGTTCAGATTTTCTTTCCCATTCACAAACTTACACAAAGAAGCATTCAGATCAAGAATTTCTTTTTCAAGTGATGAAATATGCAATTCATATGAAATGATCTCATTGTCATAGGAAATGACTTTTTCATTCAATTGGGCATTGGTGGTTTTGTAGCTCTCCATCATTTGTTCAAGCACATGCATCTTGTCAGATTCATCAACAATCACAGATTTCCCCTTTTCAAGTTTTTCAAGATTTTTCAATCTACTTTCAAGCAAGGAGATTTGAATTAGCATCGCACTGTTCTCCTTTTTGAGTTCTTCATTTTCATTAGCAAGTTTATCATTCATAATCAATTCATTGCAAATGTCATGATCAATAGAGTTTGATTCCATTTTGGTTCTTAGATCTTTTTCAGTTCTCTCCAATTGATCAATTTTATTCTTGAGGGTAACATTCTCATTTCTCAAGCAAGCAATGGTTTCTTTGTGACATTCAACATCATGCTCTAAAAGTTTATTGAAGTTCACAAGCTCAGAACATTTATCACAAGTACCATTTTCATGGACTAAATTTTCTGATTTCTTTTTCAATTTTCTGTTCTCTAACTTGACTTTCTTATATTATTTTTCCAACTCATCATAAGCTTCAACAAGATCATCAAGAGTAAATTCTTTAGAGTCTGAATTTACCTCTTCAACACTTTTGTCACTTTGTTGATCAGCATCATCCGCCATGAGACATTTCAACCTGTCCTTCTCTTGAGCTTTAATCAACTGGTCCATAAGCTCCTTCGCCGTCCTACAAGAAGATACAAATGGATACTTGTTAGAACTTACAAAAGCTTTCAATAAACTCAAAGCAGTAACATTATCACGATGCATCCTTTTATCCTGCTTAGACCACTTGGTCTCATCTAGAGGTAATGTGTGTGGACCATGATAAATCAATTTCCAAAGACTAGGATTAATAGAATTAATCACCATACACAGTTTGCCTAGCCATGAATAAAAATTTGAACCAGCGAAGATTGGCAAACAATTCATAGATATATGTTCAGAAAAATTTATGATTGTAGAATGCACTAGGATCACTCTGTAGATCGTAAGATCTAGGGACAACAGAGTCTCGCTCTGATACCAATTGTTGGGTCCCGTAGTGCAAGAATACAGATCTAGAGGGGGGGGGGTGAATAGATCCTACTACTAAAAACTATGTCCAATTAAAAACGCAACTAGCACACAACGGAATATACAAGATTGATAGGATTGAGGAAATTAATCTAAACAAGTTTAAACTAGATTCACTCAATCTTACCGAGCTCACACGTTTGCACAAACAGATAGGATAGTGAACACACAATCACAAGAAACAAACCACAAGACACGGGGATTTTTAAGGTGGTTCGGGACCACGATGGACTCCCTACGTCCACCCCTCACCAAACCGGTGAGGCTTCACTACACGCTACAAATGTAGCAACACGGGGACGAACCCCAACACACACACACTGCTTCCACAGCAATCCACACACGAGGCCTTGCCTCAAACTACTGCCACAGCAGCACACACACACACTCACACACACAAACACTGGGGAACACACCCCAAACCAATTCCTCACACGGAGTCACAACTCCGACCACACACACGTATGCACTGCCTACACAACTATACGGGAGTAAACTCCCAATCACACACGCGGATATACTCCGCACAATCAACACACATATATCAACACACACACTCGGAGACCCCCTTCTCCGAACACCCACACAAGGTATTGTCTCAAATGTATATGAATCAAAACATATATATGCTATGACCTCCCAACAAATTATAGAGATGAAAACTAGAAGTATGCATCAAGTATAAGGCTCCCCCTTCTTCATCAAAATCTGATTCTCCTTGGCTCATTGATGAATGATCATCATCTTCTTCCTCTCCTCATGTCGCTCCTCTTTTCCTTCAAATGCTAGCTTCAATCAAACCTTCATTCATTAGAAAAGTGATTAGCCTCATAAACTCCTCTCCTCTCAACCTTGTGGTTGCACTCCTTCTTCTTCTATTTTCGTCTTCACCTGAAAGAACACATGAGCATTAGGATTGTTGTATCATAAGATCGCAACTCATATATATATATATATATATATATACATGCAAGAGAGTGAACAAAGAACATATAAACAAGTTCAAGGAGATGATGTCTATAGCCAAGATCTAGAACAAAACTAATAGCAACTGGAGAAACAAAGGCAAATGGATTTTTCAGTGGATAGAGCTCCCCCTTTTTGTTTCATCAATTAGGCTTAAGCTTTTCTGCAGGAACATTCTTGAAGGAAGATGATCGATTCTTACAAAAATGAACTTGTAACTTGATTTCTCACGTAGCTTCCAGTAGAGGATTGATTGGAGACTTGAAAACACCTTCTTCCCTTCACTTACAAGCTCACAACAGCGTGGAAGAACCCTTGGAGCAGCTGCTACGTCCCTGCACTCACAAGTGTTAGAACAAGAGAAGAAACCTTCTAAAAATCCCTCTTCCATTAGGTTTTCGACCCAAGGAGATGTATAAATGCTTCTAGGTCGGTCAAGGAACACTCCAGGGACAAGATCCACGAATTAGGGAGTGATATAGGCCAGTTGGAATTGAAAGGTTGGACTTTCAAAATAAGGGCAAGAAAGTCGTCTTTGACGGCTCCGCACAGGTGTCGACACCTGGTGCCCAGGTGTTAACAAATGCCAAAAATTGAGTGCTGGACACTGGGTGTCGACACCTGGTGTTGACACCTGGTGTCGACTCCTGGTGTCGACACCGGTTTTTTGGGTTGCTGCCAGAGGCCTGACAGAATTGCTGATTTTCAGGTGTCGACTCCTGGTGTCGACTCTTGCACCTGCAAAGAAACAAGAGACCCATTAAGCTAAAAATGAAAGCTCCAACTTCACCGTGAGTTATGGGATGATGAAAGAAGGTTGTGAGGAGTTCTTCCAACCTGCAAAACACATAGAGAGATTAGCTTTGCTTCAATGTTAATCTCACAAATCAACCCATTTCATTTCACCTTCTCTGATAGATTCATGATGACTCGTGAAAGTATAATCAAGTGGGATCTTATCCAAGATTGTTTCCATTGCTCATTCAAGAAGAAAATGATGAGATATATTACATAACAAACACATATCAGTATTTACCTCATCATTTTACCTGAATGCACCATTGATCCTCAATGCCTTGTTTATTGGTTGAATTGTCCATACACAGAGTCATGAGGTTCCAAATATGATTCACCATTGCATGATTGAATAAGTTTGGAATTAAAGAGTAAGGAGCAAAGCCACACAAAGCAATGTTGAGTCACATTCAATTTGATCATCATCCAAACTCATCAATCCACACATCATGTATTTGCATCTCAATCAATCATTTAGCATTACCATGCATAGCATGAGGCTCAATATGACATTTATCCAAGCATGTTTTCCACAAAGACTTTCTCATTGAATACACTCATTAAATACAGAGCAATCTCACCAAGTGTAGATACAATGTACATGTAATGTGTTAACCTCAATGTACGTATGAGCCTTATAGAAGAATATATAAAGAACCATTCACGCACAAGGCCAAGCAACATGGGCATTTTGTAATCATCAAAATCACATACACAACACCATGCAGCTGCCATGGCCTTCTTCTTGAAATTTCTTCTTAGCCTTTTGGGATTCTCTGACTTCTTCCATTATTTACTCTTTTATGTCTACTTTTAAAGTTTAGGACATTTGGCCTTCATATGTCATGGTTTGTTGCATTCGTAGCAGACAACTTCTTCCTTCTTGTAGAATTCATTCTTTGAGTATTTCTTCTTCTTTTGATTTTTGGAGAGCTGGCCTTGTTTCTGTAGCTTTTCTTTCTCATGATTTGTTGCAGCCTCCTAGACAACATTGCCACTTCTTCATCAGAGTTTGTTGGAGTTTCTTCTGCTTCTTTTGATTCAGGTTGTGACTCTTCTGCTTTAAGTGCACTTGTCTTTCTATTTCTAGAGGCTTCTCTCAATCTCTGCATGTTGATTTCTTGGGCCATGAGTGACCCTATCAATTTTTCTAGAGACATTGTAGCTAGGTCGTTTGCCTCTTCAATAGCTGTTACTTTTGCTATCCAACTGCTTGGCAACAATCTAAGGATCTTTCACACCATATCACTCGAGCTGTATTCTTTCCCTTGTGCAACCAGTCCATTGGTGATGTCCGTGAATCTGCAATACATCTGAGAGATAGTTTCATTAGACATCATTCTAAATTGTTCATATTGTGATAGCAGGATGTCTATTCTTGTCTCCTTCACTTTGTCTGCTCCTTCATAGGTAATCTGGAGCTTTTCCCAGATATGTTGTGCTATCTTGTAGGCAGAAATTCTGTCAAATTCGTTTCTTGATAGTCTACAACAAAGATGGTATTTTGCCCTGGCATTCAAGGAAGCATTGTTCTTATCAATAGTGGTCCATTCATCTTTAGGACTCGTAATGATACGATCACCCTCTTCAACTATCATCGTAGTTCTAACTCTTTAAGAAAAACTCCATTCGAGTTTTCCAATAAGCGTAGTCTGAACCATCGAATAGTGGAGGACGGTTGACAGATTGCCCTTCTGCCATCTCAGTCATATAGATCTTTTGCTCTCAGATCATTAGATCCTTTTACCAAGGAGCCTGGGCTCTGATATCCCTTATTGCCCAGTATATGGCTATGACCCAAAGGTGGGGGTGAATGGGTAATAAGAATTTAATTGACTTAAGTAGATATCTAAAGAATGCAGTAGAGCTATTTAGTAATAATGCGATAAAAATTTAAATCAGAAAGTAATCACACAATGGAACACAGCAAAGTTTATACGGGTTCGATCGTGACTTCTTGTCACACCTACGTCCAGTTTCTCATAATAACACCTAAGGTTCAACTAGTCTTTCCAAGATAAACTATAATGGGCTATTTTGTTAGGTGTTCAGCCACACCTTGGGTACTCCCTTAATCAGAGTCGCGACTGAATTTTCTGGTATCAGCCAAACCTTACAGAGTACATTCCTTCTACTGGACACCCTTGCTCGTAAGCAAGGACCACTCCCTTTACAAGGAGGTAGAAGCAACAATTAAACAGAGTACACTAATGGTGCCTCTAAGTAGGCGTATGGTGTACAATGCAACCCAGTAAGTTCAAGAGAAAAGATCAGAGTAGAAATATGCAATCTTGAATTGTAAGAAGCCTTCTAAAGAATTAAATCATATAAATGCAGAAGGCTAGAAGAAATCAGCAGAGAGAGAGATTCAGAAAGACCGTAGTTACTGGTTTGCTTTACGCAGAGGCTTTGAGCAGGAAGAAGAGTTACAGATGATTGGGTTATTTTTCTCAACTCTTATAATGTGAAATTCTAGCTCGAGATTGCTCGAGAGAGTTGCCTTGTCTAGATCTTCCTGTGACTTATTTATAGTCTACCGAAGCATACTGCCATTAGACATATTCCTGAAGCCGTTAGACACTAAATAGTTAACATTAGACTCTATAATATGATCGTTAGTCACAAAGTGCAGTGGGCGTTAGGCTCTTAATTGGTCAATCAGACTGCAGAAAGATTCATATCTGTCGTGATATCCTGAAGTCAGAATGTCTTTCCGAGGTATGTCTATTTTTCTCACTGTTACTTCTACAGAAAGTAATTTCTTAGCAGAAGAAATAATTTAAGTAGAAGGTATTTCTTCCTTTGATTTGGCTTTGAAATGTGGTTGTATAGTCTCTATGTCGTCATCCTTCTTTCTGTTTGCTTTTACCTGAAATAGCATAAAGAGAAACTCTATCTTTCTTAGATGGACATGATACGAGAAGAGAAGCCTTGCATGACCAGCGATAAATGTAAAGAAGTTTCTACATGTTCTGTAATAAATGTTTGTGCGTGCACATTAATTGCTTTTGGAATTCAAATCTTGTTAAGATAGTCAAGGATAGAAGTTGAGATAGTCGATGTATTGTACACTTTAGTCAGTTCAACTATAAGGCATCAATTATGTTAACAAACTATCATAAACAATTGTTAAGATAGTCGAATGAATGATCGACTAGATGATGCATTGAAATATCTTTTGATAAAAGTTGTCTTATTGATTGGCTAAGTTTCCAAATAGTCGAATGTATCAACTATGTTTCCAGATAATGGAATGTATCAACTATGTTTCCAGATAGTCGAATGTATCGACTATGCGAACATTTTTAGATAATCGCTAAGTTTTCGGATAGTCGAGTGAGTCAACTATGTGAACATTTCTAGATAGCCATTGATTTGATTGACTAAGTTTTCAGATAGTCAAATGTATCGACTGTGTGAACTTTGCATGATTAAGTTACCTCAAACTTCACAACGACTATATCTAATAATTACTTCATCTCTTCAAACAACTAAATTAAACAAGATCTGTCAATGATTCAAAACTAAGTTATGCAGTGATTAAGCATGTGCTTATGTTTTTGTCTAAATAACAATTATGTTTTTCATGGATTCAAATTTATCTAATTTGGTGCAAATTGTTAATTAGTTTTGTTCTTTGTTTTGTCATTTGTTTTATTTTTTTGTTATCACCAAAATCAGTTTTATTTTCAATGACTGCTTATGATTCATGGAGATGTCAGCCTAACACCTTTCACAGCGAAATCGTCCTGCCACGTTTTTTAGGCCAATGAGAAGTTTTATTGTAGGTGGATTTGTGCACCCAATTTGGTGCACAAAGAACTACTCAATCTAAAATGTAATAATTTTATGGTTTGAAAATCACTAACTTTAAAATCAATGAATCCTACGAGTTTTAAACTAGAAGTGTTACTTTTTGTGTGGTTGTAAAATGCTTCAGTAACTTTAGACCGGAAGATCAGAACTGCATGTCTGACATAACTTGAAAGCTCAAAAATTTATAAGATAATAATTCAAATGTAAAGACAACACTGCAACATAATTAATTTTGAAGTATACCAATCAACCACTTAGTGGACCCTCTTTTTTTTATAATTTACCATTTTGTTTTATCTTGCTCCACCCCAGAGAAAAGCATTAACAGCAGGTCCTTTTTGACGAATGTAGTAAATCTACGAAGAGAGTGGGATTAGAAGAGATTGTGGACTTTTATCCTAATATTGTGGTCCACTTGTGTTGGGTCGAATATAGTTAAACACACCATTAGGTCTAGTTAGTGGAATATATCTATTGGGCTTAACCCATTAAGTGTCAATCAGTATCTTATAATGGATGGGATTCTGACTTGAGTCCAATTGGTATTGGTCATACCTCTCTATATAAGTGAGTGTAACTCCTCATTAGGTTATACGCAATCAAGAGAGATAGAGAGAGGAAATCAGAGGGAGAACGTGGGGTTCGTTTCTCTCTTCTTAATGTTCGAGCATGTGGATCTTCTTTCTCTTCATCTTCCTCCTGAGGTGTGGGATGGCTCCCACTTGGGGTAAATATCCCCACCATGTGGTATATGAGACTGTCGGATCTTTTGGGCTTCAATCTCCTATTTTCATATCGTACGGAGAAAAAGAACAACCTACAATTTTTTTATTTTATTTTCTTCTGGCTATGGGCGGTGACAACCGTTGCGGAGGAACTGACGTTGGGCCACAGGGATGGAGTGGTAGCTGGCTGTGCTGGGCATCGACGGGACGCACGCAGGGCATGTAGGGCGACTGGTGCCACGGCAGGTGTCCCTGCATTAGTGTGCGGCATGCATGGTGTTGCTGCCATGGAGGTGCCCCTGTGTTGTGACCTAGTTCAAAAAAAAGGATGGCACAACAGAGGGTGGCGCTGGGTGCCGACGGGATGCTCGCAGGGCACGTGGGGCAACTGGCACAGCGGCAGGCGTCCCTGAGTGGGCATGAGCCATGCGCAGCCCTACCGCCACAGCGACACCCCTGCACGGTGACCCAGTTCAAAAAAAAAAAGAAAGGGGTTTAGCAAGGTAGCCGCCAGCAGCCATCTCCTCGCCGTATGACGCCTCCGGCGTCGTCTCCGGCCGGCGGGTGGTGGGGGCATTGGCGGTAGTTTTCTTTTTGTTCTCTCTCCATGGAGGTAAGGGTTTGGGGGGAGAAAACATGGGGAGGAAGAAGATAAGGTCAATTTGTCCCTTTTTCCCCCATTTGGAATTCAAAATTCAAAATTTAAATCCATTAGTTTTAAGTTAGGATCTGATAAGGATTGTGGATCCAGGTTTTTTTGGGTCTCCCTTTAAGGTCTTTGGATTTTAATTTGGACTTGGATTGGGATCCTTATTACATCTAGTATTAACCGTTTTGAGTTTGGATATCGGGTATAAGATCCATATGGGTCTTATGTGAGACCCGAATCTTGATCCGTTTATGTATTTGAATCCAAATTAAAATCTGAATTCTTAAATATTCATATCCATTAATGCTTAAATGTATCCTTTAAGTAGAAAACTATTTATTTAAGTTCTTTTAATTGTATCCTTATCCTTTAAAATATATTAATGGCCAATCTATAGGGTCCATTAAGTTCCGGATCCTAGGCCCAACTATTATGGGTCTATTTTGAGCTCATTAGTTGTTTTTAAAAGGGTAGAGGGTCCATTCTATAAATAGTTTGTATATAGACATAATTTTTGTGGGTATGTTTGTAATTTTATATTTATTTTGGTAAACATAAAAGGATATTTATGTAACAATATGCTAAAACTTATGTTTTACCCTTTTTAATTTAGTTTTGTGGCATGATTAAAGTTTGTTAATGGACTAATAATTGTTGTAGTAATTTTAGGAGATATTTTTGTGATATTTTGACCATCTTACAGTTTTTATTTATGCATGAGTATCTCCATTTTAAATTGCAATAATTGTTGTGTTCATGTCCTTTTACTCATATTTAGTGTTAGTTTGATGCTACTGTGAAGTTTTGTCAGAATTTTTTGATTTCTAAGTAGTTAGGTAGATCACCAAAGTGACACTAACTATGAGGAATGATAAATTTTACTCTCTTAAGTTGAAAATAGTGTCATTTATGATCATTATGATTTATTTGTTATCATTTTAATTGGGGGAGAATATTTTAACATTGAAAGTGTATAAGTTGACCACCAAAATGGCCTTATGTATGGAGCATAATAAAGTATTCTCATTAAGGAATTAAAATGATATTAAATTCTGTGTTCTTAGCTTGAACGTGGAAAAGGAGTGTTCTACATTCATGTCATGAATAAGATAAAATAAAAATTATGTGCATAGCAACTCTTCAGAGTTTTGTACCGAAAAGTACTCTCTCTTGACATCAAAGTGCATATAAGTTTTAGTTATATCACTTATGTTATTTTCTAGGAGAGGTAGTCCATTAGCATGTTATAATTCTCACCCAAAGGAGAGATTATAATTAATGAGGCAACAGGACAACTTGTTAGAGTAATTCATTTCAGTTGTTAAAATTGCTTTGCATTTATTTCACTGTCTCATAACTTGCTATAATTGTTCCATTATCTTATATGTGAGCATTTGGTTATTTATTTAGCTACTTCTCCATTGCTTGCATCTTTCATTGGCAATGTGCCTTATCTTAACGGCACTAATTTTAATGAATGGAAACAAATGGTACTATTTTCTTTGTAGTCCATGGATTTACACTTGGCTTTGCGTGAAGATAAGCCTGCTCTTCTTACTTTGCAAAGCACAATGGAACAGAAAACTCAGCTTGAGAAGTGGGAAACATCCAACCGTCTGTACCTTATGTTCCTTCAGGGACATGTTAGACAGAACATTAAGGGATTGGTGAGGACACGAGAGTTCGGGCCCATTTTGACCCGACATTCATGTCCCAACGACGGAGGACTCCAACTCGGAGGTGATTGAGAGTTGTAGGGCTTCGGATGACTAGCCCACTGAGTCTAGTTTCAGCCCATTAGGGGTCCATTTGAGTCCTTTTTTATTTTTATGTATTTTTAGTCCGAATTTCACAAGATTTTTAGAGTACCAAGGATATTTGGGACAATTACTAGGTTAGGGTTTCACTATTGGGATTAGCCCAAATCCCTATTTAAGATGTTGTTCTTGTTATTTGGAGGATAAAAATGAAGATGTTGAGAAATTGGGATACAGCTGCCGTCGTCTTCTCCGATCCAGGTGGGCCGCGAAGCCCTAGGGTGTGAAGCCCATTCTCGATCTCCCCCTCCTCCGTCTTCTTCCTCCTTTCTCTTTCCCCCATCGAATCCCACCATCTGATGAGTGGTATGAGAGGATCTATAGGGGGGTGAATAGATCCCACACTCGATTCTTGACCACTTTGAAAAACCAAAACAACTAGTAAGGCAGAAGGAAATGATCTCAAACACGATTCCACACTGACACACGAAATGTTCGAAGTATAGGGGCGTGAAACACACTGATCGAGTCACATCACCTATGAAGGAGGTAGAGAAGATGGAGTACGTCACAACAAACCATAGCACAAGACATTTTAAGGTGGTTCGGCTACTATCTAGTAGACCTACGTCCACCCCTCACTAACTCGGTGAGGATTCCACACTTGGCCAAAGACAACACACACACACACACGCCGAGCTACTCCGCTACAACAGCTGACACACACCTTGTGTTGGGTCCCAAACGGTGGCAATCAAGAGGGGAGGGGTGAATTGATTGGCAAATTAAAATTATTTTATGAAGAACTTGCGAGACAAGATAGAAGCAATCAAACGCTCGGTCTTACTCGTGCATGATCACACATGAATGCATGTGAAAGATGGTGAGTGTGTGAAGAAGATAAGGTGGTGAACACTTAACTCACCGTGAAGCCCACTCGACAAAATATGCACGCGAACAAACCACTGGAGACACAAAGTTTTTAGGTGGTTCGGGTACACCGCAATGTTCTCTACGTCCACCCCTCACTCATGAGGATTAACGACTTCACTATGATGTGAGCCGAGCACACACACACGCTATTATGAACAGCACACACACATACACGGTACCCAATCTAGGCACCCCAATCACACACACACACACAAGCTCGTGTCCGTACACGAACACACACTCACGAATCTGTTTCAAGATAGTTTAGAATACAACAACTTTCAGATTCACCAAAAAACACTAAAGAAGATCAGAGTAGAAAGGATCTCTAGATAGAACTCCCCCTTTGTGTTCTTCGAATCAACTTTGATACTCCAGCAGAATGATGAACGAGTTTGGATGAAGTGTGACGCAAGGCAGCACAAATGGATGTGGAAGCTTGATGTCTGATGCAGCTCTTCGATGTATATGATCTTGGGCTTGGATTCCAACTCCTTCCTTTGGATTTCAGCTTCAGAGCAAGGAGGAATGGGGCTTGAAGGCTGCAACTCCGAACCAGCACATACACAATAGAACAACCATCATTCTAAATCGGATCTCACCTCTCTCCTATATATTTAGTGCCATTAGGGTTTGATTAAATGATCAAAACAGTCAAAGACAGCTTGGGAACCATATCCACAAAATGTGGAGAGGTTTGTGGAATGTCTAGAGGTGATTAGACATGGATTGGAAGACTCCCGGTGCAAGGAAACCGAAGTCAAACAAGACGACTGGAGGTCAGACCGGAAGGGGTCGACCCTTGGGGTCGACCCTCGGGGGGTGTTTTATGTTCTGGGCAGAATGGGTCGACCCTTGGGGTCGACCCTCGTTCACAAGGGTTCTGCCAAACAATATTTTACAAGGGTCGACCCTTGGGGTCGACCCTCGGGCCTTGATGAAAAATAGAATTGAAAGGGGTCGACCCTAGCACAATAGACATTCTGTCTGGCAGAAACGCTACAGGGGTCAACCCCAGGGGTCGACCCATGCCCCAGAGCAACAAAAAAATGGTGGAGACCACCAAACCAAGTGCCAATGAAGTGTGAATGTTCAAGTGCCAACTCAAGAGATCAAACCACATAAATTCAAGAAACTGAGGCATGAATGAAAAAGACCCAAGTGAAATTGCCTTAGTCACGAATGTGGATCCCTTTAACACAAAAGAAGAATTTCAACAATGCAAGAATTCGGATAGATCTCACCATAATCTCCTTGTATTACTTGATTCATGAATCGCCTTCTTGTCCCTGTCAAAACATACATTTTGCATTAGCTTTGGCGATATCAGACTGAAGTTAAATATCTTACCAGCTGAAGTGATTCCCGACTTGCAAAGCTCCGTATCACATCAAGTGAAGACTATTCCAGAAATAGTCATGGTATTCAAGTTAAATTTAGTCATCATCAAAATCCATTATATCCATTACAAAAACCACATAGAGGGGGTTCAACAATCTCCCCCTTTTTGATGATAACAAAATTCAGAATGTGGAATTACAAAATCCAAAAGCCATACCATGATAACAATGAGTCGAGTCGGAACAATATAAGAAGGACGTGAATTAACCACCTCAAACTCATGAATCAATTGAGACTCCTATTGGAGCAGAGTGCTATGCGATTGATAAAGAGAGGCATATTCCAACAACCAGCATATCTTACTAGGAAAACAACCACAGTCCACAATCTGATTACAATGTAACAAGGGGAAGTGAAAGTGCAATATAACAAGATGCCATGCTATGATTACAAGGAAAATGCAACACTCCTAAGACACTAATCAAATATGAAGATGAAAATGCAACACACATGCATGCAAGCATACATCACACATAGATATAAGTAGCCGGTATCCGGGCACACATGTAGTAGTAGAAGGCAAAACTTCTCCCCCTTTGGCATCATCAAAAAGAGGGGGTGAAACGGGACTGTGAAGGTGCCATGAGAACGGAGGGCAACAGCCTAGTCATCATCCGGATTGGGTGGACCGGGAGCACGCCGGACATACTCCAAAATTTCGTGGCACAATTGGGTGTGATGAGCCAAGGCATCAGTGACAGAGTGAGTGTGTTCTTGGTGAGACAGCTTCAGTTCATGCAGCTCATTTGCAATGTCATCCAAGGCCTCCCCATACTTATCCAACCGCTCATCAATGTGATCCAACCGATCGATGATTAGCCTGGCCGCCTCAGATGGTATATCTACTGTAGGAGGAGGGAGTTGTTCTTCATCAGACTCGGCATCTTCATCCTCATCATCATCATCAGAACCAGCAAGAGGAACGGCGGTTTTCAGTTGCCGGACTAATTCACCGTCAATGAGAACATAACCCATATTGTGGCAAATGGAGTGAATGGTGAAAATGTCGGCATCCCGCATAGTTTGTGAGGATTCTGCAGAGAGATTTATATTCTTGTACTGGAAAATGGCAGTTAATGCTGCAGCATAAGGTAGAGTTCTATTTCTGTGCTTTATGCTTGTGCAAATATGCTCCAAGATAATTACGGGAAAGTTAATACGGATGCCATCCAAGAGACAGTAAATGAGAAACATATGAATTTCTGTAACTTTGTCATGTCCTCCCCCTCGTGGAAGCAAAATGGTAGTAATCATTCTGTGAAGAATGTGTTGAACCGGAGGGAAACGATTAGCATTCAACCCCGCAACAGATCGGCCTGCTCGATCTTCAGAAGTCATGTAAAGATAAATGATATCTTCAGGAACAAGAATATCACCAAATGCATACCCCTCGGGACTGAGCTGAAATGCGTCGCTTAACAACTGTAGGGAGAGAAGAATCTGAACCCCATTAACTTTAGTAATCGGAGTGTCACCAGCCATGGAGAGATTGCTATAGAATTGATGCACTAAGTTGGGATACATCCGTCGGTGGTTAGACATGAACACATCCAAGTTGGGCTGACTGCAAATGACATCAACTAAATTGGGGATATGTTTGCTCAAATTACCGAAGTCCACAGCTCGGGGATGAAGAACTTTTCTGTCAAGCACCTTGCTGGATGAAGATTGACCGCGAAGAGTAGTAGCCTGTGCGGCTGATTTAGAGCGAATTTCTTGAGCCCTGCTAGACTCGGCTCCTCTGCGTGGTGCACGTCTCTTCGGGGCCATCTAAACAAAGATCAAAAAAGGGCCGCAAGATGGGGTATGGATCAAAATGGTTTAACCGTGGAGATGAAAGCTATAAACGAGAGTCTATGATCCTCCACCAACACCAAGAACTTACATCAAGTGAAAGGAGTAACAAGGAACGATCCTTGGAGCCGGAGAAGGAAGATCGCGCGGAGAGCCACCGGAAGAACCGCGGCTAGGGTTTGAACGATTTTGGAGCCAAAGAGGGTTTGTTAGGGCTTACAAGAGATGGTGGCTAGCTTTCTAGGGGGTTATGAGTTCTTATATAGGCAAGGGAGGGGCTAACTTAGGGTTAGAACCCCATTCGCGGACGGCCCGGACTCGGTGGAACCGCGTCGCCGGAATGGGTCGACCCATTGGGTCGACCCCTGTGAACTCAACCCCGACAGAACCGGTTTTTGCGAGGGTCGACCCTTGGGGTCGACCCATTCAGTGAAGTTTAGCAAAATTTGTTCAAATTTGCACCGGATGGTCAAGAGAGAGGATAGGCTCGAGTCCCCAATGTACATATATGTTGGAATCAATAAAAATAAAAGTGATAAAAAGTTTTAGACAATTGGGGAAATGCCACAACCATTTTAAGAGCAAAATGTGACGTGCTTTTATCTAATTCTCCGGATTTCATGATTCGGACAATTTTACTCCATTGATGGCAGGAGAGTGTATTCAAGGTCATAAACGACCATAGAATTTTCAACAAGAATGAGTGGATATTATATATATAGAAGGAATGCAAGAGCACACATAGAAGACTTATCACACAATTGTTTTTGAATTTTTGATTTTTCACACAATATAATGCACATGTATGACAAGGAAATTATAAACTAGCATATGACTAATGCAAATGCAAGATATGCAACAACCTATACCCCTAATTATGCATAAGATCATGATGCAGACTCATCTATCCTACAAACCCCTAGTTCTCTTCTAAAAGTTGTGAATTTCTCTTCACAGAGGGGTTTTGTAAAGATGTCAGTAATTTGAAGATCTGTCTCAATGAAGCGGATTTCTACATCACCCTTGCTAACATGATCTCTGATGAAATGATGTCTAATTTCAATATGCTTTGTGCGAGAATGATGGATAGGGTTCTTTGATAGGTTTATGGCAGATGTGTTGTCACACAAGATGGAAGTATTTTTGAAGGAAATGCCAAAATCAATCATTTGTTGTTGGATCCAAAGCACCTGGGCAACACAACTGCCTACAGCCAAATACTCGGCTTCGGCGGTTGATAAGGCCACTGAATTTTATTTCTTGGAGGCCCATGAAACCATACAACCTCCGAGGAACTGGCAATACCCGCTGGTGCTTTTCGATTCACTTTGCAACCCGCATAATCGGCGTTGGAATAGGTAATTAAATCAAGGTTCGAAGTATGCAGAAACCATAACCCCAAGTCTACAGAGCCAGCAATATATCTAAATATCCTTTTCACAGCCGACAAGTGTGACTCTTTAGGATTGGACTGAAAATGAGCACACAAACATACTGCAAATTAAATATCAGGCCGACTAGCAGTTAAGTACAACAAGGAACCTATCATGCTTCTGAAAAGTTTTTGGTCCACAGATTTACCTGTTTCATCTTTATCAATTTTTATTGATGTGGACATAGGTGTGGGTTGTGGTTTGGTAGATGCCAAGTCAAACTTTTTCTGCAGCTCCATTGCATATTTTCTATGATGTACGAACATCCCATCAGCCGTTTGTGTAACCTGCAATCCCAAAAAGAATGACAGCTCTCCCATTAGGCTCATTTCAAATTCACTTTGCATCAATTTTGCAAAGTCCTTGCTGAGAGTATCCTTGGTGGAGCCAAATATAATATCATCAACATAGACTTGAACAACTAAAATTTCCTTACCGTTCAACCTTGTGAAAAGGGTTTGATCCACATTACCTCGTTTGAATCCATTTTGTATAAGGAAAATATTTAACCGTTCATACCATGCTCAGGGTGCTTGTTTAAGACCGTAGAGTGCCTTGTCTAACTTGTACACATGGTCTGGATACTTTGTGTCTTCATACCCCGGAGGTTGCTCCACATATACGTCCTACTGAATAAAACCATTTAAGAATGCACTTTTCACATCCATCTGAAACAGTTTGATATTATTGCAACATGCAAATGCTAAAAGAATTCTCACTGCCTCGAGTCTTGCTACTGGAGCAAAAGACTCATCAAAATCGATTCCTAGCTCCTGGCTATAACCTTTGGCTACCAGCCTTGCCTTGTTCCTAGTTACCACCCCTTGATCGTTTGTTTTGTTTCGAAAGATCCATTTGATTCCGATCACATAGTGGTTTCTAGGGCGAGGCACAAGGAACCACACTTTGTTCCTCTGGAATTGGTGTAGTTCTTCTTGCATAGCCAAGATCCAGGAATCATCTTTTAAGGCATCTTCTATAGAGTGAGGTTTAGATTGTGAGAGTAATGCAATATAATCGAGATTTTCAACTTCCCTGAATGAGGAACGCGTTCTTATTCCTTCTTCCACATTGCCAATGACAACTTCTGGTGGGTGATCTTTTGCAAAAGTCCATTGTCTAGGCAGCTGTAGTTCACTTAGAGTTTGCTGATTTTCATCATCCTTTTGTTGTTCTTCACCTTCTGATTTGTTTGCTTCATTCGAGACCTCTTTGGTGGTATCTTCTTCTGATTCTTCTTCCTGCAAGATATGCTTTTCATTAGGATCCTTGGATGATGATTCATCAACAATGACATGGGGACTTTCCTCAACTACAAGAGTTCTCAAGTTATACACTCGATAGGCTCTTGAGTTAAGGGAGTATCCGAGAAATATCCCCTTGTCACTCTTGGGGTCAAACTTAGCCAAATCCACCTTACCGTTATTATGGATGTAACAAATGGAGCCAAAAGGTTTGAAGTAAGAAATATTTGGTTTCTTACCTCGATATAGCTCATAAGGTGTTTTCTTTAACAATGGCCTTACCATGGCTCGGTTTATTATGTAGCATGCTGTATTGACGGCTTCTGCCCAGAAATACCTTGGAAGGTTGTTTTCATTTAGCATGGTTCTTGCCATTTCAACAAGTGTCCTGTTCTTCCTCTCTACGACCCCATTTTGTTCGGGGGTCCTTGGTGCAGAGAAGTTGTGTATATAACCTTGATCACTGCAAAAATTACTGAACTCATGGTTGTCAAATTCCCTACCATGATCACTTCTCATGGTCTTGATGCACCACCCTTTTTCATTCTGAACCATCCTGCAAAATGCCTCAAACTCCATCAAAGCATCACTTTTGTTTGAGAGAAAATACACCCAGCTATATCTAGTAAAATCATCCACAATAACAAATCCATAAAGCTTACCACCCAAGCTATGTGTTCGGCTTGGTCCAAAGAGATCTATATGGATCAATTCAAGGGGCTTAGATGTGGTTACATCACTTTTAGATTTAAAGGATGTTCTTGTCTGTTTGCCCTTGCTGCATGCTCCACAGATTCCTTCGTTGACCATCTTCAACTTGGGTAAGCCAACCACCAGATTTTTCTTGAAGAACTTCATCATCACATTGAAACTAGCATGCCCAAGACGGCGATGCCATATCCATGCATCATCAGAATTTTTAGCAACCAAGCAAAGATTTTTATGTGAAACATCATCAAGATCAATCATATAAACATTGTTGTGTCTAACCCCTATGAACTTGATTTCATTGGTGTTTCTATCTACCACAGTGTAGTGAGTAGCATCAAAAGACACATTGTAACCTTTGTCACAGAGTTGACTTATGCTTAGAAGATTATGATGCAAGCCTTTGACAAGCAAAACGTTTTCAATGATTTGAGTTTGGTTCTTACCTATCTTACCTTCTCCAACAATTTTTCCTTTGTCTTTACCTCCAAAAGCTACCACCCCACCATCCTTTTCTTGCAGGTCTGCAAACATTTCCTTGTTCCCCGTCATATGCCTTGAACATCCACTATCCAAGTACCATTTGTTCTTTTGGGCTCCAAGGCAGACCTGCAAATACAAAGAGAGTACTTATGGGGTTTTTGGTACCCAAGCAAGCTTGGGTCCTCGGTGGTTAGACATAAGAGGCCTGTATGATCTATTCATCATTCTAATAAAATTCTCATCATCAATCCTCATGGTTCTGCACTCATACATATCATGGCCTAATCTTCCACAATAAAAGCAAGTAGCGATTCTTTTATCACGATTTCTTCTCCTATTCACATTCATATATGAATTGTGCATCTATGTGTTGGAAGATGAGGCATATGTATTTCTTGAAACCCATGGAGTTATGTATGTTTTGGACTTAAAGTTATTTCTTTTCTCAGAAGAGGGTGGAGAACATCCTTCATCAGGACCCACGCAAGTATTCAACACTTGTTTACCTTTTTCAAGTGTGGTGAGAGCATTCTTCACTTCATTTATCTCAACCAACAGACTTTCAACTTTCTTTTCAGCAATTTCCTTAGATTGATTACTTGAGACATTTTCAATCCTTTCATGTTCCAATTCCTGTTTCAAATCTTCATACATTTTGATGAGGGCAGTTTGATCTTCACGCATGCATGATCTCTCTTCTTCAAACAATTCAATTTTAGACATGAGACTTTCATTTTCTTGTTCAAGATTCTCATTTTCAGATTTCATGAAATTGCAATTCTCACAGGGATTTTTAGCACTCACAACTTGTTCGACTTTCTTTTTCAGAAGTTTGTTTTCAGATTTCAATTTTTTGCATTTTCCATACAATGATTCATATGCAATCTGCCATTGTTCATAAGTGAGTGATTCAGTTTCAGATTGTACCTCATTGGTGTCGTCATTTGCCATGAAGCATAGATGTTGGACAAGTTCATTTAGTCCATCTTCATTCCCGGAGTCTTCTTCATCTTCATCGCTCCAAGTGGCCACCATGGCCTTAGGCTTTTTGAATTTTCCCTTTTTGAACCTTTTGGCCAACTCCGGGCATTCTCCCCGCATGTGACCAGGTTTCTTGCATTCATAACAAATTATCTCTTCCTTCTTGCTGCTTTCATTCCTCTTAGGACCTTGCCTTCTTGGCCCTTTCCTGAACTGACCTCCAAACTTCCTGGTGTTCTTGACAAGTTTTCTTGCTCTTCTGGTGAACATAGCAACAAGCTCCTCATCTTCAGTATTGGCTGAGGAACCTTCCTCGCTTTCTTCCGACTCTTGAGGATTTACCTTCAGTGCCATAGTTGTGGCAACTTTCTTCTTCTTGTTGTCGTCCTCGCTCCTTTTGATGTTGATCTCATATGTCATCAGGGAGCCGACTAACTCATCCAAAGTCAGAGTGCTGAGATCTTTTGAGTCTTCTATCACTGTAGCCTTTGTGTGCCACTGAGGTGATAGAGATCTCAGTACCTTCCTCACAAGATCACGGTTTGAATATTCCTTGCCAAGAGCCTTCAAACCATTTGTGATTTCCATCAGTCTCGCGAACATTTCAGAAATGGTTTCGTCTGGCTTCATCATAAACAACTCATAATCCTGGACCAATAGATTAGCTTTGGTCTCCTTGACTTCAGAAGTTCCTTCATAGATCAAGCGTAGTTTGTCCCACATTTCCTGTGCAGAGGAACACATAGATATGCGTGAGTATTCATTCGGATGGATAGCATATTGAATTATATCCATGGCCTTAAAATTAGCTGAACACTTATTGATGTGATCATCATCCCAATCATCTTCATTGTCAGGCAACTTATAAGGACCTCTGTTGATAACATTCCACACTTCATAATCTTGAGCACGCAAGAAAACATACATTCTGTTTTTCCAATATGTGTAGTTTGTTCCATCAAAAAACGGAGGCCTGTGAACTGAATGCCCTTCGGGCATCATCCCTCTGTTTGCCATAGAAAATGATCTGCTCTACGATCGTGAGATCGGGCTATACAGAGACCAAAGCTCTGATACCAATTGTTGAGTCCCAAACGGTGGCAATCAAGAGGGGAGGGGTGAATTGATTGGCAAATTAAAATTATTTTCTGAAGAACTTGCGAGACAAGATAGAAGCAATCAAACGCTCGGTCTTACTCGTGCATGATCACACATGAATGCATGTGAAAGATGGTGAGTGTGTGAAGAAGAAGGTGGTGAACACTCAACTCACCGTGAAGCCCACTCGACAAAATATGCACGCGAACAAACCACTGGAGACACAAAGTTTTTAGGTGGTTCGGGTACACCGCAATGTCCCCTACGTCTACCCCTCACTCATGAGGATTAACGACTTCACTATGATGTGAGCCAAGCACACACACACGCTATTATGAACATCACACACACACACACGGTACCCAATCTAGGCACCCCAATCACATACACACACACAAGCTCGTGTCCATACACGAACACACACTCACGAATCTGTTTCAAGATAGTTTAGAATACAACAACTTTCAGATTCACCAAAAAGCACTAAAGAAGATCAGAGTAGAAAGGATCTCTAGATAGAACCCCCCCTTTGTGTTCTTCGAATCAACTTTGATACTCCAGCAGAATGATGAACGAGTTTGGATGAAGTGTGACGCAAGGCAGCACAAATGGATGTGGAAGCTTGATGTCTGATGCAGCTCTTCGATGTATATGATCTTGGGCTTAGATTCCAGCTCCTTCCTTTGGATTTCAGCTTCAGAGCAAGGAGGAATGGGGCTTGAAGGCTGCAACTCCGAACCTGCACATACACAATAGAACAACCATCATTCTAAATCGGATCTCACCTCTCTCCTATATATTTAGTGCCATTAGGGTTTGATTAAATGATCAAAACAGTCAAAGACAGCTTGGGAACCATATCCACAAAATGTGGAGAGGTTTGTGGAATGTCTAGAGGTGATTAGACATTGATTGGAAGACTTCCGGTGCAAGGAAACCGAAGTCAAACAAGACGGCTAGAGGTCGGACCGGAAGGGGTCGACCCCAAGGGTCGACCCTCGGGGGGTGTTTTATGTTCTGGGCAGAATGGGTCGACCCTTGGGGTCGACCCTCGTTCACAAGGGTTCTGCCAAACAAGATTTTACAGGGGTCGACCCTTGGGGTCGACCCTCGGGCCTTGATGAAAAATAGAATTAAAAGGGGTCGACCCTTGGGGTCGACCCTAGCACAATAGACATTCTGTGTGGCAGAAACGCTACAGGGGTCGACCCCAGGGGTCGACCCATGCCCTAGAGCAACAAAAAAATGGTGGAGACCACCAAACCAAGTGCCAATGAAGTGTGAATGTTCAAGTGCCAACTCAAGAGATCAAACCACATAAATTCAAGAAACTGAGGCATGAATGAAAAAGACCCAAGTGAAATTGCCTTAGTCACAAATGTGGATCCCTTTAACACAAAAGAAGAATTTCAACAATGCAAGAATTCGGATAGATCTCACCATAATCTCCTTGTATTACTTGATTCATGAATCACCTTCTTGTCCCTGTCAAAACATACATTTTGCATTAGCTTTGGCGATATCAGACTGAAGTTAAACATCTTACCAGCTGAAGTGATTCCCGACTTGCAAAGCTCCATATCACATCAAGTGAAGACTATTCCAGAAATAGTCATGGTATTCAAGTTAAATTTAGTCATCATCAAAATCCATTATATCCATTACAAAAACCACATAGAGGGGGTTCAACACCTTGCAAGAGGAGCAAGCTCCCTGATCACACACGGCTGCACAGTAGCCTGGACGAGTTCCATTCTCTAAGCCAGAGTACCGAAAAATCACTGAAAGGCTCCTCACGCACACACAGAAAAGTCAAGGAAAAAATTGCAAAACAAAGCACAAGATAGTGAAACAAGATGCAACTTCTGCAGAATGAAAGAAGCTGTAGATCGACGGTGTAAACCTCGTTCCAAAAGTGGAAGGTTACTGGACTAGTTCGGTCCAATTTTCGGGTTGCAAATCTCTCCTCTTCTCTTCCTCTCGAGTTTTCTGCTAGAGGCTTCAGGCAAGCTCTTTTTCTTTTCTCCCGCTCTCTTCCTGTTCAACTCTTCTCTAGGCAGCAACATCCTTTCTTCAGGTAGAAGGCCCTTATTTATAGAAGAGATGGTAGGAGGTTTTCCCTCCCAAGATCTGCAATCTGATTGGTCAGAATAAAAATAAGGTTCTTGGCTAAAGACCTTTTCCAGTTCTGCTTTCTTATTGACTTAAGACGTAAATGACGGATCTCTGTCCTAGGAGCTTTTTCAGAGGTGAAATCTGATTGGTTAACTGTAGAAAGTAGGACACCATGAAAATTTACTTTTCCCCAATATGTTATCTGACAAATCCTTCTTACAAAAAGGCATTCTGACTGCCTCATGATGAAAATGACAGTTCTCTGTCCTAGGACCTTTCCAGACCTTGAATCACGTGTTTTAGGAGCTTGCGTCGCTAAGTTTAGAAAGCTTTGTGTGTTCCTTCGAATGAGCTTTAATCAGATGAAATTTCTTCATGTGCGTTGACGCACTTGGTCCCCTGCGTCGACGCAGCTTCCGTCTGCTTGAACTACCGCGAGCGAGGCTATAAGTTGCACGAGTATTTATTGACGTAGCCTGAGGTATGCGTCGACGTAGCTTCCTGTTCGCTCGGGTTTCTGTGGGCTTAGCCAGTGTGCGTCGACGAAGCTAGGAGGGTGCATCGATGCATCCTTTGAAGATGCATCCAAAGCAGGTTCTGTGAAGCGACTCTATGTCGACCTACAATAAAAGTAATGTCGACACAGCTGAGGGGTGTTGCCCGTATGACCGTGCTAGAGCTGACGTTGTGTCAACATAGTGAGGTGCTTGCGTCGATGGACTAGTTGATGTGCGCTCAAAGCAGCTTCTGGAGACCGTCCGGAGTCGACGCATCCAAGGATATGAAGTTGCTGGAGTCGACGCGGCCTCATAGAAATTCTCAGTATAACTGGTTTTGCTTAGAGGTTGCGTTGACGCACAGGGTGGTTTGGGTCGAAGCAGCCTTAGAGGAATTCCTGGTAATTGGTTGAACTGAAGATGCATCGACGCAAAGGAGCCCTTGGGTCGACGTAGCCTGAAGAGCACTTGGGCTATTCTTCTTCTTGTGAGACTGCGAGTCGACTCAACTCATGAAAGCTTAGTTATTTCTTCACATTCAGTCAACTAAAGCTAAACATTTCAAATTTGTTGATATTTTATGATGTGGATGTGATGAGGTCTGTGAGATATGGAGGTGTGATGTGTGATATGTGCCTCTGCTTTTAATGCATTTCTTTGCTCAGCTGGCCTTTTTGATGCTGGCTTTTGTGGGTCTTCTATGACTTGGACTAATAATAGAAGAGGTTCTGCCAATATCCGTGCAAGGCTTGACAGAGTCCTATTGAATAATTTTAGCCTCTCCATGTCTCCTCAATTAGTGGTCAAGCACCTTCCAAGGGGTCCTTCGGACCATGCTCCATTGTTGCTCCTCTTGGATAGTTTACAGTCAAGCCCTGGCCGTTTTATTTTTCAGAAGATGTGGTGTACACACAGCTCCTTTAAGCTACTGATTGCAGAAGTGTGGCATCAAGCCCAGGTAAATCATCCTAATGCATTGGTCAGATTATTTGTGAAGCTTAAAGCTACTAAAGACTCTCTCCGGAAATGGAACAAGGAAGTTTTCGGGGATGTTTCTATAAACATAAGAGTGGCAGAAGCTGAGGCAGAACACAAGCAATTTATCTTTGATTCTGACCCCTCTCCGGTCAACAGAGAAAGCCTCAACTTAGCCAATGCAGGTCTTCGATTGGCCTTACTTAGAGAAGAATTGTTTTGGAATAAAAAATCCAGGGCTGACTGGATTGAAAGTGGGGATAGAAATACCTCATTCTATCATGCTGTTGCTCAATGCAATAAGAGAAGAAATTGTATTAGAAGGCTAAAAATAGGAGACCCTGAGGAATGGTGCTCTGACCAAGATGTCTTGCGGCTTCAAGCTGAAAATTTCTACAATAACCTTTTCACCTCTAAGGAGCATCATGTGGATCACTCAATTATGGAATGTATACCACAAGTTATTACAGTGGGACAGAATGAAAGCCTTTGTGCCATTCCGGATGGCTTGGAGGTTCAAAGAGCTGTTTGGTCTTTAAAGGGATCTAGTTCCCCTGGTCCAGATGATTTTTCTGGAGAGTTTTATACATCAGCCTGGGACATCATAGGGCAGGATGTAATAGATGCTGTTAGAGCTTTTTTTGAAGGCTTTCCCCTTCCTAGAGGAATATCTTCCTCCTTGATCACCCTGGTTCCCAAGGTACAAGACCCCCACTCTTTTAATGAGTTTATACCAATCAGCCTGTGTAACTTTTTGTACAAAGTTATTTCCCGGATTATTTCTGAACGGTTGGCTCAGCTGTTGCCCAACATCATTTCTGTGGAGCAAGGAGCCTTTGTAACTGGGAGGTTCATTATTGATAATATAGCTCTTGCCCGACAACTAATGATGGATATCAACAAGAAGGTTAGAGGTCATAATGCTATCTTTAAACTTGATATGGCTAAAGCCTATGACCAGATGGAGTGGGACTTTATCATTGCAGTCATGAGAAAATTTGGCTTCTGTACCAGATTTACTTCCCTGATAGGAATGCCTTTGTCCAACTGCTGGTTCTCAATAAATTTCAATGGTGCCATATCAGGATTCTTCAAGTCGAGCAGAGGGATTAGGCAAGGGGATCCCATAGCTCCCTACCTTTTCATAATTGCTTCTGAAGTCCTCAGTAGGGGCTTGGCAGCTTTATTCCAATCAGGGGCCATCAAGGGCTATAAGGGGCCCAGGCAGTCCAAGCAGGTATCACACCTCTTATATGCTGATGACACCCTAGTTTTTCTAAATGCTAGCAGACAGAATATAAAGGCCTTCCAACAATTTATTGAAAGATATGAGAATTGTTCAGGGTAGAAAGTAAATGCCAATAAGAGTAGTTTCATAATATCTGCCAAAGCTCCTCCGGCCCTAAGACAATCTATTCAAGCTCACACTGGTTACAAGTATCAGGCTGGTGGTTTTAACTATCTTGGAATTCCAATCAAAAAAGGCAGATATATCAGCTCTGACTTTAAATTTCTAATAGACAGGGTGCAGTCCAAATTAGAAGGATGGAAGTCAAAGATTCTTTCCCAAGCAGGCAGAGCTGTTTTGATTGATTCTGTCCTTTGCAGTATGCCTATATACCTTGCTTCGGCATGTTACATTCCAAAAAAAGGTTATCAACATTATTGACCGACTGTGTGCCAATTTCTTTTGGCAAGGTAATGAAGGCATCAACCGACGGCATTGGGTTGCCTGGTCGGATATTCAGAGGCCACGCCTGGAGGGGGGCCTTGGAATAAGGGACTTACAGTGGAAGCAGGTTTCCTTAGCTGTCAAAACCCTATGGAATATTTTGCATGGCTCTTCCCTATGGTCTCAATATGCCCGGAAAAGATACATCAAACTCCATTTTGCTGACTGTGTCAAACCATTTCCAGTTGGAATGCCAATAGCAGTTTTCAGGCAGGCAAAGGAATTGATTATCTCCAAAAGCAGATGTTTCTTAGGGAATGGGGCTGACACTGACTTCATGAGGGATGATTGGACAGGGAATGGAACTATAATTAGTGGTGCTCATGCCAATTATAATAGGATGAGATTCTCTGCAGCATCAGTCAGAGATGTAATGCATGATCCTTAGCATGTAATCAGGGGTCTTCTTGGCAATGACTTTCATCTCCCCTGTCCTCAATTAAGTAATGAGGAAGATATTTGTGTGTGGACTGGGACCTTGAAAGGAAACTTCTCAGTCAAATCTGCCTGCAATCTGTTGAGATCTAAGGGCACTAGGAGGCCCCCCTGGGCTAAGCTGTGGCACTCATCTATTGGCCCAAGGGCAGCTCTATTTACTTGGAAGCTCATACACCGTGCAGTGCCTGTCGACAGCAGAGTAGTGGATTGTGAAATTTCAATTGTTTCTAAATGCAGTTGCTGTTCTTCACCGAGCCAAGAAGACTTGAACCACCTTTTTATCAATGGAGAAATGGCTTCCAAGTTGCGGGACTGGGTGCATCCGCTGATAAGTAATAGGGCATTCCTTAGTGATCAAATCACAACCCACTGTTGGAATATTCTGACTGCATCTAATATGCATTCTGCCTTCAATTTTATTGGGTTATATGCTGTGGTTTTGATGCTGTGGGAAATTTGGAAGCAAAGATGTGAAGCTAGATTTGAAGGAAGGCCTTTAAACTTCGGTATAATAACGAGGAGGATTCACTCCTCTATTGCCTTGGCGCTGGACATGCATAGCTTTCACAAACCACTCTCTTCAGCTCAACTAAGATGCCTGGCCTCCTTCAATCTGTCCCCTCGGGTTATCCTAAAGTAGCCTCTTTATATTGTCTGCAGTCTGGCCCCTCACAAGTTTACGTTGCATGTTGATGGGGCTTCTAAAGGTAATCCTGGCAGAAGTGGAGGAGGGGGCTGTGTTCGGGATAACCATGGTAGACTGATTGTTGGCTTCTCTTTCTATTATGGCAGTGGAAACAGTCTATTGGCAGAGGCAAGAGCACTATACGATGGTCTGTCTATAGTTAAGCACGGAGGCATCTACCTTGCAGCCATTTTCTCGGACAGTGCCCTCCTTGTTGAGGCAGTCCGGAAAGGGACAGCTCCTAGTTGGATGGTCCTCCCTTGGTGGAGGAAGATTCTTGACTTGCTTCAAGAAAGTGGATGCTCAATTCAACACACTTATAGAGAGGGAAACCAAGTCGCAGACTCCTTGGCCTCTCATGCTTGCTATACTCTAGAAAATAATGTTTACATACAAGAAGGGGAATTGCCTCGGCTGGCCAAGGGTGCTCTTCGGATGGACAAGACTGGCCTCCCGGCCATTCGCATCCCTTAGTACCCTGTTTCTTCAGTTTTTTTAGTTTCTCATTTGCTCCCTACAGGGACGTATATTGTATAGATTCTGCTAGTCCATTTTCTTAAGGGAATGCCCCGCAGATCTTGTATTCTTTCATCATAATCAATAAAATTCAGAGCCTCAGTCACAGGCTGGGGGAGTGAGAACATGCTCCCTCTCTGAGGGAGGGTGCACTTGACCAGCTCTTGAACTGATGGTGATTTTTTTGCTAAAAAAAAATGTGTGATATGTGCCAACTCAAGCAAGCAATGACATCAAGTATAAAGCATGTGGGCATGTCATCTCAATAGTGCAAAGAAAAGCAAATAGAAAGAACTAAACACACATCATGGGCGTGGAGCAAAGAAAGGAATAAAGCAAACACACACCGTGGGTGTGGAGAAACTAAAAAGCAAAGGAAATGAAGAACAAGATGGAAGAATATGATGACAAATACCTAAGGAAGAAAGATGTGATCGCCACCAAAGCATGTAATGCAGCAAAAGTACACTACGTACCTTGGAAAGAAGCCGAGTGAAGCACACTCACCCGCGGGAGAGAAAACCTAGGTGTAGACGGGAAAATGGTCCAGATGCGATCGCAAGGTGAAGAAAAATAGTCGACCGATAGACTGTAAGGCAACCCAAACGGCCTAGCGACAACCGCTAAGCGCACCCAGAAAAGTGTGATGTGGAACTTGAATCTCTACCCCTCCTGGTCGGCCAGAAGAGTTGGGCCTCGTGCGATGAGCACTGTAGACCTGCAAAAGAGTGTAGACACAAGAAGAAAGGAACCCAATTAGCCCTGGAAGAGTGTAGTATCTATAGTGCAATGAAACTAATATGCATAAAATGAAAGGGGAATACCTGGGGAGTTGGTGGTTTTTTAACCCCTATGGGGTGTGAAAGCAGTAGGAGGATGTTTAAAAACGTGATGTGAGTGCAGAAGAACGTGGAGGAAGAAAGAGAAGTATGCTATGATGATGCAAAGAAGACAAAGACTAAGAGAGAAAAGACACAAAAAATAACTTAAGAAACCAGCTACTCCCTGGACCAGACGACCCTAGGACGCAGACACAAGCTCCACATGGTTGGTACTCGCTGCAGGATGCGGCAGCATTTCGTCGCAAGCTTCAAAAATCTCCTCCTCAAGTCATGAAGTCAAGGGTTCTATTTATAAACCCCCAAAACCTTAGGTCAAGCTAGAGGGATAATAGCACGAAAATAGGGCTGAACTTAGATAAATCTTGAAGATAATACTCCCAAGAGTCCATAGAAACAAATAGAAGCTTCTGAGGATCAACACTCAGAGAGAAAACACCGAACTAAGGACTCTAGTTCAACCACAGCCAGAGAGAGGAAGATCATATAGAGTAGAACTCTCTTTCTCCCCTAACGGTCTTGTGATAGATCTCAAGGCATGGAAAAATGGTCGAATGATAGGTCGCTAGGCTCAGTCGTCCACAAAGAGATAAGACCAAAGAAACCTAACGGGACTCTCTGTCTGCCTAGCGGTCTAGCAAACGACTGCCAATGCCCCATAATGGTCGCACGATAGACCACAAGGCTAAGAGACGTTGCAAAAGAGATAAAGACAAATAAATCTCTGATTAAATCCACAATAAAATCTTTATTAGCCCTTATCTAGGCCCAATAAGCCAAAATGATGAGAAACGAAGGAGCTAGGCCCAACCAGGGAGAGCAACCCATAAAATAAGCCCAAAAATGACCCAAAAGTGGCCCAATAATCAATGAACAACTCGGGACATCATAAAATAAGATAAGGAGATGACCCAACTCATTGGTCATAAAACGGGTGTCAACAGATGTCCCCCCTTAACGTCCTTTTTATAGGGGAGCAAGCGGAGGTGAAGCGAAAGCAAAATGGAACATGGAGATGAAGCGGAAATGAAGCGGAGTGGACTAAAAAGCGGGAGTTAAGATAAACGACACTCGTTCTTAACCAACAAGTGATAAGAATCTTCCGAAAAACTCTGAACCAATCACAAGGAACGGCCAAACCGAATGATGCATGCCTGGAGAAACTAACAACTAAGAAAAATAAAACACGACCAACCTCATCATTGGAACACACAGCTGATAAGCGATCAGAGTAAGCGAAAAGTAAAAGATGAGCAACTAAACTCTAGACAATAATCCTCAGCTAACCAAACCGAGCAAGTAGACCGAAGGAAACCTTCCAACTCAGAGTGGAATGACATTCCTTACACAAGACCATGGACACATTTATCCACCATTACTGAAACACCTCAGACAGATTCGGGCTCATGAATGCTCAAAGATGTGCATGATGGATGCTGGGCTAAAGTAAAGAAATCATCAAAACGAATGTAAAGAAATCATAAAAATAGAAAGATACTCGAGAATAATATTGCTAGACCGGACAAATCAGGGTCAGGACACTATCTGCAACCACGGTGTGCGAGATAGAACCATCATCCCCCAATCCTTCCAACCTAATGGCCTATCCAATGATTAAACATGTGCACTTAGATCATCATCATTTTTTTTAAAGGAGAACATCAGATCCCAGAACACATGAATGACTAGCCGATTCTCGAGATAATATATCATAGATATAATATAGTAATGCATTAAAAGACTTAGGATCGAAATACTTACCTGACTCACCTTCTTGATGGTAAGTGATGCGACATGATGGCGCTCATGATTTGACTATTAAAGAGGTTAGCCGTCAATAATAAAGCCATATAGATAAAAATAAAGCAAAGGGCATATATGAGCAAATACATCATCATTCAATTATAATCAGCACAAAAATGGTCATGTAAAGACCGCAAGGGGAAACCTAACAGTCCAGCTATAGACCGCTACCCTTGAGGCGGTTCACATTCACCAACGGGCATGACCCTGAGAAAAATGGTCCAGGGATGTCACGCCCCGAGCCTTTATTACAGCGGAAGACTCGCTCGAGGAATGCGAACAGCCAGCACGGTAAGCCTCTTGTAAGCAAGAACGATCAGAGCGCAAGGCAATCACACATAAGAATGCAATCGCATAATATTTACTCAACTTCAACTTTCATTAATAATCAAATCCACTATTCGAATACAACTACTAATTCAACTTCCATCATGCTGGACTCAAGAAATAAGAAATTACATAGACTCGATCTAACAATGTAAACTTCTTAAGTCTTCGCTCATTCTTTAACAATACTTTCATTCGCTCTCAGACCCGCTACTTGTATAACCCGAATCCGAATTCGAATCACTTTCATTTCCTGAAAAAGAATAGAAATAGGTAATGAGCACACTTACCCAGTAGGTATCTTCGCATCAACATGAAGGCATCATTAAAGTAATAAATGTTTTTACTCTAGAGGAATAAGGTAAAATCATGCGAATGCGATCAATCATGCGATTAAACCAAAGTATCTAAGATAGAATGAGAGCAAGTATGAACTAGCAAGAATGTTATAAGAACATGATATGACCTTTCATGAACAAGAATGTAACGAGAATGTACTAGCAGGCCACATAATCATCACTCCAGTATCTTTTGCTTATGAGTAAGTACTTCGTGAATTTCTGTGGAATATCAAGAAAGTCATGTATAAGTATCAATCATGCTGTATCGTGTTGTGGATTTTCACTTATTTATAAAGAAAGTACTCCCAGCACAATGCGACGCCAGTAGCATCATACCCCATGGTTTATAATAGTATGTTTCCAACAATCAGCCGAGGGGACTAGCATAGAGCCCTTGAACACAATCAGTGCTCGATCGCATCTTCAAGTATAAATCAAGTTTTTTCCACGCATGTAATAATAAAGTATGGCCAAGAATGTACAATTCCAACAAGCTATTGATAACAATAATTCAATGAATGAATGCTTTAATAAGAATCATGAGAAATCAAGAATGACTTATACTATGTTATGCTTATGAAAATAAATCGGCAACATAACGGTACATTCTTTATCTTCCATTTATTATATTAGGTTTCTTGATCAATATGATAAGTTCTAGATCATCAAGAGTCCATCCAGAAACCTTGGAATATCAACCCTTGGTCAAACCTAGGGTTAAAATACTCAAGCAGTGTGACGGTCGTGTACTGGGCCGTTACATGATGTGACACTCCAGTATTGGGCCGTTACATTAGTCTGAATCCAGAACCAAGAAATCGGACTCAGTTGGATGTGACGGTCGTATATTGGGCCGTTACATGTGAATGACGGTCCAATATAGATCCGTTACACTATTGATAACCAGAAACCTCAATAGTGTAATCTAATCACTTGCGTTTTAATGGTACAACCAACTCGACATCCTAGTGGGAATCCTAGGCTCGCAGAGACTTACGGAGGCCTTGAAACAAGATTTCCTAGTCCATTGGAAGGAATATCCAATAGAGAGGTCCTCATGTTCAAGAATAATGTTCCTATAGTGCAAAGTGAACTAATGGACATATACCTGAATATATGCCATGTACTTAGAGAAATGACTCTATTGATAGAGAAGATGTGTAACAATAGAAAATCATGATAAAACTCCGTCAATACATCTTTGGGAAAATCATGATTTAGATACAAAACTATAGAATTTTGGCACATGAAATTAACATAACTTAAAATAACTTAAGATACCAAAATTATGCAATTTTTATCATGAATCAGTAAATAATCTTAAAGATTTGAAATAAGGTCAAGACATAGATAACTAGGCTTATTTATAAGTTAAAATTGACTATTTTCCAATTCTATCTCTAGTTCTCCTGACGATCGAGAGTGGGTGCGTCACAGTGATTGTGACGGTCTATCGAGGGGCCGTTTGTAATATCCCAGACCTTTCGGATCCTTTCTTCGTGGGTCCCGGATCTGATTTTTGTAGCGTCCAGCTCTGTTGTGTCTGAAATTTTGTTTCGGACATCTTTCGTGTTCGGATCGGCGCGATCCGGAGTTGTTTCGGAGGCCCGGAGGCGTTCCACGGCTTTTCCGCGTGTGTTTTCCGATTCCCGGTGTGTGTTTCCGCTTTTCTTCGGAAGCTCGCTGCGGGCGAATCGGGCGGTTCCCCCAGGCACGAGTGGTACCATTACGATCGGTGCGTTCCGAGGATTCCGGAAATGTATTTTTCTATTTTTCGGTATTTTTTTGAAAATTCAGATTTTCTATATAGCCCTAATTCTTTTTCTTTTTCTTTTCCTCTTTCTCTTTCTTCTTCTTTCTCCTTCCTTCCCCAACTGTGACCGCACC
This sequence comes from Amorphophallus konjac, assembly GCA_022559845.1. NCBI lineage: Eukaryota > Viridiplantae > Streptophyta > Magnoliopsida > Alismatales > Araceae > Amorphophallus > Amorphophallus konjac. The sequence goes on from CM040127.1 coordinate 168,001,793, forward strand.
CTCTCTCTCCCTCTCTCCCATTCGGGCGCGGCGGACCCCTCCCCGGCTGTTGACGGCAGCAGGGCGACGACGCGGACGCGTGGGCGACGGCGAGGCGATCTCGTGGGTGTGCGGCGAGCGTGGGAAGCGTGGAGAGGTGAGGTTTCTAAAAGCGTTCTTCGTGATTTGTGGGCGATTCGGCGGAGCATTCGCACCATTGAGGTAGGGTGACGTGCCTTAGCCTCTTTCCGTTCAATTCTGGTGATTTGTAGGCCGCGGGGAGGCCGAGAGGGGCTTGTTTGAGCATTTTGGGGTTTTTCCATGATTTGGGGAGAGCTCGCCCGATCTATGGATTTGGTGCATGATTTCGTGTTTTGATGGCCTAGAATCATGCTAGGGGTCCCCAGGGGTCTTCCCCTTTGATTTCCCCCTCTCCTGTGGAGGCATGGGGGCGTGGTTGGAGTTTTGGGCGTTTCTACCATTTTCGGGCGCGGACTGAGAACGCGATATACTCCAGTAGCGCGTTCTTGAGTGTCGCGCTGCCCCGACGAGGCGCGTTCATCGGAGAAGATGAACAGTAGGGTGGTTCGTGTCGCACTATGGGGTCCTAGCGCGATTAGCCTTGTCGCGCTAGGAGGACCTAGCGCGATGGTCCTTGTCGCGCTAGGGTTCCCTAGCGCGATCTTCCCTGTCGCGCTAGGGAGTCCTAGCGCGATCTTCCAAGTCGCGCTAGGTGTCCCTAGCGCGTTCTTCCTTGTCGCGCTAGGTGTCCCTAGTGCGATCTTTTCCGTTGTCGGGTGTTCCCCTTGGGCCGTGTGTGTGTCCTGGGCACCCCGTGGAGTTCCGTGACCGTGTCTTCGGGCGTCCGGAGATTTCGGTTGCCTTGGTCATGTGTTTGGCCATGGGCAGTGTGTCCGTTTTCTTCCGACTGCGGTCACCGTGCGATGGTGATGGTATGTGGGACGGACCCCGTACTTCGTCAGGTTCGGACGTTATTTTCCGTTGGTTTGAGAGTCTACTCCTTCAGTGACCCTCCACTAGTCGTAGCCTACTAGTACGCGTGTGCTAGTCGCACCAGGGAGTGGTGTACGGGCTGACCTTTAGAGACGGTTTGTGGACCGGTTACCGTTGGGCCCCACGTCGTGCAGCCAGAGTCCGGCTGAGGGGAAAACCGGTCAGAGGGCCAGACCAGGGACGCGCGGTCTGTGTGTGCACACGTGGTTGGGGGCGGTTGGACCCACGTCGACGGGCGTGACCCCAGCTAGTCACTTATTTGTGTTTACTTGTGCGGTGTCTGCGCCTCGGGTAGGACCTACCACGTCAGGCGGTTCACCTGCGGCGCGGTGTCAGACGTCAGGGGACGCCACCGGCTGTGCTTCTAGTGGGTGGTACTCCTGTCGCGTACGGAGTGACAGACTGTCAGTCGTGTGTTTCCGACCTTCGGATTTTGGCGGTTCGACCGTTGAGTTTCGGTCTTCTCGTACCGTGGCACGTGTGTCAGTTTACGTGCCGTAGGGTCTAGTTCTGTAGAGTACAAGGCTTTCCTTTCCGAGGTACTTTCCTACCGCTAGAGTAGTGGTTTCTCGTTTTACGAGGTAGGGTTCGAGTGATCCCTACTGAGTCTTGTTCCGAGACTCATTCCCTGCGTGTTTTCACCGTGTTTCAGGTGAGGCGCCACCTTCGGGGAGAGCGTCAGGAGCACAGCGTGGTGCGGGTGCCCAGAGGTAGTGCCAGAGGTCAGAGCCGGGGTATGTCCCGTGTAGCTGTACTTTCCTTTCTTGTCACTGTACTAGTCGTGGACTACTGTTGCTGCTGTTGTTATTTCTATTGTGGACCATGTAAAATGTTAATTTATCTCCTGCTTAATATTATAACTGTTTAATTTATGCAATTACTTGCGATACTTGTGTAGTTTCCACACCATCCTTTTAACCCTTCCGAGTCTTCGGGCTCGTGGGTGGCGGTGCGAGTCTCGGGTTATCGGGCCTTCCCGGTAATCGGATTCTCGGGTCATTACAACTGGTATCAGAGCGCGGTTGTGGAATTACATGAGAATCATAGGTAATTGTAGTGGTCCACTAGTCCATAACGATGATGTACAGATGACGCTGGCAGTGGGCATCGTGCGTTTTTCTTGACCTTGCCGTTTTCATGTTTTCTATCTTGTGCTTCAGGAGCGAGTATGGCGCCGAGGCGGAGCTCTCGCTCTCAGCAGGGGCAGTCGGCTGGGGGTCAGGAGATCCAGCAGGGGGTCCAGAGGGACCAGGAGGAGCATAGCAGAGTTCCGGGAGCTACCGAGGCTGCGGATGCTGCGAGAGCTCCGGGGGCCGAGGATTTCTTCCGTGGCATGTACCATCTCATGTCTCAGCAGTTCGGCGGAGAGGCTGGTGAGGGCTCGTCAGCCAGGGGTGGGCCAGGCCGAGCGGTGAGGGACTTCATGCAGTTCCATCCACCTTACTTCAGCGGCCAGGCAGACCCTGATGCGGCTCGTGATTGGCTCGATGAGATGGAGCGGGTGTTCAGTTCTGCGAAGAGTGCTGCCGAGGATAGAGTGGTGTTGGCCTACAACCAGTTGCAGGGTACGGCTCGGAGGTGGTGGTCTTCCGAGTGGAAGACGTCCTTTCAGCTTCGTCCACTTGAGCAGATCGAGTGGGATGACTTTGTCGGTGCTTTCGAGCATACGTACTGTCCAGATATTGTTGCCACGCAGCGGATGCGGGAGTTTCTGGAGCTGGTGCAGGGTGACATGTCTGTGTTGCAGTACAGGGCCCGATTTGTCGAGCTAGGTCGGTACGCACCTCATATCATGGAGCATGAGAGGGTGAGGACCACGCAGTTTGTGCAGGGCTTGAGGCTGGAGTTGAGGCACCATTTGATCGCGAACGGGGCCACTGATCTAGAGACAGCGTCTCGTGTTGCGATTTCCCTGGAGATGGATATGCGGAGGACTCGAGGACCGATCAGCCAGGGGCAGTCCTTGTCAGGTCGCAGCCAGCAGTCGGCTACCCAGCAGCAGGGTTTCTTCCAGCATGCGTCGGGTGGTTCAGGAGTACCGGCATCGGCAGCTTCGGTGACAGGATCTGCGTCCTTCGGCTCGAAGGTCAAGAAGTTCTTCAAGAGAGGGTTCGGCAAGAAGAAGTCCAAGGATCAGGGGCAGGCTTCATCGGGCAGTGTACAGCAGCCGATTCCGTTGCAGCGTCAGGGATCAGTGGGTGGATCGCGGGGACTTTGTCCACGGTGTGGTGGTACCCACCCAGGCAGGCAGTGCACGGCGCCGATCATCTGTTTTCGGTGTGACCAGCCAGGGCACATGGCGCGTGACTGTCCTCAGAGACCGCCGCAGCAGCAGTTTCCTCAGCAGCAGCAGGTTCCCCAGTAGCAGAGGCAGCAGCAGCAGCAGGGACAGTATCCGCCGCTACCCAGGTCAGCCAGCGTGGGAGGCAGGAAGAGGGCTCGAGGCCAGATCACGCACTTGACCAGGGCAGAGGCAGTGGCGTCGCAGCTCGTGGAAGGTACCGTTCAGATTTTGGGTTGTGCGGCTCGGGTTTTGTTCGACTCTGGCGCATCTCATTCGTTTATTTCGGAGGATTTTGCGTCGAGCGTCGAGGAGCCGGTGACCCAGTTGTCCTATGATTTGGCAGTGGAGTTGCCTTCGGGTGACTTTATGATCACTCCGTATTGCTTCGATCAGGTTCCGGTTTGGATCGATGGGCGGAGTATGCCAGGCAGGTTGTATGCGTTGCAGCTTCAGGATTACGATGTGATTCTAGGCATGGACTGGCTCGAGACTCATGGAGCGGTGGTGGATTGTGGGATGAAGAGGGTCTACTTCCAGCATCCGAGCAAGCGGACCTTCTATTTCCAAGGTATCCGTTCCACCTCTTCTCGATTCCTTATCTCTGCTATTTGAGCCCGTCGGTTGCTTGATTCTGGTTGTCAGGGTTTTCTCGCGTCAGTGGTTGTGTCTGACCGAATGGAGCCGGATGTCGAGGACATTGCGGTGGTGTGCGAGTTTCCCGACGTTTTTCCCGAGGAGTTGCCTGGATTACCTCCCCAGCGGGAGATCGATTTCGTTATCGAGGTTGTGCCTGGTACGGGACCTTTGGCGAAGGCTCCCTACCGTATGGCCCCCGCTGAGCTGAGGGAGCTGAGGGCGCAGTTGCAGGAACTGTTGGCCAAGGGGTATATTCGTCCGAGCTTTTCCCCTTGGGGTGCGCCCGTGTTGTTTGTGAAGAAGAAGGACGGTAGTCTGCGGCTGTGCATTGACTATCGGCAGCTGAATGACGTGACCATTAAGAACAAGTATCCGTTGCCGCGGATTGATGACTTGTTCGACCAGCTTCAGTCTGCGCGAGTGTTCTCGCGGATTGATTTACGATCCGGTTACTATCAGCTGAGGATTCGTGAATCCGATGTGGAGAAGACTGCGTTCAGTACGAGGTACGGGCATTATGAGTTCTTGGTGATGCCGTTTGGGCTCACCAATGCCCCTGCAGCCTTCATGGACTTGATGCAGAGGGTGTTTCATCCGTATTTGGACCAGTTCATGGTCATCTTTGTGGACGACATCCTTGTTTATTCGCAGTCTGCCGAGGAGCATGCGTACCATTTGGGTGTGGTGCTGCAGACGTTGCGAGATCACCAGTTGTATGCGAAGCTCAGCAAGTGCGAGTTTTGGCTCAGCGAGGTGCACTTTCTGGGGCACGTGATTTCTGGTGATGGCATTTCCGTGGACCCCGCCAAGGTCGAGGCAGTAATGCAGTGGCCGAGGCCGAGGTCGGTGACGGAGATCTGGAGTTTCTTGGGGCTTGCGGGTTATTATCGTCGGTTTATCCAGGATTTTTCTCGCATTGCGACCCCGATGACTAGGTTCACGCGGAAGGATGTGCCATTCGTCTGGTCCGAGGAGTGTGAGCAGAGCTTCAGGGAACTGAAGAGATTGCTCACCTCAGCTCCGGTGTTGGTTTTACCTTCTGGATCGGGAAGTTTCATGGTGTGTACAGATGCTTCCGGCGTCGGATTGGGTGCTGTTCTGATGCAGCATGGTAGAGTGGTGGCTTATGCATCTCGGCAGCTAAAGCCCCATGAGGAGAACTACCCTACCCATGACCTTGAGTTGGCGGTGGTGATCTTCGCGCTGAAGATCTGGAGGCATTATCTGTACGGCGAGAAGTTCGAGGTATTTACTGACCATCAGAGTTTGAGGTATGTGTTCTCGCAGAGAGATCTGAACCTCAGACAAAGGCGTTGGATGGAGTTCATGAAGGATTATGACTTCACCCTGTCTTATCAGTCAGGCAGGATGAATGTCGTCGCCGATGCCTTGAGTCGGAAGGTTGCGGTCAGTGCCTTGATGTTGAGGAGGTGAAGGCTCTGGGAACAAGTGCCCGAAGTTTCTTTCAGGCTCAAGGTTCCCCAGGAGCCAGGGTTGGCGGTGCTCGCAAGTCTGACTGTCACTCCTGCTATCCGTCGTCAGGTGACAGAGGCTCAGCACGCGGACCCTGAGTTGCCCCGGATTCTTGCGATGGCTGACGTGGAGCTCGGCGAGGACGGTGCTGCGAGGTTTCGTGGCAGGTTGTACGTCCCAGCCGAGGAGCAGATTCGTCGTGCGGTGCTGCGCGAGGCTCATGGGAGCAGGTACACCGTACACCCGGGTGCGACGAAGATGTATCGGAACTTGCGGAGGTAGTTCTGGTGGCCTGGCATGAAGAGAGATGTCGCAGAGTTTGTGGCCAGGTGCCTGATCTGTCAGCAGGTGGAGGCAGAGCATCAGCGACCAGGAGGTACTCTCCAGCCCTTAGATGTTCCTACTTGGAAGTGGGACCATGTGACCACGGACTTCGTGGTGGGATTGCCGAGGACCCCGAGTGGGCAGGACAGTATTTGGTTGCTGGTGGATCGGCTGACGAAGGTGACTCGGTTGCTACCGGTCAAGGTCAGCTGGAGCGTGCCTAAGTTGGCTCATCTTTATGTGGAGCGGATCGTTCCGTTGCATGGGATTCCCATTTCGATCGTGTCGGACCGGGATCCGCGCTTCACTTCCAGATTCTGGAGGAGTTTCCAGCGAGCTCTTGGCACGGAGTTGGCATTTAGCTCGGTGTATCATCCTCAGTCAGATGGTCAGTCCGAGAGGACCATTCAGACTTTGGAGGACATGCTGAGATCCTGCTGCCTGGAGTGGCAGGGGAGTTGGATTTATCACCTACCGTTGGTGGAGTTTGCCTATAACAACAGCTATCATTCGAGCATCGACATGGCTCCTTATGAGGCTTTGTATGAGCGTCCGTGTAGGACTCCGCTTGATTGGTTTGAGGTGGGTGAGCGTGTTTTGACGGGACCAGATTTGGTGCAGCAGTGTGTGGATGTTGTGCACCTGGTTCATCAGAACATGTTGGCGGCCCAGAGTCGGCAGAAGAGCTATGCTGACCGTAGGCGGCAGCCTCTCGAGTTTGCCGTGGGCGATCATGTGTTCTTGAGAGTTTCTCCGATGAAGGGGGTGATGCGTTTTGGACGGCGTGGGAAGCTGAGTCCCCGCTACATTGGTCCTTTCGCGATTGTGGAGCGCATCGGTGAGGTTGCTTACCGGTTGAAGCTACCTCCTGAGTTGGCGTCGGTGCATGACGTGTTCCACGTCTCGATGTTGCGGAAGTATATACCCGATGACTCTCATGTGCTCGAGTTTTTCGTTTGGCCTGAGGTGACTCCAGATCTTTCTCTCCCAGAGTTTCCGATCCGCGTGGAGGATAGGCGAGAGCAGCGCCTGCGGAACAAGGTTATTCCCTTGGTAAAGGTCATGTGGCAGCGACACTCTGGTGGTGAGGCTTCGTGGGAATGTGAGGATGAGATGCGTCAGCAATTCCCGTATCTGTTTGAGTGAGTCTTCCTCTTCTTTCCCCTTTGGTTGTTCTCAATTTCGAGGACAAAATTCCTTAAGGGGGGAGGGTTGTAATATCCCGGACCTTTCGGATCCTTTCTTCGTGGGTCCCGGATCTGGTTTTTGGAGCGTCCGACTCTGTTGTGTCCGAAATTTCATTTCGGACATCTTTCGTGTTCGGATCGGCGCGATCCGGAGTTGTTTCGGAGGCCCGGAGGCGTTCCGCGGCTTTTCCGCGTGTGTTTTCTGATTCCCGGTGTGTGTTTCGGCTTTTCTTCGGAAGCTCGCTGCGGGCGAATCGGGCGGTTCCCCCAGGCACGAGTGGTACCATTGCGATCGGTGCGTTCCGAGGATTCCGAAAATGTATTTTTCTATTTTTTGATATTTTTCTAAAAATTCGGATTTTCTATATAGCCCTAATTCTTTTTCTTTTTCTTTTCCTCTTTCTCTTTCTTCTTCTTTCTCCTTCCTTCCCCAACCATGACCGCACCCTCTCTCTCCCTCTCTCCCATTCGGGCGCGGCGGACCCCTCCCCGGCTGTTGACGGCGGCAGGGCGACGGCGCGGACGCGTGGGCGACGGCGAGGCGATCTCGTGGGTGTGCGGCGAGCATGGGAAGCGTGGAGAGGCGAGGTTTCTAAAAGCGTTCTTCATGATTTGTGGGCGATTCGGCGGAGCATTCGCTCCATTGAGGTAGGGTGACGTGCCTTAGTCTCTTGCCGTTCAATTCCGGTGATTTGTAGGCCGCGGGGAGGCCGAGAGGGGCTTGTTTGAGCATTTTGGGGTTTTTCCATGATTTAGGGAGAGCTCGCCCGATCTATGGATTTGGTGCATGATTTCGTGTTTTGATGGCCTAGAATCATGCTAGGGGTCCCCAGGGGTCTTCCCCTTTGATTTCCCCCTCTCCTGTGGAGGCATGGGGGCGTGGTTGGAGTTTTGGGCGTTTCTACAGTTTTCGGGCGCGGACTGAGAACGCGCTATACTCCAGTAGCGCGTTCTTGAGTGTCGCGCTGCCCCGACGGGGCGCGTTCATCGGAGAAGATGAATAGTAGGGCGGTTCGTTTCGCGCTATGGGGTCTTAGCGTGATTAGCCTTGTCGCGCTAGGAGGACCTATCGCGATGGTCCTTGTCGCGCTAGGGTTCCCTAGCGCGATCTTCCAAGTCACGCTAGGTGTCCCTAGCGCGTTCTTCCTTGTCGCGCTAGGTGTCCCTAGCGCGATCTTTTCCGTTGTCGGGTGTTCGCCTTGGGCCGTGTGTGTGTCCTGGGCACCCCGTGGAGTTCCGTGACCGTGTCTTCGGGCGTCCGGAGATTTCAGTTGCCTTGGTCATGTGTTTGGCCATGGGCAGTGTGTCCGTTTTCTTCCGACTGCGGTCACCGTGCGATGGTGATGGTACGTGGGACGGCCCCCGTACTTCGTCAGGTTCGGACGTTGTTTTCTGTTGGTTTGAGAGTCTACTCCTTCAGTGACCCTCCACTAGTCGTAGCCTACTAGTACGCGTGTGCTAGTCGCACCAGGGAGTGGTGTACGGGCCGACCTTTAGAGACGGTTTGTGGACCGGTTACCGTTGGGTCCCACGTCGTGCAGCCAGAGTCCGGCTGAGGGGAAAATCGGTCAGAGGGCCAGACCAGGGACGCGCGGTCTGTGTGTGCACACGTGGTTGGGGGCGGTTGGACCCACGTCGACGGGCGTGACCCCAGCTAGTCACTTGTTTGTGTTTACTTGTGCGGTGTCTGCGCCTCGGGTAGGACCTACCACGTCAGGCGGTTCACCTGCGGCGCGGTGTCAGACGTCAGGGGACGCTACCGGCTGTGCTTCTAGTGGGTGGTACTCCTGTCGAGTACGGAGTGATAGACTGTGAGTCGTGTGTTTTCGACCTTCGGATTTTGGAGGTTCGACCGTCGAGTTGCGGTCTTCACGTACCGTGGCACGTGTGTCGGTTTGCGTGCCGTAGGGTCTAGTTCTGTAGAGTACATGGCTTTCCTTTCCGAGGTACTTTCCTACCGCTAGAGTAGTGGTTTCTCGTTTTACGAGGTAGGGTTCGAGTGATCCCTACTGAGTCTTGTTCCGAGACTCATTCCCTGCGTGTTTTCACCGTGTTTCAGGTGAGGCGCCACCTTCGGGGAGCGCGTCAGGAGCACAGCGTGGTGCGGGTGCCCAGAGGTAGTGCCAGAGGTCAGAGCCGGGGTATGTCCCGTGTAGCTGTACTTTCCTTTCTTGTCACTGTACTAGTCGTGGACTACTGTTGCTGCTGTTGTTATTTCTATTGTGGACCATGTAAAATGTTAATTTATCTCCTGCTTAATATTATAACTATTTAATTTCTGCAATTACTTGCGATACTTGTGTAGTTTCCACACCATCCTTTTAACCCTTCCGAGTATTCGGGCTCGTGGGTGGCGGTGCGAGTCTCGGGTTATCGGGCCTTCCCGGTAATCAGATTCTCGGGTCGTTACACCGTTACAGTAGTGTAACGCTCCTGTTATGGTGCGTCAGAGACAACAGAGTAATTAAAATGTAACAGAGGGTGTGACGGCTTATCGTAAGGCCGTTACAATGTTGTGACAGTCTAAGTATGATGCGTCAGAGTCCCTGCGAATAGTATAAAGAAATTAAAAGACTGTGATTTGAAACAATGTCATGTTTTGAAAAGATTTAACTACCCTAATCATAACAAAATGAAGTAAAGGTCATCTAGATGCATAGGTTGCAGTTAATTGACAAGATAATATCTTTGATCTTTGATTAGGGCTAAGAATATGTATGTATGCATGAATCCACTAAAACATGGAGTTCATAGTCTATAATGCATGAAATCAAGTACAATCAGAGGGCTTTTATCCCTAACAAGATGTTTTTGCCAATCATGAGATAACCTACCTCTTAACTAGGCTTTAAGCTTCTAATTTGAATCTGAAAATCGAGCCCTAGCTCTCCTTTCCCAGCGATTTTCTAGCAACTTCCTGCTGCTCTATCTCTCTAACCTCTTGTCCTAAAGATGTGAAAATTTGAAGGTAAAAATATAAAACTAAGGTGATCAAAAAGTTCTAAGGGATTGAATTCTAGTTACCTCGTTTAGACGTCCTAATCTCTTGATCTTCAGAGGTCCTTTGCTCTGAATCCTGAGTTACTATGGTCGAACCAGTAACTTTGCAAGCTTCAATCTCCTTGGTTGCTTGATCTCCTAACATGAAATTTGGAGAACTATTAGTCTAAAGTACACTAGACAAAATCTTCTAAAGAACTTACCTAAAATTATGACTCATTACCTTGATTCTTCACGAGCCCAAAGTAAGGGTCGCTCAGTTCAGAACTAGGTCCTATTTATAGGGTCTTGAAGATTAGATCGATTCTAGAGTCCTTACTTTGCCAGAACCTAATCCCTAAGAGTCCTTAGTAATGTTATAAACTCTCCCAAGTCGATCTCTTGTAGATAAGATCCCAAAGTTTTAATCTTTTTACTCGTTCTTTCTTTCACAGAACTGACAGAATGTAATGCATCAAGACTGGTGCATTACATGGCTATGGCAGTTGCACGATAGACCGCTACATCCAACGCGTACAGAGTTCAACATTAATCAAACTCTTTTATTCATTTATCCAATATAATTATCTATAAAATAATATTTATCCTTAAAATACGTGAAAAGGCTAAATAACCTTCTAGAATATGGGCCAAATTTAATGGGCTTGGTCCTTAGACCTTTTGGATCTTATTTTAATAGGTTAGGTTAATTATTTAACATAATTTTGGGCCTTATAATGATTTATTTAATCTAATATTCATTTATTAATTCATTTTGGGTCTTTAAAATTCTCAGAAAATAATTAAATATTCTAAAAATAATTTATAAAATTTTGGGCCTTACTCCCTCCCCCACTTAAGAGAATTTGGTCCCCAAATTTAATACATGGATTATGGAGAGTGTACTTACAGTTGAATAATTCTGGAAATCTTTTTCGCATGGCTGCTTCGGTTTCCCATATTACTTCATATGGCCATGTTTTCTTCCATTGAATCTTGACCATAGGAATAACTTTATTTCTTAGTTGACGCACTTCCCGTTCCAGAATCTTTATTGGCGTTTGCTCGTACGTCATATCCTTCTAAATCTCCAGATTGTCATAAGTGATAATATGGTCAGGATCATATAAATATTTCTTTAGCATAGAGACGTGAAATACGTCATGAACTCCTGCTAATTGTGGAGGTAAAGCCAGTCTATAAGCCACTTCATCGACCCTTTCGAGAATTTCAAACGGACCAATGAACCTTCGAGTTAGTTTGCCCTTAATGCCAAATCTCCGAATACCACGACCTGGAGAAACCTTGAGATACACATGGTCTCCTATTTGAAATTGCAAGTCGCGTCTACGATTATCAGCATAAGACTTTTGCCTATCTTGTGCCATCTTTATTCTCTCTTGAATAAGCTTGATCTTCTCTGTAGAATCTCTGATAATATCGTGGCCTAGGAATTGTCTTTCCCCTATTTCACTCCAACATATTGGTGATCGACAACTTTTTCCATATAGAGCTTCAAAAGGTGCCATTTGTATGTTGACTTGGTAACTGTTGTTATATGCAAATTCAACCAGAGGCAAGTGATCATGCCAACTACCTCCAAAATCAATAACACAAGCCCTGAGCATGTCTTCTACCACCTGATTCGTTCTTTCTGTCTGACAATCAGTTTGTGGATGAAAGGCTGTGTTGAAATTCACTCTAGTCCCTAGTGACTGTTGTAGACCCTTCCAAAACTGTTATGTGAATCGAGGATCTCTATCAGATATAATAGTGACTGGGACACCATGTAATTTAACAATTTCCCTTATGTATAATGCTGCCAGGATATCCACAGACCATCAACTTTTGATTGGTATGAAACGTGCAGATTTAGTTAATCGGTCTATGATTACCCATATACCATCGTGTCCACCTTTTGTCTTAGGTAACCCCATAATAAAATCCATCCCTATACTCTCCCATTTCCATTTGGGAATATTCAAGGATTGCAGTTTACCTGCGGGTCTAAAATGCTCTACCTTTACTTGTTGACAAGTGAGACAATGAGACACGAAATCAGCTATTTCTCTCTTTATGTTGGGCCACCAGAAATTTCTTTTAAGATCTTGATACATTTTTTGTACCACTTGGATGAATGGTGTACTTGGAATTATGTGCTTCTTCTAGGATCAATTTCTTCGTATCCTCATGATCCGGTACACACACTCGGCCCTTGAATAACAATCTTCCATCCTCCGTAATAGAGAAATCCGGCCGTTGTTCAATATTAGCTTTAATTTCTAGTAACACGAGATCATCATTTTGCAACTTGACTAGACCCTCTATTAAGGTAGGTTGAGCTCAGATATTAGCCATACATCAATCTTCTTCCTTCCTGTCAATATCTAAGTTCAACTGAGTAAATTGAGGAATAAGATTAGTCATACTAATCAGAAGACTTGATAGCATATCCATTGATTTTCTGCTAAGTGCATCCGTAACAGCATTAGCCTTGCTAGGATGATATTGAATAGAAAAATCAAAATCCTTGAGATATTCCAACCATCTTCTCTGCCTCATATTTAGCTCTTTTTGAGAAAATAAATATTTCAAGCTCTTGTGGTCCGAGTAGACCGTAAACTTTTCTCCATAGAGATAATGACGCCAAATTTTCAAGGCGAAAATGATAGCTGCTAATTCCAAATCATGCACATGATAATTTTTCTCGTGACGATTCAATTATCTTGAAGAATAACATATTACTTTTCTATTTTGCATGAGGACACACCCTAAGCCAATACTTGATGCATCTGTATATACTTCGAATCCACCACCTTCCATTAGTAGTGATAGAATAGGAGTTGTGGTAAGTTGATTTTTAAGAGTTTGGAAATTCTTCTCACATTCCTTGGACCAGACAAAAGGATTTTCTTTTCTCGTGAGTCTAGCTAAAGGAACTGCAATCTTTGAAATTTTTTTTAATGAATCTTCTATAATAACCAGCTAGACCCATAAAACTTCGTACTTCTGCTACGGTCATTAGCCGGCTCCAATTCTTGACAGCTTCTACCTTAGAAGGATCCACAGCAATACCTTCTTTTGAAATAATGTGGCCTAGGAATGAAACTTCCTTGAGCCAGAATTCACATTTATTTAGCTTGGCATAGAGTTTATGTTCTTTAAGTGTTTGCAAAGCTATTTTCAAATATTCTTCATGTTCCTCCTTTATCTTGGAATATATCAAGATATCATCAATGAAGACGACGATAAACTGGTCCAGATATGGCTGAAAGACACTGTTCATAAGTTGCATGAATGCTGCCGGGGCATTAGTTAATCCGAATGGCATTACCACGAATTCATAGTGGCCATAACGACTTCGAAAAGTCGATTTATAAATGTCTTCTTCTTTAATTCTAAGCTGATGATAACCTGATATGAGGTCAATCTTAGAGAAATATTCTACTCCTGAAAGCTGATCGAAGAGCTCATCAATACGTGGCAACGGATACTTATTTTTAATTGTGAGTTGATTCAGTCGCCGGTAATCGATGCATAGCCTGAGAGAAAAATAACAACTTGTTATTTCTCATGGAATTGGAAGGAAAATCAATCTTAAAGCTAATTAACTATCTTATCTCGGGCTCTACCGAATTCTCACATGGGTGTTAAAATTTCTTCCTTAATTCATAGGTATGGGTCCTTAAACCTTGGACTTATCCTATGACATGACTCTTCTTACTAAGTCCTGAGACTTAAGCTCTGATACCAACTTAACTGTCACGCCCCGAGCCTTTATTACAGCGGATGACTCGCTCGAGGAACGTGAACAGCCGACATGGTAAGCCTCTTGCAAGCAAGAACGATCAAAGCGCAAGGCAATCACACATAAGAATGTAATCGCACAATATTTACTCAACTTCAACTTTCATTAATAATCAAATCCACTATTCGAATACAACTACTAATTAAACTTCCATCATGCTGGACTCAAGAAATAAGAAATTACATAGACTCGATCTAACAATGTAAACTTCCTAAGTCTTCGCTCATTCTTTAACAATACTTTCATTCGCTCTCGGACCCGCTACTTGTATAACCCGAATCCGAATTTGAATCACTTTCATTTCCTAAAAAAGAATGGAAATAGGTAATGAGCACACTAGTCCAGTAGGTATCTTCGCATCAACATGAAGGCATCATTAAAGTAATTAGTATTTTTGCTCTAGAGGAATAAGGTAAAATCATGCGAATGCGATCAATCATGCGATTAAACCAAAGTATGTAAGATAGAATGAGAGCAAGTATGAACTAGCAAGAATGGTATAAGAACATGATATGGCCTTTCATGAACAAGAATGTAACGAGAATGTACTAGCAGGCCACATAATCATCACTCCAATATATTTTGCTTATGAGCAAGTACTTCGTGAATTTATGTGGAATATCAAGAAAGTCATGTATAAGTATCAATCATGCTGTATCGTGTTGTGAATTTTCACTTATTTATAAAGAAAGTACTCCCAGCGCAATGCGACGCCAGTAGCATCATATCCCATGGTTTATAATAGTATGTTTCCGACAATCAGCCGAGGGGACTAGCATAGAGCCCTTGAACACAATAAGTGCTCGATCGCATCTTCAAATATAAATGAAGCTTTTTCCACGCATGTAACAATAAAGTATGGCCAAGAATGTACAATTCCAACAAGCTCTTGATAACAATAATTCAATGAATGAATGCTTTAATAAGAATCATGAGAAATCAAGAATGACTTATACTATGTTATGCTTATGGAAATAAAGTGGTAGCATAACGGTACATTCTTTATCTTCTATTTATTATATTAAGTTTCTTGATCAATATGATAAGTTCTAGATCATCAAGAGTCCATCTAGAAACCTTGGAATATCAACCCTTGGTCAAACCTCAGGTTAAAATACTCAAGCAGTGTGACGGTCGTGTATTGGGCCGTTACATGATGTGACGCTCCAGTATTGGGCCGTTACATTAGTCTGAATCCAAAACCAAGAAATCGGACTCAGTTGGACGTGACGGTCGTATATTGGGCCTTTATATGTGAATGACGGTCCAATATAGATTCGTTACACTACTGATAACCAGAAACCTCAATAGTGTAATCTAATCACTTGGGTTTTAATGGTACAACAAACTCGGCATCCTAGTGGGAATCCCAGGCTCGCAGAGACTTACGGAGGCCTTGAAACACGATTTTCTAGTCCATTGGAAGGAATATCCAATAGAGAGGTCCTCATGTCCAAGAATAATGTTCCTATAGTGCAAAGTGAACTAATAGACATATACCTTAATATATGCCATGTACTTAGAGAAATGACTCTATTGATAGAGAGGATGTGTAACAATAGGAAATCATGATAAAACTCCGTCAATACATCTTTGGGAAAATCATGATTTAGATACAAAACTATAGAATTTTGGCACATGAAATTAACATAACTTAAAATAACTTTAAGATATCTAAATTATGCAATTTCTATCATGAATCAGTAAATAATATTAAAGATTTGAAATCAGGTCAATACTTAGATAACTAGGTTTATTTATAAGTTAAAATTGACTGTTTTCCAATTCTGTCTCTAGTTCTCCTGACGGTCAGAGTGGGTGCATCACAGTGATTGTGACGATCTATCGAGGGGCCGTTACAGTAGTGTAACGCTCCTGTTATGGTGCGTCAGAGATAACGAAGTAATTAAAATGCAACAGAGGGTGTGACGACTTATCGTAAGGCCGTTACAATGTTGTGACGGTCTAAGTATGATGCGTCAGAGTCCCTGCTAACAGTATAAAGAAATTAAAAAACTGTGATTTGAAATCATGTCATGTTTTGAAAAGATTTAATTACCCTAATCATGACAAAACGAAGTAAAGGTCATCTAGATGCATAGGTTGCAGTGAATTGACAAGATAATATATTTGATCTTTGATTAGGGCTAAGAATATGTATGTATGCATGAACCTACTAAAACATGGAGTTCATAGTCTATAATGCATGAAATCACGTACAATCAGAGGGCTTTTATCCCTAACAAGATGTTTTTACCAATCATGAGATAACCTACCTCTTAACTAGGCTTTAAGCTTCTAATTTGAATCTAAAAATCGATCCCTAGCTCTCCTTTCCCAGTGATTTTCCAGCAACTTCCTACTGCTCTATCTCTCGAACCACTTATCCTAAAGATGTGAAATTTTGAGGGTAAGAATATGAAACTATGGTGATCAAAAAATTCTAAAGGATTGAATTCTAATTACCTCATTTAGACGTCCTAATCTCTTAATCTTCAGGGGTCCTTTGCTTTGAATCCTGAGTTACTATGGTCAAACCAGCAACTTTGGAAGCTTCAATCTCCTTGGTTGCTTGATCTCCTAACGTGAAATTTGGAGAACTATTAGTCTAAAGTACACTAAATAAAATCTTCTAAACAACTTATCCGAAATTATGACTCATTACCTTGATTCTTCACGAGCCCAAAGTAAGGGTCGCTCAGTTCAGAACTAGGTCCTATTTATAGGGTCTTGAAGAATAGATCGATTCTAGAGTCCTTAATTTACCAGAACCTAATCCCTAAGAGTCCTTAGTAATGTTATAAACTCTCCCAAGTCGATCTCTTGTAGATAAGATCCCAAAGTTCTAATCTTTTTTCTCGTTCTTTCTTTCACGGAACTGACAAAATGTAACGCATC
Source organism: Amorphophallus konjac (assembly GCA_022559845.1). NCBI lineage: Eukaryota > Viridiplantae > Streptophyta > Magnoliopsida > Alismatales > Araceae > Amorphophallus > Amorphophallus konjac. The sequence continues at coordinate 168,018,375 of CM040127.1, forward strand.
AAGACTGGTGCGTTACATGGCTGTGGCGGTCGCACGATAGACCGCTACATCCAACGTGCATAGAGTTCAACATTAATCAAACTCTTTTATTCGTTTATCCAATATAATTATCTATAAAATAATATTTATCCTTAAAATACGTGAATAGGCTAAATAACCTTCTAGAATATGGGCCAAACTTAATGGGCTTGGTCCTTAGACCTTTTGGATCTTATTTTAATAGGCTAGGTTAATTATTTAACATAATTTTGGGCCTTATAATGATTTATTTAGTCTAATATTCATTTATTAATCCATTTTTGGGTCTTTAAAATTCCTAGACAATAATTAAATATTCTAAAAATAATTTATAAAATTCTGGGCCTTACAAGGGAGGACCGCCAATGACATCCTAACAGTCCATCATGAGACGACAAGACGTTGGGCGATTTCAAAACCCTGAACACCCATTCACTCTTCCTTTCATTCTCATTCTCATTCAAACCTCACCACCGGCGACTAGCGGCGAGCGGCAATCTCCTATCCCTATTGCCAAGAAACCGATACTCCTATGCTAAAAAAAAATGGTGAAGAAAAGAGAAGTACGGCGGTTTCAATGCCAATTAGCCAGGGAGAACAAGCCTAAAGCTTCGACGAACCGAACGGAAGAAAGACCACCGTCGGAGGCCAGGGAACCATCAACGGCGCCCACAGTGCCTGAGGGAGGAGTTGGAGATGACGACGGCGAGCACACGGCTGAGGAAGCGCCCGAGGCGGCAGCCGGAACCCCCTCGCCCGAGGTAGGCTGAGACCCTTAAAAACCCAATTTTTAATCTTTCTAGATCATGCATGCGAGTAGGAATAGGAAGGGAATGGGTCAGGGGACCCATAGAAATCATGTACATGCCTTTTGGGCCATTCTCCAGGGCTGGGGAAACGGGAGGAACACTGCCGCTACGGAGAGTGCCTAGCGGTCATTCCAGCGACCGCTAGGGCGCCAGACGGTCTAACCCAGACTGCTAAGGCTAGAGAAACGGTCAAGGGAAGACTGTTAGGGTTTTGAGGGTGGTTTTCTTTAAATGCAATGCGATGCATGAATTATTAAACTATATGGATCACTGACCTTGACTCTTAAATGCATGCAGGGAAAGTGACGGATGAGGATATCGTGGCTGTAGGTCCGAGTAGTGTACCTGACACTGTCTGACTTCCAGAGAGAGAGACTGGCTACGATGGGATTCACGGAGTTCCTCGGGATAGAGGTGATGAGGCTAGACACTGCCCTACTTTACGCTCTCTACCATCGGTGTGATCCAGTCAGCAAGGCATTCTTGTTCCCGTGGGGTCATATGATCCCCACACTGGAGGATGTTGCACGGATCACCAGATTGAGAGTTCACGGAGCACCTTTGATGGGGATGACATACGTCGACTACCGAGAGTTGGCGCGGGAGCTGTTGGGATTAGAGCTGACGAGGCCGGGACACCACTCGTCCATGCTGGCACGAGCGACCCTCCAAGAGAGCCTGGGACTGAGAGGAGCGGCTATAGCCGTGGGAGAGTTTCCAGAGGAGCACCTAGGGAGGCTGACGGACTGAGCCAGAGAGAGGGTAGCTACGGGACCATGCCCCTGAGGGAGATGTCATCCTACGCCGCTTTCTAATGCTGATGTTCGGGAAGCTGATCTTCGCGATGAGGGCGGATGGAGTGAACTGCAAGCTCCTCCCTTTACTGAGGGACCTAGACGGAGTTGGAGACTATGCGTGGGGTACGGCTGCACTAGCCTTCCTATTCGACTCCCTCAGCACCACCGACTGGCAGACGATGCTGGGAGGGTTCTCACCTCTGCTTCAGGTAACCCTTCTACCTTAAATGCTTGTGCAATTTTGATTATATGATTGCTACATGCTGACATTTGACAATGCAGGTATGGACCTACATGTACCTCCCAGGCCTAGGGAGAGGGAAGGAGGTTCAGCCGGACCGAGTACCCATCGCGAGGTGGTGGATGGCGGTACGGGACACCGAGTCACTGTGACGCTTAGCGCGGGCGATCCAGGACGACATCGACACATTGCCTTATGCATCGATAAGACTCGAAACTCTTGACTTCTAAAGTGCACTTAAAATGCTTTTGATGCTGACACTTGACTCTATCACTTTCTATACTCAAGTGCGCTGGACACCGTACCATGACGAGGGTCACGAGGGATAGCCCTGGGTAGAGGTAGCCCAGGCATACGGGAGACGAGACGTGTGGCTTCACTGCATAAACATCATCGAGCCACTACACTACCGCATAGTGATGAGGACGAGGGGCGTCCACCAGCCAGAGGTGGAGTTCTCGACACGAGAGGAGGAGCGCGTGGGGAGATCTTCCCGAGGACTGACTGGCGAGATCGACTGGGTCACCCGGGCAGTGGACCAGATACGTGACTGGACATGCGAGGTCGGGTAGTGCGAGCCGGAGCCACTATCCACGAGGCCTACCTGAAGGCCTACGCCAGACGCTACGGAGACCAGTTCTTCCATGGCACCCAATGACCGGTATGACTCTTAGACTTATGCTTCCCTAATGACTTATAATGCACTGATGACTTGACTTTCTATATGCAACTAGACCCTCAGGGACGGATAGCGGAGCTCTAAGGACTCCTCCACTCTACCATTCAGCAGCGAGATGAGTTCCAGCGCGTGCTGGAGCTTCTGGTAAGCTTTACTTAACATTAGACTTAATATGCAATGCCTATGAACTTGACTGACTGACTTGACTTCTAAATGCAGCGGGCCGAGGGGGCGCAGAGACAGGGACCAGATGCTCCATCCTCTTCTTCCCAGCCACCGGCGGACAGGGCAAAGTGGGATGCCAACTTTGCACGGGCAGTTGCTCGGGCCGAGGAGGCCGAGACCACTCTCACAGAGAGAGTGAGCAAAGACCACCCAAACTTCCTTTTTGACTTTAAATGCTTATGTTATGTAGATGACTGACCATGATGAATGCTTATGCAGACTAGAGAGCTACCAGCCGCACTGGGTGAGGCGGAGTGACTTCGATCAGAGGTAGCAGAGGTGGCCCATCACCTCCTGGTAGTAGCTTTATAGCCGAGCCCGCTTCATTCGCCCACAAATCCAAGGTTCCCTTGACCCCGAGTCTCCACCATCCAGCTCCACTTACACCTCACCCTCCACAAGCCAACCCTACGCTCCCATGAGTCAGCCCGCCACGAGTCAGCCTTACGCCACCTCCACCTCCGCATATCAAACCTCTGCATATCACACCTCCACATATCAAACCTCCACATATCAGCCCTCCACAAGTCAGCCTTCCGCTTCTCTACGTCTGTCGCCACCCCCAGTCAAGGGAATATCACATCCCGAGCAAGTGGATGCCATCTATATACCCCCCTAATCTCGCTCCACATACGCCTTCACCAAATCCCTCCACTGCCGGTGAAGCACTATTGCCAACGCAACTTCACTTCCGTCTCCACAACCTTCTCTACCATCACATACCCCTCGACATCAACCTTACCCGAAGCGGGCTCCTCATCCTTCATTGTCAGAGTACTTTATCGATATTTTCAGGGCTTTGATGGCCACTCACGCGTTGCCGCTTCCTCCGGTTGTGCCTTGCTGACCCGCGATCTGGAATATGCTTCAGTTCTGTGATTTTCATCCCCAACAGGGGCATTTGGTTAAAGATTGCCCCGAGTTCCGGGATTATCATTATGGCTTGGAAGATCAGAAGAGGATCGATTGGACCGATATGCATAAAGTTATTTTAGATCTTCGCAGCAAGCAGCAGCAAGAAGCGCCGCCCAAGTAGCCGTCTCCGTTACTTCAAGACCAGGGGCACCCTTGTGATTCTTCGTCTAGCGTTGCGCCCGCTCCATCACCTGCTCCATTACCTACCCCTACTCCACCCTCATCACCTATTCCATTACCCTCACCATCTCTTACCTGTTGTGCCCCTTGTGCTTTGATGATTATGTGGTGTTTTAATGATAGCAACATAAATGAGTCACCATATTGTTTTGCTAAGAACATCACATTAAATGATAGCAACATGTATGCATATGACTGATTTATTCTGTGGAGAATGCATGAGTGTGTTATATCTGATATGTTCTGTGAAGAATGCATGAGTGTGCTAGCTTCTTAGGTGGGTCGACCCCCTCAAATCTTTACATCAGATTCGCATGTCTATACATCTTGTAAGTAGTTCAGATGGCGTCAACCCATTGAGTCCACGAGGTTGACGCAGCCTTGAAATGCCTCAGATGGCTCTGAAGATAAGGCTGGATGCATTGACGCATGGGGTCACTGCGTCGACCCACTGAACTGACCCAGATCTAACTTCACATCAGGGTAAACTACTGCGTCGATGCTGTCACGCTGTAGCATCTCTTTGCATTTCTCAAGTCTACACACTGGCAAGTCTGTACATTCACCACCATGCATTAAGTCTCAAGTCTCTACATTGGCAAGTCTGTACATCGGCTTGTTCATTCCTCAAAGTTTGTACAGCGCCATGTTCATATGCTTCCAAGTCTATACATTGCACTGTAGCTAGAACTGTGTAAGTCTGTACATTGGTGCTTTGCCAAAGTCTATACATTGTGAACCTTCAAGTCTGTACAGACTTTGCTTCTCTCAAGTCTGTACATCGTCCAGTTGTCTTTGGCAAGTCTTCACATCGTGAAGTCTATACATTCAATTGCTTTGCTGTGCTCAAGTCTGTATAGCCTTTCCCTTGCAAGTCTTTACATCGTTCATGAAGTCTGTACAACAGACCAAGTCTGTACATTGTCTTTGCTGCACACATGACTAAGTCTATACATTGTGCCTTGTTCAAAGCAAAGTCTACACACTCCATTTCTCACTTCAGGTAGCAAGTATGTACATTGTTCAGAATGTCAAGTCCATACAACCATTGTGCATTCATTCTTGATGTTCATACTTTGCGTGATGCATTCTGCATAACACACTGCCAAGTCTATACAATGCCATTTGTTCATGCATGTTAGCAAGTCTGTACAGCCTGTGTTCACAACATAAAGTCTGTACATCGCTTGCTCACACAAATGCCAAGTCCATACATTGGCTTTGCTTGCACGAGCTGAAGTCTATACATCCATTGCCTCAGTTCAATATCTATTATGTGCATACATTGCATCGGTGCATTACTTCCTCTGTGCATATACTGCATCAGTGCATCCTTCAGGCATACAGTCTATACACTAATGCATGTGAGGTTCTTTGCTTTCAAAGTCCACACATCTGTTGTCAGCATGTCTATGCATTCGTATTCAATGTACACACTTCACTGCATTGCACATTGCATCTTCAAGTCTGTACATCACTGATTGCATGTATTGGGTTAGCGTCTCATTCAACGTCTTAACAAAGTCTAGACATCGGTTGGGTTCATAACGCTAAGTCTGTACATTCATTCGGCATGACAGTGCATTCAGTTGTAATGTATATACTGTGCTATCTGCAGTTGAACATGCATTGCACTCTAACTCCATACACTGCTTCATGCATTGCACGAAGTCTGCACATTGTGTTGCTATGCTCATACTGCATGTTAAAAAGTCTACACAATGGTGCACACTAAGTCTGTATACTCATTTGGCATGTCTGTACAACCATATGTAATGCTCATAGTCTGCATACGTGAAGTCTGTACATGCTTCAGCGTCACATTCACGAAGTCTGTACACGCCATAACATTGCATGCACGAAGTCTATACATGCCATAGCTTTGCATTTACAAAGTGTGTACACGCCACAGTCCTGCATACATGAAGTCTAAACATTGCATCACCCTTCAAGCAGAGTCTACGCATTCCCCCACAGCCTGCACAGCATGTCTATACATTGTCTGGCAGCCTGCATAGTAAGTCTATACAGCGTCCAACAGCCTGCACGCAAAGTCTGTACATTGCGTCCAGCAGCCTGCGCGCCAAGTCTGTACACTGCATACACACTGCATCCTTAAGTCTATACACTGCTGCCTTATATGAAGTCTGTACAGCCTGTGCTTTTGATCGACTGAACTCTTCTTTAATCTTACAGGTGTCTGGGCACGTGATCCGAGGTTGGCACCTGGCACGTGATCCAAGAAGCTGAGACACTGCCACGTGGACTAAAGCTTGGGCGGGAATCATGGAGAGCATATGCCCTAGCTGGTGCTGCTATATATAGAAGACTTCTCCATCTGGAGAAGAGAGATGGTGAGTAGAGAGGCTGATCGACTGAAGCAGAGGATAGCCTGCACGATCCTGTGAGAAAGAAAAGAGAAGTAGAAGAAGCAGAGAAGAAAAAGAGAAAGAGAAGAAGAGCAGAAGATAAAGAAGAGAAAGAGAGAGATAGAGAGCTCGAGCAGAGAAAGAGAGAGAGATAGTGGATATCTGGCATTTGGATCAAATCCAAGCCAGAGCTGCTCCTTCGAGAGCTATATCATTTGTGCTTTCATTTACAGCTTTCAGTCACTGATTGTCTTCTTATTTTTGTTTCATCTTTTATCCTTTCTTCAAGCTGTTAGTCAGCGTTTGCAGAGGTGCTGCCTCTGGACGGGTAAGCTGTAATCCCCAGCGGTTGCAGTGGTGAATTCCACTGGATAGCAAGCTGTGTTGCTCAGCGGATTATATGGCAAGCTGTAATGCCCAGCTGTTCAAGCTGTGAGTCAGCGGAATCCACACTCGGGTTTGAGTGTGGGGTGGATGTAGGTCTGCAGGACCGAACCACCCAAAAATCATTGTGCAGTGGTTTGATCTCTTTGTGGGTTTGCCGCTAGATGAATGCATAGGGTCGATATGGTTTGATTTTCTATATGTGTTTATTTCATTACTGCACACACTATATGTTTGACTGTGGTATTGAGAGTTCATTAACATTGTTCCTAAGTCACTAGTTAGTTCATCTATAAGCATTTCAGTTGTCTTAATAAATCTGAATTCCGCAATTGCTTATTGGGCTTCTGGTTGTATTAGGAAGAATTTTTTAATTGGGCGAAGTTTTTAAAGGGTATATTCATTCACCCCCCCTCTGAATACATAGCACCGAACCCAACACTTGGTATCAGAGCGGGTAACTGTGCATAGGATCTAACAATCCGTAGCAGATCCTGCATTTCTGGTTGGTGCATTTCAGAGTGTGCTTCCTGTGTTCTGTGTTTTAGTTCACCGGCTCAGTGTCTTTATTTGCTTATCTGATTTCGGTGCACTCATTACATCTCGATGGCTAATCCTCCGATATTTAGAGGTAATGATTTTGATTCTTGGTTGGACAAGTTTCATCGGTATGTAAAATCAACTGATCCTAATCTCTGGAAGGTAATGACTCACGGTCCATACAACTTATCAAAAGATAAATCTAGATGGACTGAGAAGGATAAATTGAAAGATTCTGTCAATACTAGAGCATTAGTTTTAATGAAAGAATCAATTGACAGAGCTCTAATCTCATGTATTTCTTCTTGTAGGTCTGCCAAAGAAATTTTGAAAAAACTAAAGCTCACCAGGAATCACAACAAATGCTTGATGGCTGATCGGAGAAATGATGATGATGAGACCTCATCTCAGGTAAGCTCCGGATCAGATGGATACTCTTTTGATGAATTGATAGTGATGTATGAAAATTTGTTAAAAGTATCCAAGAAACTAAAATCTGAGAATAAAAGGTTGAAAAAGAAAATTGATAAATGTGATTCTAATTCATTATGTGAAAAGTGCCCGAAGATAAATGAATTATATGATAAATGTCTTTCTGAGAATCACTTGAATATGAAATAAATGTGCCTATTGAAAAAGGAAAACCAAGAAGGTTTCAATAAAATCTCCGAATTAGAAAGTCAGCTGAAACTGAAAACTAATGAACATTTGATGAATCTGGAAGAGTTGGAAAGGATTAAGGTTGATCTGAAGAAATCGAAAGCTGAGAATGTAGAAATTCTTAGGAAGAATAAAAATCTTGAAGCTGTAATAGAGAAAATCAATAAGGAAGCAATGCATATCTCTTCTGTAGAGTCAAGCTGTGATATGTGCTCAGCTCTAAGAGAACGTAATGAAGATTTTTTTAGTGAGAATGAATGGCTGAATAAGCAAATTGCCTCGTTTGAAGAGGATCACAAAAATCTGATTATTGAGAAAACTAAAGTAGAAGAAAGAGAAGAGGAACTAATTGAAAAGCTGGAGCTTATGTCTGGAAATAGAAAATGTAATGAAGGAGTCATGAAGCTATCTGAAGAGAACAAAGAATTGAGGGAACAAAACAAAAAACTGATGGTTTTAAATACTATTTTCTCACAGAGGTTTCTGACTATCGAAAAAGAGAAATCTATTTTTAAGGAAGCTCAACCTCAAAAATTTGAGAAAGAAAATACTGAACTGAAAGCTGAAATTGAAAAACTAAAGTGTTTAAACAATGGCTTATCTGAAACACTTCTTACATTAAAAAAGGGAAATTTCACTTGTGATGGAGAATCACAAAGGGTGATCAGTCTAGAACAAGAAATTGAGAAGTACAAAATTGCAAACAAAGTTCTAAGCGAATGTGTAAATTGTAGTGAACAGGAGATAGCCAGTTATGAGCTTCACATTGCTAGCTTGGAAAGTAAAATTCATAATCTGGAAAACTCAGTATCCAAGTCTGCTAAAAATGAAGGAAATATAAAAGCTGTCATGAAAGATAAGAAAGACAATTCAAGAAAGGGGATAAGCTGTTGTTCTGATGTTAAGGAAATTACTGGAAACCAGCTATACACTACTTTTGTGCAAAGCTCTGATGTACCTGGTACTTCAAGTCAATCCCCAAAATAAAATGAAAATCAGAAATCACCTTCAACATCTGTATTTCAATTCAAAGCCAAGAAAAATGAAAAGCAAACGAAGATTGTGAAAGGGGGTAAAAAATTGAAAAAGAATGGTCAGATGAAAAAAATCAAAATTGTCCCTGCATGTACTGTGAATTTTGCTAGCAGTGTGGAGTCTGATAGATTAACGCATGCCACTCACAATTCATCTACTCACTCGCATGCATCTGAGAAGGAATTCTCATGTTATTACTGTGGCAAAGCTGGACATATCATGGACGATTACAGACTATTAAAAGAAGATGAGCATGCAAATAAAACACTGCATTCTAGGAATTCATCTGATAGAAACCATGCCACTAAGAAATTTGATACATCATGTTATTACTGTGGTAGGCGTGGTCATCTAATGAATGCATGTTTTAAAATGAAAGAAGACAACAATGTGAATTCTAGATTTTTCACACATGCTCATGGCCCACATAGATATAAATCTACTTCAGGCCAGCATATTATTTGTTTCACTTACAACAAGCCAGGGCACAAGGCAAATGAGTGCTGGACTGAAAAATATTGGGGTAACAACAACTCAAAAGGCAAGCATCTTAGATGCTTTAAATGTGGGAAATATGGTCATGCAGTCAAGGACTGCTGGCATGTTCAGGGAACTCATATTAACTTCAAATCTGCTGAATTCCCCAGAACAAGAAGTGCAAACATTTCATGTTTTAACTGTGGCAAGGTAGGTCACAGATTTACTGAATGTTGGTCATCAGGTAATAAGAAACAAACTGCTCATGCATACAACAGAATAATTCATGCTCAGTTTCATAGGTCTCATGCTGCTGTTGATATGCATCATAGGACCAAAAAATCTGCTGCTTCATGTAGATACTGTGGAAAATTTGGTCATTCCATGGATAACTGTTACCTGATGGATCATGATGATAATATTGCTAAAAGATTATTCAGAACACCCATAAGGGCTAATTCAGGACCCAAGACTTCTTGGGTTCCTGCAGGATCAAATTGATTAACATCTTTGCAGGTGTGCCTTGGAAGCTGAAGAATAAAGGGGTTAATAATCCAAGGCACTCAAAAATGGAACCCCCAGAAGTGGACTATTCAGGTTAGTTCTGAAAACTCAGTTTAAATTCTTTCTTCTGAAGTTGTGTCCTTTAGATGATCGCATATCATAATGATCTGTCTATGCTAAATTGATTTATCTTGAAAAGTTGATTGCTCTCGCATGATGCTATCTGAATAAAGAATGCTCTGATGTTTGAGTAAACATTCTGCATAGCATGTTAAATCTGTGTTTTGCATATTCTTTCATGTTCAGCATTGTTAGGTTTGGATTTTCTGAACTCTCCTCATACATGATTTGCATATTGATGATTGTCTGAAATTGCATATGCATACATGTAGTGAATGCATTGCACATCATCATACTGAAAACTCCAAAAAGAAGTAACTGTCTACACATAGGACTTCTTTGCACTGCATATCTTTGCATAACCCTGGTATATCAAATGGTAAGCTACTAAAAGGCAGGGAAATCTGCCTGGAGGTTCTTACTATGTGTGAGATGGTCCTTGAGACCAGGCTCTCTGCCAAGTACCAAGGTTCAAGTTTTCATATAGGCAGGGAAAGTTGCATATCATGTTGATTTGTTGATGTTAAACTGAAACTTTCTAAAATATGAATTGAACAATCATGCTTATGGTAATTCTCTTCTGTCTAATTTGCATGAATCATATCTGAATGCAAACTTTGATATCATGTGATGTGCTTTCAATACATTTCATGCATATAGTCAGGGGGAGTCCAACTGTTTTTGATCAATCATATTGCTGCTTATGTTTTATCCTTCACATCGTGCACTTAGTCAGGGGGAGCTCAACTTGTCTTGACTAACCATTATGCTGCTCATGCCTTGCTATTGTCATGATGAATCTAGACAGAGGAAGTTTTCTGATCTTCTCATTCACACTCACCTGAAATCCTCCTGTCTAGCTTATTGGATCTTCTAATGCTCTCAGTTTGGTTCAATTAAATTTTCTGCTGTCCTCTCTAAAACAGCTGATCAATCTGTATTCCAGACTCAGCTATTGTCTGATGATAAACTCTCTTTTAATGCTCTTCTCTATTGGTGATTTACACTTGCACCAGCTTATACTCACCTTTCACATTCTTCTCAGCTGGTGTGACTGATTTGTTTCTACTATTAATTGTTGGTCAGCTAAATTTATTGTTCTGATCTGAGGTACTTAAGCTGCATGTCATGCAATTCAGTATGAGAACTTGGTAGAAATTCCTATCATATAGGTTTAAGAATTACCACTGAATCAGACTGATATAAGATTAATATATTCTCAGATTTATAATTAAATGAATTGAAAATATCTGAATAATAAGGTTTAATAAACTTTAACCACATGTGTCATGTAAACCTTAGATTCTCTCATCTGATATCTGAAAATTTGAAATCAAGGCTACTTTGGTAGAGATACATAGAGTGAGTGCTGTGGTTAAACATTAACTTGAGAAATGTTGACTAAATGAAAAATTTTGAATTCAGAGCAATGTCTTGGTCACTGAGAAACTGGGTTCTTTATCAATGAAATAAAGTAACTTATGTCATGAGGTGCCATAGTTATCTCTGATGAAAATTTACTGAAAAACCTGACAGAGCAATGGCATGCCTATGTTGAGTAACTAGGGAGTCTGGCCTCTAATCAAGGTGTCTCCTCATGTAAAAAGACACTCATATTGCTAACTCTGTTCTCAAAGTTGAGAGGCAATGACAGTTATCCCACTGAGTAACTGGGTCACTTCACCTAAGACGTGTTGTGCCACATGTAAAAAGGTGATGATCAACCTAAATTGCTCAGAAAAAATATAATGTGCTTCAAATGAAAATATATTGAAAAGGCTGTCAACTCATATTCTTGGAAAAAGTGTTTAACATCAATACTAATCTGTGTAACTCTTAAAAGAGTCATTGAGATCATGTGTGTAAGATAAAGATGATTGATCTTGAGTGTTATCTGAATATTTGGTTCACCTTTATTAAAACTTGGATTCAGATATGAGCATTGAGTTTAATTTGACAAATTTGGTATACATCATAATTAAATCAGATTGGTTAAGTTGTCACTTCATAACCCTTTATGATAGAAGAGTCTATACTTCTCAAGACTTATTGAAGTGGTGCAAGCATTAAAATCCCTCATGATCAGATTCTTTCCAGATAGCCTGATCAACATAAATCTTGATATTGATTATTCATTGAGATGTCTTGTGATGATTGTTATCTACTCTTGCCTTTCTATCATCAATCACTTTACTCTCCACACTGTTGGAATCTTCCATCTTGTTTTGCAATAAGTTCTGGTTCTATGGACTTTCCACCTGTTTCATTCTGTTCATGCATATGTGAGGTGCCACAACCAAAGTTTAGATTAGTTGTAATGGCAGATTTCAGATTGATTTATTGGATAACCAGAGCTCATTCCTGTGCTTCAGGGGGAGTTATGGATTACTTGCTTTTAAGGGGAGAGTAGTACATCTTGCATGTTGATAGGGGGAGAGCTGTTTCATTGTCATAAGGGAGAACCTCATTTTAATGAACCATGATTCATTCTCTGACTTTGTGTGCTGAATTTTGTCTCTCAAACTATTTCCTCTCTTTTTGATTATGTCAAAGGGGGAGAATAGTTTGACGAGTCAGTGTGACTCATTATGTTGCCATCATCAAAAAGGGGGAGATTGTTGTGCCCCTTATGCTTTGATGATTATGTGGTATTTTAATGATAGCAACATAAATGAGTAACCATATTATTTTGCTAAGAACATCACATTGAATGATAGCAACATGTATGCATATGACTGATTTATTCTGTGGAGAATGCATGAGTGTGTAATATCTGATCTGTTCTGTGGAGAATGCATGAGTGTGCTAGCTTCTTACATGGGTCGACCCCCTTCAAGTCTTTACATCAGATTCGCATGTCTATACATCTCGTAAGTAGTTCAGATGGCGTCAACCCATTGAGTCCACGAGGTTGACGAAGCCTTGAAATGCCTCAGATGGCTCTGAAGATAAGGCTGGATGCGTTGACGCATGGGGTCACTGCGTCGACCCACTGAACTGACCCAGATCTAACTTCACATCAGGGTAAACTGCTGCGTCGACGCTGTCACGCTGTAGCATCTCTTTGCATTTCTCAAGTCTACACACTGGCAAGTCTGTACATTCACCACCATGCATTAAGTCTCAAGTCTCTACATTGGCATGTCTGTACATCGGCTTGTTCATTCCTCAAAGTTTGTACATCGCCATGTTCATATGCTTCCAAGTCTATACATTGCACTGTAGCTAGAACTGTGTAAGTCTGTACATTGGTGCTTTGCCAAAGTCTATACATTGTGAACCTTCAAGTCTGTACAGACTTTGCTTCGCTCGTCCAGTTGTCTTTGGCAAGTCTTCACATCGTGAAGTCTATACATTCAATTGCTTTGCTGTGCTCAAGTTTGTACAGCCTTTCCCTTGCAAGTCTTTACATCGTTCATGAAGTCTGTACAACAGACCAAGTCTGTACATTGTCTTTGCTGCACGCATGACTAAGTCTATACATTGTGCCTTGTTCAAAGCAAAGTCTACACACTCCATTTCTCACTTCAGGTAGCAAGTATGTACATTGTTCAGAATGTCAAGTCCATATAGCCATTGTGCATTCATTCTTGATGTTCATACTTTGCGTGATGCATTCTGCATAACACACTGCCAAGTCTATACAATGCCATTTGTTCATGCATGTTAGCAAGTCTGTACAGCCTGTGTTCACAACATAAAGTCTGTACATCGCTTGCTCACACAAACGCCAAGTCCATACATTGACTTTGCTTGCACGAGCTGAAGTCTATACATCCATTGCTTCAGTTCAATATCTGTTATGTGCATACATTACATCGGTGCATTGCTTCCTCTGTGCATATACTGCATCAGTGCATCCTTCAGGCATACAGTCTATACACTAATGCATGTGAGGTCCTTTGCTTTCAAAGTCCACACATCTGTTGTCAGCATGTCTATGCATTCGTATTCAATGTACACACTTCACTGCATTGCACATTGCATCTTCAAGTCTGTACATCACTGATTGCATGTATTGGGTTAGCGTCTCATTCAGCGTCTTAACAAAGTCTAGACATCGGTTGGGTTCATAACGCTAAGTCTGTACATTCATTCGGCATGACAGTGCATTCAGTTGTAATGTATATACTGTGCTATCTGCAGTTGAACATGCATTGCACTCTAACTCCATACACTGCTTCATGCATTGCACGAAGTCTGCACATTGTGTTGCTATGCTCATACTGCATGTTAAAAAGTCTACACAATGGTGCACACTAAGTCTGTATACTCATTTGGCATGTCTGTACAACCATATGTAATGCTCATAGTCTGCATACGTGAAGTCTGTACATGCTTCAGCGTCACATTCACGAAGTCTGTACACGCCATAACATTGCATGCACGAAGTCTATACATGACATAGCTTTGCATTTACAAAGTGTGTACACGCCACAGTCCTGCATACATGAAGTCTAAACATTGCATCACTTGTACATGCATTACCTTCAAGCAGAGTCTACGCATTCCCCCACAGCCTGCACAACATGTCTATACATTGTCTGGTAGCCTGCATAGTAAGTCTATACAGCGTCCAACAGCCTGCACGCAAAGTCTGTACATTGCGTCCAGCAGCCTGCACGCCAAGTCTGTACACTGCATACACACTGCATCCTTAAGTCTATACACTGCTGCCTTATATGAAGTCTGTACAGCCTGTGCTTTGTTGATCGACTGAACTCTTCTTTAATCCTGCAGGTGTCTGGGCACGTGATCCGAGGTTGGCACCTGGCACGTGATCCAAGAAGCTGAGACACCGCCATGTGGACTAAAGCTTGGGTGGGAATCGTGGAGAGCATACGCCCTAGCTGCTGCTGCTATATATAGAAGACTTCTCCATCTGGAGAAGAGAGATGGTGAGCAGAGAGGCTGATCGACTGAAGCAGAGGATAGCCTGCACGATCCTGTGAGAAAGAAAAGAGAAGCAAAAGAAGCAGAGAAGAAAAAGAGAAAGAGAAGAAGAGCAGAATAAAAAGAAGAGAAAGAGAGAGATAGAGAGCTCGAGCAGAGAAAGAGAGAGAGATAGTGGATATCTGGCATTTGGATCAAATCCAAGCCAGAGCTGCTCCTTCGAGAGCTATATCATTTGTGCTTTCATTTACAGCTTTCAGTCGCTGATTGTCTTCTTGTTTTTGTTTCATCTTTTATCCTTTCTTCAAGCTGTTAGTCAGCGTTTGCAGAGGTGCTGCCTCTGGATGGGTAAGCTGTAATCCCCAGTGGTTGCAGTGGTGAATTCCACTGGACAGCAAGCTGTGTTGCTCAGCGGATTGTATGGCAAGCTGTGATGCCCAGCTGTTCAAGCTGTGAGTCAGCGGAATCCACACTCGGGTTTGAGTGTGGGGTGGATGTAGGTCTGCAGGACCGAACCACCTAAAAATCATTGTGCAGTGGTTTGATCTCTTTATGGGTTTGCCACTAGATGAATGCATAGGGTCGATATGGTTTGATTTTCTATATGTGTTTATTTCATTACTGCGCACACTATATGTTTGACTTTGGTATTGAGAGTTCGTTAACATTGTTCCTAAGTCACTAGTTAGTTCATCTATAAGCATTTCAGTTGTCTTAATAAATCTGAATTCCGCAATTGCTTATTGGGCTTCTGGTTGTATAAGGAAGAATTTCTTAATTGGGAAAAGTTTTTAAAGGGTATATTCATTCACCCCCCCTCTGAATACATAGCACCGAACCCAACACTACCCCGTCTCCACAACCTCCACAAACCCCAGCCTCTGCTCAGGCTAGTGATACCTCCACTTTCGCCGCCACTTCCACTACTTCCACTCCCAACGCCGCGTGATGTATTGTATCAATACATCGACAATGGGTGCCACGATCTTCCCTTTTACGTTCCCCTTTGCCTCCATCACCACCTCCATCTCCACCCTCGCCTCCATCTCTACCTCCTTTGCCGTCGCCCGAGCCTGAGCAAGCTCCACCATTATCTTTGCCCCCGCCCGCATCCAAGCCTATCATTGTCACCTTGCCTTTGCCGCCTTTACCCTTGCCTTCATCCGCATTGCCTTTGCCATCACTTGACTTCACCATCCCCGTTGAAGCCTCCATGCCATCCAAGCCTTCTATCTCCACCACTTCTCCACCTATCTCCACCCCACGGAGCGGGTGTGCATTACCTTTGGTGCCCCTTGGGTCTGGTCCCTAGGAAGATGATGAGCCGAGTCAGGATGGTTCTAGGCCAGTTCTACATTTTAAGCTTCAAGATTACATCTGCTGAATGCCAGTTCGTGTCCTGGTCCCTGGCTTGTTTGGGGATGAGCCTGTATCCCCCATGACGGCTATCAAGAAGAGCTCCCTTGCATTGGTGCCAGTTTCTTCTCAAGCGAGATCGGTGGCAATCTCATTGTTCGCCGGTGGTTCCACCATTGATGCTGTTATTTCTCCTCGCTCCATTGCTGTTCAGTTCATTGGCTGAGAGGGGCTCTCTACCCATATTATGATAACTCGTACTGCTGCTAAGCAGATTATGAGTTCTATGTTCGAGAGGCAATTGGCCGTATTCTCAACATTATCCAAGGACATTCTGCACACCTTATGCAATCTCTCTCAATTTATCAATGTGCCGGCCACGTCAACGCCGTGTATTAACCTCCCTCAAATTCTCCATGTCCTTCTATCAAGGGAGTTGTGCTTCAAGACTGATTTTCGAGTGGAGTTGCCAAATCTCATGCTCTTTGTGCCGAGTGACAAGACTCCATGGTTCTGCAATGCCGATCCATCTAAGGAGTTATCTGTCTGAGAATGTCCGCATATCGTTAGCACTGGGTGTCTAGGGGCAATCACCCAGATGAAGCTACATGTTCCTAACCGGGCCAGGCCGTCTGCCAGATGGGCTCATTATTTGAGAAGACATTGCAAATCAAGAAGCCCAACGGTCTGAGTCTACACCAGGCGGGCCCTTGTTCAAGAGATTTCAGCTAAGAAAAGGCGGTGGCACAAGTACAAAGGCCGCATGCTGTGCACTCAGGGGTCCATTTCTCTTTCTCCTTCCTCTCATTCATCATTTCTACTGCTCGGCACCCACCCTTGGGTGGTGTTCCTCCCTTCCTCCAATCCTGCTTCCATAATTTTCTCATCTAGTCCTAAGTTCATGAACCCTCACTGCTCCTCTTCCTATCCGGGGCCTACAGATTCTCCATTTTCTCGTAATTCTAGGCCTCGGCCTATGTCCGTTCATCCCAATCTCGGGACATCTCCCGATTCTTCTCCTCCGGTATATCCAGATTTTGCTTCTGATTCGTCCCCGACCCTATCGGGTGGTTACCATTTTCTTTCCCCGACTCTATCGGGTGATTACCATGCTCCTTCTCCGACCCTGTCGGATGACCATTATTCTCTTTCTCCGACCTCGTCGGATGATCATTCTTCTCCTTCTTCATCTTTGTAATCATCTTCTCCCCAGTTTTCTATTCTCTCCTCTTCACCCTTTCGGGGTTCTCACCCTTTTTCTTGTATTTTTGAGGCTTTTAGCCCGCCTTGATCTCAGTTAATCTCTGTTCATTCTGTATTTTGTTCCTTGTTATCAGGGTCTCTATACCTTAACGAGGGAGTTCTAGCCCTCGTCTCTCTTCCTTTTTATCCTTCTTCGTCCAGTTTGGTTTCTGTCGCTCCTCCGTGTCAAGGAATGCTCTTGCTATCCTCTCCATTTTGTCATGTTAAGCAAGGAATATGAAGCTCGATGATCAAGCTCTCGCTTCAGGATGCTATTTTTACGCCACGGATTTGTAAGGTATCTTTATTTTATGCAAGAATATGCTATCATTTCCATTATTACTTCATGCACATTGTTGTTATGACACTGGTTCCTCAACACGATTGAGTGGCATTAGGAAGTTTGCTTAGTTAAGTGTTAAAATGTCCAGTTCGCTTCTAGAACATCTTAGGCTGGTGATAACTCCGTGCTGGGAGTCTAGTTTCTTTCCCCGATCGTTGAGGGTGACCTTAAGTATGGATTTTTCACACACTTCACAGCAAGCCATAGCCGATTCCTCTGAGGCATACCGTTCTTGCTTTGGCCACACTTTGGGTATGCATAAAGGTCTTTTATTTTCTCTACTCGGCCGAGTGCAGGGGCAAGAGATAGATGGATGAGATGACCAACCTAGGTGCTCCCTAATACGAGAGAGGTCTCAAAAAGGGGCAGTCTTGACCCTTGAAAAATGAGCTTTCATGATATATCTAGCCAATAAGGGCTTTCAAAATCAATGAGAATCAATGCAAAATTATGAATCAAAGGCATGGCAAGAGTGGTAGTACAGTTCCCCGTGGGACGTCATGAGCACTGGTCGCATGCGTGCCTGATAAAATATGGGTCCAAAAATCAAAGACACAAAGTCCCGACGCAACAGACTGTATCTTTAAGGGGTAGTGCCCTGGGGGGAATTCAAGTCCTGATATCTCCCATCCTGCATAAAGCTTGTCTCCAATTTTTCTAATATTTCTCCCTCTTAGGTTGGGTTGAATCCCGGGTATGGCCTTAGTAGGGGCACCGATCTTTAGAGGTGGTTGGTTGTGACAAGCCACCCTCAAATGCACACCTTGCTTAAGGGAAGTCTTTAATGAGAGGGGGATGAATGACGATCCCTGGCCTGTAGTTTAAGCCCGTCTGTTGGGTGCTGCAGATAGCTTTGTCAAAATTCAAAATCTAAAAAAAAATTAAATATTATCAAAAATAATAAAAAAATCAAATATTATCAAAAATAAAAAAATAAGATATTTTTAAAATCTAAAAAAAGTAGAAAAATGTCAAAAAGCCAAAAATATTTATTATTTTCATGTATCTTTATTTTGAGGACGGATATGTAATATGTTTACTCAGTGTGCAGGTTGTAGGTATTCAAGTCCTTTGCTCTATCTTTCGCCCTGTCTCTAATTCACGTCTTTCGGATCTGTTATCTCTTCTTCAATTTTATCTCTCGATCTGTTTTGAAGCACATGTCCTTCTTAGCTATCATTTCACTTTATCTCATCATGCCTCCATGAGAGGGCATTGCCTCATGACTATGAACCTGACGGTTCTGCTTCATTCTGATATTGGGCTTTGGTTGAAGAGCATATTCGTCGTGTCTTTTGTCCCACCGTGTCTTTGTCACACGTGTTTATGTCCCTCAGTGTCATCCCACACGTGTTGTTTTGTCCCTCCGTGTCTATCATATTTTTTCGTCCCACTATGTTATCGTCCCATGTGTGTCTTATCCTACCATGTTATGTATTGCTGTTGTTCCCCATGGTGTTGTCACCCCGCGTGCCTTTGTCTCACCATATCTTATCCCACCGCGTGTGTTGTCCCACCGTGTTGTGGTGTTGTCTTGCCCCACCATACTCTTTAGTCCCGTTCACGCTTATTGTTTGTTCATGTGATGTCTTGCATATATTGTTCTTGTGATTTCATCCTTCGTTATGTTATGTTATGTTTATATTTGTGTTATATTCATGTTATTGGTTGTCTTATAAATTCAATAAAAAATCTAAAAATGCCGTTTCGCTTGGTAGGTAAGTCAGGTATGGCTCTCTACCCCTTCTCATTGTTGCAATACTATATGGTATCTACATTATTATAGCCTCTCAAGGACAGGCTGGTTGCCCGTGTGTTCTAGGATCTGATGTTCCCCTTTGACAAAAATGATGATGATCAAAGAGCATACGGTTAATCATTGGATAAGTCACTTGGTTGAGTCGGGTGGGGGACGATGGACTCTGTCTCACACGCCGTGGTTGCAGAAGACTCTTGACCTCATCAGGCTCAGTCTAGCAATATTATTCTTGAGTACTTTCTATTTTTATTATCTCATCCCAAGCCTTTATTACAACGGAAGACTCGCTCGAGGAACGTGAATAGCCGATATGGTAAGCCTCTTGCAAGCAAGAACGACCAGAGCGCAAGACAATCACACATGAGATACAATTGCACAATAAATTTATTCAAACTCCAACTTTATTTCATTAATGAACAAAATATTCTATTACAATAACTTTTCAACCTTCATTAATCCATCAGACTCAAGGAAAAAGAAAATTACAAAGACTCAATCTAAACAAGATTGGCTTCCTAAGTCTTCACTCTCATTTTGATAAGACTTTCATTTGCTCTCGGACCCGCTACTTGTATAACTCGAATCCGAATTCGTATCACTTCCATCTCCTGAAAAGATTTGGAAATAGATAATGAGCACACTTGTCTAGTAGGTATCTTCGCATCAACATGATTAGCAATGTTTAAGTAATTAGCATTTTAGCTCTAAAGAAAAGGCAAAATCATGCGAATGCGATCAATCATGCGATTAAACCAAAGTAACAAAGATAATCATGCAAGATAGAATGAGCAAGTATGAACTAACAAGAATGTATCAAGAACGTGATATGGCCTTTCATGAACAAGAATATATCGAGAATATACTAGGAAACCACGTAATTATCACACAAACATCTTTTACTTATGAGCAAGTATTTGGTGAATTTCTGTGGAATATCATGTAACAAGCGAGAAAGTCATGTCGTGCCGTGGATTTTTACTTCACGAGCCATGGATATTTCACTTATTTATAGAGAAAGTACTCCCAGCGTAATGCGACGCCATTAGCATCATACCCATGGTTTACAGTATGTTCTCGACAATCAGTCGAGGGGACTAGCATAGAGCCCTTGAACACAATCAGTGCTCGATCGCATATTCAAGTATAAATCAAGCTACTTCCACGTTTCAAGCAATAAAATATGGCCAATCAATATAACAAGTTCAATAAGTCCATGGTAACAATAATTCAATGAATGAACGCTTCGATTAAGAACATGAAGGATCAAGAATGACTTCAAACAATGTTATGCTCATGGAAATAATTCGACAGCATAACAGTACATTCCTTATCTTCTATAACTTAAAGTTAAGTATCTTGAACAATATGACGAGTCCTAGACAATCAATAATCCATCTAGGAACTTTAGAATATCAACCCTTGGGTCAAACCTCGAGTTAACTGGACGTGACGGTCTATAACTGGGCCGTTTCATGAACGTGACGGTCTAGTCTTGGACCGTTAGAATGGGCTGAATCCAGAAAGAATGAATTGGGCTCAGTAAATGTGATGGTTGCATACTGGACCGTTAGATGTGCCTGGCGGTCGAGTAATAGGCCATTACAGAGTCAAAACCAGAACCAGAAAACTTCGATAGTGCTTTCTAAGCAATTTGGGCTTTAATGGTATAACCAACTCGGCATCCTAGTGGGAATCCCAGGCTCATGGAGAATTACGGAGGCCTTGAAACAAGATTTCCTAGTCCATTGGAAAGAATATCAATAGAGAGGTCCTCAAGTTCAAGAATATGTTCCTATTGTGCAAAAGTGTGAACTAATGGTCATATACCGGAATATATGCCATGTACTTAGAGAAATTGACTCTATAGACAAAAAGGAATGTGTAACGAGGTGAAACCATGTTAAACTCCGTCAATACAATCATTTAAAATCATGGTTTTAATACAAACTATAGAGATTTTAGCCAATGAAATTAACATATACTTAAAATAACTAAAGGTGCTTTTGATCATGCAATTCCTATCATGAATCGATTTATAAACTCAAGGTCATGAAAAATAGGTCAAAACTTAGATATCTAGATAAGTACATTTGACTATTTTTAACTCTGTCTCGGGTTGACAGAACACAGTTATTCTGACAGTTTAACATGGGCACGTCACACTACTGTGACGGTTTATCATGGAGCCGTCAGGGTGTTGTAACGCTCCGCTTCTGGTCCGTCAGGGATAACAGAGAAGTTTAAGTATAATAGGGAGTGTGACAGCTTATCGTAAGGCCGTTACGTCCCTCTGACGGTCTAACTATAGGCCATTAGAGTCCTGTTGACAGGAAAGTAAAAAGAACTACGGTTTGAAACATCTTATGCAAAAAGAATCAAAGTAAATAACTACTCTAGTCATGACAAAACGAAGTAAAAGACATCTAGATACATAGGTTGTAGTGAATGAACAAGAGAATATATTTTATCTTCAATTACGGCTAAAGATATGCATGTATGCATGATTCTACTAAAACATAAAATTCATGGTCTATAGTGCATGAAATCAGACAAAACTAGAGGGCTTTTACTCCTATCATGATGTTCTTGCCGTTCATGAGATGACCTATCTCTTTCCTAGGCTTTCAACTTCCAATTTGGGACTGCAAGACACGCCATAGTTCTTCCCTTCC
Source organism: Amorphophallus konjac (assembly GCA_022559845.1). Classification (NCBI taxonomy): domain Eukaryota; kingdom Viridiplantae; phylum Streptophyta; class Magnoliopsida; order Alismatales; family Araceae; genus Amorphophallus; species Amorphophallus konjac. The sequence continues at coordinate 168,040,593 of CM040127.1, forward strand.
TGTGATTTTTCAGTAACTTCACGTCGCTCTAACTCCTCAGTCTCTTAACCTAAAGACGTGAAATTTTGAGGGTAAGAAGGTGAAACTAAGGGGAACAAAAAGTTCTAAAGATACTTAGGCTAATTACCTAGATTTGGTGTTCTAATCTCCTGATATTCAGTAGACTTTTACTCAGATTCTTGTGTTGCTATGGTCGGACCAGCAACTTTGGAAGCTTCTAACTCCTTGTGTAGTTGATCTCCTATCACGATAATTTGAGGAAGATTAGTCCTATATATATGGAATAAAAAGTTCTAAAGAACTTACCCGAAATACTATCTCCAATGTAGGGGTCGCACAGGTCAAAACTAGGGTCTATTTATAGGGTTTTGCTAGGGTTTTGTGGATTTGATCGATTCTAGAGTCCTTGTTAAAGCTTAGATCGACTTCAGAGAGTCCTTAACACGTTTTCTAGTTCTCCCATCTCGATCCCTAAGAGATAGACTAGCAAAAATCCAATCTTTTTGCTTGTCCTTCCATTCACGGAACTAACAGAGCGTAACAGTCCACTATTGGCGCGTTACATGGCTGTGGCGGTCGCACGATAGACCGTTACAGTCACCGTTCGCAGAATTCAACTTAATTCAAACTCTTTTATTTGTTTTACCCACATAATTATCTAATAAATGAGTATTTATCCTTAAAACTCGTGAATAAGCTAAATATCCTTCTAGAATATGGGCCAAACTTAATGGGCTTGATCCTTAAACCTTTTGGACTTTATTTATCAAAGCTAGATTAATATTTTCACATAATTGAGCCTTATATGCTTTATAAATTCCTAATAAATTTCAAAAAATTCTTAAAATAATCCAGAAATTATTTATATAAGATTTTAGGGAACTACACCCTCCCCCACTTAGAAGAATTTGGTCCCCAAATTCAATACATGGATTGTGGAGAGTGTACTTACATTCAAATAATTCTAGAAATCTTTTGTGCATAGATTCTTCGATTTCCCATGTCTCTCCTGACTTTGTCCATTGGATTTTAACCACGGGAATAGTCTTATTCCGAAGTTGACCCACTTCCCGTTCAAGTATTCTGATTGGTTTCTGTTCGTATGTCAAATCATTCTTAATCTCCAGATTGTCGTAAGTGATGACATGGAAAGGATCGGGTACATACTTCTTGAGCATCGAGACGTGAAATACATCATGAACTTCGGATAATTATGGAGGTAAAGCGATTCGATAAGCTACTTCACCAATTCTTTCCAGAATTTTAAAAGGATCAATAAATCTTGGAGTAAGCTTTCCCTTCATGTCAAATCTTCGAATACCTCGACCTGGAGAAACTTTAAGAAACACATTATCTCCTACTTGAAACTCCAAGTCGCGCCTTCGATTGTCTGCATAGGATTTCTGTCTGTCTTGGGCCATTTGAAGTCTTTCACGAATGAGTTTTATGTTTTCCGTAGTATCCCTAATAATATCAGGACCGAGAAATTACCTTTCTACTACTTCATTCCAACAGAGAGGGGAACGACAACTCCTTCCATAAAGAGCTTCAAACAGTGCCATCCGTATGCTGGCCTGATAACTGTTGTTATATGCAAATTCTACCAAAGGCAAGTGATCATGCCAACTTCCTCCAAAATCAATAGCACAAGCCCTGAGCATATCTTCTACCACTTGATTTGTTCTTTCAGTCTGACCATCAGTTTGTGGATGGAATGACGTGCTAAAGTTCAGTCGGGTCCCTAGTGAATGTTGTAGACCCTTCCAGAATTGTGATGTAAATCTAGGATCTCTATCAGATATGATAGTGACAGGGACACCATGTAGCTTGACAATTTCTTTTATTTATAATGCTGCTAGGATATCCACAGACCATCGACTTTTGATTGGTATGAAATGTGCAGATTTTGTCAATCGGTCTATGATTACCCAGATACCGTCGTGTCCTCCTCTTGTCTTTGGTAAACTCATAATGAAATCCATTCCTATACTTTCCCATTTCCATGCAGGAATATCTAAGGGATGTAATTTATCTGCGGGTCTAAAATGTTCTGCCTTTACTTGTTGACAAGTGAGACAGCGGGACACGAAATCAGCTATTTCCCTCTTCATATTGGGCCACCATAAATTTCTTTTGAGATCTTGATACATTTTTGTACCACCTGGATTAATGGTGTACTTGGATTTATGTGCTTCTTCTAGGATCAGTTTCTTCGTATCCTCATGATCCGGTATACACACTCGACCCTTAAATAGCAATCTTCCGTCATTGGAAATAGAATAATCCGGCCTTTGCTCAATATTGGCTTTGATTTCCAGTAATACGGGATCATTGTCTTGTAGCCTGACTAGATCTTCCATTAATGTTGGTTGAGCTCGGATATTGGCTATAAAATAATCTTCTTCCTTCATGTCAATATCTAAGTTCAACTGAGCAAATTGAGGAATAAGATTAGTCATACTAATCATAAGACTTGATAGCTTTCCCATTAGTTTTCTGCTGAATGCATCGGCTACAGCATTAGCCTTGCCAGGATGATATTGAATATCAAAATCAAAGTCTTTGAGATATTCTAACCATCTCCTCTGCCTCATATTCAACTCCTTTTGAGAGAATAAGTATTTCAAACTTTTGTGGTCCGAGTAGACCGTGAACTTTTCTCCGTAAAGGTAGTGACGCCAAATCTTTAAGGCGAAGATAACAGCTGCCAGTTCCAAATCATGCACGGGATAATTTTTCTCGTGACGTTTCAATTGTCTTGAAGAATAACAGATTACCTTTCCATTTTACATGAGGACGCACCCTAAGCCAATGCCAGATGCATCCTTATATACTTCGAATCCACCACCTTCCATAGGTAGTGATAGAACATGAGCTGTAGTAAGATGATTCTTAAGAGTTTGAAAACTCTTTTCACATTCCTCTGACCAGACAAAAGGATTTTCTTTTCTTGTGAGTCTAGTTAAAAGAACAGCAATTTTTGAGAAGTCCTTAATGAAACTCCTATAATAACCAGCTAGACCCAGAAAGCTTCTTACTTCTAATACAGTCGTTGGCCGACTCCAGTTTCTGATAGCTTCTACCTTAGAAGGATCCACAGCGATACCTTCCTTTGAAATAATGTGGCATAGAATGAAACTTCCTTGAGCCAGAATTCACACTTGTTAAGCTTGGCATAAAGTTTATGTTCTCTAAGTGTTTGTAAAACTATTCGCAGATGTTCTTCATGTTTCTCCTTTGTCTTGGAATATACCAGGATGTCATCAATGAAGACAATGATAAACTGGTCCAGATATGGTTGGAAAATATTGTTCATAAGTTGCATAAATGCTGTTGAGACATTTGTTAACCCAAATGGCATCACCACGAATTCATAGTGGCCATAACGACTTCGAAAAGCCAATTTATAAATGTCTTCTTCTTTAATTCTAAGCTGATGATAACCTGACCTGAGGTCAATCTTGGAGAAATACTCTACTCCTGAAAGCTGATCAAAGAGCTCATCAATACGTGGCAACGAATACTTATTTTTTATTGTAAGTTGATTCAGTCACCGGTAATCAATACACAGCCTGAGAGAACCGGCGCACCCCAGGGGGATGTGCTAGGTCTTATGAAACCCTTATCTAATAATTCCTGCAACTGTCTCTTTAATTCCTTGAGTTCCGTGGGAGACATCCTGTAAGGGGCTATAGAAACAAGTGCTGCTCCTGGAATGAGTTCAATAGTGAAGTTTGCTTCCCTCTCGGGTGGTAAGTTGGGTAATTCGGGTGGAAACACATCTGGGAACTCATTTACAATAGGGATGTCTGCTAGGATGATTTCCTTGGACTCGGTAACAATGACTGAAGCAAGAAAAGCTTCACATGCTTGCGAAATAAGTTTGCAAGCGTGAAGAGAGGATATGATAGTGGGATGTTTCCTATACTTGATGCCAAGAAAGAAAATCTTGGAAGACCGGGTTTTCGAAAGGATATAATCCTATTTCGACAGTTAATATCAGCATCATGATCTATAAGCCAATCTACCCCTAAAATGGCATCATAACCTTTCATGTCAAGGTGTACTAAGTTTGCGGGGAGATTGTGACCTTCTACTATTATCTCACTATCAGGATAATACTCGGTAAGCTTTGTTCCAGAACCTAAAGGTGTAGTAATAGCAAGATCTGAAGGTAGGGAAACTGACACAATTGGTAATGTTTTTGCAAAAATATTGGAGATAAAAGAATGAGAGGCACCCGTATCAAATAGCACAAATGCAGGACAGGAACAAATTTGAAGGGTACCTTCCATAAGTCCACCATCTCTAGGTGCTTCTTCTTCTTCTAGAACAGCATTGAGGCGAGCCTGCCTCCTACGTCTACCACAAGACGATCGATCCTTCATAAGGGGGCAATCTGGCATATGATACTCCCTGCGTCCACAACGTAGACAAGCACCAAGGCGCTTCCAACATTCTTCAGCCGAATGGCCGAATTTCTCGCAAAATGTGCAAGCCATCATGACTTGCTCCTTTTCCTCTTTGGCTTTCTTGTGCTTCTGGGAACTTCCACCATTCCCGCTCCTGGATCTTTTTTTGCTATCACGGCTTTTATAGGGCCCCGTGATGCTGAATTTCTCCTTCTTATAACGCCGATCAGATCGTCGGCTAGACTCCTCTCCTTTTCCTTTTAATTTTTTGACCTTCTCTAAGGTCCTTTCACATAAATATGCCTGCTGTACCATCTCTGCATAAGTACGGATGTTTTGGGTCCCGAGCTGCTGAATGAAATCGGGTCGTAACCCGTCCATAAACCGATTAGCCTTCAATAAATCAGTACTGATCAAATACGGTGCATAGGGTGCTAGCCTGGAGAATTAAAGTTCATACTCCGCAACTGACATCATTCCTTGACGAAGGGAGGTGAACTCCATAGCCTTTCTTTCTTTAACATGTTCAGAAAAGTACTTAGCACGGAATAAAGTGAGAAAACCGTCCCATGTATGAGGTGCATCTGTCGGAGGTGTCGGAACCGACTTCCACCATGTGCGTGCGTCTTTATTGAGTTGAAATGTTGCAAGATGCACTTTTTCTTAGTTCGTACATTAGATAACATCGAAGATACAATTCATCTCATCTATCCAGTTTTCTGCCTCATCCGGATTAGAAGAACCGTAGAAACGTGGAGGGTTTAAGCTCCAAAAATTACGATGCAAATCACCAGCCCTTGCCCCTGCGCCTGCCTGGGGCATAATTTGTAATGCCTGAGTGAGGCCGGCAGCTGTTTGCTGCATGCCACCCCAATCTACATGATGCACCATTGTAATAATGAGGTACCTGAGAGAAATAACAAATTGTTAATTCTCATGGAATTAGAAAGAGATAAATCTTAAAACTAATTAACTATCTTGTCCCGGGCTCTACCCAATTCTTGCATGGGTGAGGAAATTTATTTCTTAGTTCATAGGTATGGTTCCTTAAACCTTGGACTTATCCTATGACATGACTCTTTTCCCTAAGTCCTGAGACTTAGGCTCTGATACCAACTTAACTGTCACACCCCGAGCCTTTATTACAATGGAAGACTCGCTCGAGGAACGTGAACAGTCGGCATGGTAAGCCTCTTGCAAGCACGAATGACCAGAGTGTAAGACAATCACACATGAGATGCAATTGCACAATAAATTTATTCAAACTCCAACTTTATTTCATTAATGAAAAAAATATTCTATTACAATAACTTTTCAACCTTCATTAATCCATCAGACTCAAGGAAAAAGAAAATTACAAAGACTCGATCTAAACATGATTGGCTTCCTAAGTCTTTACTCTCATTTTGATAAGACTTTCATTCGCTGTTGGACCCGCTACATGTATAACTCGAATCCGAATTCATATCACTTCCATCTCCTGAAAAGATCTAAAAAAAGGTAATGAGCACACTTATCCAGTAGGTATCTTCGCATCAACATGATTAGTAATGCTTAAGTAATTAGCATTTTAGCTCTAAAGAAAGGTAAAATCATGCGAATGCGATCAATCGTGCGATTAAACCAAAGTAACAAAGATAATCATGCAAGATAGAATGAGCAAGTATGAACTAACAAGAATGTATCAAGAACATGATATGGCCTTTAATGAATAAGAATGTATCGAGAATGTTCTAGCAAACCACGTAATTATCACACAAACATCTTTTGCTTATGAGCAAGTATTTGGTGAATTTCTGTGGAATATCATGTAACAAGCGAGAAAGTCATGTCGTGCCGTGGATTTTTACTTCACGAGCCGTGGATATTTCACTTATTTATAGAGAAAGTACTCCCATCGCAATGCGACGCCAGTAGCATCATATCCCATGGTTTATAGTATGTTCCCGACAATCAACCGAGGGGACTAGCATAGAGCCCTTGAACACAATCAGTGCTCGATCGCATCTTCAAGTATAAATCAAGATACTTCCACATTTCAAACAATAAAATATGGCCAATCAATATAACAAGTTCAATAAGTCCATGGTAACAATAATTCAATGAATGGACGCTTCGATTAAGAACATGAAGGATCAAGAATGACTTAAAACAATGTTATGCTCATGGAAATAATTTGACAGCATAACATCAGATTCCTTATCTTCCATAATTTAAAATTAAGTATCTTGAACAATATGACAAGTCATAGACCATCAATAATCCATCTAGGAACTTTGGAATATCAACCCTTGGGTCAAACCTCGGGTTAACTGGATGTGACTGTCTATAACTGGGTCGTTACATGAACGTGACGGTCTAGTCTTGGACCATTAGAATGGGCTGAATCTAGAAAGAATGAATTGGGCTCAGTAAATGTGACAGTTGCATATTGGACCGTTAGATGTGCCTGACGGTCGAGTAATAGGCCGTTACAGAGTCAAAACTAGAACCAGAAAACTTCGATAGTGCTTTCTAAGCAATATGGGCTTTAATGGTACAACCAACTCGGCGTCCTAGTGGGAATCTCTGGCTCGCGGAGAATTACGCAGGCCTTGAAACAAGATTTCCTAGTCCATTGGAAGGAATATCTAATAGAGAGGTCCTCAAGTTCACGAATATGTTCCTATTGTGCAAAAGTGTGAACTAATGGTCATATACCAGAATATATGTCATGTACTAGGAGAAATTGACTCTATAGACAAAAAGGAATGTGTAACGAGGTGAAACCATGTTAAACTCCGTCAATACAATCATTTAAAATCATGGTTTTAATACAAACTATAGAGTTTTTAGCCAATGAAATTAACATATACTTAAAATAACTAAAGGTGCTTTTGATCATGCAATTCCTATCATGAATCGATTTATAAACTCAAGGTCATGAAAAATAGGTCAAAACTTAGATATCTAGATAAGTACATTTGACTATTTTTAACTCTGTCTCGGGTTGACAGAACACAGTTATTCTGACAGTTTAACATGGGCACGTCACACTACTGTGACGGTTTATCATGGAGCCGTCAGGGTGTTGTAACGCTCCGCTTCTGGTCCGTCAGGGATAACAGAGAATTTTAAGTATAATAGGGAGTGTGACAGCTTATCGTAAGGCCGTTACGTCCCTCTGACGGTCTAACTATAGGTCATTAGAGTCCTGCTGACAGGAAAGTAAAAAGAACTATGGTTTGAAACATCTTATGCAAAAAGAATCAAAGTAAATAACTACTCTAGTCATGACAAAATGAAGTAAAAGACATCTAGATACATAGGTTGTAGTGAATGAACAAGAGAATATATTTTATCTTCAATTACGGCTAAAGATATGCATGTATGCATGATTCTATTAAAACATAAAATTCATGGTCTATAGTGCATGAAATCAGACAAAACCAGAGGGCTTTTACTCCTATCATGATGTTCTTGCCGTTCATGAGATGACCTATCTCTTTCCTGGGCTTTCAACTTCCAATTTGGGACTGCAAGACACGCCATAGTTCTTCCCTTCCTGTGATTTTTCAGTAACTTCACGTCGCTCTAACTCCTCAGTCTCTTGACCTAAAGACGTGAAATTTTGAGGGTAAGAAGGTGAAACTAAGGGGAACAAAAAGTTCTAAAGATACTTAGGCTAATTATCTCAATTTGGTGTTCTAATCTTCTGATATTCAGTAGACTTTTGCCCAGATTCCTGGGTTGCTATGGTCGGACCAGCAACTTTGGAAGCTTCTAACTCCTTGTGTAGTTGATCTTCTGGCATGAAAATTTGAGGAAGATTAGTCCTATATATATGGAATAAAAAGTTCTAAAGAACTTACCCGAATTACTATCTCCAATGTAGGGGTCGCGCAGGTCAAAACTAGGGTCTATTTATAGGGTTTTGCTAAGGTTTTGTGGATTAGATCGATTCTAGAATCCTTGTTAAAACTTAGATCGACTTCAGAGAGTCCTTAATGTTGAGCACCTCTTGTTTTGATGATGACAATCTATAACTCGTTGTATTTACCCTCAAAGTATGAGATATGTTAAACTGAACCTTGGTTGGTCATTAATAAGGAAGTCCAATGACATGAATATTATCCTGCACATGTTAATGTTTAAATGCCAAATGTAGGTACATTGATGGTTAAAGAGATCAGTCAAAGAAGAGGGATGAACCAAATCACCATCAGAAAGTGCAGCCTTCAAGATCCCCAATCTGGAGAAGACCTTGCTGGTTGGAGGCAAGAGTCGACACCCAGAGCACTGGGAGTCGACTATGGAAGCCTAGACAGAACCACCCAGGTTCTGGATAGCCGTAGGTGTCGACACCTGAGGGCTCAAGAGTCGACTTCGAGTCAGACAGAAACCAAGTTGGTTCTGGCAGGTGCTGAGAGTCGACTCTCAAGGGCTTCTGAGTCGACCAACGCCGGAGATGCGAATTATAAACCCTAAAACGAACCCAGCTTGCTCCAGATCCGATACCCAAGCCGTGGATCCTTTATAGCACGCATATAGAGGGTCCAGATAAGCCAAGAAACATGGGTCTTTATCAGGTTTTGGTTCCTTTCATGGATATGACTTGGTCTTCAACCTTCTAGCTGAAGAATAAGAGATTCCTTGCTGAAAAATAGGAGATTCTCCAGAAGTTGTTTAACCTATCTGCAGACATTCCGGGAAGGTTTAAAAATGAAATTGAAAAGATATGGCGGTGAGGCTGAATAGCAGAGAAACAGCGAACTAAAGAGAAGGTGGCTGCTAGAAAAAGAGTGCGCTGCATCTAGAGTGTGCTGCATCTAGAGAGAAAAATTTGCAGGTCGTGGGAAGAAGCATACTTGGAAGAGCTTGTGTGACCCAGATCAAGAAGAAGGAAGAAGCTGCTGGAAAAAGGAAGTGCGCTGCATCTAGAGAGAAGTGTCTGCATCTCGTGGGAAGAAAAGAGAAAAGGGGCATGTGCGACGTAGATCAAGAAGAAGAAGGAGAAGAAGAAAACAAGGGCAACAGCAGAAGAAGCGCCAGCAGGAGAAGAGCAGCAGTAGGAGAAGCACCGGTAGCAGCACAAGATCAGCCAAGATCTAAAATCAGAGAAGAAGCTCGGTGAACTCCATCTACAGATCGAGATACCCAATCATCAGGAGAATTCTACACTTGATCTATATTTATATCTCTATTCAATCTTTCATTTTACTTTTCTATTCTGTAAATCAAGCTGTTTGTCAACGGTATGTTCAGATCGAGCTGGGTTGCTCGGATCTGAGGTTGATCAAGCTGTGAATCAGCGGAGTGTTCAAGCTGTGAGTCAGCGGAAGGAAGCCTCATCGGGTTTGGTGAGTGGTGGACGTTGGCAGACTGGATGTCTGGCCGAACCACCTAAAAATCCTTGTCTCCTTTGTGTGATTGTTTGTGACCTCCGCTAGATGCATGCCTAGGACCGTCTATATTTTGCATAGAGTTTTCACATAGATTTCCGCATAAGCCGCATATACTAAATAGTTCACATAAGTCTGCAATAGTTTCTGATTTTGGGGGCAGATCTATTCACCCCCCCTCTAGACCGCCGTTCCACCTACACAACACGTGGTATCAGAGCGGGTTATCCATTCAAGTGGTCCAACAACCCGGATAGACTAGTAGAATGGACGCCAAAGGATTTTTGGCAGAGGGTCATTCGCTGACTAGGCCACCATATTTTGATGGTACTAACTACCCGTATTGGAAAAATCGGATGCAGGTCTTTCTCAGATCGCAGGACTATGAAATCTGGAGAGTTGTAAGTCGTGGGCCACATCAACTTCCTGAAGATGAAGACACCTGGACACGAGAGTAGATAAAGAAGTCAAATCTAAACTGGAGTGCAATGAATAGTATGCAGTGCTCGCTTCACCCAACAGAATTTTTAAGAGTTTCCTCATGTGCCACTGCCAAGGAAATGTGGGACCGGTTAGAGGTAATATATGAAGGCACTTCTGAGGTAACAGAAACTAAAGCCAATATGCTTATTTCCGATTATGAAATGTTCAAAATGGAACCGCATGAATCCATTTATGAAATGTATGCTAGACTAACACAATTAACTAATAGTCTAAAAGGTCTAGGGAAAAACTACACTAATAATGAACTTGTGAGGAAAATCCTTAGATCTTTAACTCCTATCTGGCATACCAAAGCTACAGTGATTGAGGATTCTAAAAACTTATCTACTATGACGGTTGATGAGCTGATAGGTTCATTGATGACTTATGAGCTTAACCTGAAGAGAAATGAGGAAGAAACATCAAAGATGAAGCCGTTAGCACTAAAGGCTAAAGAGCATAGTAAGGTGTCCTCAGATGATAGTGAGTCATCCAGCACCGAGGAGGACTTGGGTGAGTTTGCCACACTAACCAGAAAATTTGAAAAGTTCTTGAAGAAGGAAGGCAAGAACTTCAGGATTCCAAAGGGTCAGGTAAGAAAGTCATCCAAGTTTAAATCTGAATCATTTGGGAAAAATCTAACAATCTTGTTTGTTACAATTGCAGCAAGCCCAGACACATCAAGATTGAATGTCCACACAATGAGAAGAAAACACACTCCAAGAGGAAAGACAAGAAGAAAGCCAGGATAAGCACCTGGAGTGACGAAGATGAAAGTGAAGGGAAGAGTTCATCCAGTGAAACCAATGAAGACTTAGGTCTTATGTCAATAGGTCAATATGAGGTAAGTGAAAACTCCTCGTCATTTGAGCATTTCACTATTGATGATTGGCAAGAAGCATATGGTGAATTGCTTGATAAATGCGATATTGTAAGAAAAGAAAATAAAGCATTGAAAAAGAAAATAAATACCATGGCTCATGATACAACTTCATCTGAAAATATTGCATGCTTGCAAACTGAAATTTCAAATTTGATGAAACAAGTTCATGATTTAGAGGCTTCCAAGTCTGAACTAAAAGATCTAGAAAATGAGAATGAAAATTTGAGAGATGAAATTGATGAACTGAGAATGAAAATGCAAAATTCAGATTCAAAAGATTTGAAAGATGAAAATGAGAGCTTAAAAAGGGAAATCGATGATCTCAAACTGAAATTGCAAGACTATGAAAAGGAAACTAGACTAACCAATGAAAAACATGATGCAATCAAGGAGGTCAACTATCAACTTCAGAAGGAAATTGAAAAGATTCAAGAAGAATTGAAAGATAAACAAGATTCTTTGGAAAAATTGATGAAGGGAAGAGAAAACCTGAATGCTATATTAGGCTTAAGAGTAAATTATCAAAAAGAAGGTTTAGGTTACAATCCAACTGCTAAAAAGGAATTCCAATTAAAAACTGTCACCTTCATGGCTGAAAAAGACATAAAAGGGAAAAAACTTTTTGTTGATATGTATGGATCAGAAAAGATGGCTGATGCAAGCACTTCAACCAAGATCCAAGCAACCATGAGATCAAATGACAAGAAATCAAGTGGGAAGGCCGTGAAACAAGCCGGCCACTTCAAAACAACTAAAGAGGATCTAAGGCAGCAGAAGCTCTATCTAGATGGGTCAGAAAGATCAAAATTCTCAACAAATAGGAACAAACTACCAAGCCAAGTTTCAAGGTCAATTAAACTACCAAGCCAAGTTTCAAGGTCAATCAACCACCATCAAATGAGAGAAAAGCAATTCTGGAAGTAGAGTAGAAGTCGACTCAGACCCCATCCTGAGTCGACCACAGGCAGAACCAGAAGCTTTCCTGAAGCCTGGCAGAACAGCAGTCGACCAAGAACCCCTCTCCAGTCGACTTGGGGAAGAAACAGAAATGTGGAAGAATTCTTGGAATCCAAGAGTCGACTCTCACGCCCCTTTAAGTCGACTACCAGGTTTGACTGAAATAAACTTCACACTTTTATTCCTAGAAGAAATGATGCTAGGCCATGGCAAAGGTTTCAACCTAATAGGCCAACCTGGATGAGCCAACCTCGCTGGTTCTCTGGCCAAAGAAACAAGAATTTTGTAGAGAAGCAAAAATTTGTGAACCGTTCTAATGCTTTTTCCTCTATTGTTGAGAAATTTTCATGCAGGCCTAATGAGAGTTCAACCCGAGCAAGGCAACTGTGGATATCGAAAGGCATTCTATCATGCCTTGAAGAGTTAAATACTAAAAAGGGACCCAAAGCTGCTTGGGTTCCCAAATCTGCAGTCTAATTTTCTTAAAGATGGGCCTTGCAGCCGTACACAACAAGGAGCTTCATAAAAATGGCTGTCCAAGGCATGACTAAGGGGGAACAAGTGAAATTCTTCTTATGATTGAACAATAAGGTTTTTGCTCTCTTAATTAGCTGCACAACATGTTGGAATCAAGTAATTCTTCTAAATTGAAATCATCTTCGTGAAACTGCTGCATTTGTCTATTGACAGATTCCATGATCTTGCTGCAACCATCTTGATTGTAATTGTTAAATGTATGTCACAGTGAGGGGGAGCTGCACATATGGTATAGGTACTCTGCATGAGTCTTGCATCCATTATTATATCTGAGTTTGCTTGTGCAGTAGTCATGCATTCATAGCATGGACTCTTGTGGTATATTAAATGGTGATTGGTGGAAGGGCAAGTTAGGCTTGTCTGAAAGCCACACTATGCGTAGAGGACTTACCTCCGCCAAGTACCAAAGGTCCAAAATTCTTATATGGAAAGGCTTTGGATAGGTCAATAGATGCATTACATGTCATGAATGCATATAGAGACACCTGATTTGACTGAGGGGGAGCTCAATCCATTTCTATCTTTCTATCCCTGCTGCTCTAAACATTGTTCATGCATTTGCCCTCATCTTATCAAGAACCCTTGCAAAAATTCCTCAATTCACTGTCATCAATTGATATCATCATTCTCACATCCTTATTGCAATAATTCCAACCCATTTGATTTCAACACAGGTTCATAATTTCAGGGGGAGTAATGGGCAAATACTCTTCTAATTTCTTAGAGAGCTATTGAAATTGACCCATGGAAGTATGTTAATGGTTTAGGGTCTATAAACTTCTGAAATTTGAAATTAAACGCCTATGAAAATTTCGGCATGTGTTCATATAATTGTTTTGAATCAGCCTAAGAGAACTATGTCCTCACCTTCTCTTGAGATTGGATTTTTGATAGTAGTGAGGCCACTCTAGTTGAAAGGTTTTAACTTAGTATTGTTTTTAAATGTGTATCTTGAAAAAGCCAAAAGGGAATACGCCATTAAATTTCTGTAAGATATTCTGAATGAAAAAAAAAGAAATGCAGATCAATGGCATATTTCATTGAGAAACCAAGTCCCTACACCAATGAAGTGCTGAGGACAGTGTCATGATATGAAATGCTAACTCTGTCCAAAAGGAGGCAAAATGGTCAGTTGTGCGAAGTAATCGGGGACTCTGGTGTCTGATAAACATGTTTCCTCGCACTGAAAAGCCCTGCTGAACTTGATTGCTCACTAAAGTAAAAAAAAAGGGGAATTCTAAAAATGGTTGACCCAAGGCAAATATCAAAATTTTATGCAGGTTTAACCTCAATACTAGTGAAAACTCTTCCTAGAGGTGTCCAATGAAATCATTTTGATAATTAAAAGAGCTTGGGCGGGAACTAGTTTGAAGAGGTTGCTTTAACAATGTTATATGTGCTAGAATGAAATTGCTCTTGGCATTTATCTTCAGATTTGAGGCTTATATGTCTCGAACCATTGGCAACAATAAGGTCTTTAAATTAGCCTTTAAGAAAATTGATAAGTGTTTCTCAATTTCTACCCTCAAGTAAAACTTCTCTTATGGACCATGTTGAAAATCATGAACAGTCTCATTCATGCCAACGTTCCCTCTCATCCCTAACAGCTTCATTCATTTCCATTTTCTCAATACCTGCCATTGTTCTTGTCTCTACCTCTCTCAACTCCCCAGTCTTGTTTTGATGATGTCAAAGGGGGAGAGAGTGTTAAGTCATTGTGAGAGAGTGATAAATCATTGTATTGCATACAAGGGGAGAGATTGATGTAAGGGGGAGATATGAAGAGGGAGAGAGTGTAAAGAGCATCAAGTTAGGAGAGATTGATTTAAGGGGGAGACTTATGCATATGCTTGCTTGTCTACTCACAATGTTATTCATCATAGTGATGACTTATGCATCATGATTATTTTTCATTCATAGTTAATAATGACTTATAGTTGCCATCATCAAAAAGGGGGAGAATGTTGAGCACCTCTTGTTTTGATGATGATAATCTTTAACTCATTGTATTTACCCTCAAAGTATGACATGTGTTAAACTGAACCTTGGTTGGTCATTAATAAGGAAGTCCAATGACATGACTATTAGCTTGCACATGTTAATGTTTAAATGCCAAATGCAGGTACATTGATGGTTGAAGAGATCAGTCAAAGAAGAGGGATGAACCAAATCACCATCAGAAAGTGCAGCCTTCAAGATCCCTAATCTGGAGAAGACCTTGCTGGTTGGAGGCAAGAGTCGACACCCAAAGCACTGGGAGTCGACTTTGGAAGCCCAGACAGAACCACCCAGGTTCTGGACAGCCGCAGGTGTCGACACCTGAGGGCTCAAGAGTCGACTTCGGGTCCAGACAGAAACCAAGTTGGTTCTGGCAGGTGCTGAGAGTCGACTCTCAAGGTCTTCTGAGTCGACCAACGCTGGAGATGCGAATTGTAAACCCTAAAATGAGCCCAGCTTGCTCCAGATCTGATACCCAAGCCGTGGATCCTTTATGGCACGCATATAGAGGGTCCAGATAAGCCAAGAAACATGGGTCTTTATCAGGTTTTGGTTCCTTTCATGGATATGACTTGGTCTTCAACCTTCTAGCTGAAGAATAGGAGATTCCTTTCTGAAAAATAGGAGATTCTCTAGAAGTTGGTTTAACCTATCTGCAGACATTCCGAGAAGGTTTAAAAATGAAATTGAAAAGATATGGCGGTGAGGTTGAATAGCAGAGAAGCAGCGAACTAAAGAGAAGGTGGCTGCTGGAAAAAGAGTGCGCTGCATCTAGAGTGCGCTACATCTAGAGAGAAAAATCTGCAGGTCGTGGGAAGAAGCATACTTGGAAGAGCTTGTGTGACCCAAATCAAGAAGAAGGAAGAAGCTGCTGGAAAAAGGAAGTACGTTGCATCTAGAGAAAAGTGTCTACATCTCGTGGGAAGAAAAGAGAAAAGGGGCATGTGCGACCTAGATCAAGAAGAAGAAGGAGAAGAAGAAAACAAGGGCAGTAGCAGAAGAAGCGCCAGCAGGAGAAGAGCAGCAGCAGGAGAAGCACCGACAGCAGCACAAGATCAGCCAAGATCTGAAATTAGAGAAGAAGCTTGGTGAACTCCATCTACAGATCGAGATACCCAATCATCAGGAGAATTCTACACTCAATCTGTATTTATATCTCTATTCAATCTTTCATTTTACTTTTCTATTCTGTAAATCAAGCTGTTTGTCAGCGGTATGTTCAGATCGAGCTGGGTTGCTTGGATCTGAGGTTGATCAAGCTATGAATCAGCAGAGTGTTCAAGCTGTGAGTCAGCGGAAGGAAGCCACACCGGGTTTGGTGAGGGGTGGACGTAGGCAGACTGGGTGTCTGGCCGAACCACCTAAAAATCCATGTCTCCTTTGTGTGATTGTTTGTGACCTCCGCTAGATGCATGCCTAGGACCGTCTATATTTTGCATAGAGTTTTCACTTAGATTTCCGCATAAGCCGCATAGATTAAATAGTTCACATAAGTCTGCAATAGTTTTTGATTTTGGGGGCAGATCTATTCACCCCCCCTCTAGACCGCCGTTCCACCTACACAACACTTAACACGTTTACTAGTTCTTCCATCTCCATCCCTAAGAGATAGACTAGCAAAAATCCAATCTTTTTACTTGTCCTTCCATTCACGGAACTAACAGAGCGTAACGGTCCACTATTGGCCCGTTACATGACTGTGGCGGTCGCACGATAGACCGTTACAGTCACCGTTCACAGAATTCAACTTAATTCAAACTCTTTTATTTGTTTTACCCACATAATTATCTAATAAATGAGTATTTATCCTTAAAACTCGTGAATAAGCTAAATATCATTCTAGAATATGGGCCAAACTTAATGGGCTTGATCCTTAAACCTTTTGGGCTTTATTTATCAAAGCTAGATTAATATTTTCACATAATTGGGCCTTATATGCTTTATAAATTCCTAATAAATTCTAGAAAATTCTTAAAATAATCCAGAAATTATTTATATAAGATTTTGGGGTACTACATTTATGCTTTCTTTGCATTCGTTTTGATGATTTCTTTATTTTAGCCCAGCATGCATTATGTCATTTTGAGCATTCATGCCTCGTGGTTCTCTCAAAGTTTCTCCCCAGCAATGGTTAATTGCTCTTCAATTCTCTTGGATAAGAGATCTTCATTCCACTCCGAATTTGAACGTTCTCCCTGATCTGCCTGCTCGGTCTGGTTGGCCAGCGTGATTCTTGTCTGGATTTTATCATAATTTTACTTTCTCCGTTTCCAGCTTTTCAGTTGTGTTCTTCCGATCCCCTCATTGGTCGTGGATTGTGTCCCCGATGAGGTTGGTCGTGTTTTCTTCTCTTTTCCCTTGGTTAGTTCTCCAGGCATGTCTCATCCTTGTCATCCAGTCCTTGTGGCTAGTTCGGCATTTTTGGGAGAATTCATGTCGCTTGTTGGTCGTGACGGGTGTCTTTTGCCTTGATGCCCGCTTTTCAGTCCCCTCCGCTTTATCTCCGCGTCATCTCCATTTCACGTCGATGTCGCTTTCGCTCCATCTCCTTTCCATTTCACCTTGCCGCTTTCGCTCGCTCCCTTGCAAAGCGGGCATCAAGGAGGGGCATCTGTTGACACCCATTTTTAGCCCTCAAGTTACGTCATTTGTCTTGTTCATCATTTTTGATGTCCCCAATTATCCATTATTTTGGATCCTTCCGTGGATAGATTTCAAGCCCATTTGATCATTCCCTAGCCTTTGGACTTCGGAGATCATGATTTTGTAGAGCCTTGGGGCTTATTTTATCAGCTTCTGACCTTCCAAGTCGACTTGCGGCCCATTTAGATCGACTTCCATCAAGCATTCGGTCCCTTTCGTTGCGCAGTTCTGAACGTGGCCCTTTTTCATCCCTTTATGTTCCTCTATTCATTAAGTGTCCTTCACAAAAGTTATTCATTTCTTAATGCCCTAGATTTTTTTCTTCTACTTCATTAGCCAGTTCTCCACCAATTTCAATTTATTTGCATTTTTCCGGTGCACTATGCTGTTCACCCGCGAGCCTAGCATTTTTATTTATGTCCTCGCCCCATTTTCTCCCTGTTCTGCTCGTCTTCTCATCTTGCTCTCTTCATGAAATTTGCTCAATTTGTTATCTACAATTTCTTCTTCTATGCCTTTTGCTAGTTCTACACCTTTTTCGAGATATTATCTGATTTCCAAAATCTATCGCGTTCTGCCCCAAAAAATGTCTTCCATCAACCTAGCGGTCCTGGGAAGACCGCTAGGTGATGGTGCCGGTCTTCCCAAGACCACTTGGCCCCAAATAGTGCCCGTTTTACCCCGTTTCACCTCCTATTGCCTTGCGGTCACCCCCATGACCCTTTGTGGTCCCCTTGCGGTCTTCACTAGACCGTTTTCCCCCAAACAGTGCCCGTTTGAGCCCGTTCGTCCCCTGTTTCCCTTGCGGTCCTCCCTAGACCGTTTGTGGGTACCCTAGTGGTCATCCCATGACCGTTTTTCCTCCCTTGCGATCGCACGATAGACAGTTTGCCAGACAGAGAGTCCTAAACTTCCTTAACTCCGATTTCTTCACCGTAGGACTCTTTGGAACCCTTGTTCGATCCATTTTCTCCAAGAGGAAGCTTCCAGATCGGCTCTAATTGATCCAGGACTCTTATTCCCACTATTATCCACGAGATTTATCAATCTAGAGCCCTATTTTGGGTGTTCATCTCGAATTTAAATTTCTGGGTTTATGCATGTCAAACTCTGGCCAATCAAGCTCTGGGCCCTTCTTTCCATGCAAATATCTTTCAGATTCTTCCATGGAATAAAGTCCCGCTTCTTTCTATCTCTTGTCCTTACTATTATCTCGAGATTGACCCAAAGAACTAGAGTTTTGGTGGGCTATATCTCTTGGAATCTTGGTAGAACATTCTGGATTTCTGCACTCCTATATAAAGCACCCAGGTTCGCAGGTCGCGACGGGGGGCACTTTCTCGGTTAGCCATGCTGCAACGTCATCCTGTCTCTTTGACCCTGACCTGAAGAGGGAAGTATTGCCTTTCTATTCCACACTCAAGGGCTTGATTTTATTATCTCTACTCTTAGTTCTCATACTCCCAAAGCTCAGTTTTATCACAGTGTTCTGCACTTTCTCTGCACTCTTGCACTTTTCTCCATAATGCATAGCATATTCCCGCAGTTATACTGCGTGTTTTCTCCTCCTATTTGTTTCTACATCTTCACAATACACACACCTATCTTTTGCACCCTTCCACAGGGGTTAAAAATCTCCCCCCGGTGCGTTCTCCCTCAATTTCTAGCACTGTTTTACCACTTCAGGATTGATGCTACAGTTCGGTTTTCTAAAGAGTTTTTCTCTTGTGGTTTTGCTTTGTTTTACAGGAGAGCATGATTGAACGTGAGGCCCTCTTCCTCTAGCTGGCTGGAAGGAGCGGAGGTTGAATCCATGACATTCCCCGCACCCCGTTCCTCAAGCGCGATCAAGGCTTCTTCTTTTTCCAAGGTACACGGTGCCGTTGCACTCATCTCTTCATCCTTTTGGCGTTGTTAACCCTTGGTGGCAATCACGGTACATTTTCCTACTTATTCATCACCCTTTGTTCATTATCTTTCATGCTTGTTCATGTTCATATGATACATGTATAGTTTAGGGTGGGTGCGGGGTGATACATAAACTATCAACAAACTGTATAGTCTGGTAAGCTTTACTTAACCTTAGACTTAATATGCAATGCTTATTAACTTGACTGACAGACTTGACTTCTAAATGCAGTGGGCCGAGGGAGCGCAGAGACATGGACCAGATGCACCATCCTCTTCTTCCCAGCCACCGGCAGACAGGGCTGAGTGGGATGCCGACTTCGCACGGGCAGTTGCTTGGGCCGAGGAGGCCGAGACCACTCTCGCAGAGAGGGTAAGCAAAGACCACCCAAACTTCCTTTTTGACTTTAAATGCTTTTGTTATGCAAATGACTGACCATGATGAATGCTTATGCAGACTAGAGAGTTAGCAGCCACGCTGGGCGAGGCAGAGTGACTCCGATCAGAGTCAGCAGAGGTGGCCCATCTCCGTGCGGAGGTGGAGCGACTGAGGACTGGAGCGGCACAGGCGGCAGACTCCCGACTAGAGGTGAGAGAGCTGAGGGCCGAGATCAGAGCGCTGGAGAGAGCACTCCGGCTGGTGGGAGGATGATCCTCTCATAGTGCATCACAGAGCATCGCACAGAGCAGACACTGAGATTATCTTACTAGTTCTTCCAGCAAACGGAGGAACGAGGAGGACGAGCGGCGCCAAAGCCACCGCGAGGAGGGGAGCACGGCCATGGGTTAGCCGGTGAAGAGGCACGAGGGGACCAGAGACATCGGTGGTCCAAGAGCGGGACCCGCTTGATGTACTTTTTCTTTCTCCTTCCTCATGCATGGACACATGCATGTACATGGTATTTTTGCTTAGTGAAAATGTGATCATTTTTTTTGGATTTTTTTTTAGCAATGCAAATGTGTGGATGTTAATGTAGACTCAACAACGACCACTAAAACTGACAAAGAGAGCGTGAGAAGGTGGGAAAGAGAGCGAAAAGTTAACTGGTTTTAAGACACGAAGCCTGGAGAGAGAGGGGAGACCACGGGAAAGAACATGGCGGTTAATTGAGAAAAATGGTCCAAATAAGGCCACTACCGTCTGGGTGGCGGTCCTTTAAAAGGTCGCTAGGGTTAGACAATGAAGAATTTAGAAGAGTAGGAAAATGGTCTCCTTAAGACCGCAAGATGGAATAAACGGTCGCGACGTGACCGTTCGGCGAGCGAGAGATGGCGGCTTAGGGAGGGGACAAACGGTCGTTTGACGACCGCTAGGGAATCCTAACGGTTGCTCGATAGACTGCAAGGGTGAAGACTCAGTTAAATCCGAGCGGGACTCTCCAGGAGAGTCCCAACCAGTTGATAGAAGCGCCCAAACTGCACTAAGACCCATCCTAACTCAAATTGAGGCTCCCTAGCCTCAATCCTAATGCACTAGGACTAAAACCAAAGCCCTATAACTAGGAACCTACCCAGAACTCACAGTTCACAGAAACTCCTCCTTTAAGCCTTGAAAACTCCATTAAAATCACCCCAAATCAACATGAAGAGAAGCTTTGAAGCTAGCACCAGGGGTGAGGTTGTCTACCATGGGCCAGAGCTGGCTAGGAAAGAGCATGGGGAGCTACAGCAGCTAACCTCCATCCCCAAACATCTGAGCACAAACCCTTCAAGAGAGGTAAGCTAAATCAAAAGTTCATTAATTCATCAAATTCCTCATGTCATTCCTCTCTTCTTTCTTCTCCTCTCTTTTCTTCAGCTCCTTCCTGGCCCACGATACTAGTCTAGCCTGAAGTGGGTGGCTCCCATAATAAAGGAACTCCCATTAGAAGTTATCTCAATCTTAAGGGCATGGCACCCCCACCCTTTACTAGTCTTAGCCAAACATTTTCATAAAATCTCCCTAGATTAGTCTAGCATTTCAGCTCTAGTGGAGTTATGACATCCTCAAACACACACTTTTGTGTTCCCAACCGTTGAAGCCACTGTCCTTATAGAGGAGGTTGAGACTTACTTAGCCCTTCCTAAGACTAAGGTGGGAGATGAAGACCTAGTGTGTCACACGGTTGACCCTACAGACCCTTCACTCATCTTGGGGGATTTCATACACAACCCAAAGGATGTAAAAACCATGATCAGCTCCCGCCATATTCACTTGATACCCATGGCCCAATGGATCACTGCCCATTGCAAAAATAAGTGGGGGAGGTCTGAAGCCATAGCCAAAGCTACCTCCATTTGCTTATGTGGGGTTTTGCTCTTTCCTACCATCGACCATCTCTTGGACATGCCAAACCTCAACATCATTAGCGGGTTGTGGCGTGGTTTATCTAACTCCCAAGCCATCATTTCCTATCTTTATGAGGGTCTTAGTACAGCTTCTCTGGGGATCCCCTCTTCGGGTCTATGATTTTCCTACATTATTGGATGGGAATTAGATTTAAATTCTTACCCAAGGAGGACGTGCCATCAACTAGCCGCATATTCGGGAGCCATCAACTCTTCTTCATTGGAGGGGCATCTAGGTTTTCTAAACAGGTTGAATGCCGGACTGCGGATAAAAAGACAAGGGACGATTGGCGCCTCTTCCCCAACACATTGTCACTTGACAAATTTAAGATGCGACCACGGGATCTTCAAGGCACTGCTCTTAGACTACCCCGGCGACTAGGCCTAGACCTCCAGCTAGTGGGAAACACCCCCTTGGTGCTTGACAACCCCCACCGGTGTTACTTACAAGTTGGTCTTCCTCACACTATGGTTCCGGTACTATCTCACCTCCCTCCCCTTCAAGCTAGGAAGATTGGGATCGAGGAGGATGAGTAGGCGGTTCGGAGCGCTTTGACCATGTGGGAGATTAGTCGAGTCCGTACCTTGCAGGCAGAAGTAATAGAGGATGAGGAGGATTACCAAGCTTATGTGAAAGCAGTATGCAAGATTTGGCACCCGCAGATGCGAAATTGAATGTAGCTTGAGTTCCATGATCATGTATTGAATTTTATTTGAAAGAATGATGTACTATGAACGTTGAGTAAATAAAATAGAAGGATTAATTGAAAAATGTGTCATGGAATTGTTCCTTGTGGCATGAATGATCAGATGGATCAGAGTTCTCTGTTTAGAGAATGGTCTAGCAAAGGACCGCCAAGCCTGCCTAACGGTCTAGCGATAGACCGCAACGGGAAGGGGCACAGGAAAATTGTGTTTTTTTGGCCTTCGGGTGTGGCATGCGGTCATCATTGGACTGCTAGGAGGAGCTTAACGGTCTAACAAAAGACCGCAAGGAGGAAGAAAAAGAGAAATGATGTGACACAACCTAGGACTCAACAAGCAAGCACAATTAAGCATTCAAAATGGACCGATAATGGCAACCGCTCACCCGATGCTCACTAAGACCCGGGGTAACTTGGCAATGCCAAGGGGAGGTTGTGTGGGCTGGGCCCTTGCTGGTAGATGGCCAGCAAGGCCAAGGTTTGATTCCCCAAGGGTATGGCTGCCCAAATCAAGGGTCCGACGAAGTGCCAAACGGCACGGGTTCCACTCTCTTCCCACGATGATCACTTATAGCAAATGAGCTTAAGGATCGGGCTCTCGTGACGGCCAGCGGAGTTTATGAACTAATATTGAAAGAACAAGCATGAATTAGAGCAAAGTTTTGGAGCACTCACTCGACCGGTTTGAAGAAACCGGTCCCGCTCGGAGACGAGGGCGAGCGGGGAAGCGTGGGTTCCCCACACGCCGCGCTGGGGTAGCTTGACCTGTTTAAGCTATTACAACACTACACCCCATGCAAGGGGGGGATTGTGGGGAAGGGAAGATGATAGTTACATCCAAACACTACCTCCACACAGGGAGGAGCCTTCAGCTGGCCAAGCGGGGAGGGGAATTTGAGAAGGGAAGACCGAAGATGGGAGGTTGCCGATTCTGCCCAGTTCTATGGGTGTTGACAGGAGACTGATGAATTGACTGCTGCAACTGCTACCACATTTTGTTGGGGACGAAACCACCTGGAAAATCTTCGTAGTAGGCCCGGGAAGTCGTCCAAATTTTATTAATTTCTTCTTTCGTCGATGCTGGTCTGGGTGGAGGCCCGAACAGGGAGGCAGAGTCTCGGACTGGCAGCTCCTGGTTTCCAACAGCAGGTTACAGAGGTTGTCCTGACAGCTTCCGAACTCAGAATCGAGCACCGTCAGCGTCGTTGGAACCGTAGACGAGTCCTCTTCGCAGCAAAACTGATGGGGAAGCCAAATGATGCCGGAGAAGACCAGGGAACTCTGAACAATGATGATAGGTCGGTGCAGACTGTGGGAAATAGAACTGCGCGGCTGAGGGAGAAAATTGATAACTCCTGCTACAGGATGCCAAACGGAGTTCCGCTTCTTGATTCTAAAAGTAGACAGAAGGAGGAAAAACTTTGCAGAAGGGATATTGTCTTGATTCACGCTGGATGTGTCGTGGCAGAGCTTCCAATCACGTTCAGGTGCTCTGTCAGTAGAGGTTCACGCAGTCAAGGGAGAACGTCTCTCCCGGGCAGCACAGTGCTCGGACGGTGACGAAACCACTTCCGTTGCGAAGAAGACATGCAGACGCTTCCGACGATAGCTCTTGGACCTCCAGGGACGCCAGGGGGAAGACGGGGTCTCTGCTGCACTCCCAGTTGAGGGAGAACGTCTCTCTCGGGCAGCATAGTGCTCGGACGATGACTAAACCACTTCCGTTGTGAAGAAGACATGCAGACGCTTCCGACGATAGCTCTTGGACCTCCAGGGACGCCAGGGGGAAGACGGGGTCTCTGCTGCACTCCACTGGTTCTCTGCAGGCTCTCAGCCAAGGTGGAGGAAGGGTGATGGGGTGGCTGCTCTTGGTAGAGTGGAGTGGAGGGAAGGGGATGGGGGTGGCCTACTCAATGGGGAAAGGAGTTGGGCGACTTTGGGCTATGGAGGGAAGGGGATATTCAAATTCAAATGATCTTGGGAGGTGGAGGGTTGCATGGGGGAGAGGGAAGGGTGCTTGCGAAAGGGATGAGGTGGTTGGAGGGTGGCTTAGTGATTGGGGATGCTCCCTTGGGACTAGGGGGTGGAGTAATGGGATGTATGGGGAAGGGGAGTGGCCTTTAATGGGGGTAGGTGGGAGAGTGGTGGTTGGGAAGGGAGGAGAGAGAAAATTTTTGAAATTGGGTGTGGAGGAGAGAGAAAGGGGAGTGAAAGAGAGAGATTAAGAGAGGGATGGGTGGGATTCTCTCCCTAAGGCTTCTCACCTCACTAATAGATTTACTCCACCCTAAAAATAAAGATAGAACTCACAAAATGGTAATTTTTCATTGATTGATTCATTTAGTTGAAATGGGGGGGAATGTGATCCTATATATAGGAAACCCACATTTTTACAAAAGTCACTGACAATTGACTCAATGACAAATAACCGAGGGGGTAGGGGAGAGCCCTTGGGCCAAGCCCAATGAATTGGGCCCAATAGCTAACTAGACAACCTAATGACACTCAAACTTAGGGAAATGAACACAAGACCTAGGAACATGACTCAAATAAAAGGGAAAATACATCAAATGACTCAAATAAAAATTACATAGGACTCAAAATTAAATGACTAGACCATGCCGGATGCAACCGGGGCGAGGAGACGAGCTGTGAACGTGGGCATGGGAGGTGATGTCCCCATCATACTCCCGGGGTGCGGAGAACTCGACTCCGTCGAGTAAGTGTCCTTCCCTCCTTGGAGGGTGTAGAAGTGGTACTGCCCTCAAGTCTTCCGAACGAGACCTATCCATCCACCTGCCGAGATAGCGCTCGTATACCTTGCTCCTGGTGGTAGTGACCTGTTCATCCAATATTCATTCAATGCGCTCACGCTGGGCTCTCTTGGCTGGTGGACTCTCCTCACGGGTGGGTGCTCTCTCAACAGAGGGAATAGGCTCAATATCCTCACTAGGTACCACCGTGGGTCCCTTGTATGGCACTATGTCGGCGACACTGAATGTTGGACTTACCCCATATTCCTCGGGGAGATCTAACTCATAGGCATTTGCACCAATGCGCCTCAGGACCTGGAAGGGACCAGCCCCACGTGGCCTCAATTTGGAGATGGCTCCCGGGGAGAGCCTCTCCGTCCTTACCATCACAAAGTCACCCTCATGGAATTCTTGGTGACGTCGATGAGAGTCGGCTCGCCTTTTATAAGTCACATTCTTCTTGCTAATGTGCTTGCGGATCTCTTTATGCAATGTTGTGAATGCAGACATTCTAGGGGTGATGGGTGGACCTAGGCAACCAAAAGTAGACCTATCGTGTAATGATGCAGTGTAGACTTTGGTTAGCCTAGGTGGGCCGGGGCACCCGTAGGTGGCCCTATCATACAAATTGGTGATAAATATTGGGGGACCCAGACATCCATAGATGCCTTTGACATGCTTAAGACCCATGATGAATGAAGGTGGACCATGACATCCGAATATGGACCACTCATACTTTCTACTTGACATGTGGGTGATATGAATGAATAGACCCAACATAGTGTTCATGCCAAGGGGTATGGTAAGCCTAGACACATGCATGCTTTTTCCAAAGGTGACTTCCATGTGTATAGGTGTGGGACAACCTTTGAACTCCCATTGGAAAGGATCGAATGGATCTAAGAAGGTGGTCATCATGGGGTGGGGCACAACCTTATTACCTGGGGATATGTGGCCCAAGATCATGGCTCCCAAGGTGTAACCCGGGTCTAGGATGGGGTGGATTGGATCAAACATGGTGGGTTGGGATAGGGAAAGGTGGGTGGTGGATAAGGTGGTTGGGCCCCATGGGTTCTTTGACCCCCATTGGAAGGGATCAAAGGGATCATAAAAAGGGTTATCGAGGGGGAGGGGCCCTATGTCCTCAAGATCCTCAAGTGGTGGTGGGTCATCCTCCTCTAATGAGACAATTGGGCCGAAGTTCTTTGTGAGTGGGTCGACCATGAGGGAAGGACTTGACTTTCCACCCGATATAAGAAGCTCCAAATTGAGGAGAAGGTCAGGCTCCTCGGGTATGGGGAGGAATAGAAGGAGGTCACTAGTGTAGCATCCAATGGTGTAAACCGAGGTGATAGACCCGACACAAAGGTGTAGGAGGTCAAGGCTCCTAGATTGGTGCGCCATGGGGGTCAACAAGCCGGTCAACTCATATTGCCAAGCTAAGCCCTTGAGAAGGTCCTCTAAGGTTTCCACTTGGTAGGATGTTTGGATTATGGTGTGATAGGAGGAGATGTGCATTATGGGAAGGTTTTCCTTTATGGGAAGGCAATCGTGGGCCGTGATCTCTCTTATTGGGCTCTTCTTTAGCCAACTAATAAGGGACTCTTCCAAGATGAATTCGGCCTTATCTAGAGGGGGTGGTGGAGGGTGAAGATCTTCGTGCGAGGCTTCCTCTTCAATTGGGGCATGTGTGCTCTCCATGGAGGGGATAGGTTCCCGAGAGGTATTTATCTTCATGTGGTAAAGTGGGTGGACTACTTCTTCCAAAGCTAATGGAGTGGGAAGGTTCTTTGATGGTGGGGTGATGATGGCCGGAGTATGGTGCACCCGGGGTGGTGAACAAGGGCGGGATTCCCGCGGGTGGGAGAATACATAGTTGTTGAATTTAAAGGTTCCCGAAAGGTGTGGTGGATGCACTAGGCAATTCCGACGTGTTGGGTCGATGTCGGCATTCCTTTCATCTAACCATTTCTTACCTAGGATTATACATGGACCCACCAATGTTCCCTTTTGACACCAAGCCCCATCCAAATACTTAGTTTTCCCGAACCATTTATGGAATTCAATAAAGACTTGGTCTCCATTGTGCACAATTTGTCCGGTCCTACAAAGAGAGGTAATGATATCGGGGGACACCCAATTTTCAGATTCTAGGTCAATGAAATCAATTTCTACGGGCTCTCCATTAGGTAAGCATGCATGGGATATGATTGGGAGAGGGGCCATGTGACCTAAGACTCAATGTTAACAATGATGGGTTTGACAATGCATGGTTCAGACAAGAATGCAATCATGCCCTAGGACTTGACTTGTAGAGACAAGTCAATGACTTGCTCTAATACCAATTGATGTGACACAACCTAGGACTCAACAAGCAAGCACAATTAAGCATTCAAAACGGACCGATAATGGCAACCGCTCACCCGATGCTCACTAAGACCCGGGGTAACTTGGCAATGCCAAGGGGAGGTTGTGTGGGCTGGGCCCTTGCTGGTAGAGGGCCAGCAAGGCCAAGGTTTGATTCCCCAAGGGTATGGCTGCCCAAATCAAGGGTCCGACGAAGTGCCAAAGGGCACGGGTTCCACTCTCTTCCCACGATGATCACTTATAGCAAATGAGCTTAAGGATCGGGCTCTCGTCACGGCCAGCGGAGTTTATGAACTAATATTGAAAGAACAAGCATGAATTAGAGAAAATTTTTGGAGCACTCACTCGACCGGTTTGAAGAAACCGGTCCCGCTCGGAGACGAGGGCGAGCGGGGAAGCGTGGGTTCCCCACACGCCGCGCCGGGGTAGCTTGACCTGTTTAAGCTATTACAACACTACACCCCATGCAAGGGGGGGATCGTGGGGAAGGGAAGATGATAGTTACATCCAAACACTACCTCCACACAGGGAGGAGCCTTCAGCCGGCCAAGCAGGGAGGGGAATTTGAGAAGGTAACACCGAAGATGGGAGGTTGCCGATTCTGCCCGGTTCTATAAGTGCTGACAGGAGACTGATGAATTGACTGTTGCAACTGCTACCGAATTTTGTTGGGGACGAAACCACCTGGAAAATATTTGTAGTAGGCTGGGGAAGTCATCCAAATTTTATTAATTTCTTCTTTCGTCGATGCTGGTCTGGGTGAAGGCCCGAACAGGGAGGAAGAGTCTCAGACTGGCAGCTCCTGGTTTCCAATAGCAGGTTACAGAGGTTGCCCCGACAGCTTCCGAACTCAGAATCGAGCACTGTCAGAGTCGTTGGAACCGTGGATGAGTCCTCTTCGCATAAAAATTGACGGAGAAGCCAAATGATGCCGGAGAAGACCAGGGGACTCTAAACAATGACGACAGGTCGGTGCAGACTGTGGGAAGCAGAACCGCGTGGCTGAGGGAGAAAATTGATAACTCCTGCTACAGGATGCCGAACGGAGTTCCGCTTCTTGATTCTGAAAGTAGACAGAAGGAGGAAAAACTTTTCAGAAAGGTTCTTGTCTTGATTCACGCTGGATTTGTCGTAGCAGAGCTTCCAATCACGTTCAGGTGCTCTATCAGGAGAGCTTCACGCAGTCGAGGGAGAACGGCTCTCCTGGGCAGCACAATGCTCGGACGATGACGAAACCACTTCCGTTGCGAAGAAGACAGGTAGACGCTTCCGACGATAACTCTTGGACCTCCAGGGACGCCAGGGGGAAGACGGGGTCGCTGCTGCACTCCACTGGTTCTCTGTAGGCTCTCAGCCAAGGTGGAGGAAGGGTGATGGGGTGGCTGCTCTTGGTAGAGTGGAGTGGAGGGAAGGGGATGGGGGTGGCCTACTCAATGGGGAAAGGAGTTGGGCGACTTTGGGCTATGGAGGGAAGGGGATATTCAAATTCAAATGGTCTTGGGAGGTGGAGGGTTGCATGGGGGAGAGGGAAGGGTGCTTGCGAAAGGGATGAGGTGGTTGGAGGGTGGCTTAGTGATTGGGGATGCTCCCTTGGGACTAGGGGGTGGAGTAATGGGATGTGTGGGGAAGGGGAGTGGCCTTTAATGGGGGTAGGTGGGAGAGTGGTGGTTGGGAAGGGAGGAGAGAGAAAATTTTCGAAATTGGGTGTGGAGGAGAGAGAAAGGGGAGTGAAAGAGAGAGATTAAGAGAGGGATGGGTGAGATTCTCTCCCTAAGGCTTCTCACCTCACTAATGGATTCACTCCACCATAAAAATAAAGATAGAACTCACAAAATGGTAATTTTTCATTGATTGATTCATTAAGTTGAAATGGGGGAGAATGGGGTCCTATATATAGGAAACCCACATTTCTACAAAAGTCCCTGACAATTGACTCAATGACAAATAACCGAGGGGGTAGGGGAGAGCCCTTGGGCCAAGCCCAATGAATTGGGCCCAATAGCTTACTAGACAACCTAATGACACTCAAACTTAGGGAAATGAACACAAGACCTAGGAACATGACTCAAATAAAAGGGAAAATACATCAAATGACTCAAATAAAAATTACATAGGACTCAAAATTAAATGACTAGACCATGCCGGATGCAACCGGGGTGAGGAGACGAGCTGTGAACGTGGGCATGGGAGGTGATGTCCCCATCAAGAAACCTACAAGTTTTAGTTCTCGGGTGTGTGTAACGGTCACCAATTGACCGCTAAGGAAGCTTGACGGTCTATGAAAAGACCGCATGGGAAAGAGAACTGAAAAGCTTGCGAGTTCTTGGGTGTTGAGCATTGTAACCTGTTCTTACGCACACTAAAATTATAAAATAAGTTAGATCCGTTCTTAGGCTCAACCCCTTGCCTGCAACAAGTTAGAGAGGACCAATCCTTGATATTTGGTCAAGGGGTGGAGCCTTATAAATAGGCAAAGACACAATAAGAATATGAAATGCGATGCATACTATGAAATGGAATGCAAGGACGATGAGTATTTTGGATTTTCAAAGTATTTGATTTTTTTGTTTAATGTTTTTGGAATTTTGGAATATTTGATTTTTTTTTAGAGTTTTAAAAATATGTGATTTTTTGGATTTTTGAAGTATGTGATTTTTTTGGATTTTGGAAATATGCTATATTTTTTTTGATTTTTGACAATATGTGAGTTTTTTGGATTTTTGAAATATGTGATTTTTTAGGATTTTTGAAAGCTAGTTCCGCCCTAGTAACGAGGGTCCTGCCTTTCCTACTGAGAATCTCCCGAGGTTGGCGTGCATTACGGGTGGGAATTCCCTGGCCGAGCCTATCTCACCCGTATGATGGTGCCTCTCCTAAGGCCATACCCCGGGTATGCTCTAGTCCTTTGAGGGAGAGAAAGAAGAGTAGGTGGAGGTAAGCCAACCATAAGGATAGAAGTTTTTAGGGCTCGAATTCCTCCCATGATGACCCGGTCAGAGATTTAGTCTGTTGCGCCGGGACTTTGTGTCCATCATCGAACCTTTATTCATTCTAGGCACGCATACGACTAGGCTCATAGCGTCCCGCGGGGAAACTGTATTGCCACTCTTGCCATTCCTACTTTGATATTTCATTTTTCTAGGAGCAATTTTGACGTTGCACTTTGTGCTTTTGATAGATGTGTTGGCTTTTGCCTTGATTCATGCTCCTTCTGATTGATTGAATTTTCTTTTCTTTCTTTTTGTGGAATCAGGTCATAACGGACTACCCCTATTTGAGACCTCCTCTCGTTGGGGTATCTAGGTTGGTCATCTCCCCCTTATTCTCCCCTTGCCCCTACACCTGGTCGATGAAAGAAAAGCAGAGACTTTCACTTTCCCTAGGCATGGCCAAAGGAGAGACGGTGTCACATGGTAGAGGGAAAAACCGACCACAGCTGGCGTGTAGTGTGTGATTGCCATGCTCGGGGTCCTCTTTCGTGATTAAGAAAGAGACGCCTCGCTATCGGGTGTGGATGGGCATAAATCCCACACAAAATCACAAGAGAATAAATGATGTGAAAAAAAAACAAGGGGGAGAATAATGATTAATGCGTAAATAAGGGGAAGAAAAAGCTTGCACGCGGTGCAAAAATGGAGATGTGATCGCCAGAGGGGTTACCTCAATAATAATAAAAAGAGATCACGAATACCTGGTAAAGATTGGAGCGCGGGATGATGTGAAGTTCCTTCCTCCTTCTTCAATCGGCCGACCGATGAGAAGGGTTCTCCTTTTGATTACCTTGCAAAAAAGATAATGAAACAAAGCAAAACGAAAAGGGATCAGCCAATGCAAGTAGTATCAATCCCAAATAAAGAATATGATGTTGAAAAAAAATGAAATCAACATGCGCACCTCTTTTTGTTTTTTTTTTTAAACCCCTAGAGAAGAGCTAGGGAAGGAGATATGATACGATAATGATGATGATAGGACTTAATGCAATAAGAAAGACTGACGGTGGGACGAAGGATGATATGCTCATAAAAAAAATAAACAAAATAAAAGAACCCTGCTGTCCCTGATGACAGTAAAGGGAAACCGTGTGAAGAATATGTTGATGGGAAGAAGAGGAAGCAGTGGACACGAGTGAACTCCTATGAAAAGGATGCAGAGGAACGACCGCACAGGAAGAAGAAAGAAAACTCTGCTCTTACAGAACCTACAATCTTTTTTTTCTGTATATGTGGGTGTTCCTAACCTTATGACGATCGATCCAGGCTTCCTTATATAAGATTCCAATCGGATGTGATCAAACAAGGGAAGATAAGAACGGGCAAGGATTATCCAGGGAAAGGATTAACATCGAGCAAGAGGTTGAAACAAGGCAGGGAACTGTGAGGGAAAGATGGAAAAAGGCAGGACTCCGAAAGGTGAAACACGACCTTGCGAAGGGCGTCAATTCTTGATTTGACGACCTACACATACGGCGTTTCATAAAACACGACCCAAGCCAGGGCGTTTCTTCCTGGATTTAATTTTGGCAATAAAACCTTCCTTGTTTGAAAATCATGAGAACACGCCTAAGATCGAGGCGTTAAATTAAAACACGCCCTGAGGAAGGGCGTTAACCAATAATTAAATTGATTTTGCATTTACTTTAAAACCGGATAATACCAGGAATTGACGCCCTAACTTTTAGCCGTCCTTTCTTGAGAAAATGCCCTAGACAAGGTCGCTATTTAGGTAACTCCCCTCTTCAGGTCGCGAATCACAAAAAACAAAAATGAATCAAAACCACACACAAGAAAATAGAAAAACTTCATATTATGAATATATTAAAGTTCACTTTGGGGCGTCATTATAGTGACATGAGATTTGATCAACATAGCGTCATTTTTGACGTGTCTACAGCTGCCCCGTCTTGGCGTCTGCTTTGGAAGGGAGTGAGACGAAAATGGAGTGAAAGTGCAACAAAATGGAATGAAGTGGAGCGAACTGATAAGTAGATGCCAAGGTGTGATGTGACATGCCTCAGACACTAAACAATGAAAATATTTTCAAGATTCTGAACGAAACAACTCCGAATGATTCCAAGGAAGCATCGATTTGCTGGATAAGGGAGATTAAACTAAATAAGTAAAATGTAAGGCAAAGGTGTGCGCATGGGCACGATAGGGAAAGACCATTGGAGAGCGGTTACCAGCCAACGTGGACGTGCTACAACCAAGGTAGATTTGCAGAAAAATAAAGAGAATTGAGATAGAGATCCAACAAAGGGACTTTTTCAAGGAATCAG
This sequence comes from Amorphophallus konjac, assembly GCA_022559845.1. Classification (NCBI taxonomy): domain Eukaryota; kingdom Viridiplantae; phylum Streptophyta; class Magnoliopsida; order Alismatales; family Araceae; genus Amorphophallus; species Amorphophallus konjac. The sequence continues at coordinate 168,073,222 of CM040127.1, forward strand.
CCTAAGCGGCTTCAGATAGAACAAAGTACTTGATTTGGAGTGGAATATCTCATGTCAACTCAATCAAGAACGAGTGACTTTCATTATCGCCATAATATGAAGATTTTCAGCATGAACCTCAATGTCCTACATGATGCATGCTGGGCTAAAAGAAAAGATAAAACAAACTAAAAATAGAAAATAATCAAGGATAATATTGCTAAGCCATCTAGACTTGGTCAAGAATCCATGTTTCTGAGCTGACACTAAGCCGAAGCTCGTTTGTCCGCACATCAACTCAGAAAGTGGAACCATCGTCTCAAACCTTGGATGACTCAACGGCCTATCCGTGTGATCAAGACTCTCCTAGAATTATCACCGTTTTTGATGAAGGGGAACTCAAATTCCAGATTCATCAGAACCACAAGGTCCTTGATATGCTATAATAATGTAGATATCCTATAGTAATAATGCTTACAGCGAACAAATACAAAATGACAAGTGCGATGTGATTTCCATGAGCAACCCAGGCGCCTCTAATCCTGCAAACTTCTGCACTTTGAAAATTCATCAGTTTTCGAAATTCAAGATAATCAAACATAATTTTCCATTTAAATCATGATATGATCATAAGTGCTCAATAAAAAAAACAATTCAACGAAATAATAGCACTTAAGTTCATTAACACACATGAATATTTAAATTCATAAGCTCATAAAAACACGCCTGCACCGAATGGCGTCAAATCATGAAAAAGCGCCTTAAAATGTAGTCGTTAAAACATGAAACACGCCCTTCAGCAAGGCGTGAAACCCATCGAGAGGCCAAAGAGTAAATGACCTACTAAAGGGCGTTACACAAAACACGACCTTAGAAAGGTCGTCAAATCAAAAATTGACACCCTAACAAAAGGCGTTAATCAATCCAACGCTTCCGTTTCCAAATCGAAAGCAAAATCAAATCCTAATATCCATCAACCTGCTAACTCCGAACAACCTTAAGCCCTCTTCAAATCTTTATAAAAGAAAGGTTGCTTTCCTCAACCTAAAACAACCTTTTCTCTGAACCTCTGTAGCCGGCTCTGTTCTATTTTCCCTGTTTGTTCTTCTCCCGCAGGCACTTGTCCGAGCTCCTTCTGCAAAGCCAAAAAAATAATGGAGAGGATGATTAAGAGACCTAGGCCTTCCACCCCTAGGTTGACTGAAATCCAAGGGCACATCTGCAGCCGAGTTGCTCAACATCAGGTTATTGAATTCCTCTGCTTTTCCCTCTGCTTATATCTTCTTTCTTTTCTTCTTATTGAATCCTTCTGTCAAACTACTTCTTACATATGCTCATGTCCGGCACTATTGGCACTGTCCATATTTTCCTTCCACAGGACTACCCAAATGTCCCTGGTGCTAGGAGATTTACAAAAGTGAAGTGGTTGCCCCTTATTCTCTCCAAATTTTCTTCTGATACGAGAGTATACCTAGCAAGATGGCATCTTTTGGGCCTAGTAACCCATGCCAAGCACTATGACCAAATTCACTTAGATTGGGCTGTCATAGGAGCATTGATTGAACTTTGGCATCCTTCCACTCATACCTTTCTCTTCTCGACATTTGAAGCCACCATCCTATTGGAAGAGCTAGAGTTGATCTTAGGCTTGAAAAGAATGAAACAAGGAGAAGAAGAAAAGATGGCCATCATGCCAAGGCCAATCTCCTCTCATGAATTGCTAACCTCATTGATATCTAGCCCAAACATAGTGAACCAAATCAAGGTCACTAAAGGAATCAACCTCTTGAAGCTCGCCTCATGGGTGTACAAGAGAGCGGATCAAGCAAAGGAAGAGGAGGAGATAGAAAAGATAGCAAAAGCCTTCGTGGTGTGCTTAGCAGGAGCACTCTTGTTTCCATCCACGGAGGACTTTCTAGAGGAGGCCCAATTGAGCGCGGTGGTGAGCTTATGGGAAGAGGAAAGAGTTGGACCGGCTATCCTAGCCTATCTCTATAGCGGGCTTACCTCGGCGGTGATGGGAAGGCCCATATATGGATGCATGCTAGCACTCTCTAGTTGGGTTGATCTACACTTCAAATTCGATCCATGTGGTGAGGCCCAACAACCCTCAAGAATCTTTTCAAAATGCCCACTCTCTTACATGACCGGTTCGTTAGGAATAAGCAATAGGGTGACGAACCGGATTTCTCAAGTAAAGAAGAGAGGGGATTGGAGAGAGCACCTAAAGGTAATGCCAAAGAACCTCTTTACATGTGCCCCGGGTGTACTCAAAATGCAGGAACTTCGTGCACAATTCTCCACCGGCACGAACCTTCGTCTCATTGGCGCTTCGGACTTCATACTATACAACTCTCACAGATGCCTTCCTCAAATTGGACTTCCAAGGCAACGTCTAGAAGACGTCTCTCATCTTCCTCCAATCAAATCAAGAGACCTAGGCAGCAATGAAGATGGAGAAGAGGCTATCACAATCCAAGCCCTATGGAAGATTAACAAACTCCATCAACCTGTAGAGAGTTTGGAGGAAGACAAAGATCAGTGGAAAAATTATGTAACAGCTTTGAGAAAGCTAAGACCCAAGGTGGCTCATTAAGCATTGTAATCTCTCTTTTCAAAGTAATAAAAATGATTGTTTTCTGATTGAGCCTTACTGCTGTGCTTCAGATCAAATCCTTAAATAACCTGTCGTTCTGTTGCGAATAACGTCTCAAGCAAAGGCGTGAATTCATAAAAGGACGCCTTCAAGATAGGTCGCTTCCAATATTCCTGTTCACACATTTGACGCCTTCACCAATAGGCGTTACTTAAATAACGACATGGAACAGGGCGTTAATCGATCCAAATTCCCAAAATATATTCGTTGAAATTCCAAAAGTAACGCCCTCAGGAAAGTCACGTTTCAATCAGGTAATGCCTCTAGCTCAGGCGTGAGTAAAAATCATAATAATTACTTCGATCACATCAATCAACGCCCATTGAATGCGTCTGACGACGGTTATCATTCCCCATGCAAATAAAATTGACGCCTCGAGCAACGTCGTCTATATTATAAACATGCCCATGTCATAGTCGTGACTTCCACAAAAAAACGCCTCTTCTCAGGGCGTCTCCTCTTTTCGAATGCTAAAAAAAAGGCTTTCCCCCTTTCTTCTTCTTCCTCCGTTCCATTCTCTCTTCTCTGCAACCCTAACCGAAGCTCTCCCTCCCCTCTTCTCTTCCTCTATCTCTCTCTCTGTCCTTAGCCCCAACCCTAGCCATGGCTAGAGGCGGTTCAGTCAAACGGCAGAGGGTGGCCGCTCCCGAGGTGGTTGATCTGGGCGACGACGCCCACGGTGAGGAAGGGGCCATCATGGCAGTTGAAGAAGACGCTCTAATGGCGGAGGCCGGCGACGAGGCCGGAGGAGACCAAGAAGCCCACGAGGAAGGCGAAGGAGAAGAAGACGGCGGAGGCGAAGGGGGTGAAGATGAAGAAGGTGGCGAGTGTTGACACCCGTTTTAGCCCACAAGTTGTGTCATTTCTCTTATTCATCATTTTTGATGTCCCGAATTAGCCATTATTTTGGAGCTTCCTTGGATGAATTTCAAGTCCATTTTTACCATTTCATATCCTTTGAGTCTTGGAGATCATGATTTCTTATAGCCCCGGAGCTTATCTTGTCAAATTCCCACTTCCAAGTCGACTTTCGGCCCATTTAGGCCGGCTTCCCCCAAGTAATCGGCTCTCTCTCACTGCGCAGTCCTGAAAGTGGTTCTTTTTCACCTTCTTCCAATCCTCTTTTCAAAAAGTTGTCTTCATAAAAATTGTTCCTCTTTCAAAGATCTACAATTTCTTCTTCTACACCGTTGGCCGGTTCTGCCCCGATTGTGAGCTATTCGCATTTTTCTGGCATGCCGTGCTGTTCACCTACATTCCAGAATTTTCCTCTCTCTTCCAGCCCCATTTTCACCCTCTTCCAATCATTTTCTCACATTTCTTTCTTCATGAAAGTTGTTCCTCTCTCAGTTATCTACAACTTCTATGTTTACCACTTTGTCTAATTCTCCACCGTTTGAGAGATACACTTCGATTTCTAAAGTCGCGCGCAGTCTGCCCAGAATCTGCCTTCATCCAAGTGAAGGTCGTTTGCAGGTGCGTTACTTCATTGAAGTGACGGCCCAGTTAAGACCGTTACTTCAGTGTGACGGTCCTACGATAGACCGTCACACCAAAACTTGCCCAAAACAGCCCGGTTCAACCCCTAGAGTGTGGCGGTCCTATCCTTGACCGTTAGACCAAGTGACGGCCCTGTTTAGGTGCGTTACATCCAATCTCATCCGAAAACGTCCCGTTTGACCTCCAGAGTGTGACGGACCTACCCTAGTCCGTTACATCATATGTGACGGTCCTACGATAGACCGTTACATGCACCAGAGAGTCCAATTCGTGCTGGACTCTGCTCCGTTTCTGTGCGCCGTGGCCCTCTTGCAGAGTCCATAACTTCTTGAATTCTTATCCAAATTGATCCCCGTTTTTTCCTACTTCTAGCCCTTGGTATTATCTTGAATTTGGTTCATAGGAATCAAATTTTTATTGGCTATATCTCTTGGGATCTGGGTCGAAAGATCATGATTTATGTTTCCTAGTTCAACTCAAACTCTGCAGATAAGGCTCCGGGGCTGCCTTCCAAAAAACATATCTTCTAGAATCCTCCTCTGAATTGATCCCCGTTTGTTCCTATCTCTTGTCCTTAGTATTATCTCGAGTTTGATCCAGAGAACTCGATTTATCTTGGACTCTATCTCTGGGAGTCGTGATAAGGAGATGAGGTTTTCTTGCAAAACTCTATAAAAACTGCCCAGTTCGCAGTCGCGACGAGGGGGCTTTTTTCGGACGTGGGGCGAAGCCATGCTGCACCGCTGACTCAATCCTTCGACCCCATCTTGAAGAGGGAAGTATTGGCTTTCTATTCTATCCTTCTGGGCTTGATTTCATGGTCTACACTCTTAGTTCTAGTCTCCTCAAAATCACAAATCATCACAGTTTTCTGCACTCTCTGTTACACATGCGTTTTTCTCCGTTTTGCATCATCGTTTTCTCTCTATTCTCTCAATCAAATTCTATGATTTCAAATCCCATGCATGCACAACACACCCACCTATTATTTTCACCCTTCCACAGGGGTTAAAAACCCTCCCCCGGTGAGTTTGCCCTCAATTTCTACCCCTATTTTATCACTGCGGGATTGATACCACACATGCATGTTCTAATGGGTTTTTGCCTTTGTGTTTCATCTTTGTTTCGCAGGAGAGCATGAATACAACGTGAGGCCCTCTTCCTCTAGCCGGCTGGAAGGAGAGGAAGTTTGAATTCACAAGTTCCCCGCACCCCGTTTCAAGCGCGATCAAGTCTTTAAGTTTCAAGGTACACGACGCCGTTCTTTACACGTCTTCATCCTTTGGCGTTGTTAATCCTTGGTGGCGATCACGGTTAGTATTTCTCATCCTTTCATCCCCTTGTCTTTGATTCACATGTTCATGCATGTATGTATTTAAAAGGGGCGGGATAGGAAGCTAATCTAATTAAAAAACAAATCAACAGTTTTTTGGCGATCACGGTGGGACACCAATGCCCATCACGCTTGTTTTCATGCTCTTTTGTAGGTTGGGTGGGTGCATGTTCATGTTTAGGTGATATTTCTTCCATTGTCCAACTATTTTTGGTGTTTTAAGGGCTTTGGTTGTGTGACGGTCCTGCAGTAGACCGTCACATGCATGTAACGGTCCTTTGGTAGACCGTTACACGGCTTCTGGCAATCTTGCGTGCATGCTCACAGGGCCGTGTTCATCGAGGCATAACTTTTGATCCCGGATTCCGATTGAGCTGATTCTTGTTGCGTTGGATAGCCCTTTGTATTGTCTTTCCATCCATATATCAGTTGCATCATTTGGTTAACATTTGCATATTCTAATCTTGTCCATCTTTTTGAGTTTTGTGCATAAGTTCTGCAGGCAGGCTCAGGGACAGGTTCACAGGTACATCTTTAATGAGTGATTTGACTGCCTTCCCGATGTCTGATTACACTGATTTTTGATCCATTGGATAGTCCTTTGTATTGTCTTTCCATCCATAGCTTATTTGCATCATTTGGGTCTCATTTGCTTAGTTAAAAATTATCATCATTTTAGCATTTTGTCCATAAAATCTGCATGTGGTCTGCGCATAGGTTCACGGGGGCATCTTTGCTTAGTGATTTGATTGACCTCCCGGGGTCAGATTGATCTGTTCTTGGGGCCGTTGTGCAGATCTTTGTATTGTCTTCCCATCCATATACTATTTGTTTTTGTTGGATCATGTTTGCATAGTTTAAACTAGTCTTGATTTTCTAATTTTAAGCTAGAATTTGCATGCACTCCGGTGCACATAGGGCCATACATTGCATATCATAGTTGCATTTCCTACCTTGGTGCGTGGACCTCTCGTCTCCATATTCCTTGGAGCCGACCAGGAAAACACATCAAGGACCTCCATAAGTCCCCGTGAGCCGTGGATTCCCACACGGACGCCGGGCCGGTTGTACCTTTCCACCCCTTTAGGCTTGCATTTGCATAAGTGTGAGGGAGTTAGCCTTAGTCAACCCAAAGTTTGGACCTTATTCCCATGGGATTCCTATCTCGAGGGAATTATTATTAATTCAAATCATTAAAAGGTCTATTGAAACCCCTAAAAGATTTCCCATCATATTAACTTATTTGACTTGGGTGAAGACTCTCACATTGCATTGTTCGTGTTGATTGGGCTTGTCCAAGCTCATTAGTGATTTTTGTGTTGCATTCTTTCATCATCCACATGTTTTGTTATTGTTAGGCCCATTTAGCTTAGGCCATTTTGTGTGTCCATTGTCTAGTCCATTGTCCCGTGGTCCGTTGTCCATTCATCTTTGCATTAGTGGGTCGGCCCCCCTTGTTCTCGAGCCCATTAAGCCATTGCTTCCCCATTTGTATTGTCCTTGATCTCCATGTATTAAGTCTCCATTTGCCCTCATGGAGCAGTATTCTAACCCCTTGTATCATTCTTTTTCCCAATCTGCTTCCTATTCCCACGTGGAATCCTCTTCCTGCTTGGGTCCATCTTCTCGTGGTCCCCCTGACCCATCTGAGGAACAAGCTAATCTCATGGCCCGTATTTCAAGCCTTGTTTGCCAAATGGACCCGGCCCAGGCCCAACGTCTTATTGCATCTCATCTTAATGGGCCTTCTTCTCATAATGGGCCATCTCCTATTCATGGGCCTCCTCCTTCTCCTTCATATGTTGCTGGCCCAATTGCTAATGGGCATTATTCTCTTAATGGGCCTCATCCTTCTGCCCATGTTGCTGCCAGCCCATTCAACCCATATGCTCATGCCTCTTCCAGGCCCACATATCCTTCCATTCCTGGAATGGGCCCGTCTTCTTCTCAGCCCGGATCCTCTTATTCGTCCCAATACCATACTCCTGGTCCTAATTCACACCCTCTTGCTCAAGTTGGCCCATATTCTTCTCGATCTCTCCCTACCCAGGAGATGATTGCTCAAACCCAACGCCAGCTTGATGAGCTTCAACGCCGGATCGATCCCAAATCCTCCTTGAGTATCCCATTCGCATTTCAAGGTCTTCGGCTTCCGCCATCTTCACAAATTCCCGCATATCGCCGTTATAGTGGAGTTGGTGACCCATATGTGCACTTGAAGGAGTTCGTTTATGAGTCGGCCCAGTTTCGACATGACCAACACTTGATGGTTTATCTGTTTGGTCTGTCATTGGAAGGCCTGGCTCGGGATTGGTTCTTCTCTCTTCCGCAAGAGCAAGTTGTGAGTTTTCAAGCCGTTCAAGAAAAATTTATACAGCAGTTTCAAGACCAGGTTGGGCCCAAGTACTCTATTATGGATCTGGCCCATGAGATGATGAAGCCCGAAGAGGAGTTTTCTACCTTTGCTGATCGTTGGCGTCGCTTGGCCGCGCAAGTCTCGGGACACATTCCGGAGGGAGAACAAATCAAGATGCTGATATCCAATGCAACGCCCGAGTACCGGTTCATCTTAGCCCTCAACAACATCACCTCCTGGCAACAATTATACAGCCGAGCCCGCTTCATTCGCCAACAAATCCAAGATTCCCTTGACCTCGATTCTCCACCATCCACCTCCACATATCAACCTTCACCCTCCACATGTCAACCCTACGCTCCCATGAGTCGGCCCGCCATGAGTCAGTCTTCCGCCACATATCCCTCCACGAGCCAACCTCCTGCCTCTACATACCTATACGCCTCAGCATATCAACCTTCCATGAGTCAGCCTCCCGCATCCACATACCCGTCTCCATCTCCACTTCCGGTCAAGGGAACACCACATCCCGAGCAAGTAGATGCCGTCTACATACCACCTCATCCTGTTCCACACATGCCTTCACCAAAGCCCTCCACCACTAGCCACGCACTCCTGCCTATGCAACCTCCACTTCCGTCTCCACAACCTTCTCCACCATTACATATCCCTCGGCATCCACCTTGCCCGAAGCAGGCTCCTCATCTTCCTTTGCCGGAGTGTTTCACCGATATATTTCGGGCTTTGATGGCCACTCACGCGTTGCCGTTATCTCCGGTTGTGCCTTACCGACCCGCGGTCGGGGATATGCTTCAGTTCTGTGATTTCCACCGTCAGCAGGGGCATTTGGTTGAGGATTGCCCTGAGTTCCGGGATTATGTTTATGATCTGGAAGCTAAGAAAAGGATTGATTGGGCCGCCATGCATAAAGTTATTTTACATCTTCACAACCAACAACAGCAGCAAGAAGTGCCACCCGGGCAGCCGTCTCTGTTACTTCAAGGTCAGGGGCACCCCTATTATTCCTCGTCTAGTGATGCACTCGCTCCATCACCTACTCCGTTACCTCCACCATCTCTTACCCCGGCTCCATCGCCGCCACAAACCCAAGCCTCTACTCAGGCTAGTGCCTCCCCTTCTTCTCCCGCCACCACTACCACTACTCCTATTCCTAACACCGCTCGATGCGTTATGTCGACACGTCGACGGTGGACACCACAACCTCCCTCTTCACCCTCTCCACCTCCATGTCCACTACCCCCATCACCTTCATCACTATCCTCACCATCTCCATTGCCATCACCATCATCTCCATCTCAACCACCAGTGCTTCCATCACCACCTCCATCTCCACCATCTCCGCCATCACCTTTGCCCGAGCCTGAGCAAGCCAAACCTTCTCCTTTATCTCTACCCTCAGCCACGCCTTTGCCGTCACCTTTATCGCCACCCGAGCCTATCATCGGCACATCACCTACGCCTTCACTTTCCATCACCACTCCCGTTGGAGCCTCCATGCCTTCCAAACCTTCACACGTACCACCCAAACATATTCCCTTTACTTCTCCAACCACTTCCACCCCACGGAGCGGGTGTGCGCTTCCTTTGGTGCCCCTTGGGTCTAATCCTCAGGGAGATAATAAGTCAAGTCAGGATGATTCAGTGCCGGCCGTACATTTCAAGATTCAAGATTTTATCTGTCGGATGCCGGTTCGTGTCCTCGTCCCTGGTTATTTTGGGGATGATCCGCCTCTACTTTCAAAGATGAGAGTTGCTAAGAAGAGTTCCCTTGAGTTGGTGCCAGTTTCTTCCCGAGCAAGGTCGGTGGCAATCTCATTTCTCGTCGGAGAGTTCACTATTGATGCTATTATTTCTCCTCGCTCTATTGCTGTTCAGATGACATGCCAAGAAGGGTTCTCTACCCGTGTTTTGCTAACGCAGACGGCCGCCAAGCAGATTATGGATTCTATGTTCAAGGGGCAATTGGATGTATCTTCTACACTTTCCAAGGATATTCTGCACTTGTTATGCAATCTTCCTCAGTTTATTAGCAAACTGGCCATGTCAACGCCGTGTATTACTCTCCCTCAGCTTCACCTTTTACCAAGGGAGTTGTGCTTCAAGGCTGAGTTCCGAGTGGAGTTGCCGAATCTCATGCTACTTGTGCCAAGTAACAAGACTCCATGGTTTTATGATATTCAGTATTATGAGGAGTTAGTTGTTCAAGAATGTCCTACTATTGTTAGCTTTGGGTGTCTAGGGGCAATCGCACCGATGAAGTTGCATGTTCACAGTCGGGCCAGGTCATCTGCTAGGTGGGCCCGTTATTTGAGAAGGTATTACAGATTAAGAAGCCCGAAGGTCCAAGCCCGCACCAGGTGGGTCCATTTTCAAGAAATTTCTGCCAAGAAGAGGCGGCGACGTAAACTCAATGGCTATCGGTTGTGCATTCAGGGGTCCACCTCTTCCTCCTTTTCTTTTCATTCATCCTTCCTTCTACTCAGTTCCCACCCTTGGGTGGTGTATCTTCCTCCATCTGATCCTATCTCCATCATTTTCTCCTCCTTCCATAGGTCCATGCGTCCCCATTCCTCTCTTTTTTCCCCGGATCCTCCAGATTTTCCCTCCTCTCACGATTCTAGGCCATGGCCTATGTCATCATTCCATCCTAATCTCGGGACATCACCTGATTATTCTTCCCCGAGACTTCCAGGTGTTGCCTCTGATTCTTCCCCTCCGGTATCTCCGGGTTCTTCTTATTCCCCGACCTTGGCGGGTGTCTCCCATTCTCCTTCCCCGACTCTGTCGGGTGGTCCTAGTTCCTTTTCTCCGACCACGTCGGATGATCACTCTTCTTCCCCCTTACCTTTTTCACATTCTTCTTATCATCTTTCTACTCATTCTTCTTCACCCTTTCAGGGTCTCCACCCTTTCTCGTGCTGTTTTCGAGGCTTTAGCCCGCCTTGATCTCAGCTAATATGGTTTCTTCTATATTTGGTTCCTTGTTATCAGGGTCTTGGCACCTTAACGAGGGAGTTCTAGCCCTCGTCTCTCTTCCTTTTTATCCTCCTTCGTCCAGTTTGATGTCTGCCACTCCTCCGTGTCAAGGAATCTTTAATCCTTTGTTATCCTCTCCCTTTCGTCCTGTCAAGCAAGGAATATGAAGCTCGTGCTGCGCGAAGCTCGATGATCACAATTGCTTCAGAATGCTAGTTTCATTCCGTGGATTTGCAAGGTATCTTTATTTTGTGCAAAGAACATGCTATTATTATCACTTATTTACTCCTGCACATTGTTAAGATAAATGTTGGTTCCTCACATGGTTAAGTGGCTTTTAGAATTTTGCTTAGTTCATTTAGTCAAATGAGTTTGCTTCTGCAGCATCCTTAGGCTGGTGATAGCTCCGCGCTGGGAGTCTAGTTTCTCTCCCCGATCGTTGAGGGTGACCTTTGAGTATGGGTTTTTTCACACACTACACGGTGAGCCATAGCCGATCTCTCTGAGGCACACCGTTGCTGCTTTGGCCATACTTTGGGTATGCACAAAGGTCATTTTCTCTTCTCTGCTCGGCCAAGTGTAGGGGAAAGAGATTGATGGATGAGATGACCGACCTAGGTACTCCCTAATACGAGAGAGGTCTCAAATAGGGGCAGTCTTGACCATCGAAAGTGAGCTTTCATGCAATATCTAGCCAATAAGGGCTGTCAAAATCATATATGGATGAATCAATGATGAATCAATGCAACATTATGAATCAAAGGCATGGCAAGAGTGGCAGTACAGTTCCCCGCGGGACGTCATGAGCCCGGTCGCATGCATGCCTGATAAATATGGGTCTCAAAATCAAAGACACAAAGCCCCAGCGCAACAGACCTACTCTTTGAGGGGTGGTGCCCTGGAAGGAATTCAAATCATGATGTCTCCCATCCTGCATAAAGCTTGTCTCCAATTTTCTTCTATCTCCCTCTTAGGCTGGGTTGAATCCCGGGTATGGCCTTAGTAGGGGCACCGTTCTTTAGAGGCGGTTGGTTATGGTAAGCCACCCTCACATGCACGCCCTACTCAAGGGAAGTCTTTAATGAGAGGGGAGGGACGGCGATCCCTGGCCAGTAGTTCGAGCCCGTCTTTGGGTGCTGCAGATTGCTATGTCAAAATCCAAAAAAATTGAAATATAGTTCAAAATCCAAAAAAGAAATATTGTCAAAATTCCCAAAAAAGATTGAATATGTCAAAAAAATAACAAAAATTTGAATATGGCAAAAAAAAAATCAGAAATACAAAAATCCAAAAATACTTCTCTTTTGTTCCTTTTATTTTTATCTTGAGGACATATACGTAATCTGTTTGCTAAGTGTGCAGGCTGCAGGTTGCAGGTTCAAGCTTTCCTTGCTCTATCATTCGCTCTGTCTCATGCTCACATTCTTCGATCTGTTCTCATCTCTTCAATATCTCTTCTGAAGCTCATGGCTTTCTCAGCTTTTGCTTATCTGCTTAATCATGTCTCCATGAGAGGACATTGTCCCACAATTTTGAACCTGGCGGTTTCGCTTCATCTGATCTTGGGCTTTGATTGAAGAGTGTGTCCTTGTCATATATTTCTATGGTCCTCCATGTCTTTTGTCCCGCCGTGTCATTCGTCACACGTATCCCTATCCTGCCGTGTCATTCATCACACGTGTTGTCCTCCGTGGTATTGTCATCCCACGTGTCTTTGTCCCACCGTGTCCTTATACCACTGCATGTGTTGTCCCACCGTGTGCATGTTGTCTTGTCCCACCGTGCCTTTAGTCGCATGCATGTTTGCCATTTGTTTGTTTGTTATATTTCATCCATCTTTGTTATGTTATGTTGTGCCATGTTTTGTTCATATTTCTCTTATTATGTTATGTTCATATTCGTTCATGTTCACATTATATCATGTCAATGTGGTTGTTGTCTTATGATGAAAATCCACAAAAATCAAGAAATCAAAAATCTAAAAAAATGCCGTTTCGCTTGGCAGGTAAGTCAGGTATGGCTCTCTATCCTTGCTCATTGTTGCATTACTATATGGTATCTACGTTATTATAGACTCTCAAGGACCGGATAGTTGCCCGTGTGTTCTGGGATCTGATGTTCCCCTTTAACAAAAACGATGATGATCTAAGAGCATACGGTTAATCGTTGGATAAGCCGCTCGGTTGAGTCGGGTGGGGGACGATAGACTCTGTCTCGCACGCCGTGGTTGCAAGAAGACTCTTGACCCCATCTTGGCTCAGTCTAGCAATATTATCCTTGAGTACTTTCTATTTTATCTTTCTTTGCATTCGTTTTAATGATTTCTTTATTTTAGCCCAGCATGCATCATGTCATTTTGAGCATTCATGTCTCGTGATCTGTTCAAGGATTTCTCCTCAGCAATGGTTGATTGCATTCAGCTCTCTTGGATAAGAGATTCTTCATTCCACTCCGAATTTGAACGATTTCTCTGATCTTGCCGCTTGGTCTAATTGGCCAGTGTGATTCCTGTCTGGATTTTATCTCAGTCTTATCTCTCCTTTCCAGCTCTTATGCTGTGTTCCTTCCGACCCACTCATTGTCCGTGGATTGTGTCCCCGATGAGGCTGGTCGTGTTTCCTTTTCCTCCTTTAGTTTAGTTCTCCAGACATGTCTCATCCTTGTCAATCATTTCAGGTGGTTAGTTTGGCGTTTTCGGGAGAATTCCTGTCGCTTGTTGGTTGTAACGGGTGTCTTTTTTGGCCTTGATGCCCGCTTATCAGTTCTCTCCGCTTCATCTCCGCTTCATCTCCATTTCACGTCGCTGTCGCTTTCACTCCACCTCCTTTCCATTTTGCCTCCACGTCCACTTTCGCTCGTTCCCTTGCAAAGCGGACATCAAGGAGGGGCATCTGTTGACACCCGTTTTAGCCCACAAGTTGTGTCATTTCTCTTATTCATCATTTTTGATGTCCCGAATTAGCCATTATTTTGGAGCTTCCTTGGATGAATTTCAAGTCCATTTTTACCATTTCATATCCTTTGAGTCTTGGAGATCATGATTTCTTATAGCCCCGGAGCTTATCTTGTCAAATTCCCACTTCCAAGTCGACTTTCGGCCCATTTAGGCCGGCTTCCCCCAAGTAATCGGCTCTCTCTCACTGCGCAGTCCTGAAAGTGGTTCTTTTTCACCTTCTTCCAATCCTCTTTTCAAAAAGTTGTCTTCATAAAAATTGTTCCTCTTTCAAAGATCTACAATTTCTTCTTCTACACCGTTGGCCGGTTCTGCCCCGATTGTGAGCTATTCGCATTTTTCTGGCATGCCGTGCTGTTCACCTACATTCCAGAATTTTCCTCTCTCTTCCAGCCCCATTTTCACCCTCTTCCAATCATTTTCTCACATTTCTTTCTTCATGAAAGTTGTTCCTCTCTCAGTTATCTACAACTTCTATGTTTACCACTTTGTCTAATTCTCCACCGTTTGAGAGATACACTTCGATTTCTAAAGTCGCGCGCAGTCTGCCCAGAATCTGCCTTCATCCAAGTGAAGGTCGTTTGCAGGTGCGTTACTTCATTGAAGTGACGGCCCAGTTAAGACCGTTACTTCAGTGTGACGGTCCTACGATAGACCGTCACACCAAAACTTGCCCAAAACAGCCCGGTTCAACCCCTAGAGTGTGGCGGTCCTATCCTTGACCGTTAGACCAAGTGACGGCCCTGTTTAGGTGCGTTACATCCAATCTCATCCGAAAACGTCCCGTTTGACCTCCAGAGTGTGACGGACCTACCCTAGTCCGTTACATCATATGTGACGGTCCTACGATAGACCGTTACATGCACCAGAGAGTCCAATTCGTGCTGGACTCTGCTCCGTTTCTGTGCGCCGTGGCCCTCTTGCAGAGTCCATAACTTCTTGAATTCTTATCCAAATTGATCCCCGTTTTTTCCTACTTCTAGCCCTTGGTATTATCTTGAATTTGGTTCATAGGAATCAAATTTTTATTGGCTATATCTCTTGGGATCTGGGTCGAAAGATCATGATTTATGTTTCCTAGTTCAACTCAAACTCTGCAGATAAGGCTCCGGGGCTGCCTTCCAAAAAACATATCTTCTAGAATCCTCCTCTGAATTGATCCCCGTTTGTTCCTATCTCTTGTCCTTAGTATTATCTCGAGTTTGATCCAGAGAACTCGATTTATCTTGGACTCTATCTCTGGGAGTCGTGATAAGGAGATGAGGTTTTCTTGCAAAACTCTATAAAAACTGCCCAGTTCGCAGTCGCGACGAGGGGGCTTTTTTCGGACGTGGGGCGAAGCCATGCTGCACCGCTGACTCAATCCTTCGACCCCATCTTGAAGAGGGAAGTATTGGCTTTCTATTCTATCCTTCTGGGCTTGATTTCATGGTCTACACTCTTAGTTCTAGTCTCCTCAAAATCACAAATCATCACAGTTTTCTGCACTCTCTGTTACACATGCGTTTTTCTCCGTTTTGCATCATCGTTTTCTCTCTATTCTCTCAATCAAATTCTATGATTTCAAATCCCATGCATGCACAACACACCCACCTATTATTTTCACCCTTCCACAGGGGTTAAAAACCCTCCCCCGGTGAGTTTGCCCTCAATTTCTACCCCTATTTTATCACTGCGGGATTGATACCACACATGCATGTTCTAATGGGTTTTTGCCTTTGTGTTTCATCTTTGTTTCGCAGGAGAGCATGAATACAACGTGAGGCCCTCTTCCTCTAGCCGGCTGGAAGGAGAGGAAGTTTGAATTCACAAGTTCCCCGCACCCCGTTTCAAGCGCGATCAAGTCTTTAAGTTTCAAGGTACACGACGCCGTTCTTTACACGTCTTCATCCTTTGGCGTTGTT